>OZ038397.1:902158-2102158 GCA_964036045.1 Eutreptiella sp. 'Long Island Sound 2002'
AACCTGCTTATGCAGCTTTTCACCCTCGGCAGCTCAAAAATCGAAGTTTTCGAACCTTGTTTTTTTGATATTGTGATCACCTAAAATGACCATCCAAGGTATGTAAAGCATGTTTTAGGCCATATTTACGTGTTTTTCACCCTATTTGGGTATTGGGCGGGGGTGGGGGGGGGGTCAAATGGGATTAGTACACAACCTGCTTGTGCAGTTTTTCACCCTGGGCAGCTCAAAAATCGAAGTTTCCGAAACTTATGTTTTTGATATTGTGATCACCTAAAATGACCATCCAACCTATGTAAAGCATATTTTAGCTTGTATTTATATAGTTTTCCCCCTATTTAGGGTGTGTGTTGCTTGGGGTAGAGTTGGGGTACATTCTCTGCGAGGTGGACTTGCCGAAGGCAATGGAATCTTCCAATTTTTTTCGATTTTGAGCCGAAAAAGTGTTTCCGGGTCCCGACTCCATAGGGTTTGTATGGGGCGGAGTGGGACGAGCGCTTATGCAGTTTATGCACTTTTCAGCCATTTATGCTATGTTGGCGGTTTTGGCAACCTCGGTGAACCCGTGGTACCCACTCTGAGGGGTGCGAGTGGGGATGTTGTGACAGTATATGCCTACTAGGATACGAGAGGACGTTTTTTGCAGTCTCTAGCCTTGCTTATGGCCGTTCACAACCCGTGCCAAAGACGCGCAATGACTGTTTCCACCAATAATGGCCTAGTGAATGGGGAGGTACACAACCTGCAGTTTTTCAACCCGGGCAGCTCAAAAATCGAAGTTTTCGAAACTTGTTTTTTTGATATTGTGACCACCCAAAATGACCATCCAAGGTATGTAAAGCATGTTTTAGGCCGTATTTACGTGTTTTTCACCCTATTTGGGTATCCGGTCGGGGGGGGGGGGGGGGGCTCCCAAGGGACGGGTGCACAACCTGCTTATGCAGTTTTTCAACCCGGACAGCTCAAAAATCGAAGTTTTCGAAACTTGGTTTTTTGATATTGTGACCACCCCAAAATGGCCATCCAAGCTATGCAAAGCATGTTTTAGGCCGTATTTACGTGTTTTTCACCCTATTTGGGTATCCGGTCGGGGGGGGGGGGGGGGCTCCCAAGGGACGGGTGCACAACCTGCTTATGCAGTTTTTCAACCCGGACAGCTCAAAAATCGAAGTTTTTGAAACTTGTTTTTTTTGATATTGTGATCACCCAAAATGACCATCCAAGCTATGCAAAGCATGTTTTAGGCCGCATTTACGTCTTTTTCACCGTATTTGGGAATCAGGTCCGGGGGGGGGGGGGTCTCCTAGGGGATTGGTACACAACCTGCTTATGCAGTTTTTCACCCCGGACAGCTCAAAAATGGAAGTTTTTGAAACTTGTTTTTGTGATATTGTGATCACCTGAAATGACCATCCAAGGTATGTAAAGCATGTTTTAGGCCGTATTTACGTGTTTTTCACCCTATTTGGGTATCCGGTCGGGGGGGGGGGGTTCTCCCAAGGGATTGGTACACAACCTGCTTATGCAGTTTGTCACCGTGGGCAGCTCAAAAATCGAAGTTTTTGAAACTTGTTTTTCTGATATTCTGACCACCTAAAATGATCATCCAAGGTATGTAAAGCATGTTTTAGGCCGTATGTACATCTTTTTCACCCTATTTGGGTATTAGGTCCCGGGCGTGAGGGGGGGGGGGTCTCCTAGGGGATTGGTACACAACCTGCTTATGCAGTTTTTCACCCGGACAGCTCAAAAATGGAAGTTTTTGAAACTTGTTTTTGTGATATTGTGATCACCTGAAATGACCATCCAAGGTATGTAAAGCATGTTTTAGGCCGTATTTACGTGTTTTTCACCCTATTTGGGTATCCGGTCGGGGGGGGGGGGGGTTCTCCCAAGGGATTGGTACACAACCTGCTTATGCAGTTTGTCACCGTGGGCAGCTCAAAAATCGAAGTTTTTGAAACTTGTTTTTCTGATATTCTGACCACCTAAAATGATCATCCAAGGTATGTAAAGCATGTTTTAGGCCGTATGTACATCTTTTTCACCCTATTTGGGTATTAGGTCCCGGGCGTGAGGGGGGGGGGTCTCCCAAGGGATTGGTACACAACTTGCTAGTGCAGTTTTCACCCTGGGCAGCTCAAAAATCGAAGTTTTCGAAACTTGTTTTTTTGATACCGTGATCACCTAAAATGATCATCCAAGGTATGTAAAGCATGTTTTAGCCGGTATTTATGTAGTTTCCATCCTATTTTGGGTGTGTGTTGCTCGCGGTAGATTCTCTGCGAGGTGGACTTGCCGAAGGCAATAGAATCACCTCGCAGAGGTTGTTAGATCAAAGCCAGGCAGGCGTATATAGGGGAAAACGCCACATACCCCCCATTTTGGGCCTATTCGCGTACCCTACCCCAAGGGGTTGAATTGTTAGTTTAACCCCTTGTAAAATCATTATTTTGTCCAATAAACGCATCCCCCAATGAGTTTTTGGTCCGGACCCCCCAGACCCCCCCCACTTGAAACCCACTTTTTAGGGGGGGTGGGGTGGGGGTGGGGGTGGGGGTGGGGGGGGGGACAAAAATGTCGAAAAAATGACCCCCCCCTTTTTTGGGTCGAAAATCATGAATCTTTTGGTTTTTTTCGATTTTGAGCCGAAAAAGTGTTTCCGGGTCCCGACTCCATAGGGTTTGTATGGGGCAGAGTGGGACGAGCGCTTGTGCAGTTTATGCACTTTTCAGCCATTTTTGGTATGTTGGGGGTTTTGGCGACCTCGGTGACCCCGTGGTACCCACTCTGAGGGGTGTGAGTGGGGATGTTGTGACAGTATCTGCCTACTAGGATATGGAAGGACGTTTTTTGTGGTCTCTAGCCTTGCTTAGGGCCGTTCACAACCCGTGCCAAAGACGCGAAATGACTGTTTCCACCAATAATGCCTAGTGAAGGGGCGGGTACACAACCTGCTTATGCAGTTTTTCAACCCGGTCAGCTCAAAAATCGAAGTTTTTGAAACTTACTTTTTTGATATTGTGACCACCCAATATGATCATCCAAGGTATGTAAAGCATGTTTTATGCCGTATTTACACGTTTTTCACCCTATTTGGGTATCAGGTCGGGGGGGGGGGGTCTCCCAAGGGATTGGTACACAACCTGCTTATGCTGTTTTTCACCCTAGGCTGCTCAAAAATCGAAGTCACCTCGCAGAGGTTGTTAGATCAAAGCCAGGCAGGCGTATATATGGGGAAAACGCCACATACCCCCCCATTTTGGCCTTTTTGGGCCTATTCGCGTACCCTACCCCAAGGGGTTGAATTGTTAGTTTGACCCCTTGTAAAATCATTATTTTGCCCAATAAACGCATCCCCCAATGAGTTTTTGGTCCGGACCCCCCCAGACCCCCCCCACTTGAAACCCACTTTTTTGAGGTTTTGAGGGAGGGGGGGGGGGTGGGGGGGTGGGGGGGGGTCAAACGATGACCACCCCTTTTTTGGGTCGAAAATCATGAATCTTTTGGTTTTTTTCGATTTTGAGCCGAAAAAGTGTTTCCGGGTCCCGACTCCATAGGGTTTGTATGGGGCGGAGTGGGACGAGCGCTTATGCAATTTATGCACTTTTTGGCCTTTTTTGCTATGTTGGCGGTTTCCAACAATAATGGCTTCGTGAATGGGCCGGGACACAACCTGCTTATGCAGTTTTTCACCCCGGACAGCTCAAAAATCGAAGTTTCGGAAACTTGTTTTTTTGATATTGTGACCACACAATATGACCATCCAAGGTATGTAAAGCATGTTTTAGGCCGTATTTACGTGTTTTTCACCCGATTTGGGAATCAGGTCCGGGGGGGGGGGGGGAGGGGGGGCTCCCAAGAGATTGGTACACAACTTGCTAATGCAGTTTTTCACCCCGGACAGCTCAAAAATCGAAGTTTCCGAAACTTGTTTTTTTGATACCGTAATCACCTAAAATGAATATCCAAGATATGTAAAGCATGTTTTAGCCGCATCTATGTAGTTTTTACCCTATTTTGGGTGTGTGTTGCTTGGGGTAGATTCTCTGCGAGGTGGACTTGCCGAAGGCAATAGAATTTTCAAAACTTGTTTTTTTGATATTGTGACCACACAATATGACCATCCAAGGTATGTGAAGCATTTTTAGGCCGTGTTTACACGTTTTGCACCTTATTTGGGTATTAGGTCCGGGGGGAGGGGGTCCTCCCAAGGGATTGGTACACAACCTGCTTATGCCGTTTTTCACCCCGGACAGCTCAAAAATCGAAGTTTTCAAAACTTGTTTTTTTGATATTGTGACCACCCAAAATGACCATCCAAGGTATGTAAAGCGTGTTTTAGGCCGTATTTACGTGTTTCTCACCCTATTTGGGTATTAGGTCTGGGGGGGGGTCTCCCAAGGGATTGATACACAACCTGCTTATGCAGTTTTTCACCCCGGACAGCTCAAAAATGGAAGTTTTGAAACCTGTTTTTTTTGATATTGCGATCACCTAAAATGACCATCCAAGGTATCTAAAGCGTGTTTTAGGCCGTATGTACATGTTTTTCACCCTATTTGGGTATTATGTCCAGGGGGGGGGGGGGGGGCTCCCAAGGGATGGGTACACAACCTGCTTATGCAGTTTTTCACCCTAGGCTGCTCAAAAATCGAAGTTTTCAAAACTTGTTTTTTTTGATATTATGATCACCTAAAATCATCATCCAAGGTATGTAAAGCATGTTTTAGGCCGTATTTATGTAATTTCCACCCTATTTTGGGTGTGTGTTGCTCGGGGTAGATTCTCTGCGAGGTGGACTTGCCGAAGGCAATAGAATTTTTGGTGGATGCTACCTATGGGTATGAGGGACAACCACACAAAGTATGAGCCAAAAACTCAACGGTGGCGGCCGGGAACGGGCGTCGCAAGTACCGGACCTCCATTTCAAAATCTGCAATTTAGGGCCAAAATTAGCCTTTCTTTGCCCAAAACCGCCCGAGAACCTGCTGAAAACGGCGAAAAGAAGGGAAATAGTGGCTACTCTACACATGCAGCTAGACTTCCCCGTGCCGTAGATCCCTCTAGGGCCCTCTAACTCCACAATATGTCCGTGAACCGCCCCCAAAAGGCCCCCCGAAAGCCTCCGACTTTGTGACAGCCCTAAACCAAAAATAGACCATATCTTGGGCAACGTGGCTCAAAAGGCGATTTCCAACGAACCTAATCCACCCGCAACAACCCACTTTTGGTGGTTTCCACCCCTCAAAATTGCCCAACTGACGCCTAGACCCCCGTACCTAGGCCTAGTGGGCTGTGGCAAGCTGCAAGAGGTAACCCAAAGAGGTGGGTGCCAAAATGGGTCAACAAGGTCCACCGGGTGCAAAAAAAACGACTTTTTTGAAAAATGATCCTGCACCACATGGAATGCCAAAAGAAGTGTTTTTGGCGCGTTTTGAGCCGGTGGTGGCCCGTTGTGGCCCTCCTAAAATCCGAAAATGCCTTGAAAATGGGTTGTTTTGGGACAAAAATGGGTCAAAAATGGATCAAAAATGGGTTTTTCCAAAAAATATCCTAGACCATTTGGGGTGCCTAAACAAGTGAAATGAGCCCATTTTGAGCCCACGGCAAGCCATTTTGGCCCCTCCAAAGTCGCAAAATGCCTTGAAAATGGGCCGTTTTGCGACAAACAATGGGTCAAAAATGGGTCAAAGGAGTGTTTTTCCAAAAATGATCCTGGACCATTTAGGGTGCCTAAACAAGTGAAATGAGCCCGTTTTGAGCCCATTGCAAGCCATTTTGGCCACGCCAGAGTCACAAAATGCCTTGAAAATGGGCTGTTCTGGGAAGAAAAATCAGTCAAAGCTGGATCAAAATGTGTTTTTCCAAAGATACCTTTGGACTATTTGGGGTTTCACAAACAAGTGGAATGAGTCCATTTTGAGCCCATGTTGAGCAATTTTGGCCCCTCTCGAGGCTGAAAGGGCCTTGAAAATGGGCCACTTTGGGACCACAAATGGCTCAAAAACGGGTCAAAACCATGGTTTTCCAAACATACAGCTCATTTTGAGCCCCATTTGAGCCGCTCTCGTCCACTTTCCAGTGCGTACCTCATTTGTCGTTAAAGTCTCCTAGAGAATGTTCTTTCCCCCACCAGCTCGGTCCCAATATTCAATCCTGGTTAGGGTTAGGGTCACCGAGTTGGTGGAACCAGTCGTGGTTTTATAACCCTTTTTAGGGTCTAGGGTGGACCTACCAGGTTTAGCAGCAGCAGCAGTAGCAAGCAGCAAGCAGCAAGCAGCAGCAAGCAGCAAGCAGCAGCAAGGAGCAGCACGCGCGAAATGGGTAAAGATCGAAACTCCGTCGTGGTGCTTTAGATTCGGCTGAAATCACCTCGCAGAGGTTGTTAGATCAAAGCCAGGCAGGCGTATATATGGGGAAAACGCCACATACCCCCCCATTTTGGCCTTTTTGGGCCTATTCGCGTACCCTACCCCAAGGGGTTGAATTGTTAGTTTAACCCCTTGTAAAATCATTATTTTGCCCAATAAACGCATCCCCCAATGAGTTTTTGGTCCGGACCCCCCCAGACCCCCCCCCACTTGAAACCCACTTTTTTGAGGTTTTGAGGGAGGGGGGGGGGGTGGGGGGGGGTCAAAAATGTCGAAAAAATGACCCCCCCTTTTTTTGGGTCGAAAATCATGAATCTTTTGGTTTTTTTCGATTTTGAGCCGAAAAAGTGTTTCCGGGTCCCGACTCCATAGGGTTTGTATGGGGCGGAGTGGGACGAGCGCTCATGCAGTTTATGCACTTTTTGGCCTTTTTTGCTATGTTGGGGGTTTTGGCGACCTCAGTGACCCCGTGGTACCCACTCTGAGGGGTGTGAGTGGGGATGTTGTGACAGTATATGCCTCCCAAGATATGAAAGGACGTTTTTTGCAGTCTCTAGCTTTGCTTAGGGCCGTTCACAACCCGTGCCAAAGACGCGAAATGACTGTTTCCAACAATAATGGCCTCGTGAATGGGCCGGGACACAACCTGCTTATGCTTATTTTTTTATTATTGTGACCACACATTATGACCATCCAAGGTATGTAAAGCATGTTTTAGGCCGTATTTACGTGTTTTTCACCCGATATGGGTATTAAGTTCGGGGGGGGGGGGGTCTCCCAAGGGATTGGTACACAACCTGCTTATGCAGTTTTTCACCCCGGACAGCTCAAAAATCGAAGTTTTTGAAACTTGTTTTTTTGATATTGTGACCACACAATATGACCATCCAAGGTATGTAAAGCATGTTTTAGGCCGTATTTACCTGTTTTTCACCCGATTTGGGAATCAGGTCCGGGGGGGGGGGGGGGGGTCTCCCAAGGGATTGGTACACAACCTGCTAATGCAGTTTTTCACCCCGGACAGCTCAAAAATCGAAGTTTCCGAAACTTGTTTTTTTGATACCGTGATCACCTAAAATGAATATCCAAGATATGTAAAGCATGTTTTAGCCCGCATCTATGTAGTTTTTACCCTATTTCGGGTGTGTATTGCTTGGGGTAGATTCTCTGCGAGGTGGACTTGCCGAAGGCAACAGAATCACCTCGCAGAGGTTGTTAGATCAAAGCCAGGCAGGCGTATATATGGGGAAAACGCCACATACCCCCCCCATTTTGGCGTTTTTGGGCCTATTCGCGTACCCTACCCCAAGGGGTTGAATTGTTAGTTTAACCCCTTGTAAAATCATTATTTTGTACAATATGCGCATCCCCCAATGAGTTTTTGGTCCGGACCCCCCCAGACCCCCCCCACTTGAAACCCACTTTTTTGAGGTTTTGAGGGAGGGGGGGGGGTGGGGGGGGGGTCAAAAATGTCGAAAAAATGACCCCCCCTTTTTTTGGGTCGAAAATCATGAATCTTTTGGTTTTTTTCGATTTTGAGCCGAAAAAGTGTTCCCGGGTCCCGACTCTATGGGGTTTGTATGGGGCGGAGTGGGACGAGCGCTTTCAGCCATTTTTGCTATGTTGGTGGTTTTGGCAACCTCGGTGACCGCGTGCTACCCACTCCGAGGGGTGTGAGTGGGGATGTTGTGACAGTATATGCCTACTAGGATACGGAAGGACGTTTTTTTGCAGTCTCTAGCCATGCCTAGGGCCGTTCACAACCCGTGCCAAAGACGCGAAATGACTGTTTCCACCAATACTGGCCTAGTGAATGGGCCAGTACACAACCTGCTTATGCAGCTTTTCACCCCGGGCAGCTCAAAAATGAAGTTTTCAAAACTGGTTTTTATGATATTGTGATCACCTAAAATGACCATCCAAGGTATGTAAAGCATGTTTTAGGCCGTATTTACGTATATTTCACCCTATTTGGGTATTAGCCGCACCGGGGGGGGGGGGGTGTCTCCCAAGGGATTGGTACACAACCTGCTTATGCAGTTTTTCAACCTGGGCAGCTCAAAAATCGAAGTTTTCGAAACTTGTTTTTTTGATATTGTCACCACTTGAAATGACCATCCAAGGTATGTAAAGCATGTTTTAGGCTGTATTTGCGTGTTTTTCATCCTATTTGGGTGTTAGGTCCTGGGGGGGGGGTCTCCCAAGGGGTTGATACACAACCTGCTTATGCAGCTTTTCAACCTGGGCAGCTCAAAAATGGAAGTTTTTGAAACTTGTTTTTTTGATATTGTCACCACTTGAAATGACCATCCAAGGTATGTAAAGCATGTTTTAGGCCGTATTTACATGTTTTTCACCCTATTTGGGTATTGGCCGCACGGGGGGGGGGATGTTGTGACAGTATCTGCCTCCTAGTATACGGAAGGACGTTTTTTGCAGTCTCTAGCCTTGCTTAGGGCCGTTCACAACCCGTGCCAAAGACGCAAAATGGCTCTTTCCACCAATAATGGCTTAGTGAATGGGCTGGTACACAACCTGCTCATGCAGTTTTTTACCCTGGACAGCTCAAAAATCGAAGTTTCCGAAACTTACTTTTTTGATATTGTGATCACCCAAAATGACCATCCAAGCTATGTAAAGCATGTTTTAGGCCGTATTTACGTGTTTTTCACCCGATTTGGGTATTAGGTCCGGGGGGGGGGGGTCTTCCAAGGGATTGGTACACAACCTGCTTATGCACTTTCACTATGGGCAGCTCATAAATCGAAGTTTTCGAAACTTGTTTTTTTGATGTTGTGACCACTTAAAATGACCATCCAAGCTATGCAAAGCATGTTTTAGGCCGTATTTGCGTGTTTTTCACCCTATAAGGGTGTTAGGTCCGGGGGGGGGGGGGGGGGCGGGGGTTCCCAAGGGACGGGTGCACAACCTGCTTATGCAGTTTTTCACCCCGGACAGCTCAAAAATCGAAGTTTTCGAAACATATTTTTTTGATATTGTGACCACCCAAAATGACATTTCAAGCTATGCGAAGCATATTTTAGGCGGTATTTACATGTTTTTCACCCTATTTGGGTGTTGGGTCCGGGGGGGGGTGTCTCCCAAGGGACGGGTGCACAACCTGCTTATGCAGTTTTTCACCCCGGACAGCTCAAAAATGGAAGTTTTTGAAACTTGTTTTTGTGATATTGTGATCACCTAAAATGACCATCCAAGGTATGTAAAGCATGTTTTAGGCCGTATTTACCTGTTTTTCACCCGATTTGGGTATTAGGTCCAAGGGGGGGGGGGGGGGTCTCCCAAGGGATTGGTACACAACCTGCTGATGCAGGTTGTCACCCTGGGCACCTCAAAAATCGAAGTTTCCGAAACTTGTTTTTTTGATACCGTGATCACCTAAAATGATCATCCAAGGTATGTAAAGCATGTTTTAGCCGGTATTTATGTAGTTTCCACCCTATTTTGGGTGTGTGTTGCTCGCGGTAGATTCTCTGCGAGGTGGACTTGCCGAAGGCAATAGAATTTTTGGTGGATGATACCTGTGGGTGTGAAGTACAATCACACAAAGTTTGAGCAAGAAACTCAACGGTGGCGGCCAGGAACGGGATTCGCAAGTGGCGGACCTCAGTTTCAAAAACTGCAGTTTAGGGCCAAAAACAGCCATTTTTGGACCGAAACAGCCGTGGAACACATTCAAAACGGCCAAACAAAGGGAAACGGTGGGTACACTCCACGTGGGGCTTGACTTCCCCGTGTCAACGAGCTCTTTGCGGCCCTCTAACTCCATGATATGTCCCGGAAACGGCCCAAAAAGGCCCCCAGAAGCTCCAAATGCCGACAACCACAAACCAAGAATAGGCCATATCTTTGGCTACATGGCTCAAAATGCGATTCCGAGGGCACCTACTCCATCCGCAATCCCCCACTTTTTGTGGTTGCCACCCCTTAGAATTGCCCAAACGGACGCCTAGACCCCCGTACCTAGGCCCACTAGGCTGCGGCAAGCTGCAAGCTCAACCCCAAACTGGTGGGTGCCCAAATGGGTCAACAGGGTCCAGTAGGGGCAAAAAGATGACTTTGCTAAAAAATGATCCTCGACCATGTACGACGATAAAACAAGTGTTTTTGGCCCGTTTTGAGCTTGTGGTGGCCCATTTTGGTCCTTTGAAAATCCCAAAATGCCTTGAAAATGGGACCAAAAATTTTGGGACCAAAAATGGGTCAAAAATGGGTCAAAAACACATGTTTTCCAAACTTCATCCTAGACCATTTGGGGTGCACCAGCGGGTGAAATGAGCCCATTTTGAGCCCATTTTGGGGCATTTTGGCCCCTCAGAAGTCCAAAAAGCCTTGAAACTCGGCCTCGTGGTGATGGGGTTCACTTGCAAGCTTATTCCACTTTGTCAAGAGCTATCAATGCGTGAATCATTCTTGATGTCCCTCACCAGTCATAGCTAATGTTCCCTCCCCCATCAGCTCGGTCCCAATATTCAGTCTTGATTAGTGTTAGGGTTAGATGAGGGTCAGAGTTTGATTTTGCTCCACCCTGATCCCAATTCAGGATACCACTTTCCTTTTCAACCCCTGCCCCCCTGCCCCTTTGCCCCTGGGCATCAAGCAGCAGGTATGCAATTACCAGGTTAGGATTAGGGTTATGGTTTGACCTAGGTGTACTCTCACTGTGCCCCCCTCCCCTTTCGATCCCCTGCCCCCCCCCCCTGCCTTCCCCCTGAGGGGTCCCGTCACGGGAGTCCTCTTTTGCGGGGGAGGTTCAGCCAGGGGTCTCCAATGCCCCCCCCCCCCCCTAGAGCGAAAGTCCGAGCACCCCTAGGTGGGTGGGTATGAGGGCAAAAAGTTTTTGTACCTAAAATGGGCCTCTCATTTTTGGCTCTCTGTTCAAAATTTCATTTTTCTCGAGAGGAAAACTTTTTTTGGTTTTGGGTGGGTGGGTGGTTCGGCCTGGGTGGGTGGCTCCACCAGATTCCCTCCCCCCCGCCCCCCCGCGGATAGGCACAGCCCTGCTACTGCCCCCTCCCCAACGTTGAAAACCTGATTTCCGACAGGTTGGGAAAAGATCCCTCAGATCAGGGTTGGTCACATACAAACAGCAGCGTCCCGAGGTACAGGTCAGGGGTATCGCGCTCGTGGGCGTGTATGAGATATGAGGGCTTGTGGGCGTGTATGAGGTATGAGGGCTTGTGGGCATGTATAAGGTATCGTTTGGTTCCTGCACAAGTGTATGAGGTCCCATGGGAACCACTGCTGCTGAGTGTCCGCGGCCATCCATTGGGGAACATGGAGGAGGTAGGCGCTTTCAACGGAAACGCGACCTGCAGCCGGACGGCGACCGCCAAATGCAGTCTCTGTGTGGCCTGCCTCTGTGCTGGACACTGCACCGCGTGTCGCTGCGTGATTCTTGCGACGTACCAGTTGTGTGTGTTGTTGCGCCCTTGCGTGCTCAACAACATTCACTGTGCGCCTGTAGGCTTCGGCAATGAGCTGTGCACGCTGAAAGAGTACCCGTTCAACGAAGCGGCTCTGCAGGTGGTGGACTCGGACCTTCACGTCCTAAAGCAAGTGTCCCACCCAAATCTGATTCGCGTCGACGCGGTGGTGTTTGACACGGTCCGGACGCGTCTGTTTCTCCAGATGCCCCACTACACCCTGGGCACGATGCACTCGTGGTTGCAGAGCGGCAACCCCCGTTCCATGGTCCCGCTCTTAGCGGCTCAAGTGCTGGACGCCCTCAGGTACAGCACCCGGGCAGTTTGCCCTGAGCCCCGTCCGTGTGCCTGTGTATGGAGGAAGTTTGCCAAGTTCGCCCCCCGCTCCCCCCTTCCTGATGAAAGAAGTGAGTTGGCATGGGCTGTCCAAACGATGACGCATGCAGATCGGTTCAATTGCCGAGAATTGCAGACACCGGGATGAACGGCGCAAAGTCAGAATCTATCGACCACTCAAATTGTCCCGAATGCATCGTCCTTGAATGCAAATGTGCTGTGGGCTGCTCCTCTGTGGTCGTGTTGCATGCTGGTGAGACCGGCCGTGCTCACGTGTGCAAGCGAGTATTATTCAGGATACAATGCGCAGACGCGGCCCAAATGCGCCGCTGTGGTCGAGGGCGGGGCGAAGCAAGGGTGTTTGTGAGTGAGAGTTGCTTTCTCGCGGTCTCAGGCCACAGCTACTTGTAGCCCCAATTACATGCCATTTTCATTTTGCTTCATTCATTCTTTTGTGCCATATGCATGTCAGAGTCCATTGACTCGTTGACTCGCCGACATTTGGCTGACCAAGATAGGAAAATCCGGATGTTCACCCTGAGCCTACTCGGTGCTTGCTGCCCTTGCTGTTGCATTCGAATGGAAGTGGGAGTTTGACTAGGGAGAATTCAAAGCGATCCTTTAAAATCCTCTTCCTCCGCCTCGCCACTTTAGCCGTTTTATGGCTGCCAAGCCATGGATCATTTACTGTGGTCCAATTTCCTCCCACAATCCATCACATTTCACCTGAGAAGGCGGCCCCTAACACACTCACAATCACCCCATGCTGGCTACACAGCCCCCACTCAAGGGGTAGGTCTGCAGGGCTACACATGATAAGTCGGCACGAGGACGAGAGGCAGTGGCGCCAGGTTCGCAGCGCCACTTGGGACTAAGGTCAGGGTCGCAATCAGGAGTAAAGGTGCACTGGCAGCCGGAGTATTTGCGTGAAGAAAGCCGCAAATGCGACTGAAAATGCAGTCGCACTTGGCTTTGGTCCCACTGGGACTGCAACTTCCCCCACACATGCGACCGTGACTGCGATTTCAGTTGCAACTGCGACTGCATCGCCACACATGATTGTGATTTCCGTTACTGCGACCGCTGTGTATGCAGTGGAGTTGTTTCAGTTGCAACGACTGCTGTCCCAATCGGGGCCACCTATTGAGTTGCGACCGCAACTGAAACTCAGTCCCCATTGCGATTGCCACTTTGGTAACTGCTTCAGTCGTCCGTGCGAGTTCAGTCGCAACCGCAATGACCACAACTGCGATTGCTGTCACAATTAGTGCTTGGGGTTTCCATCGCAGTCGCGGGCCGCAGACCACTGTTCGCAACTCGTCACTGCAGCGTGGCCATTCCAAACCTGGAACAGACACCCGCTGCGAGGTGGGTGGCAATCGCCACTCGACTTCGGGCGCAACAGGGGTTGCGATTCCAGTGTCAACCGCGAAGGCAACTTCAGTCGCGAGTACCAATAAAGTGGCAACTGCAACTGCACCTGCAGTCTGCGACTGCAACTTTCATTAGGAATATTGTTTCGTATTATTGCATGTTATACATACCATACATCATGTATATGATAATGATATACATTATATATACAATACATAATATATGTTATACATTGTGTGCATTATATATGATTACATATAGTATTATTTGTATTACACACTATTATTATCATATTATTATATGTATTACATGTATATTAGGCATATCTTTGTTACTGTACCCACCAGGGTGCAGGGTCGCAGGGTGGGCTTTGGGAGGGAAGCAGGGGCGCCCCCCCCTGTTTTGGGGTTGGGAAACACACAAAAAAAAAACATGTTTTAGAAGTGAATTGGATGGTTATTAGTGGGTATTTGCCCCTATGAAGGGCTCACGATGGCTGAAAATAGGGTATGACGGCACTACTAGTAGGATCCTAACCTGCATACTAAAAATAACCACCAAATCCTAAAAATACCCAACACCACCCCTATGTCTAGCCAATAACATAGTAATGCGCAAGTATTAACACACTCTTGTCCATTTTGATGTCCCTCAAACTAATATTTGGGGTGGAAAGGGCTAGTAATAGGGGTTTGGACCACAAATTTACCTATTTTTAGTACGCAGGTTAGGATCCTACTAGTAGTGACGCCACACCCTATTTTTAGCCATCGTGAGCCCTTCATAGGGGCAAATACCCACTAATAGCCGTCCAATTCACTTCTAAAAGCTGCATTTTTGTGTTTCCCGGCCCCAAAACTTGGGGGGGGGGTCCCTACTTCCCTCCCAAAGCCCACCCTGTGACCATGCACCCTGCCGGGTACATTAATAAATATATGCCTTATATTATATACATAATACACAATACATATTATATATATGGTCATAGTCATAGTCATAAACACTTATCATGCCGTCTACTGGAGTTACTGGGCATCTCGCACCGACAGGTGGTTCCTGCCTTGCTGGATCCCGTGGGTCCCAGGGCTGCCTCAGGTGGCCCAGCATGACGGAGGACCCAGAGGACCGGGGATACCGGCCAGCCAGGCTTTGGGGGCAGTGGCAACTGCAGAGCATTAGCATTAGCAACGGCGACGAGCGCTGGCCCATTGAATCGCCGGGGGTAAGGGGCAAGGCATGGCAGAGCAGCAGCACTGCAACAAGCAAGCACAACTCCTAGGGGGGCAGCACTGCAGCAAACAAGTGACAATTGCAGCTAGCATGGGCACCAAGACGAGATTGAAGACGGTGATGCTATCCGCATTGCTTGCACGTGCTGGCTGCTGTAGGCACCTAGGAAACCGGCTGTGCATACTGCTTCTTGCCCTCCGGCGACGTTAGCCCCAAGCCGACTATTATATATATAGGCGTTTCACCGGGGCGGGGGGGGGGGAGGGGTGGAACTGCCGCGCACCCGGCATTTGCAATTTTTGGGCCACCATGGACGCCTTTTGGGTGAGTTCCCCATGGACCCCCCCTATTTTGAGGGTGCTGAATTCATTTTTGATGGTTTTAGGGATGATCCAAATGGCTAAGGAGCTGGTTGAGGGTGTTGTGCTACATTTTTGTGCCGATGATCTGCTCTCGTGTGCTGCTTTTTCCATACTTTTTTTCCTTCTGACAGACACGGCCATGTGTTCCCCCACCAAAATGCATTCCCCGTTAAAATCCTCTTCTTGTTCATCCTCCGGCCATTCCCCTGGCAAACGGCATCGCAAGGTGTCCGATGGGACTGCTTTTGGGAAGCGAGCTAAAAGATGCTGTGAACTGGGTGAGGTACAGATTTGGTGTTGGATGTCTGTTTGTTTTCTCAGATGGTGCACGATAGGAGTTCAGCTGCAGCATATTGCTTTTTTGGCTGAGCTCCAGTCGGCAATTTCTGCAGTTGCCTGTGATGTGGATATATGCTCGTGCAAAACAAGGTATTTGGGTTCCGGACCCTGAGGGGGGGGGGGGGCAAAGCACTCATAAGCCCTATATATGTATTATACATATTATTGCAACTTTCATGAGGTTCAGTAGGCACCTTCAGTTTGCAACTGCAACTTTCATCAGGTATATCCACGCTTGTGGTTGCACTCACGGGCATGTGAGTATGGCCAACGTGCTGATGGCGGATGAGGGGCGACAAGCTATCCTTGCGAGCCCCCACTTATTCACTTCAAGCGAACCCTCTGTTCCCGTCCCGAAATCCCCGAGCTCCCCCAGCTCCGAGCCCCGAGCGGAGGACATGTGGGCTTTTGGGGTCCTGATCGCACAAGCCCATTTTGGAGACGCGCTGCAGTTTGCCGAGGACGGCGCTCCATTTTACAGCCCCGGCAGCGACGGGTGCGTGGAGAGCGATGGCAGCAGCAGTGCGATAGATGGGGCCGAGGGCGGCCACAGTGGGGCGAGCAGTGCCGGGCACAGTGAGGACGCATCGCACCACCGTATCAGCCACGACGACGTTACCGAGGCCACAGAGACCCCCCCGCCTTACTACAGCTTCTCCAGTGCCTCCGTTGTGTCCTCGCTGCCACTATGTTGCCCGCTACCCCCCGATGAGGACCCCCACGGGGCCCTTGGGACCCTGCTATGCGGACTTCTGGACCCGTCACCCGCGCTTCGCCCTACTGCCACGGAGGCCCTACGCTCGGATTACTTCGCGAGGACCCCGCAAATGGCGCGGTGGTGGTCGCGCGTGCAGGAGCTACGCGCGACGCTGCAGGACTGGGCCCGGCTGAGAGACGCAGTGCGCACGTGCGCGCAGGACATCCGGCGGTATCACTCGGACCGCGCGCGGCAGATCTCGGAGGGAGCTGCGGCGCGCCGGCAGGCGCTTGCGGTGTCCGAGCGCCACTGCCCGTTGAATTCAGCAGATGGGTGGTGGCTGGAGGACGTGAGGCCGGTGTACGATCGAATGGACGAGAGGTGGGTGCGCAAAGGCGCGCGCGATCGGGAGTTGGCGGAGGACGGGGTGCGGCTGCAGGAGCTGCACGTGCAGCATTGCGCTGCATTGCGGCGGTTGGAGCAGGTGCAGCACGAGCTGCTGCTGGATCTCGCAGAGCTGGACGGGGTCCATGTGGCGCCGCGATACTGGACGTACCCGCACCTCCCGGATGGCCATCAGTTTGTGGAGGTGACTGACTGCTACCGAGAGCAGGTGCGCCGCCGTGCGCGTGACCGATCCTTTTGAACCCCTCTGTCTCTGTCTGCGACCCCCCCACAAGGGGTGACGACCCGAGCACTGCACTGCGTCGCGCGCATTACAATTTCGCCCCCCACACATCCGACTGTCGTGGGCTGTACAACAATCAGTTTCCACGCGCTGTTTGCCAATGGGGCCTCACAATTCTGCTCTGTCCACTGCCGTTAATCCTTCAAACCCCGTCACTTCGGGCTTTTGGGTCCGCAAAGGCCCGTGGTCCACCCTGCAACTCCGGGGATTGGGGCCCTCGTGCTGCAGTGAATTAGTAGGGGGGGTCTGAAAACAGGCTCGAAGCGCCACAGACCGTACTTTTGTCATTGATACAACCCCCCCCCCCCAAATTGGGGGCCGATTTCCCTGGTTTGCCCCGATTTTGTGTCCCGATTTGTTGGATTCTTGGTGCCCTGTTAATAATTGACAGGTCTTAGTATGCACCCATCTTATTTCTTGTGTGGACAGGCTGCTTTGGCCTGTTGCTTTTGTGGTTGTAACCGCTCCTGCTTGCAGGCAGTGACAGATCTCGTACCTTCTATTCAAGCCCAAGTGACCACTCTAAGGCAGGTGATACCCAGGTTCACAGTGGGATTTGAACCAGCAGCATTCCACTGCAAGCTATGACAACTGCGTCACTGACTGTGCCTGACATACTACTGCTCATGGACCATGTACAGACCGAACGGTGAAACTTTTTTTTCGAAAATCGAGAGAGATTTTGGGTTTCCATGTGACTCTAATTGTGCAACAACCAAACAAAAGGTGTGTTTGGGGACTGGGACCGAGATCCAGGTCACTGGGAAGCTGTTTTGCTGAAAATCATGCTAAAACCTCCTGATAGCGGAATTTGTTGGAACATTTCCCCCGATTTGGGGAGGGGGGTCGTTGATACGGTTTCAACTTTTTTTTCCTCTGTGAACACTTGTTGACACTTGTTGAGCTTTGTTACTATTTGTTGCCATTCATCGACACTTGTTGCCGCCTGTTGACAGTTTGGAGCACCTGCTGCACATTTCTCGAACGCTGTTGCAGCTTCTCGCCGCTTGTTACCACCTGTTGCCACTTGTTGCCGCCTGTTGACACTTCTTGCCACTTGTCCACACTTGTCAAAAGTGGCAACAAGCGACAGCAACGTTCAACAACGTACGACACGTGTGTTGACACCACCCAACACCAGACATGTCACTACTGTCCGGCAGCGGAGCTGAGTTTTGTTGGGAATCAGCCTAGCACCAGCCGCCACTCAGTAAGATTCGCTTCTGTTTCACCCACAGCTCAGTAGGAATCGGATGCGTCCCGTGTCCGACTCAGTAAGACCCAGCTCCTTCCTGCTGATCTCCCGGACGCTAGTGGCAAGTCTGACCAACACCTGTTGCACATTGTTGAACGCTGTTGCCGCTTGTTGACACTTTTTGACCGACACCTCTGGTTTGGACTGCGGGATTTGGCTGCTTCGTGGGTCATTGTTGTATCTGGACCCCGATCCTGGTCCGCAGTTTGGTGGCAACCTGCAGCTAACCCCGTTGCCTTGGCTCCAGGTGCAGCTCCTGATGGGGGCCTCCGCCCCCGTTATCCGCAGCGTGCACCGCATTGAGCACTACCCGCTGTGGGCGCAGTACCTCCGGCGCAGGCAGTGCCTCTCCCTGAAGGCTCAGTACGTATGGTCTGACCTGGAGCTACTGCAACTGCCCACCGACACTGGCTGGGCCACCACCCATTTCAATTTGGCAGACCGCTGCAACGAGAAGTTGCTGTTCATTGGGCTGCCGACGCGGCACACCGCACGACAGGTCCTCACCGGGGGTAACCTGCGGATCCTCCAGCATGGGCACTTCGGACGTGGATACTACTTCACCGACAATTTTCGGGAGGCCGACCGCCGCAGCGCCCCAGATGAGGGCGGGATCCGCTATGCGCTGGTGGTGCGGGCGTGCCTTGGGCGGATGTACATTGCGGGCTGCGGCGCGTTTCCTGGATACCACTTTCCGCCGCGCTTTCAGGTCGATGGTGATATAAATCATATACATGTAGTGCATGTGAATCTGCACCCCATTAATGCTGACTGATGCTCCCGATTTTCAGCTATGTGCACCCACATAATCACACCCACACACCACACACACAGAGGGAGAGAGACATGAATCAGACAAGGAGAAGGAGGTTTTTGCTATGGCCAGTAAGATGTGAATCAGTGTGCTAGAAGGGCGTGACTGCGGGGCAGATGATTGAAGGACAGATGTTTCAGTAGTAGAAGTTGAACCTTGCAGTTTGTGCAAGCCTTCAATTTGTGTTGGTTGTCACACGTACAGACACATTCACACACACACACACACACAGGCAGCTGCCTGTGGATAGAGGGGGGTACGCGCGGGGAACGGCGGGGGAGTTCCTGCTGTGGTGTCGCTCCACTAAATATGTTCGCGTGCCGATGTGGCGGCAGGGGAGTGCTCGTTGGATGTTACAGAGTTCACACAATGGGATCCTAAGCGTGTGCCGCGGCAGCAGGTGGACCAAGTGTTCTACCACAGTTTTTCATGGTTCCGACACCCCAGCCACAGTGGCCGACAAGTGTCACATCCTCAGTAGCATACTTGTTCGTTACCAAAACCTGCCTTGGGGCCTGCCTCCGGGGACAGAGCGTGTTACAAATTCCTCTGTGGAATTCCGTATTCTTTGTACAGCTGGCCAAGTCCAGGGTACATGAAAATCAGCTGCGCACATTTTATTGTTCGCGCTTGGCACACAAAGGCTTTCACAGAGTAGCAAACTGTGTAACAGACAACGGTCAGATTTTGACTGACCTCATACCAGAGATGCCGAAGTCGTACCGGACAATGTACGTGCAGAAGTTGATCCAATACATAGATGCAACAGGAGGTAGAGTAGCAATACCACGGTGGCCTTGTTGGCTGGAACCGAAGGAATTGAAACTGTCTTCCGTTCTGCATGCTTGCACACAACAGCTAGCTGCCGAGGAGCGGCAAACAGCACCCTTGTGGGCGGCGCTTTGGGTGCAGCAAGTCCCGTTTAAGCTGCATGAATTTGTAGGTATGGTGTTATGGCAAAAACTGCCCATGACCCAAGGTTATACAAGTGTAGGGTATTAACCACGGAGGAATGCCCCCTCTGCGGAGTGCCGGACAACCATGCGCCCGTGCCAAAGCGCTCTTCTTCCTACAAGGTTTGCTAGCATTTGTGAGACGGCTTTGGGCAGCGTATATAGAAGAAAATGAATGGTACCAACCATCTCGCATGTGCACTGATTATCCCTTGCTCTTAGTGACAATGGTGCAAGGATGGCTGGTATGGTTTGCGGTATATGCTTCTTGGTTGGTTGATCTGATGTGAGTCGTTGACCGCCCCCTCAACCGGATGTGCCCACAGCAATTTTGCAACAATGTTTCGTTGTGCTGCTGTCATGGAAGCCGCTGCCACCAGGCACGCTTCCGCTCTTAGTGATCTAGACATCACGCCGTTGTCCGAAGGACATTCTCAGGGTTCGTGACCGCATAGCACACCCAACGCAAAGCAAACTGGGAAGGTGCAGACTGCTGCCTATGACACGCCACAGACGCATAGGGAAGAAACTGCCCGCACGTAGGGGGCTTCGATACATTGGCGCCGAACACACGGCAACAGTTCGAGCATGGGTGGCTGTGCACCGGCGACCGGGTGTAGCAACATCCTACGGTGTCACCTTCGGGTCCAACTACTCCCGCAACGCGCAATTCGTCTCTTTTGCGCCTATGAGGCCGAACCGCGCAGAATATATGGCAATACAGTGGGAACTGCAAAGCGTGCTAGGGGAACTTACTGTTGCCTGCTGCACGCAACAGGGGCACGTTACTATGTCCATCCGCTCTCCACAAATGAGTCGGGTGGACAGTGACAATGAACCCGTCCAAGGTGCGAGTCTATCTCCGTACTTTTGTGTGATAGGGACGCGCCGGTGCGCTGGAGCCTTCTGGCCTAGGCACCAAGACACTACGCAAAAATCACTTGGAGAAGAGGTTGTTACATCAAGAGCAGGCGCGAGCGTCGTATGCCCCCCCCCCCTTTTTGGGGTTGTACGCGTAGCATATCCCAATGTATGGTTTCTGACGTCTAACCTGTAAAATCATCATTTTAGGGACAAAAATGATCCCCCAAAGATTTTTTGGATTTTGACCCCTGCACCCCCCCCCCCCTCCCGCACCTCGGAACCCCTTTTTGGGGGTGGGGTGTGGGGGGCGGGGTCAAAACTTCTGTGCGTATTGTGGTCGGTGCGTGTGTATTTGAACGTGGGTCCCGAAGAACTTTTTTCTTGTATTTAGCCCCCCCTAACCCGGGGCGGGGGTCCCGGGTTGCAACTCTGAGTACCCCCAATTGGCCCTCCCATATAGCCCCTTGCCATCGAGGACTTAATCGTCTTCACACTGGACAGGCTGTTTAGTGGCATGTGAAACTTTTCTGAAATTCGATTTTCATGAAACCCTTCTGGTGCCCCTAGCATGGTTTTGGGTGATCATTTGGTGACAATACGGGTACTTGAGCGCCCATGGGGATCCACGTAGTGCCCGCTAGGCCTGTGTAGCCCGTGCCATGGGCCCTCCGAAAGCCCCAAAATTGCTATTGCGTAGGCACTTTAGTGAAACTTGAAAATCACCTCACAGAGGTTCTTAGATCAAATCCACACAGGCCCGTATTTAGGGGAAAACCCTACATACCTCCCCCTTTGTGCCTTTTTGGGGCCATTCGCATAGCCTACCTCAAGGGGTTGAATTGTTTGTTTAACCCCTTGTAAAATCATTTTTCCCCTTGTAAATCATTATTTTATCCAATAAACGCATCCCGCAATGAGTTTTTGGTCCGGACCCCCCTAGACCGCCCTCACTTGAAACCCACTTTTTTGACGTTTTGAGGGAGGGGTGGGGGTCAAAAAATGTCGAAAAAATGACACCCCAATTTTTTTGGCTTAAAATCATGAATCTTTTGTTTTTGTTTCTTTTCGATTTTGAGCCAAAAAACTGTTCTTGGTCCCGACTCCATGTGGTTCGTATGGGGCGGGATGGGACGAGGTGTTTTTCCGGGTTTCAGCCTTTTGTGCTACGTATGCGGTTTTGGCGTGCTATGCACTTCGAGGGGTGTGAGTGGAATGTTGTGACAATATATACCTACTAGGACACGAAAGGACGTGAAAGGACGACTTTTTTTTTACAGTTTGTAGCCCTGCCGAGGGCCGGTCAAAACGCGTGCCAAAGACACGAAATGACTGTTTCCACCAATAATGGCTGACATGAGTGAAGGGGCCGGTGCGCAACCTGCTTATGCCGCTTTTTACCCTCGGCCGCTCAAAAATCGAATTTTTAGAAGCTTTTTTTTCGATATTATCATCACTCAAAATGACCATCCAAGGTATGTAAAGCATGTTTTACGCAGGATTTATGTGTTTTTCACCTCATTTGGGTATTGGGCGCGCCGGGGGGTGGGGGTTCCCAACGGATTGGTACACAACCTGCTTATGCAGTTTTCCACCGTGGGGAGCTCAACAGTCAAGGTTTTCAAACTCATTCTTTTGATGTTTGGATCACCTAAAATAACCATCCAAGATATGTAAAGCATGCTTTAGCCTGCATTTCTGCCATTTTTACCCTATTTCAGGTGTGTTTTGTTTGGGGTAGATTCTGTGCGAGGTGGAAGTGCCGAATTTTTTCTCACATTTCGACTTTTTCCAATTCCCGTCTATTGCCCCTAAGATGGGTTTGGATGATCATTTCGTGACAATAGGGGTACTTGAGCGCCCATGGGGACCCACAATGTGGCCACTGGGCCCATCTAGCTTGAGCCATGGCCCCCCCAAAAACTTCTAAGTTGCTGTTCAATGGCATTTGGTTTGTGCACAAAGTGTTGAAGCAGTTTTCCACCCTCTTCCGGTCAAAAACCACAAAAGTTTGCAAACTGTTGTTTGAATGTTGTGATCAGTCACGGTGATGAAATATGCTTTGTAAAACATGTTTTAGACCATCTTTGTCTTTTTTTAAGGCCTCTTATTGTGCGCCTGCACGTGGCGAGGCTGCCTTAGCCAAGCCGCAATCACCATGTCTCTGCTGCGGGGGGGCCCCATGAAGGAGGAGCTCCCCTTGCACCATTTCGTTACATCACTGACTGGGAGGACCTTGGGGGGGGTTGGCTCTTGAAGGGGGGTAGACCCTTCTCGCTCATGCCGGGCCAGACGCTCGCCACTTGCGATGATTGCTCGCCTGGTGGGGTCGTTGGATGTCAAAGTAAGTGGCGGCCCACTATGGTGACGCCCCACACGATTTCATCGTGGCAGACAACGTGGAGCTGCTGTGGCCCAGTGCGCGAGGGGGCAAGGAGTGGGAGTGGAGGGTTGTATCCCTCAAAGACATGTTCCCGGGGGAGTTGATGACCCTCTGTGTTCGGGAAAAGGATGTGGGTCCAAAAGAAGTCCTCGGAGGGTGGAGGGATGCGGAGGCCACAGCCGAGTCCCGTGCAGACCGCAGCCGAGGAGATGACGGGGGGGGGGGGGGGGCAAGGAGACAGCCAACCTGCCGGGGGGGGGGGGGGGATGGCACTGAGAGAAGTGAAGAGAGGCCCGACAGAAGCGGCGACGCGAGGGTCCCGGATGTCCCCCTGGCTTTCGCGGCCGTGCAGGGGCGTCCGGGGTCCGAGCGTGCCGGCGGACGTCGGGAGAGAGAAGACGTCATCGACGTCGATGCTTAACCCCCCCCCCCCCGGTAGGCAGGCACCTCCTCTATCCGTCGGCTCCGCATCGTGGCGCCCCGGACGGGTGCGGTCGCGTCGGTCTTGGAAAAGAGGAAAGCAGCAGGACCCGCCGGGCTTGTGGGTGCGGCTGCCCGAGCAGCGGTTTCCCGCCGAGTTGGCAGTGGTTCGGTGGGCTTGGGAGCGCCTGCAGTGCGGTGAGTGGGATGCGTGGCTGTGTGACCTGCTTGCATGCTTGCCTAGCGCCCCGCTGGGCTTGTTGGAGCGGCGCTTGATCCAATTTCTCGATTGGGGGGTGGAGGCGGCTAGGGACCTGCGGCAACTGGATTTCCAGCCCTTGATTGCAACGGCACTGTCCTCCTCGGACTCCGGGGTCTGGGAGTCCCTGCTAAACGATTCTACGTCGCCGAAGTTGCTGATGCAGCGCATACGGGACGGAGTGTTGAGTAGGGGTCTGGGGGCGGTTGGATTTTTACGTATCCCAGCTGATATTTGGGAGCGTTATGTGCCGGAATCCTTTGCGTCGGTTGCCAACCGCCATTTCTGAAGAGTTGGGCCCCCGTCGGAAGAGCGTGTTACAAATTCCTCTGTGGAATTCCGTATTCTTTGTACAGCTGGCCAAGTCCAGGGTACATGAAAATCAGCTGCGCACATTTTATTGTTCGCGCTTGGCACACAAAGGCTTTCACAGAGTAGCAAACTGTGTAACAGACAACGGTCAGATTTTGACTGACCTCATACCAGAGATGCCGAAGTCGTACCGGACAATGTACGTGCAGAAGTTGATCCAATACATAGATGCAACAGGAGGTAGAGTAGCAATACCACGGTGGCCTTGTTGGCTGGAACCGAAGGAATTGAAACTGTCTTCCGTTCTGCATGCTTGCACACAACAGCTAGCTGCCGAGGAGCGGCAAACAGCACCCTTGTGGGCGGCGCTTTGGGTGCACCAAGTCCCGTTTAAGCTGCATGAATTTGTAGGTATGGTGTTATGGCAAAAACTGCCCATGACCCAAGGTTATACAAGTGTAGGGTATTGACCACGGAGGAATGCCCCCTCTGCGGAGTGCCGGACAACCATGCGCCCGTGCCAAAGCGCTCTTCTTCCTACAAGATTTGCTAGCATTTGTGAGACGGCTTCGGGCAGCGTATATAGAAGAAAATGAATGGTACCAACCACCTCGCATGTGCACTGATTATCCCTTGCTCTTAGTGACAATGGTGCAAGGATGGCTGGTATGGTTTGCGGTATATGCTTCTTGGTTGGTTGATCTGATGTGAGTCGTTGACCGCCCCCTCAACCGGATGTGCCCACAGCAATTTTGCAACAATGTTTCGTTGTGTTGCTGTCATGGAAGCCGCTGCCACCAGGCACGCTTCCGCTCTTAGTGATCTAGACATCACGCCGTTGTCCGAAGGACATTCTCAGGGTTCGTGACCGCATAGCACACCCAACGCAAAGCAAACTGGGAAGGTGCAGACTGCTGCCTATGACACGCCACAGACGCATAGGGAAGAAACTGCCCGCACGTAGGGGGCTTCGATACATTGGCGCCGAACACACGGCAACAGTTCGAGCATGGGTGGCTGTGCACCGGCGACCGGGTGTAGCAACATCCTACGGTGTCACCTTCGGGTCCAACTACTCCCGCAACGCGCAATTCGTCTCTTTTGCGCCTATGAGGCCGAACCGCGCAGAATATATGGCAATACAGTGGGAACTGCAAAGCGTGCTAGGGGACCCGCAACTCACTGTTGCCTGCTGCACGCAACAGGGGCACGTTACTATGTCCATCCGCTCTCCACAAATGAGTCGGGTGGACAGTGACAATGAACCCGTCCAAGGTGCGAGTCTATCTCCGTACTTTTGTGTGATAGGGACGCGCCGGTGCGCTGGATCCTTCTGGCCTAGGCACCAAGACACTACGCAAAAATCACTTGGAAAAGAGGTTGTTACATCAAGAGCAGGCGCGAGCGTCGTATGCCCCCCCCCTTTTTGGGGTTGTACGCGTAGCATATCCCAATGTATGGTTTCTGACGTCTAACCTGTAAAATCATCATTTTAGGGACAAAAATGATCCCCCAAAGATTTTTTGGATTTTGACCCCTGCACCCCCCCCCCCCTCCCGCACCTCGGAACCCCTTTTTGGGGGTGGGGTGTGGGGGGCGGGGTCAAAACTTCTGTGCGTATTGTGGTCGGTGCGTGTGTATTTGAACGTGGGTCCCGAAGAACTTTTTTCTTGTATTTAGCCCCCCCTAACCCGGGGCGGGGGTCCCGGGTTGCAACTCTGAGTACCCCCAATTGGCCCTCCCATATAGCCCCTTGCCATCGAGGACTTAACCGTCTTCACACTGGACAGGCTGTTTAGTGGCATGTGAAACTTTTCTGAAATTCGATTTTCATGAAACCCTTCTGGTGCCCCTAGCATGGTTTTGGGTGATCATTTGGTGACAATACGGGTACTTGAGCGCCCATGGGGATCCACGTAGTGCCCGCTAGGCCTGTGTAGCCCGTGCCATGGGCCCTCCGAAAGCCCCAAAATTGCTATTGCGTAGGCACTTTAGTGAAACTTGAAAATCACCTCACAGAGGTTCTTAGATCAAATCCACACAGGCCCGTATTTAGGGGAAAACCCTACATACCTCCCCCTTTGTGCCTTTTTGGGGCCATTCGCATAGCCTACCTCAAGGGGTTGAATTGTTTGGTTAACCCCTTGTAAAATCATTTTCCCCCTTGTAAATCATTATTTTATCCAATAAACGCACCCCGCAATGAGTTTTTGGTCCGGACCCCCCTAGACCGCCCTCACTTGAAACCCACTTTTTTGACGTTTTGAGGGAGGGGTGGGGGTCAAAAAATGTCGAAAAAATGACAACTGAATTTTTTTGGCTTAAAATCATGAATCTTTTGTTTTTGTTTCTTTTCGATTTTGAGCCAAAAAACTGTTCTTGGTCCCGACTCCATGTGGTTCGTATGGGGCGGGATGGGACGAGGTGTTTTTCCGGGTTTCAGCCTTTTGGGCTACGTATGCGGTTTTGGCGTGCTATGCACTTCGAGGGGTGTGAGTGGAATGTTGTGACAATATATACCTACTAGGACACGAAAGGACGTGAAAGGACGACTTTTTTTTTTACAGTTTGTAGCCCTGCCGAGGGCCGGTCAAAACGCGTGCCAAAGACACGAAATGACTGTTTCCACCAATAATGGCTGACATGAGTGAAGGGGCCGGTGCGCAACCTGCTTATGCCGCTTTTTACCCTCGGCCGCTCAAAAATCGAATTTTTAGAAGCTTTTTTTTCGATATTATCATCACTCAAAATGACCATCCAAGGTATGTAAAGCATGTTTTACGCAGGATTTATGTGTTTTTCACCTCATTTGGGTATTGGGCGCGCCGGGGGGTGGGGGTTCCCAACGGATTGGTACACAACCTGCTTATGCAGCTTTCCACCGTGGGGAGCTCAACAGTCAAGGTTTTCAAACTCATTCTTTTGATGTTTGGATCACCTAAAATAACCATCCAAGATATGTAAAGCATGCTTTAGCCTGCATTTCTGCCATTTTTACCCTATTTCAGGTGTGTTTTGTTTGGGGTAGATTCTGTGCGAGGTGGAAGTGCCGAATTTTTTCTCACATTTCGACTTTTTCCAATTCCCGTCTATTGCCCCTAAGATGGGTTTGGATGATCATTTCGTGACAATAGGGGTACTTGAGCGCCCATGGGGACCCACAATGTGGCCACTGGGCCCATCTAGCTTGAACCATGGCCCCCCCAAAAACTTCTAAGTTGCTGTTCAATGGCGTTTGGTTTGTGCACAAAGTGTTGAAGCAGTTTTCCACCCTCTTCCGGTCAAAAACCACAAAAGTTTGCAAACTGTTGTTTGAATGTTGTGATCAGTCACGGTGATGAAATATGCTTTGTAAAACATGTTTTAGACCATCTTTGTCTTTTTTTAAGGCCTCTTATTGTGCGCCTGCACGTGGCGAGGCTGCCTTAGCCAAGCCGCAATCACCATGTCTCTGCTGCGGGGGGGGCCCATGAAGGAGGAGCTCCCCTTGCACCATTTCGTTACATCACTGACTGGGAGGACCTTGGGGGGGGTTGGCTCTTCAAGGGGGGTAGACCCTTCTCGCTCATGCCGGGCCAGACGCTCGCCGCTTGCGATGATTGCTCGCCTGGTGGGGTCGTTGGATGTCAAAGTAAGTGGCGGCCCACTATGGTGACGCCCCACACGATTTCATTGTGGCAGACAACGTGGAGCTGCCGTGGCCCAGTGCGCGAGGGGGCAAGGAGTGGGAGTGGAGGGTTGTATCCCTCAAAGACATGTTCCCGGGGGAGTTGATGACCCTCTGTGTTCGGGAAAAGGATGTGGGTCCAAAAGAAGTCCTCGGAGGGTGGAGGGATGCGGAGGCCACCGCTGAGTCCCGTGCAGACCGCAGCCGAGGAGATGACGGGGGGGGGCGGGGGGGCAAGGAGACAGCCAACCTGCCGGGGGGGGGGGGATGGCACTGAGAGAAGTGAAGAGAGGCCCGACAGAAGCGGCGACGCGAGGGTCCCGGATGTCCCCCTGGCTTTCGCGGCCGTGCAGGGGCGCCCGGGGTCTGAGCGTGCCGGCGGACGTCGGGAGAGAGAAGACGTCATCGACGTCGATGCTTAACCCCCCCCCCCCCCCGGTCGGCAGGCACCTCCTCTATCCGTCGGCTCCGCATCGTGGCGCCCCGGACGGGTGCGGTCGCGTCGGTCTTGGAAAAGAGGAAAGCAGCAGGACCCGCCGGGCTTGTGGGTGCGGCTGCCCGAGCAGCGGTTTCCCGCCGAGTTGGCAGTGGTTCGGTGGGCTTGGGAGCGCCTGCAGTGCGGTGAGTGGGATGCGTGGCTGTGTGACATGCTTGCATGCTTGCCTAGCGCCCCGCTGGGCTTGTTGGAGCGGCGCTTGATCCAATTTCTCGATTGGGGGTCGGAGGCGGCTAGGGACCTGCGGCAGCTGGATTTCCAGCCCTTGATTGCAACGGCACTGTCCTCCTCGGACTCCGGGGTCTGGGAGTCCCTGCTAAACGATTCTACGTCGCCGAAGTTGCTGATGCAGCGCATACGGGACGGAGTGTTGAGTAGGGGTCTGGGGGCGGTTGGATTTTTACGTATCCCAGCTGATATTTGGGAGCGTTATGTGCCGGAATCCTTTGCGTCGGTTGCCAACCGCCACTTCTGAAGAGTTGGGCCCCCGTCGGAAGACGCGGTAGTCATGTTGCATGCTTTGCGTAGCCAGAACCTGTTGTTCCCCCTTGCGCCGGGGTCGCCGGGTCCGAGCGGGGGATTTTTCGCCATCCCAAAAATGCTTGATAAGTGTAGCCTAATTGTGAATTTTGTGCCAGTGAATAGAGAGATGCCTGAGAAGCCTGAGACATTTTCGCTGCCGTTAGTAGAGGTCCTTGCCCTTTTGGCGCAAGTGGCACAGCACGGGTCTTCCTTTTTCCTCCCCCCCTTTATATGTTAGCGCCCGGTGTCTCTGGCCAGTTTGCGAGGAGCTAGGGCTCCTGGGGGGGGGGAGATAAGGAACTATGTATGTCCATATTGACCTCAGTAATTGTTTTTGGTCGCTGCGCCTCACGGAAGCCTTCTGGGGGGCTTTCCGTATCTGGGATGGTGACGGAGGAGTTTTGGTGCTCAGGTGGCTGCTTTTCGGTTGGAAGTATAGCCCAATTCTATGCCAGAAGGTCTTGGAACGTCCAGTGGAGGAGATTGGCCTAGTGGGAGTGTTGGTTTTGATTTACATGGACCATGTGCTCATTGTGGGACGGGGTAAAGGGCGCATGCGTGGGCAGGCTATGCGCGCGCCGCAGGCGTTGCGTGCGGCGGGTAGAGTTATAAGACCAAAGAGCACTTTGGAGCCGGTTACGCGCCTGGTGTAGTTGGGAAAGGACGTGGACTTGGGTGGGGGCAGCCTGCTGACGGCGGGGAATGCGTGGGAAGCCCTGATGGCCCACTGGTTGAGACTGTCCGTCGGTGTCTATAGTGTGCGGCGCTTGCAGCAGTTTTTAGGGCGCGCACAGTGGATCTGTAGACCTCTTTTTAGCCATAGTCCTCTCTTGTCGGGGGTCTGGGCTCATGTGTTGTTGCCCCCCCCCCCCCCGTCTGCAGTTTACCCCAGTTAAGTTGTTGCGCTCTATGTGTGTGGTGTATGTGTTGCATGCCACCGCGCGTGTGCGCTTGCACATCCGCTGAGGGCGGTCACCATGACCATTTGGCGATAGGTTGCCCCTTGTGGGCATAAGTGTGCCAGCGGGACCGCTGATGTGGATCCCTCTTGGTCCAACCAGCGCAGCCATGCCCTGCTGTAGCTCCCCAGCTTCCGTCGGACGAAGTGTGGGTCACATTTAACCGTGTAAAACCCCAGGCCCCTTCCGCGGGACCTGCCACACCTGATTGGGGCTGCCTCGCCCACCCGCAGTAGGCATGTGAATGATAGGACCGCCATCCGATATGCCGTCCACTGTGCCCTGCTATCACATGCTCTCGCGAAACTCCTTAGCTCCTCCAGATCCGCGTAGGCGCGTGCCACCGCCTGAGATGTGGCCCACTTTGCGCACCTCCATACTCCGCCGGTAACGAATTCCGGTAGCCATCCCATTTCTTCCAATGCGTGCATAGCTGATACCGCCCCTTTGAGGAAGCGCCTGGAATACCCCAAGCCCCAGAGCTGGAACAGGTACTTGCATGCTTTTTTTTTTGTTTTTTTTGAAACACAAGTCCATAGTCACTGCTGCAATGTCCTTAGGAGGCCAGCCCAATATACATTGTGTAACCCACATCCCCGAGGCTTGGGTTAGTGGGTTGTCCGGCCGGGGTCATTGCGGCTGTGGGGCAGTGCAAGGAAAGTAAGTTATACTACATAGCGGACATCACAGAAGTGGCCGCCCCATACTCCAGACCCGGGGGCACTGGCAGGTCAACTGGGGGCACTGTCTTGGTGGGATGCTGTCCAAGGGATTGTACCCATCATATAAAAGACATACTGACAGGGTGTGAAGAGCGGGGGCAAAGGAAGAAGGCATTCCACTCGCATGGTGTTGGCGTGGGGATGTGTGGACCATGGGAGGGCCAACCTGCCAGTCGTTGGTAAAGAAATAGCGATTGAGTGAAAAAAGGAAAAGAAAAAAACAGCCATTGTGTGGGGGTGAGAGAGGAACCTGTTGGATCTGGGTACGTGGCCAGAGGCATCACACCACGGGCATTGGGCGCAGCTCGCTAGCGGGGTGTTTCACTGAGGACTGCGTACAGTTGTCCCTGCACCACTCCCCCTTATCCCCACATGTCCGCGTCGCCTCTTTTTACGGCCCGCATATGATACGTGACAAACATGCTGTAGAGCCAGTTGTGGACACTCTCCTTAAAGGTACTTGCATGCTTTTGTCTCCAGGTCATCGATCGGTGTGTATCCGACCCATAGGGCCAATTTCCTATAGTGGGTACAGTACGTACCCATGGTGCTCTTCGCCCAAGAGGACGCCTGCGGGGCATCCACGGAGGTGATCTCATCTTGCCTCCACAGCCGTCTCCATCCTGCCCATACCAGACGCCAGACCACGTTGTCCCCATCCACGAAGTTGGTCGGCTGCAAGACCACCACATGTTGTCCGGATTCCACTGCCTGGCGCCCAACCGGGCAGCGCCCCCATCAGTCAAACCCCGGGCATTCATGAAACCCGTGGTGTTTAACGCCTCTCACCGCATTCTTGCAAGCCCGGCACGCCGTCAATGGCGCGCACGTCACATCCATCGGCTCCACCCCACACTTTGTCGTGTACAACCTGCGGTGTCTCTCGACCTTGAACTTCGCCTTCATGGCCGCCAGCCTTCGCGCCACTACCTCTTCCTCCGCGGCGCCTGTACGGCCTTGCAATCTCACCGGCAATTTGAGCTCGTCGTCTTCCGTATCTCGCTGATGAACCGCCCCTTTGGGGTCAAGACCCCTTTGACCTCAAAACACGGACAAGGACGTCACTGTAAGCGTCCACACCGCCGGGACGAAGGCTTTCAGCCTGTCGATCTCGTCGTCATCCGTGGACTCCAAACACCAAACCTCGGTGTCACCGGCATCAGAATCCATCACTGGCGCCAGATCATGCAGAGTGACATCTGTGAAATTTTCCTTATCCCGGAAGCGAGACACGTATTCGTGCGCCGGCACCTCTCTGCGCCACAGTAGCGTGGCATAACCCATTACACTTGCATATACCCATTAGGGCTTGGCGTCTAGCTCCACGACCTTCAGCAGCTCTGCCTTGCTCAAAGGGGGTACCCCCGCCATCTTCTTCTTTGCCGCGGCCTGGGATTTCGCGCTGACCTCCGCCAACTCTTTTCTCAGCCCCTCCATGGCCATACGCTGGTCTTCCACCAGCTTCTTCAACTCTTGCAACTCAGGCGCTGGGGCCGGGGGTGGTGCCGTATTCACGAAACGCACCCCTTCCACATCGAGGCTGCACTGCGCCGCACATAGAATACTCCTATCATTTTTGGCAGCCCTACTTCTCCATCCATTGGCACCCCAAACTTCTTGATAAATGTGGCCTCCCACTCCTTTCTCCTGTCCATCAAGACCGACACCGCCATTTCAACTGTCGACGTGGCCCTTGCAATTTCGATGAGGGGCACCGAATCGATAAAGGTGGAGCAAATACGGCCCCCCGCAAATGCCGCGAAATCCGACATGGACATTGCTGATGGTCGGGTCTATACCAATTATCACTGAGTTTGACGCTACGTGTGACCCTCGTCTGGCATGCAAGCTCGAATGCAAAAATTGCACTACAATAAAAGCACACAGATGCACACCACAAACACGCACACACGAACACCACAAACAAAGCTAATTCATAGATCAGAACGTGATCTAAGAGCAGGCGCCCCAGGGGAGGGTTAGCGCATAAATCGATGGGGGAGGGGGGGGGAGCACGGTGCAGCAACTGCTCCCAGAAACCGTGTAGCAATAGCTCCAGCACTACAGCTCGCAGGTTTTCCATGCACCCGCGGGTGCATCCCTCCTCGTCCTAGAGGACCCCAACCTCGGGGATGGGGTCCGCTCGTTTCTGCACCCCCCCCCCCCCCCAAGAATACCTACTGCTCGGTGCTCCCTCGTCCGCCAAGACTGGTGGCCGGAACATTATGGTTGGTGCCACCACTGCCACCAGACCCGATGGTCTGGACGCCATCGCTGGTGCCGCCGGCTTCGCCACACCTGGTGATTTGGACGTCGCTGCTGGCACTGCCACCCTCGCCAGGCCTGGTGGTCTAGACGCCACCGCCAGTGCTGCCATCTGCGACAGACCTGATGGTCTCGACGCCATTGCTGGTGCCGCCGGCTTCGCCCGACTTGGTGGTCTTCACGTCAGTGCTAGTGCCGCCACTTCCGCCAGACCTGGTGGTCTAGATGTCACTGCTCGTGCTGCCACCTCCGCCAAACCTAGTGGTCTGGACGCCATTGCTGGTGCATCCACTTCGGCCAGGCCTGGTGGTCTGGACAACACTACCGGCTGCCACGTCCGCAAGACCTGGTGGTCTAGACGCCACCGCCTGTGCTGCCACCTCCGGCGGACCCCGTGGTCTGGCCGCCACTGCTCGTGCTGCCACTTCCGCCAGACCTAGTGGTCTCGACACCAAAATGGTGCCACTTCGCCAGGCTTGTTGGTCTGGACGTTACCGCTGGTGCTGCAGCTTCCGCCAGACTAAGTGGTCCGGACGCCACCTCCGGTGCTGCCACCTCCGCCAAACCTGGTGGTCTGGACGCCATTGCTGGTGCCTCCACTTCCGCGAGACCTGGTGGTCTGTACGCCACTACGTGCGCTGCCACGTCCGCGAGACCTGGCGATCTCGACACCACCGCCGGTGCTGCCACCTTCGCCGGACCTAGTGGTCTTGCTGCCACCTCAGCTGGACCTGGTGGTCTGGACGCCACTGCTGGTGCTGCCACTTCCGTCAGACCTGGTGATCTCGACACCACTGCCATAACTGCCACTTCCGCCACACTTGGGTCTGGACGCCACTGCCAGTGGTGCCACTTCCGTCAGATGTGGTGGTATAGACGTCACTGCTAGTGCGGCAACATCCGTCCGACTTGGTGGTCTGGAAGTCACTTTTGGTGCTGCCAGCTCCGCCAGACCTGGTGGTCTGGACCCCAGTGCTAGTGCTGCCACTTCCGCCAAACCTAGTGGTCCAGACGCCACAGCCAGTGTTGTAATATCCGGACCCCCCCCCCCCCCCAGCCCCCCTCGAAGTCGACGTCGACGGCGGCATCGGGACAGCCTCACTGTTGGTGCCACTGCTCTCGAATTTGGCACTGCCGGCGCTGGCACTAGAGCTGGGCGTCACTTGTAGGGTTAAGGGTGGGTCAGGGGGAAGGCCACACTTGGATTTGTGGATGGCGACCAAGCGAGGGACGGGTGGGTAGCTAGGGCCGGAGCAGGAGGTTAGGCTGCTGCCGCGGCTTGACGCCATCTGGGACCCGGGTGCGCCACTAACGAAGGGGCTGCAACCCCCAGAGTGCCCAGGAACGTCGCGCCACTCCACGGCGCCCACCTAGGCTACGGCCGTATAGACAACCTCCGGGTAGGGGGACAGGTCGGCCTCCGGCCCCCCATGGGCATGTGCACCGCAATTCCCACAACGTTGCGCAATATGCAGCCTGGTGGCTGCCCCAGACAGCTCGCCTAGCCCCGCGGCCTTCTGTGCTGCCGCATCGTCGGCGTCCATGAGGTCGGCCCATGACCCCGCGCCGGGGACAGCCTGTGGGGCGAGGGTGCTGAAAGATGCATCCCCTCCAGCCCCAGGTGACCCAGAAGCCGCCCGATGGCTGCCCGAGAAACTGGCAGCCAGTGCGGCCGCCGACGCAGCTAGTGTGGCCGCTACCATGGCGGTGTTGCGGCGTACGGCCGCCTCTGCGCGACGCTGGCGGCGGCTTGCGGTCGTCGGCAGCATGGTTGCCGCCCGGACGGCTGTCACCGCGGGGGGCAGGGAGGGCCAGCTGGCGTCCACCTCCCTACACAGGGCACCCTTACACACCTGAACGGCTGCGGACGGGGGGGACGGCGCCTGCACCACTGCATCCTTGACGCCCCAATGGGGGGGCAAGACCACCCCCCGGTACCCCAAGATGCCCAAAGGGGCGTTTGTGTTTTTTGATGCGGCGCTCGACGGTGGGGTGTACAGGTTGGGACTTTTTTTGATGGAGCTTGGTTCGCGATCCGCGGTGCCCCCTGAGCAACCGCCAAACCAATAGTGCGCGGAGGCGCGTGCGGTCGTGTGGGGTTTGAAATTTATTCTCAATTTAGGCATGTGCGAGGCGCATCTTTTTGGTGACAATGCGGCGGCAATGGCACAATTTTTGCGGTGCAAAGCAAGAGTGGGGCGTGTGTTTCAACAATGCCTGCTTAGGTGTTGCAGGTACTTCTGGGCGTCGTGCCCAGGTTTTACGGTTTGCAATCACTGGGTGCGTGGTGCAGTGAATCCGGCGGACCCCATCAGCAGGCCGCATGGCCATTTTGCAGGGGATGTGGGCCTAGCACGTGAGGCTGCGTAGAGAAGGCTATTTGTGGGCTTATCCGGACCGCAAAACGGTTTTTCTGTGGAATCTAGGCGTCCCCATGGGCCCTTTTGTGCTTCTGCAGGCATGGCGATACGGAATCCGGTGGTATGAAGGGGGGGGGCGGACTTCCATGATGTTTTTTTGCACTATAGGCCGGAGGACTTAGTGGGGGCAATGACGTAGGGTGCGAGTTCTTGTGCGCTTGAGCCAGCCCTGTGAGTGGTGTGTGTTGCTTTAGCATTTGCCGGGCCCCTGTGCGGCGCCTTGGGGGACACGCCTTGTGTGTCGTAGGGAGGGGAGGGGCTGCACCCCTCCCCTCCATTGCCCAGATGACTGCCCCGTGCCCCCAGGTCCCAGGGAAACAGGAGGGGGTCAGTGGCGACGGCGCTACCTTTGCAGCCACGACTGCTGCCAATGTTGTAGGCTGTTGCTGGTGCGGTCTTGCCACCTGACCAACCAGTGTAGCACTCAATGGCGGAGTGCTCCTAGAGGACGAAGGCGTTGTGCCGAAGAGGCCCTTGGGACATCCTCCTCGCCCCCCCCCTAACCTAACCCTGGGGTAGGGCAGGGCAGAGTGTTGGGAAGGGGGAGGGCTCGGGTTCCCCGACCCCTCCCCCCCCTCAAATGGACGGTAGCGGAAGGTCAAGACCTCCCCCCGCTGGCGGCACAATGCCCCAACGGAGGGCTCCCCTTCACAGTGCTCCAACGGAGGGGCGTCCCCAGAGGGTCAAGGGGCGATGGTGGACCACACTCACCCCCTCCCCAAGGCGAGTGCACATAGTCCCCCCCTGCTCCAAAAGAGGGAGAAGGAGGTGGTGCAGAGCCTCCGCTTGTGGCCGGCCCCAGAGGGACATGGAGTGATGCGGGTACTTTAGCGCCCATGGGGACCCACATAGTGGCCACTGGACCTATCTAGCCCAAGCCATGGCCCCTCCACAAACTTCTGACTTGCTGTTTGTATGTGATTCAGTGTCATTTGGTTTGTGCACAAGCTGTTGAAGCAGTTTTCCACCCTCTTCCGGTCAATGCCGCAAAATTTTGGAAACTCTTGGTTGGATGTTGTGACCAGTCACGGCGATGAAATATGCTTTGTAAGGCATGTTTTAGACCCTCTTTGTCTCTTTTTCACCCCATTTGGGTTTCGGGGCTTGGCTCCAAGGGGTCACGGGCCCAACCTACTGACACATGCACCACTGGTGCCCAGCATAGAACATTGCAAGAGAGAGCAATATTCTCCCATCACCCGGGGCATTTTCGGGGGATTGCGGGCGAGGTGCAAGCGAAATACTTCGGTGGGGTTCTTTCCGCCGTTTTGGATACTGTTGGGTACGACCCCCTGAAAATTGCTCGCAAGTTTTGGCAGCCAGCTGAAGCCTTAAAACGCAACCAACATCACCAAGAATGTTCTACGGACTCTCCGGCCGAGTTTCCATAGAACGCCCGGAAGAAACTTTGGTGGCATCTGTGGAACTTGAACCCATTGAAAATTTAATTGGATGCTTGGTGACTGCCTTGCCTGCAAGGTGGTCCATCAAGAAGGATGTTGAAAAGGTTGTGCACAACAAAAGGCAAAGTTGTGCACAACAAAAGGCAAAGGTTGTGGCTCCCCGCCCCTTGTGCTCTTGTGTGAGGTTGCACTTTCTATCTTGGCACTCGCAAAAGACATGTCCAACATCAGCCCGGCCAATGCATTCTCTATGGGCCCCCATGACCCCAAGGGCCCACAGGACCCCAAGGGCCCCAAGACGGAGGAAGTTTGGAGTCTGCGGGAGAGCTGATTGATGCTGACGCCGCCAATGTTGAATTGCCTGAACCCCGGGGAGGTACAGTCGAGTCCTAACATGCTTGGGCGGCATTATGTCTACGGCACAAGCCGTCGGAGAGTATTGAGCCTCCAATGCTCAGGGTCTCTTTTAGGTCTCGGTGCACCTAAGCAATATGCCATTTAGAGATACATTGTTGGCAATGCTCATGCATAGAAAATTTAACGTATCGGTGTTAACCACGAGGGAAGTTGTCGGCAAGAAAACCCCCTCTAAGCACGAAACAAGTTACGGCGTGCAGTATAGGAATCTTTGCATTGTGGGCCCTGACGCCAAATACAACACAGAGCACACGTTTGCCGAAGGGGCAGATGAACAACTCCGTGGCCACTATGAATTTCTCCAATGTAGAGTTTTTTTTTGGCTCCAGCCCCCAAGCCAAACCAGTCCGCACCAAAACGCGCAAAACTGTCGGTTATAGAAACTTGGTTCAAGCCAAGGGTGAACAGTCTGCATGCCTAGCCCTAGATTACGTGCCTGTCTTTGTGTTAGCTCGTGCCCCCCCCCCCCCCCGCCCCGCCCCTAGAGTATGCATTGTTTTGGCAAGGCGTTTTTTTCAATGTCTGCTTCCTCTGCTGCAATGCCTTCCCCGCTAGCCACTGGCACCACACCAACAATGTCTAGTGGCTGCCTTCTCGCCGCATCGGTATAGGCATCAACATCGGGGCTTTACACAAAGGCTTTGCTTGCGCGAAACGGAAGCAGTGGGCCCCTGGCCGCGGGCAGATACTCTAGCACACTTGGGCCCCCCGGATCTCTATGCTGTAGTTAGCAAAAAGCCCGAAATAAGGTCTTTGATGGAGCTGCTAGTCAGGGCTTTACAAAAAGGCCTTGGTTGCAGGAAGCTGAAACAGTGGGCCCCTGGACGGGGACGGATAGTGGAGATCACTTTGGGCCTCCAGATATATGTGTTGTTGTGAGCAAAAAGATTGAAACAAAGTCCTAGTGGGAGCTACTAGTTGGGGCTTCACCAAAAGCCCTGGGTTGTAGGAAATCGAAACTGTGGGCCCGTGGACGTGGACGGATAGTCGAGCACACTTTGGGCCTGCATATTTCTGTGCTGCTGTGAACAAAAAGCCTGTAATAACGTCCTGGTGGGAGCTAGTGCTCGGGTCTTCACGAAAATGCCTTGCATCCTTGGTGCTTTCTATCGTAGTATTGCAAAACCACAATGTTCTGCGATGATTTCATCGTGCACAATTTTGCTATATGAGTGAATGGCTAGGTTTCCAGTTTGGAGGCGTTTGCCAACATCTACCCCGTCCCTACGGACGAGTTCATGGTGTCGGCTTTCATCATGAACTTCCCCCGGGCCCCCCCTTTGAGCTGCAAGGAGCCGGAGAAGCTGCCCTGCCTCCCCTGTGCCAGAGTCCGGGTTGTGTGCGGCCCACTGGGCCCTTTGAACCCCCCCCCCCCATTCCAATTACCCACGGTCCCCACGCACCTGCGGCCATTCTTCTGCGCCACGAGCATGTTGTGCTAGCAGCAGTGCTGCAAACACTAGATCGCCTCCCACCAGGTGATTTTTGGTCTGTGGTGGCACCGTGGCAGAAGGGGGTCCTACATCTTTCTATGCAGGACTACTCCCTAAGCAACTGCAGATTTTTCCTACGACTATGCCATCTATTTCCGCTGAAGTCCGGCATGCTAGCACTAAAACGGCGGTGCGAGCCTCCACCTCAACAAACCACGCTAACCTCGGGCTCGTATGCAGATTGATACCAGCCTAGGGGGCGTCCCAATGTGAACACTAAGATTTGTATCATTGATTTCCGGGGCACTCGTACCCAAGCTCTTGCCATGTGCCTAGCTGCACAGACACGATAACCTGGTTAGGACTTCCCAAAGTTGTCGATGGGGAGTGGATACCCATACGAGCAGAAGCCCTACAGGCGCTACCTTTGTATAAATCGAAGCCACGTATGAAGTATGGTGGTCTACAATACACTATGGTACTGCACCTAAAGTTTGGTTGCTTGACTGTATATTACCACCATGTGTGGTCAAAGTGTCCGCAAAAGGGGTGCGTGGCATGTTCCTGGGTCAATTAGCACGGGTTACCACACTCTTTTTGCACAAGAGGGGGCGTCTAAATGAGGTGCAAGTTTCCCACAAGTTCTAGGGTGTATTTAACCTGGCAGACATTTATATTGTACAACTTGTATTACACAACACCAAAGGAGAAGCCTCCAGGCTCCTTGGTGTCATTGGGCGGACCGTACCCGGGCCGTACAAGCATGAGTTGTTGAAGGTTATAGCTCAAGTGGCTAGGACATACGATCCTGGATCTTTGCTCCTGATAGTGGACAGCACCTGTGCCTTGTGCGGGGAGGGTTCCAAGCGTGCGTCAGCTTAACTGGCTGAGAGGCCCGCACCGTGATGGGCAGATTAGCAAGGGGTATGATCCTCTAATTGCCCTTCCATTATTTGGTTTTGGCCTTCTGCCACATAGTACACCTGTGCTACGGTTGCAATTCATTGTGCAACTACTGCATGGCAGCTATGGGTCTGGTGTACACATATTTTGTGCACATTTGTACCCTTCGTGAAGCGGGCGTTTGCATGGGGGACTTGCAGAGGCGCGAATATGGCAACTTTTTGCTGTGTTTTGCGCGTACGTTGGTGCCATCGCGTGCGTTTGGCGTGCTATCTTCGGCAAAACTGTGCTACATTAAATGTCTGTGAATTGGAGGTTTTAAGTAGCCGCCTGTTTCCAGATACTCGTTGTGATTTCCTCGAACCCGGTGTGAATTCAACTAAATTCACACAATATTCGCACCAAATTCCAGGTGGTGATCTTCGTATAAACGTCGTACCAATTTCGTACGAATTTTGTATGATCTGGCCCCCATTTTGTCTTGTCACTTTCATTTGTTGCACACATTGGATTTCGACCAATTTGTTTTGGTGTAGATCCCTAGTTACACGCTAGCACGCACAATTTTGTTCTATCCTAGAACGACATCGCGAGGGCATTCTAGCCTACAACGTCTAGCTAGAACATAGACTAGAACAGGAATCATTCTAGCCCAGATTGGTTCTACACTAGAACACAAATAACAAATCAAAACATTACGCATCACATTTCGCATGCTTTGTTGCATCCCTCACAAAGTTGTTGGGAAGGGCATAGGTTATAGGTGATAGGTCATGCAGTCTTGAGGGGGTCCATTGGAGTCAAACCGTTGTTGCATTGCTCACAAAGTTTTTGGGAAGGGCATAGGTTACAGGTGATATTAGATGCACGAGGGTGGGGTTGGGGGGGTCCATTGGGTCAAACCATAAGAGCATAATCAACCACTTCTAGGGTTCGGAGGAGGGGAGGCGGGGGGCACGGAGACCCCCACTTGCAACCCCTCGGTGTTTGGGTGTAGGGTTATGAGGGTGTCTTGGTTGTTGCTGTGCGGTTAAGGTTAGGGAGGGTACTGCTTTTCTCTGCACACGTTTTTTCTACTTTTTGATTCTTGGATGTCGGCTCTTCCTAGCCGGGGAGAAGAGTTGGATTGTTCACCCACCAGCAGGGAACGTGACTTGGGTGTGCACACACCATGGGGTAGCCGCATCCGAGTGCATGGCTCCGTGCGGCTTGGTGCATCTAGACCGAGGTATGTTGCGTGTAGTTGTTTGATATTGTAACATACTGTGTGAGGTGCAGGAAGGGTGTGTGTGTATGTGTGTGTGTGTGTGTGTATGGCTTGTGTGTATATGTGGTTTAGTACTCCTCACATCGTCACACCGCACCTCACATGGGCGCACGCCCACACCCACAAACAAGCAAATAGTCATACCCCCCCCCCCCCATCCACGCCCTCTCATCCCATGGGGCCGGTGACCTTGTCGTGGTGTGGGGGCCCCGTGGACAACGGGACACCGCGAACAGACAGGAAAAGTGGGATCCCGGAGAGGACCGAGACGTTCCATGGGGACCCATCCCCCATTGACCTCGCTGCCTAATGAGACGTTACAAGTTCCCCACCCCCCTTGTGTCCGCACTCGCTTCAGAGTGGGGAGCCACGGGGGAGCGGATGGGTGTCTTCCCGGGCTGGTTTCTGTCTGCCATTTCTCGCGCGTTGGCTGGTAAGCAATCCACTTTGAACCTCTTGCTCGTCATCTGACAATGTGTATCCCGCAAGATGGAGAAATTTCCCTTGGTACGTCTTACTAGTTGACCCACCATATCAACCACAAACAATGCTACGATCTCACTTTTGATTCTTATTCGCTGAAAAACGGTCATTAATATCTTTCACTCGCCTGCTTGCACGCCTCGTTCAATTTTCATCGAGTAAACCAATGTACGTAGAATCACCAAGAATAGTAAAATTCAGACAGTTATGATGAGTACAACTCAACAACATTGTGTCATTTGTTATGCCAATGATCCCCCATCTATTCGTTTCACTCACTCGAAACTTTCGGTTTCACATCAATGACTTCTTTCGTACCTTCGGAACATCCTCACTCATTTGTGTCACGCTGTCATCGTTGCTTTTGCGTGTTACTTGTCAACTTCATATGTCTCTATCGTAACCATTCCCTGCCTATGCCTTCTCTCATGGGGTGGTGGCCCCGGCACGTGCCAACCTCTAGACCACACAAGTACCTGAACATATATGACCTCTTATAGCGAATTTCATCATTTGGGTCAGTACATCCCACAGTCCTACATGCTCGAATCACAATCATCAACTCGAAAACTAGGCATCTGACAAACCCGGAGGACGTAATCTTTGCAGTCTTTCTGCGCGAAGCACCCCGTGGTAAATGTGATTCTTCCCCCTCCTCTTCCACCTTGTGCCCTTTTCGTTACTCTCCTTCCCTCCGACAGCCCATAGATTTGCACCCCGGGGAAGCGCAGTGGCGCCGGGCACTACAATCAAATCCGCGGTAGCTGGAGGCGATCCAAGTTTCAGAAATAGTGCACCTCGAAGGTGCAGCACCTGCACTATGTACACCTACGACTAGATGCGCGTGTCCTCGAAATAGAACTCACGCCCCCTGTACCGTTAAGCGATGCCCCTGCTGCGTTTGAGCGTTTTAGAGGTTAGCTTGTCCGCACTGCGCGTCCAACGTGGCCGAACATGCGCCTTGAATTGCAGTCTACCAATTCAGCCGGCACTCACCCGCACTACTAGTGACTGAGACTATGGTTCGATCAATCGAAGTGCCGGGGACTCGTGTTTGGATTCACATCTCATCAAGGGACCCAACGATTCCATTTCCACGCGGCAACACATCTGCTGAGGTAGCTCAGAGATGTGATGTTCCCAGTCCCCGATTACAGCCACCTTGTTGCAGCCCCTCAATGGACATCGCGTGATGAGGAGGATCCCTGTGATGACGACCGACCGCTGCTGCGTTATGTGAACTGCTCCTAAGTTGGGTTCTGGCATGAACTCTCTTTGTGCTTTTGGGCGGAAGCACAATTTGGTGATCATATACTTCATCCGCGGTGCTTGTCAATGCAATCTGCTGCGAAGCCTACCAACCTGTTTGCTTTAACCCTTCGTCGGAACCTTTGGATCTTGGTCACGCGCTTCATCCTACCGTAAGCCGTGCTTTGTACCACTCTATCTGTTGCACTGCACCCCCCCGGGAAACCTAGCTCTCTAGTGCGGTCCTCTCAGCTCCCCACCTCCATATATGGTTGCCTACTCCGAAGAATTTTGCCCGTGTACACACACGCTCTGTACCTTCACATACACGCTGCTCCTTACACACACGGTGCATATGTGCCCACCTGCCCGGAGGTGACCTACACCTTCACTCGCCGCACGCGCTGTGTGCCCAACAGGGCGGAGGCCGGTATCCTTCGGAACAAGCTATCCCCAAAAATTAACCTCACGTTGCTCCTCGTACCCCGCTCCTCACACACACGGTGCATTGGTGCCCACTTGCCCGGAGGTGACCTACACTCTCCCTGGCCGCACGCGATGTGTGCCCAACAAGGCAAAGGCCGGTATCCTTCGGAACGAGCTGGCCCCACGATTTGACCTCATGCCACTCCACGTTGTTGTAACACTGTCTCACACTCGATCCACCGACTACTAACCCTGCACCATGCGCGCTCCCCTAGTCGGCGATGCTGTGAGTCTCTAGGAAGATAGATACCTCATGTCCAGGCCAAGATATAAACACGAGCATAACCCCATCTGCACTTTAGTCCGACCAACTCCTGTTATAGATTGCCTGTCGCTTCTTTCAAAGCACTGTACATCACCCATCCCCATGTTCCCTGTGTGTGAACCTCCATGCCGATCCCCCTGTTGTGCGCGCCGAAATGTGCATTAATTTTGTCACTGTTGGATCCACTTGAGCACATTCTCACACCATTCCACTCATTCATGCTACTCATCGACAAAGCCCATTTTTGTTACCCCCGCGGTTTCTTTCCACCATGGAGGCCTACGACACTTCTTTGTTGCGAAGCATGAGACAGGCCGCTGTGACGTCTGATCCCTTCACAATTACACTCCTTAAACGGTGGGATGACCAATTCACGCCCGACGTCCTCACGCAAGCGACAACAATCCTGGGTGAGCTGCGGAGCAATGAAGTTGCGGAAATCTGTGATGGTTTTCTCTAGGGTGTCTTGCGGGGACACTTGCAGTCTATTTCATCCGTGGGCGCGGGTTTAATCCCCAGAGGAATGCTCTTTCACTGCACGGCGGCCGACTATGATTTTGACGGTGCCGGAGTCTAGTCACACTTTGTTCCTCTGACCATGGTAGCGGGCCCTAGGCTCTTCCAATATGTCCACGACCATGGCAATCCATTGGTGACGTCCCTTGTACCGGCTTGGTCGCCCGCGCATAAAGCCATGGACATCTTCATCCTACGTAGTTCTATCGCATGTGTGTTGTCCCTTGACGTTGCCTCCGCGTTGACTTGCCATAATAAAACCATCTAGAAGCAACTTATGAAACCCATCAGCAATTTCATCACGCAAGCATCCCTTCGACGCCTATGGGACTCCGTCCAACCTCCCGATGTACTTCAGCTGCTGTGGCATCTACCGCAAGAAGTTTCTGTCAGAGGCCCCGCCACCTATCACGGCCCCTGGGTGGTTCTTTGATATGATCTACTTTTCTGGTCATCCTCCGCCATCTGCATTAGTATTGCCTCCGGGGTTCCCCATCAACCCTAGTGTTGAATATCAATGACCCTTCTTCCCTCATGGCCTGTTATGAAGCATCCACGGTACCGCTATCGGACTTCTCCCGGTTGAGTGAACTCATTTGGGATTTTGAACTATTGTGGGCCACAGCTCCCCCTGTGTGCATCCTAAACCGGGCACCTGAGACTATGATGACTCCCTTGCGGTTTCTGGAGACGCTCTACGCGAGGCAAGGTCATTGAGTATCCGGGACATAACGTAGCCTTTTCGGCCCCCATGAATTTCAATGTTGTACCAGCAGAAATTACCTCTACACAATCGCCCAATCAATGTACCGTCCCATCCTAGGCCACGCCCGATTCCCATGAACATCAATCCGAGCCTCCTGTGGTTGATCTCACCATGGACCAAACCATCTCCGACTTATTTGTTGATGCCCTGCCCCCCAAGTTTGACACCGTCTGATCCGATGAGGAGTGTCGTCGACTCCAGGCGGAACAGCAGAACGTTCCATCTTCGTTAAACCATCTTCGCACGAACTTGTCGCAACAAGAGCGCCGTGTGGCATTGGAATAAACCAAATGGCCAGAAGCCATGGCCTCCACCAAGGAGTCCCAGGTGAACGAGGTGCGCGCTCTACACAAACGCATGGGTGCCTTGGCATTGGATCTCAATGCGGCTTAAGAGGAGATTCAGAGACTTCAATCCGTCCAACGAGCTCCCCTTGGACTTTGGTCTTCTAATTGGTATTTTGAGGGAAAAACGAGGAGGCCTCTCGATTTCATCTTTTCCCTAATGTCTCCTGCCCCCAAGATACCCCCCCCCCCGAATTCCCTTGTGATTCTTTACACGCAATTTCGGGCGGATTTGGCGGACCTAGCGCTTCGTGTCTGGTTGTTCTGTGGCAAAGGTTCACTGACCTTCTCATCCGTTGCCGAACGCTGAGTGGGGGATTGCATTTCCTTACTGCCAAGAAAGCTCAAAACCACCTGTGACCAGGTTTCATGAGTGTCGACGTGCTTGGAGAGGAACTCCAACTGTGCGTGTACTATGCCAATTAAGGGTTTTTGGTTCGTCAAAGGGTGCACAACGGGGTGGTAGAGGGGTTCCATACTCTTTGAGGCCCACATCCTTCTCCTTGGTCCCCCTACTCACACCACTCCGAACTACCCTGTTCCATTGTGCACCTCTTGTTATGCCTTCCTCTCGGGACACCATTCTCGAGCTAAGTATGACGCTCATGCGTTTGAGTGGGGCCAAGAGTTTGCGTGATCCTTGGGTCTCACAACACCTTGGTAAGTGGATGGCCTCATCTCCTTTGGCCAAGGCCCGATGGCACCAGGCCACCGAGGTTGCCCGACCCCCCTCATCCGCAACAAGCAAATTGAGGCCGTGAAGAAATATGCCTCCGTCCTCTTCCGCGCGCCCGAACCGATCGGGCTACTTATGGACTTGCATGTCCCCAAGAGCGGCTTTCGGCTCCTGTCGGAGTTCATGACCCGCCGGGGGGCGGCATAGACCGCCGCAATAGGCCTCCCTTTCCCCCCACCCATCCCCTCGTGTGAGCACTTCACGGACACATGCAAGGATTAGGTCAATCCGCTTGCGCTAGAGCCACCCGTGTCCGTGGCGGATCCCCTTGAGAGCAACGGCTCTTGGCCGCTGCAATCTTGGCCCCGCTACATCCAATCGCGTCCATCCCTTGTGGACACCATCGATTGGAAGAGGCCCCTTACTTTCCTCCCCCGCACAGATGCAGGCCTGTCTACCAGTGGAATTTGGACCCAACTATCCATTGGGCTCCTCACGGCACACAGGCGAAAAGACCCACCTAATTGTGGGTCATTGGAGTGGCCGTATGCGGGGACTGGGACATGGTGGCATCAAAGACAATACGGTGAGACCCCCCCCAACCCACGGATGAAAGTGGCAGCCAGTCGCGTAAGGTACCACATGGGGGGGGGGGGGTTGCCATGTAAGTCCCCAAACCCCCCCCAAAAAAATGGTCAACTTTCGGTTAACGTATTCATTTTTGGCCGAAAATTAAAAATATTGGTTTTAACACAGCTCTCTAGGGTGGCAACCCTCCGATTGAGTGCTTAGTGCTTGGCCCCATGCGGGGCTACCAAGAGGGGGCTGCCTCCCAAACGCCCCACCTCTTGCCTCCTCGTCCTCTGCCTGTGTGACCACCTGCTCCTGTCGGCCCATGGGACCATCCCCCTAGACCCTCGTCCTCTTCCACCCAAGCCTATCCGCGCTACCTTTGCAGGGGGAGCCGGGCCGGCTGCCAATGTCTCATAGCCGCCGCCAACGTGCGCGAAATCGCAGAAAACACAAAAAAGGGGTAGCGAGGACCCCCTCAGAGGACCCAAAGGGCCTCACTAGTGCTAGTGTCACTGCGGCCGGCAAAAAGCCTCCTCAAAGGGGGGGGGGGGGCAAATACACCCATAATTTTCCCTCCCTAGTCAGTTGCACCAACCTGATCAAACTGCACAGCTGGCACATGGCAGGACAAGTGATGCATTATCTTCACGATTGTCTTCTCTGAGTGGGGGCTGCCGCGGTATGCTTTGTGGATGGCACCGTGGCGGGCCCGCATTGTAGTGGTTCTTTTGAAGCGAGAGAGCAGCACCACCTGGAGCCAAGGCGCTATACTAAGGATCTGCCTAAACCAAGATGTAGACCATTTTGATGTGTTTTTGGGCACACCTGTTGGAATACCCGGTAGGTAATGTCTGTTCGACCTGTGTGGCGTTTTGAGCGGTGCGTCCAATTTAAGCGACCATTCAGGGGTTAGGGCAGCTGGTTCGGCGAAAAGAGCCCCCCCCCCCGCCGCCTCTTCAGATGCCAAAACCATCACGACTCCTACTGCCTTAGTCACACTGTTGCACTACAGACCTGTGCATCGGTGGAATTTTTTCCTAATGCACTCACAATCCGCATCCACGTGCAAGCACGATTTCACTACCTCTCTCACCGTCTGTACCACGCTTGCTCTGTGTCTGGGGGAAGCGTTGGTAGCGAGGAGTCCATTATCACGGAAGTGACACATACTCGTACGCCCCAACCTCCCATGCCATACCGGCCAACCCTCTGTGGTCACCTCCAGTCTGCCCAAGTCTCTGGATTTTCCTCTACCCGTGGATGCCGCCCACACGGAACGCAAGCCGGTCCCTTGGGCTGAAAACCGGCCTTCCATTGGTATACAGCTCGTTCCGGTCCAAAGGTTCCCCGTGCTGTAGCAACCAGTATTATGTGTAAGTTCGTGCGAAACAATTTTAACAAGGTCCTCATGACTGGTGTAGTGGAAGCTGCCACTAGCTGCCTTTCCCGCTCTGTCCATCTTTGTGTGTGTGTGGTGTACACTCCACGTTCATACCTTTGCTCTCCACCGTTTGCGTGCTATCAACCACTCACTGCCCGTTTTCAGGTGCTCTTCAATGGTTCCCGGCTGAATGCTATTGAATTGTTCCTTATAGTCCAGCTCAGCAATTGCCGTGAAACCATTTTGGGCACACTAGTGGAACGAGGAAGCCATGTCTGTGATTGAAAGCCATAGGATGGTCATGGGGATCTCACGTACGAGGTTATTTACAAAGCATGTGAATGCTCTTGCTGCTACCCTCAACCTCGATCGCTGGACGATGGGCTGTGGTGATGCAGCAATGGGGCGCCACAACCATCCTTTCCCAGCCCACATGCTTTTGGTTTTTGCAATTATGTACAGACGGCAAAATTTAGCACACTTGTTGACGGGCCAGCCCAATTGCTGAACCATGTCACTAACTTCCACATATACTATGTCGGGGGACGGCTGTCTATGAGATATCCACCCTCAACCAAGAATTGCTCCGTGCTCTCCCACATCTAGCGGTCACAGAAACCCCAGAGCTGTCCCACCCCTTAACAACCATGCAAACCATAAAGTCTCTGGACATGGCCTGTGCTATCCTCTTCACGTGACGCAGCAATTGGCCTGTTTCGGGAAAAGCATCAAGCGGGATACATGAGTGGGGTGGGGCTATACTGTTCACTTGAACAGCAAAAGCAGTAATACCCTTCGGCGCTTCTTGACGAGAGAATTTCCGTTGGACAGGTAGGGGGTCACGTGGGCAAAGGGGTTTAGCCGATAGGTCGTGAAGGCGCGCAGGGACCAGGGCCACATGTGGTCTAGGGCCACATGTTATCCAATGGTGACCAGTTCGCCATGCTTGCTTGCAGTGTGCAGGTGCTCAGTGTAGGTGCAGGGTGGCGGGCCCCCTACCGAGGCTTTCTTGGTTGACAGCTTGCTGAAAACCGTCTCTATTGTGTGTGGTGTGGCACGTACGACGCGCACGACTCTCTTTACCGCCTTTTTTCCCCATGCTTTCAGGTTTGTTGTCTGTAGGGTACCTACAAACTTTCCGGTAAATGAGGGAATTCCGACCTTGTGTGATATTGGGCACCACAACTAATGCCCCATAGGCCAGGGGTATATCCAGCGATTGGGAGAGTGTGGTCAACTCATTGCGCATCCCTGCTGCGCGGGCGAAGTCACAATCACGTTCGGGCTATTTGATTTCCTTAAGGAGGCGTAGTACTTTCTGGTTCAGCCGGTTATTAGTTCCTGGCTTTCCATCCTGTGGGATTTCTAGGGCTACGTCATTGACAATCCATATGCCCAGTTCGTACCACCAGGCTCTCCCTCTAATCCCCGCCCACCACAGTGTGTCCACATACTCCAAGAGAGCAATACCCAGACAGCCATGTCTACGGTCAACGTGTGCTGGTGTAGGCATGCTCCGTCTACACCGGCAAGAGCATCAATGATATGTTTGCGGAGACACTGTACTGAGGCAATATGGGTAAGCCCAACATACAAGATGCCGAGATGCAGATAATATATAGCATAGATTAGGAAATTCGGAGGTGCAACGGAGACCCTCCATACATGAGCGAAGTTGAGTCTGGGCACTTCGCGAAGTCCCTTGTGTGTGCTATATGGAACGAACGTGTGCCGTTCTTGCAATGACTCTGCACACTGTCCGAGGTTCTTTGCCCGTAGTGCAACACTCATTTGCAGTTTGAGGTCAACGCACATACTAACAGCCTTGTGTAGTTTATCGTGGCACATGAATGATGTGCCCGCCGCTGTGAGGGTGAGATGGAGACGGTGATAGTGCAGAGTGCTGAGATGTGCATAAATGTTGCTGGAGGCGAACACATAGAACCCACCACCGTGGACGTCAATGGAGGCCATCCCGATGGGATCTGTCAGGGACTGACGGCTGTGGAACATTGATTCATCATCCATATGGACCCAGTACCGGAAAAAGGTCATATGACGGGGAGAAGAGCTAATGTCCAGGGGTCGGGGGAAACCGAAAATGTATGACCATTGAAAGACTGCATGACGGCCCTCGTTCCGACAATTGAGTCCTTGATGCTAGACATCAGAGGTGGTGACAACTAGTCCCCATGCCTCCCATATGTCTCCACAGACAGGTCCCTCCCACTGCGTGGAGTACCTTGCGTTGCACATATAACGGAACCGCTCTAAAATATGTAACATGCTCACAAGGAGAAAATCCACAGGGCGAGGGAGGAACACTGGAAACCGATTGGGACTGCAGGGACTCATCAGATTGGTAGGAGACGCTGGTCAGTTTATGGTGCCTGTTGATTATTTTGTTTCGAGAACACGATCCATGGCCCTACTTTTAAGGGTTGTATGTGTACTATCGTATAAGTTGATAGCAGCCGTGGTCCGTTTCAACAGAAGTGTAGGTAAACCTAGTTTCTGGATGTACTGAGCTCAAAGCATGGTCTCAATGACACTCTCATGATATTGCATCGGGCAGACATGACAGTCCCCAGCAAAAAGCAGAACAGCACTCCGTCTGTGTCGAGCGTGGTATTGTATGTTGTGTGTGAGTTGTGTGTGATGTGTGTATCTCCTGCTACCTATTTGTCGTGGCATGGTTGATGGCCATTGCACCAGGGTGGCTACAGTTCTCATTCACGTGCACGGGGGTTGCTACAAAATGCCCGGGGGGGCATGCGGGCATCCACGCACATGCGGGCATCCACACGCCCACACAAACACGCACACACCCACACACACATGATGATCTAGCCCCACATACTTAACCACAACACATCAACTATGCAGGTGTGTGTGGGTATGTGTGGCTGGCCGGTGCGTGTGTGGGTGGGTGGGTGGGGGGGCAGGGCGGTTTGATTTCATTGATGGTATGTGGGTGTGCGTGTGTGGGTGTGTGGGCGGGCAGCTTATGCTTGTACCCCGTTGTGGCCAATATCGGGCACAGGGCCGCGGGGGACCCTCTATGACTCCCCCTCACAGGTCAATGGATACGTATCCCGCTAGCGATGCCCCTTCGGTTGGGGGGTCACCACTGTGCCGGGGGTGACGATGTGTGGACCAACCCCACCTGCCGGGTATCCAAAAATTTAACGTGGGGCCCCACCTGCATGTAGGCCCAATGTTGGAGACTTGGTTTCCTGGAGACCTGCATGCTTACCGGGCAAATGTGATACCATGAATCCTCGGGTATGGCACCTCATGCTGTTTGGGTCAAAGATGTGAGGTACCATCGTCATGAAGACCCGCTGGGGCCTTGTTCCAGACACGCGCATAGGCACGGAGCAAGCACAGCAAGAAGGCAAATTGGTGTCATTCAAACCGCAAAGTAGCCCACGTTGTTTTCTTGTGTAAGCCCACCTCGAGAAGAGCAACCGTGATGTCGGCATAAGTATGCTTAGGTGGGACACCCACCCGGGATAGAGCCCCCTGAATAACGAGCAGGAGCGCGGCTTGTCTGTGACCAACAAGCAGCTTGGCATCTAGCCATAAGCCGAGATGCCGACTTAGTTGCCCGGATTCAATAGACCAAACCACACGACCATGAAGGGAGTAGGGTGGGGGATCTAAATGGGGAACATGGAAAATGCACTCGGGGGTCTGGGCAAAGAATGGGGGTGGGGTGCGAGCCTGCAGGTGAGTAGCGGAAAACCAAAAAAGGATGGTGTAGGAGGACCTTGGGTGATTACCCTCCCAGTGATAATCCGGGGTATAGACAACGACAACGCGAACATGGCAACCACCCACCGCAGGATCGCGGGATGTGGGCATTGTATGGCCCTAGGCGGCAAAAAGACCACGTGGAAGGCACATGCACCTCCGGACTGGCTTAGGGTTAGGGTTAGGGTTAGGGTCACCGAGCTGGTGGAACCAGTCTTGGTTTTATAACCCTTTTTAGGGTCTAGGGTGGACCTACTAGGTTTAGCAGCAAGCAAGCGAGCAAGCAAGCAGCACGCGCGAAATGGCTAAAAATCACAACTCCGTCGTGGTGCTTCGGATTCGGCTGAAATTTTGGTGGATGATACCTATGGGTGTGAAGTACAATCACACAAAGTTTGAGCAAGAAACTCAACGGTGGCGGCCAGGAACAGGATTCGCAAGTGGCGGACCTCAGTTTCAAAAACTGCAATTTAGGGCCAAAAACAGCCATTTTTTGGGCCAAAAAAGCCCTGGAACACATTCAACACGGCCAAACGAAGGGAAACGGTGGGCACACTCCACGTGCGGCTTGACTTTCCCGTCTCAACGAGCTCTTTGCGGCCCTCTAACTCCATGATATGTCCCGGAAACGGCCCAAAAAGGCCCCTGGAGGCTCCAAATGCCGACAGCCACAAACCAAGAATAGGCCATATCTTTGGCTACATGGCTCAAAATGCAATTCCGAGGGCACCTACTCCACCCGCAACCCCCCACTTTTTGTGGTTTCCACCCTTCCGAATTGCCCAAACGGACGCCTAGACCCCAATACCTATGCCCACTAGGCTGCGGCAAGCTGCAAGCTCAAGCCCAAACAGGTGGGTGCCCAAATGGGTCAACAGGGTTCAGTAGGGGCAAAAAGATGACTTTTCTCGAAAATGATCCTAGACCATGTGCGACGCTAAAACAACTGTTTTTGGCCCCTTTTGAACTAGTGGTGGCCCATTTTGGTCCTCCGATAATCCCAAAATGCCTTGAAAATGGGCTGTTTTGGGACCAAAAATGGGTCAAAAATGGGTCAAAAACGGAATTTTCCAAAAATCATCCTAGACCATTTGGGGTGGACAAACGGGTAAAATGAGCCCATTTTGAGCCCATTTTGGGGCATTTTGGCCCCTCAGAAGTCCAAAAAGCCTTGAAAGTGGGCCTCGTGGTGAGGGGTTCACTTGCAAGCTGATTGCACTTTGTGAAGAGCCATCAATGTGTGAATCATTCTTGATGTCCCTCACCAGTCATAGCTGATGTTCCCTCCCCCACCAGCTCGGTCCCAATATTCAGTCTTGATTAGCGTTAGGGTTAGGGTTAGGGTTAGGTTTAGGGTTAGGGTTAAGGACAAAAAAATCGTTCATTGTCAGAGATATGGGCATAATGGTCAGGCAGTGACGGGATGGCACGCAAGCACTGTCGGGAGTGAATGGCGAATACAGTACGTAAGCCAAAGACTAATGTATGACGCAACGCATTGCGTGTGATACCCCTATTGAGCAGAAGCTTCTCATCCGCAGGGGTGACTTCACCGGTGAAACCCAGATTGGCACAGGTATATGCCATAGGACGTGCCAGAGCTGCGCGATCAAAAGAAATGCCAAACAAGGAGTTTTTGTAGAAAATTTGAATGCCGGATAACGTGACACAGTTAATCGACCAGCGTGGCACAAGGTCATAAATAGCCAAACCGAGTTGACTGTGTATGGCAATGCGGAAGAAATCTGGAAGCGGGCACTCCTGAGTACATCGGCGCGGGGTAGTTGTGACCCCACACATGCAGCAAGTGGCATATGCAGGAGGGGTATACAAACCTTGTCAAATTGCAACCATCGACAGGTGAATACCCCACTTGATGGAACGAGACATAACAACCCGTTCATACAAAAGGAGATTGGGATAGGGGGGATAATACGGAAAATTCAGGTGGTACGTGACACAAGCAGCAATCTTTTTGTGCAAAAAAGCTTGGAAAGCTTGCATTTGTCGGTCATTGTGTGTGCAAGGAACCGGGAGCTCTAGGAGTTCCGGTCTCCATCTGTATCGGGGGGTTTGGGACATCGCCACGTCTCGTGCTAAGTAGTCCACACCATCCATCACTTGGTCGAAAAAGGTGCCTGTGAGGTGGGAGTACAGGTGCGAGGGAAAGGCGGTGTTTTGGATCAACGAGCGACATGCAGTCAAAAAGGACGCAAACAAAGGGGAAGCACTGTCGTTGCGAGACCCAAGTGCCGTACTATAGGAGTTGGAATCACTGAGCGACCTGCTTTCATCGCGCGTGAACCAGCATGCAAAGGCTTGGGCACGTAGGACTACCCGGCGAACATACAACTCAGCCCGATGTCGGTGGTGACAGAAGATGGGGATCGGAATGCGATGCAATGTGTAATGACCTCTGTGCACATCTAACACAACCACAGCACCCCCAGAATGTCGCCCCGTTGGGAACCAAGACGCATCTTGAACAAAGACAACATCGAGGGGTGCCAAGGAAAAGTCCGGATATGGGGCGTTAGCGCCGAGATGGCACTTGAGAATGGGACCGGGAAGGTGGTGGGACAAAAGCGGACAGGCCATCCCGATCGGATGGCCTGGTCATGAGGGTGACAGGGCATTGCCATCAAGAGATGGGTGTCCACTTGCCACTGTAAGGTAGCTTGATAGAGGGGGCATTGAAAGAGAGGCATGTGTAACCGATGAGGTGGAACATGCACATCAACAGGCAGGTGGTGGCACCATATAATGAACAAGGAATGGTCGTCGCTGTGAGCCGGACAAACATGTAGAATTCCTTGTTGTAGACGAGGCATGTCCCGATGGAATCGGGTCAGGGTTTGAAGAAGCCCGTGTCGGTTGGATGCTGTGACATGCGGGTTGGGGTGGTTCAAGTGGTGCTGATACGTGGACATAAAGGATAACACCATAGTGGGCAAAGCACTGCATAGACGAGTGCAACCTGACGTAATTAGTTGTAAAAAGACCTCAGGAGGAAGATCCGCAAGGATGTTCCAAAGGCATTGCAAAAGAAGGCTACTGAGAAGTTGGCCAAACGAGTTGCAAGGGGCAAGGGCGGGCACATCACACCGCTCCACCTTTGGATGCCGCATGCGACGGCGTTATACATGTGTGTCGGATAATGGGCGGGCAAGGCGCTCATAGACACAGGCGCAACGGCTCGACGACAGGATGCCATGAGTTGCCGGAGGTCCTGTCGATGGAAGACATGAGGCACGGCATGTCTGCCTAGGAGCAGAAGGTATTCTCCATCTTGCTATACGCAATGGCATGCCGGAGAAGTGGATGGGTTGACGGCCATAGGTGCCTCGCTTGCCTTGTAAGGCAGCGCCAAACCCGAGGGCTATTGTGGCATCCGAAAACAGATTTGTCAGGTTGCCGGCCATGGGCAAACGGGAGGCAACACCTTGAATGTCTTTGTGCAACGTACCTATTCACGAAAAATGGTTAATCGAACCTAAATTTTGCAAAGGACCAGCCGGGGTATCGGCAAGGCCAACGAATTGTAGGACTCGCTGTACTCTGATTTCGTTCACTAAGCAGTAGAGGAGAGCAGATATGGGGTCGCCTTGGCGCATGCCTGCCTCGTACATGGCCCGAAAGAGGAGTACTCCTTGGTGCGCCCCTCAAGTGCAAGGTCAGATGCTGAAAAGCATACAGGATGGGGTCAGTGAGGCAAGGGTGCACACCTGCGGAGAGGAGAGAGGAGCGCAAAATGTTGTGACTCACTAAACCAAACGTATGGACAACATCATCTAGAGGGGGAAATGCCCAGAGCCCACTCCACCATCGGTGTTGTGTCCAATCGAAAATGATACGGAGCAGGTCGCCAACAGAGATGGAGCGTTGCAGCGCCATTTGCTTACAAGAGATGCGGTTGTGATCTGTTAGCCAAGTTTGCAGGGCTTTTGTGATCACCACGGAAAACAATTTCCAGATGACCGAAAGGTTTGACAGCGGGCGCCCATTCGCAACCACCCCATGTGGGCTTCTCTGAGGAAGGAGGGTGAAGTTTCCGAAGTGGAGAATGTCCACTTTACATCCGGATAAAAGACGATTACAAAAAAGCGCCAAGATGGAGAAATGTTCATCGTTAAGATACGAGAACATGGGGTATTCAATAAGATCACGGTAGGGAGATTTCCGGGACATGCCCGATACAACCGCGGGTAGGGCAGAAGAGGACACCAGCCGGATGTGGAAAGGCGTGGCAGGTGGTTTGCACCCCATGATGTGAAACACTTGTGCTGGTGTCAAATAAGGGGCCGTAAATGACGTCTACACAGTTGGTCGAGAACAATGCCCGCATGCAAATGGGGGGTAATGGATACCAAAATAACATACTTGGGGTCCAAAGCTTATGAATATGGTTTGCGGTAGATTACCCCGTAGGATGACCAAGAAGGTGGCTTTGATGCTTGCCGACGAGAGACTACACCCAACTGTCCTTCCAGGCCAATAACTCGCCGGGCGGAGTGTATCTTTTTCCGCAATTGCAACAAAGTAACAACATGGCGAAGCGTAGCCCACCAATGTGGGGGCTTTAAAAGAAAATTGCTCATAGCACCGGCGGCGTGATGAATACACTGGGTGTGGAGCTGATGCTACCGGGGTGTCCAAAAATCGTGTTTCGATGCTTGCAGTATGCTGCGGTGAATGAAATGAAAAGTTTCCGAGGCTGTGTGGATCTCCCAGTCAGGTGGGATATGCTGAGCAAAGCGCATGTTGAAACGTTGACACATTGCCGGGGGTAGTTTCTCATGAAGATGTGGCGTCGCTTGGTTTCCCATAATTTACGTTCTTGTTTACTAATACGTAGCGGTAGGGAGGGGGAGAAGGCAAAATGATTAGAGAGGAAGGGAGAAGAGGAGTGCATGAAAGCCCAGGGGCGGGAAATGGGGACACGCAACAAAATGTAATCCAGCACATTGCTCCACCCCTGGGAGGCAACCCATTTGGGGGATGTGTTGATGAATTCAGCCCGTGTGAGAGATGAGTCCAAGACCAATTGGTCAAATAACTCCAATATAGCCGGCGGCACCCGGGGGAATTCTGTAACCCAGCCCGGATTACGAATGAGATCCCCCAAAACAACACACCGTGCACCCGGGGATGAGACGTTCAGGGCCTGGGCCCATGAAAGCAAAGGCTCATAGTCTTCGTAATGTCCCGATGCATGTAAATAAAAACCTATTGCTAGGAAAGACGTATTATACATGGAGGACCAAACTGCCATACCACAACCATTTAACCGGACTTCTCATTTTACATAGGAACAGAGAAAAAGGGTTAATACAGAGGCTGCGACCGGAATGTGGCGCTAGTGGTGCTGATTTCCTTATGGCAAAGGAGTTCTAGAGACTCGAGGAATTCGATGAAGGGTCTGAGTGGTGCCAGCTTACAGATGACTGTATGCTGAACGCTGGGTGTAAAAAATTTCATGACAGAGGAACTGTCCGTAGGCGTTGCCTGAAGGCTGGGTAGTGATACATTGAGGATCCAGGTGTGATTTGTGTCACGCAACCGAATGAGGTAAATGGACTGGAGGACACGCCTGGGTAGAGTGCCCGGTGCGAAACGCCTCAAAGCTCAACCGACGGAACCCGGGTGAAGAACAAAAATCAAAACCACAGAGCAACGTCTGGTACCTGCCTGAAATGCGAGCAATGCTCGGGTGAAGAGAGCTTGCGGAATATCCATGCTATCACTCTAGGTAACACTACATGTCCACAGCCGGGAAGGCAACAAGCCGATGTGACACGGGCAAATGTATGAAAACATTGTGTGTAGCCATGTCCATTCAACGTTTCAGAGGTGTGTACGCGCCCCAAAAAAACCACCGCATGGTAAAAGCCTAGCGGAAAATAGGGCACGGAAGCGATGGGGGCCGGTATATTGTTACAACTAGAGGGGTGCCCCTTCAGATCAACAATCAGTCCCCACTGCCTGGTGCCCAGTTGCGGGTCGACAGCATCAACGAGAGATTCGCGAATGGAGCGAAGCTGACATGCACACTGACCAATGGGTTCGTCGTCAGTGCTTAGAAGACGAGGGGATGGGAGGGGAGGCGGTTTCACTAACCTTTTCCCGGGTTCGTTGGGGGTGGACCGACAGGGGGAGGGAGGTATGTACTACTAAGAGAAGAGGCCGCAGGGGGGGGGGGGGGGCATCGGGTAGGCGGCAGTCGCCAGCTGGTAGGAAGCATAGTAGTATGGGTACGCCGCCGGGGCTCCGGGATAGGTGTACGTAGGGGGGGGGGGGGGTAGAGTGGCCAGGAGGGTGACGGGTGCTGTGGGGGAGGGGGGTTCTTGGGTCTGTTGCCTTTTGGCTGCCGGTTCCGGATCCTTCGTCCAAGGTCTCCACGGTTGCCTGTCGGCTTTTTGGATGGTGAGGAGGAAGACACTGGCATCCACAGCGCAGGGCTGCGCTACGCGCTGTTGTGTTGTGGGGTTGGCACCAATGACTGTGTAGCCCGATTTCGAGCCATTTTCCTGACCTCTGAGAGGTCGTTAGCGATGAAACACACCTCATTTTCCCGCAGACATCCTTGAGCAACACACCCAATGTGGCTGGGCTCGTGGGGTAGGTTGTCCGGGCTTTCGCTGACCACCGTACGTACCAGCGGCTGTAATGATGCTTACGTGCGGCGCTTTTTGGCCGGTTCGTTCAAATTTTGGGAATATCTTCAGCAGGAAACCACAATATGTGAATTTTCTTTTGACAGATCTGTAGCTTGAGAGCTATTTTATAGCTGTGATCATCAGAATTTCTGTCAAATTGCACTGTACGAGAATTGCTGCCCTGGGGGGTTGGGGCATTTTGGCCCATATCTGCAAAAATCCCAAAATGGCCGTTCAAATTTTGGACATTTCTTCATGCCAACGCCATGTTTTCTGATTCCGAGTTTTTTTGCTACATTGGCATTACAATCCGCATTAAATGGATGCTCGCCAAGGTCCATTGGAGCCAAAGTGCCCCTTTAAAGTCCAATATTTGAACAACCAATTTTTCCCCTGTTCGGTCGAATTATGAGGAGATCTTCTCGAAAGTGGCCTGTGGTCACCAACCATGAGAAGTTGATTGCAACTCTCTCTCAAAAAGAACGTGCCTTGCGAGGTGCATGGGACATCCTCAATGGAGTTCTCAACGGTCCCACACAAGCCCAAAAGAAGTGGGTTATCCCAAAGAACCATATTGCCTACTACCTGAAGAAGCGTCCCGGGTGAAAAAAATTCCCCCCTAAAAATCAGAGAAATTTTGGTAAAAGGTTACCAAGTCAAAATGAAACATTGCAAAATGTTTCAAAACCCATTGGATATGAGTCATATCCGAATACATCGTTGTATTCTACAAAAAAAGGGCTTTCAAACAAAAAAAAAAACGGTTTGTAAAACGGCCACGGTGGCACCATGTTATGATTTTCGGGGGGGTGGACGCATGTGACTGTGTATGCAAGTGTGAACTTGGTGAGTTTTGGGGATATTGGTGGTATTATGCCGCCTATGTGGGCTTTCCGGCCCCATCTTTGACGTCTACATGTGCCCATTGATGCCCCAGGGCACACTGAATGGTAATTGGTAAGGATATCGAGCCGGGGTGCCCGCCCCGGGCTTGTTCTTTTTAAAAAATTCGACCGCACTAGGACAAATCTATCAGTAAAAGCGCCAGCAGGGCAGCCAGCGGCGGTGCTGCTCCAGCGGTCTGAGCACTAGAATTACAGGCGACAGGCGCGGGTTCCATACCCGCTGCGGGCGCTTTCGAATGATGGCGCCGGGGCAGAGATTTTCTCAATTTTTGAACAAAGTGTAAAGATTTTTTACAATGACAATTTGACGCAACCCCAAAATGCGTCTACTTCAGGCAGCTAAATCTAGGGTCCCCTGGCAAATCCTCTCCCCCCCCACCTGGGATCCCATTCCCCATCAGTGCAGCTGCCAGGGCGTGCAAATCCGACCCCAAAACTCGGCGGCAGCCAAGAGAAAACCCCAAAATTTGAACGCGGCTGTAAATCTATTAACAGCCGCTAGTACAGTGCAGACGAATAAATGCTGGGATTCGGGTCACAAGCAAAGCGGTCCAAATGACCCAAAATTGGGTTAATGTGGTAACAGATGGTAGATTAATTTTTAGCCCCTTTGATATGCTAAAATCTAAAATTAAGCATATTGGTTTTAACATGGGTCTTCAGGGAAGCGACACCCCATTCGATAGGCGTGCAAAGAGGATGTGGCTACAATGTGTAAGTCATGCAAGGGGCACCACAAGGTGCGGCATGGTTGCTCTCGGCATCATTGGAGGCATCCAACCGTTGCCCCGCTACATCTAAGAGTGGGGTGGGGGCGCAGGTAGACACGCTTGAGCAGGCAAGCTTGAGGTAGGGCGCTGTTTGGAGGGGCAGCGCCAGTTGCCGAGGGTACACAGAGGGCCTCTCTATAGGGGCAGGGCACGGCCTCTATGGAGGAGACCGTAGGATGGAGGCCGGGTTCCTTTGGTGAGCTACAGTGCACGGGCGCGGGGGGGGGGTTTGGACACGGAACCCTCTCGCCGAACTCTTCTACCCCCTTGTGCAAGAGTGCATTCGACCTGAAAGTTTGTGTGCACTCATAAGTTGTATCATGGGGCAGGCGGAGAGGCTCTCGTTTGCGCACCTGGCGGCGGTGCTCTTCCAAACGCAAAAGCTGCATGATCACTGCCGGGCACTCTGGACATGGTAGTCGGCGCACCCGGGCAGGGGCCGGAAGGACTACTTGCTAGACTACTTCCCGCTGGCTAGTTCGGGCATGGTACCCTTATGCCCATACGAGCGCGTGTTGCGGAGGGAGGTGGCACGCGAACGCCGCGGGAGAGAAGAACGTGAAACGGGCGGTGCTAACAGGGGAGTGCAACTGTGTGTGATGCTTTTTGCACGGCATTGAGCACCGCCGTGCCCCGCTTGTAGGCAGCGGGGCGTGGAACACGGTTGCCAGCGGGCGCATGAGGGGCACCAAATGTATGCCGCCAAGGCACTTACACAGGCTAGAGCACCGTGGGCGAGGTTGGAACTGCCCTAGCCACAAGCCGCAGGCTAGCCATCCCTGGTGGGGACATTGGGGCGGCAAGCGGGCATGCGGCGCAGAGCTAGTGGGCAGCCTGCCACAAGTGCGGCCATGCCACTGGCGTCACCGGGCAAGCACACGAGTGAGCGGTCACCAACACCAGAGGATGCGGCACGGTGTGTTGCAATCCACACTGTCGCGAGACTCCAGGGCCGGGTGACGTGAGCGCATCAAGGCAGCTAGACAAGGGGTGGGAGCCGGTCCACACTCCCGTTGAGAAGCAAGGAGCAGGGCGGGGCAACATGGGTGCACGATGCCCGCAATTGTCTACCCCCCAACATGTTGGTGGGCGTTTTCCAATGCACTTCCGGCCGCTTGATGGTGGCGGGGGCAGGAGTGGGGGGCTCGCCCTTGCTCCCCACGGGTTCCACCTCAGCCCCCCCCCCCCCCCAACACTCCCCCCCTCCATCACCTGAGGGGAAGGAACAAGGGACAAACGGGGCTGACGTGACGCGGAAGGGGCGGCGGGGGTGGGTAGAGACCGCCAATGTGGCGTGAGCTTCGGCATCCGACGGTGCATCCTCAGCCTTACCGGCCCATCAATCACCGAGAGAGGGGGGGAATTGGCTGGGGCAACATCGCCACCCCATGCACACCATGTGTGACGCGCACAGTGCCCCAGCATGCAAGTCATGCAAGGGGCACCGGGGAGTGCGGCATTGCTGCTCCTACCACCATTCAGAGCACCTAGTGGGGCTACCAATGGCCTCCTTGGGGGGACAAGGGCACCTGTGGGAGATGGTGGTGGGGGGGGGGGGCAGAATGCAACCACGGTAGGGGACACCCATGGGGTCGGGGGCACGTGCCTCCCATGCCCGTTAGCGCATGGGGGAGGATATGAGGAGCTGCAGGGGCCAAAGGAATGGGTGCCGGCCACAAGCCGAGTGTGCGGCCCGCGACAGGGACTTGGGAGGGCGGAGGGGAAGGAGACTTGATCGTGGTGCCCCAATCCTTCCGTCGCGCCGGTTCACCCGGGCGGCGGGGGAGGGGGTGACTGAGGGGCTACGGCTTAGGTAAAACCTAACCCTAACTTGCAGTCACCCTCCCCGACACAATAGCGTCTAGGACGATACAGGCTAGACACACCCATAAATAGTACGAGATGCCCATCCCGCTCCCCCGGTCAAGCAGTTGGGTGTGGGGTAGCGCTTGGCGCCAGAGGGGAACGGTCCTAGTCGTGCACGGCCACCCGGACAAGGGCCTGACCATCATGCGCTGGGTGCGTTGCCTGCCCACCCTCCTTGAAGGCACCCTGGCCAACTCCGTGGCCCTGTACGGGTGGAGTTGGCGGATGTCAAGGGGCACACCCTCGTCTCGGCGGAGACCGCGGCGGCCAAGGTCGTCTGTGGCCCCACGCGGTGCTCATGGGCCAAAGACTCCCTCTGGGGCCTCTTGATGAGGGGCTTTTATGTCGTGCCCCTATGGCGTGTGCAGTACTGGCGCTTGCTATGGCTCGCCGAGCACGCAAACCCTCGTGTAGGCGGTGCTCGAGTGCCAGGACTCTCCGCCCTCCACCAGCGGACAGGGCATTGCAAGCCGCCCGCCAGCTAGGCTAGCAGAGGCGCCAAGGGTGGTGACATTGGGGGAACATTATCGAGCATTTTGGGACGTGGAGCAACACCGACCTAATAATTTCGGAGGCTTGGGCGTTTGGGTGCCCCGGTAGGCGTCCTGGGTAGGCTTGAAGGTGGCTTCCATGGAAGGGGAGCGCAACATCCTCCGCGGGCTGCTAGCCGGGGCCACGTAGACAGCGCGTAGGGCAACGGGGCACACCATCTTGCGTGAGACAGGTGCTCCTTCTGCCGCGGAGCGCGGGAAACAGAGCCACACATTTTGTGGGACTGCCGGCGATGGGAATTGGCGTGCCAGGGGTGATGTGAGTGCTGCAGGAGGCCCAGGAATCGCTAGCGGCTTGGCAAGTATTCCTACCGTCTGCAGGCCTACTGCCACTAGCCTTGGTGGACGAGAGCGAAGGGGCGTAGGCGGGGCGGCGGCTGTACCGCCTCTACGGCATGTACCTCGCCGTGTTGTCCACTAGCCGGGCGGCAGAGGAGGCGGTGCGGCTCAACGGGCACCCGGCCTCCACGGTGTTTGGCCCGGCACGAGGTCAAAAGCCCGGATTCGCGCTAGGGATACGGGTGGTAGCAGCAGGTGGACGACCTGCTACGCCTAGTCCAGGCGAGGGACTCCTTGCTAGTTCCGCAGAGCTCGCTGGCGGGATGGTCGTGGGAACGCGGCTTCGTGGAGGCCCTAGTGCATTGTGCCTTGGCGCTTCAGTGCATATTGGGCTCCAGCGACATCACCTACGCGGAGCTCGCCCCGGACTTCGAGTCCCATAGCAACCGGGCACTCCCAGCCGGGCCGGGACATCACCATGCCCGTCAAGTGCTGGTGATGAGGGAGTAGGCGCGCGTGCCGCGGGAGGCAGTCGCCTTGCTGCAGCGTTCGCTCGCCCGCGGCACCCTGTTTGAGGGCAATTTCTGGTGCATTTGTGCCTCCCTAGTGCCTTGTTGGGGCCTTTGTAGCATGGGGTGCACCGAGCGGCTGGTGTTTGTGTGCCAGTTCGACATGTGGCAGCACATGCAGTAGGTGTAGCAACAGTGCTTGAAACTATGGACACACCGAATGGCCACCCCTGCGGCCGGCCGCAAGGACTACTTTCTAGTAGGACATGTGCCGTGCCGCCCGGGAGGGGGGGGGGGGGCGACGCGTCCGTATGAGATTGTGTGTTTGCAATGCCCGTGGGCGGTGGGGGCAGTGCGGCCGCGCCAGCTGCCGGCCGCGGACAGCCGGCCGGTGCCTTGCTGCCGGTGCACCGTCTATCAGCAGCTGCAGTGCGAACAATGTTGATTGGCGCGGCGTGGAGTCACGCCAACCAATTGCTGCGCACGGGGCCATGTGGGTGTAGTGGCCGAGGCGGGGGCGGCGGCCTGGGCACGGGTCCTACGGGTGTGGCTAGCACCCCTAGAGCCGCGGCCGCCGGCCAAGCGCCCCTGTGTCTCGGTGGCCACGGGGATGACGGGCTGCCGCGTGCAACCCGACTCCCACACGCCCGGCCTGCCGGCTCGGCACAGCTTGGGTGGGGGTGACCACGCCGCCCTCACTAGGCCTAGCCGGCACCTCGGTAAGGGGGGTTGGGGCATCCGGTACGGGCAAAGAGCCTCAGTGGCTTGGGGTTCATGGGGCCGGGAGGGCAGTTGAGCTGCCCCCCCCCCCCCCGCGCCGGCCCCGAGTGGTGGGATTGCCACCATTGGCAGCGGCGGGGGCCTTGTGCTTCCGCATGTGCAACGTTTTTCCGCGATTTCAAGCGCGCTGACCGAGTCAAGAGTACCGCCACCCCACCCCTCCACCCCCCCCCCCCCTCGCTGCCACGTGGGGGGGGGGGACACCGGCAGGCGATGTGCTGGGGAGGCCTTGGCCTTCCCGCCACTTGCTCCCCCACCCCTTCCTCCGCCCCTTCAAGAGGCTGCAGCGGAGGAGCCCGCACCAAGCGCGGCCACGAGCGCGCTAGACCGTGCCGGCGAGGCGCCCTTGCTAGTGCCGGCGCAGTGGGCGGGGTCGAGTAGGGTGGGGCAACGACGCTGCATGCACACCTCGTGCGACGCGCACAGGGCCCCACGTGGAAGTCGTGCCGGGGGCACAAGGGGGTGCGGCATTGCTGCTTCCGGCACCACGACGGGCACCCTCGGCTGGCGCCAGCGGCGGGGGGTGCGCGACAGTGCATGCTATTTTGGATGGGAGGCGTGTGCGCGCCCTAACCCCCCCCCCCCCTTGGGGGGGGGGCGACAATGAGGATATAGCCGCAGCGGTCGGGCGCCCACCTGACGTCCACGCGGTGCTCTGGGATCCCGAGTCGGGGCCATGGGAGGGCAGAGGGGGAAGATACCTGTTTCCGGGGCCGCAGCCCTTCCGTCGCGCCGCGACCCAAGGGGTGGGCCCGGGGTGGGAGGGCGGGGGCTCCTTATGAGCTGTGTTGCTTGAGTTACTATGGGGTTGATATGTGGCCACTCCGTGCCTGTGACAATACCTGCTACCCATCGGGCTCTGACTCGCGTGATTGCCCGTACTCATTATGCCGTGGCACCCCGCAGGCAGTGTATAACTATTCTCATGCCCCATCTGGCAGTTCCGAAATCATAGGTTGCCTTTTTGATGTGTCGTTGGCTCCAGCGTTGTGCCTGCTGGGACGGCCATGGATATGCGTCGTTTCATGTCAACCACGACGGCCCCCACAATGAATGGTGCGGGGATTGGAGTGATGACTGGGATATATTACAACCTGTGAGCTCCCTCCCACCTTCCGATGGGGGGTGAGGGGAGGGGCGCACATTAATGTATCAATGAGACGTCACATCCACAGGCTGTACTCTTTGTTTGTTGCCGGCGTTTCTGGCCAGCATCTCTTTTTTCTTGTTCTACCACAACGTGTGCACAGTTGCTATATAACCTTGATGATGTTGCCTCCCTTTCCACGCAAAAAGGACCCATTACTACATCTAACACACCTTTTTGTGAAAGGTGCCTAGGGGTGTTTTTTGGCTCTTGACAAGCTTTTCTTCCCTTCTTGTGAACTGCATGTGCTGCCTGTTCTGCTAACATCTCGCAAAACAACACCACACGTGACAGCTCACACGTCACCATAGGGGGGGGGGGGGGCAGCACGGCCAGCCCTTGACCCATAACCCCTCGCTTGACCCGTCGCACAACGTCTAGGACTTTAATCGGCCCTTGCACCCATCAATAGTACAGAGCACACACACACACACACACACACACACACACTGACACACACACACACATACACATACACATACACACACGCACACGCACACGCACACGCACACGCACGCACATGCACACGCACACGCATACACACACGCACACGCACACACACACGCACACGCACACACACGCACACGCGCACACGCACGCACGGACGCACGCACGCACGCACACACGCACGCACGCATGCACGCACGCACGCACACACGCACGCACGCACACACGCACGCACGCACACACACACACACACACACACACACACACACACACAATCTCTCTCTCTCTCTCTTTCTCTCTCTCGCTCCATCAGGGGCCAAGCAAAGGGGTTGGCACATGGGCATATGGGGCTGCAGGGTATGGTGGGTGCATGAAAACTGTACACAGCCTTCGTGTCGTGCTGAGAGGGAGTAAAGGCCACACCGGGTGGAAGATCCGAACATTGCTGCATTGCGCACAGTGCTGTAGAGTGATGATGATGTGTCACAACGAACACTATCGTTTAGTTGTAGTCATTGGGCGTCACACACACACACACACACACACACACACACACACACACACACACACACACACACACACACACACACACACACACACACACACACACACACACACACACACACACACTGTCGGCGGCCGTGTGCTGTGCCAGAGGCCACCATGCACCGGGGTATGTTGATCGCAGACCGCTGTCCAAGGTCTGCCAGACGCACAGACTGCCGCCGTGCCCGCGCTGCTCCCTGATGCAGTAGGGTGTACGACATTGTTGCCAACGCGGTCACCACAAGGTTAATACCCCGCACAAAGGTTTGGGTAAAAGGACAGTGCCTGCCCCGGCAGGCGCCAACAAACGACCCCGGCTGCAGTCGGCAGCCTCAGCACACTCGCGGATGCAACTACGCTCACCTCACCTTCCACCAACACCGCCAGCCCCAAAGCGACGGAGACCCAAATCCCCGATCCCCCCCTCCCCCCCAGCCCCACGGCCGCAGGGGATGCAGGTGGATGATGACGACACGACAGTGGTGAGGGCCCTGTTTTTCATGGGACACGGGCGCGCGTCATCGGAAGTTACTTAAACCCGCAACACCACAGAGGTTCTGACTCCGTGGATAAACACAAACACGAGCATATGCACAGCCCCGTCCACGTGCCGGGTTAAATATGCCGATTGCACTACTGCCACATATGGGTCTCCCTCGTTAATAGTACAATCGCAAGAGCGGCCAGGACATTAAAAGCTTTCAACCCTCGTTAATAGTACGCGGGGGTCCCGGCCCCCGGGGTGGGCACAGGCCGCCCCCCAGGGGTAGCGGACTCTTCTTCAGGGGGGGGGACAGGAGACGCCGACAAACCCCCACCCCACAGGGGACGGCTCTAGGGGGGCCGCGGCGGCGACGTCCGCCGCTCGGGCGGGGCAGGACCCCTCTCCAGGGGCAGTCACAGGGCGTCAGGGAGAGTCCCAGCCCCCCTCCCCCCACAGAAGAGGGCGCAGCGGGCAGGGGGAAAAAGGGTGGGGCAGCCGCGGCGCCCCATGCAGACCCTGTGCGATGAGCACGGGGCCCCGGCATGCAAGTCATGCAAGGGGCACAGGGGGGTGCGGCATTGCTGCAGCCGCCATCACGAGGGGCACCCCAGGGTGTTGGGGGGAGGACAACGGTGCCTGCCGGTGCAGGGGGGGGGCTATAGCAGCGAGCAGGCGTGTTGACCTCCGGAGGGTCGGCGATTATGCCAGCCCCCGTGACCGGGGGGGGAGGGGGGAGGCCCAGCAGGGCAGGGGACGGCGGCGTCGCCCCGCGGCGGCACATGGGGCCCCGATAAGGGCCACGGGAGGGCCTCCGAGGAGGGCACATAGCCACAGGAAGGCGTCCTTCCGCCGCGCCGCGTCATACCGGGGGGCCGGGGGTGGGATAGGGTAGGCTTCAGGCAGGCTCTAACCCGCTAACCCCTAACCCTCCCGTCGCAAGAGCGGCCAGGACATTAAAAAGCCATCAACCCTCGTTAATAGTACGGTGCACACACACACACACACACACACACACACACACACACACAGGTTAGGTCCGCTACACGGGCGGAGCAGGAACCCCCCCCAGGGGCAGTCACAGGACAGCAGGCAGAGTCCCTTCCCCCCTCCCCCCCACAGAAGAGGGCGCAGCGGGCGGGGGGCAAAAGAGTGGGGCAGCCGCGGCGCCCCATGCAGACCTTGTGCGATGAGCACAGGGCCCCAGCGTGCAAGTCGTGCAAAGGGCACAGGGGGGTGCGGCATTGCTGCAGCCGCCACCACGAAGGGCATCCCAGGGTGTTGGGGGGGGGACAACGGTGTCTGCCGGTCCAGAGGGGGGGGCTGCAGCTGCAGCAACAAGCGGGCGTCTTGCCCTCCGGAGGGTCGGCGGTCGTGCCAGCCCCCATGATCAGGGGGGAGGGGGGAGGCCCAGCAGGGCAGCGGACGGCGGCGTCGCCCCGGGGCGGCACACAGGGCCCAGGTCAGGGCCACGGGAGGGCCTCCGAGGAGGGCACATAGCCTCAGGACGGCGTCCTTCCGCCGCGCCGCGACATACCGGGGGGCCGGGGGTGGGATGGGGCAGGCTTCAGGCAGGCTCTAACCCGCTAACCCCTAACCCTCCCGTCGCAAGAGCGGCCAGGACATTAAAAAGCCATCAACCCTCGTTAATAGTACGGTGCACACACACACACACACACACACACACACACACACACACACACACACACACACACACACACACACACACACACACACACACCTGAAGTGTGGCTAGGCACTTATCCCACTTTGTGCTGTCACGTGACATGCCCCCAGTACCACCCCATGTTTTCACTCCATGTCACATGGAGATGGTTATCCGGTTGCGAGGGGTCCAGATCCAAGTGCCTGGGTGCTTGGGGCGACCCTTCGTGCACGCCCTGTTTGTTTTGATTGATGAAGTGCTGCGCTGGCTGACCCAGACCCAGACATGTGTCATGGGCATGTTGACACAGACATGCAGCCTGGGCCCTTGGATCTTGACCAAGACACAGTCATCTGCATGCCACCTGCCATCTGCACACACCATTTAGCCCTTCCGCAATTTTTTTTGCATTTTCCCGCAATTTCACAATTTTTGGCGATTTCGCAATTTTTCGCAATTTTCCACGATTTTCCGCAATTGCTTTTTGCGTGTCCACTTTGCGTGCTCGTTGGTGCCCTGTGTGTCCCCTGTGCCGAAGTGTTGCTCCTTGAGGCTTCGGAAGGTTTGGTTATGGCACCGCAATTCCCCCCACAATTTTCCCGCAATTTTTGGCAATTTGATTTAATGCTTCCCTCCTGTCCATGTCCCACGGGCGTTTGCCCCTTCCCCTGCGTCATGAGCCTCGCAAACACTCGCTGGATTTTAGATTAAGCGTCGCATAGGTGCGATGCGCCTTCGTGCCACTCCGCCTGCTGTCATATCAGGAGCCGAACGGTATCTGCGGGTGGGCCCAGCCCCGGCTGGACTCTGTCATGGCCATCAACGTCACGCCCGATGACATGGAGCGGCAGTGCGTTGTGTACGACCGCCACCAGTGGTACCCGGAGCTGCTCGTGAGCTACCAGCGGTCCCCCGGCACCGCCCGGCGGCCTGCAGCATCCATTTTGGGCAGCGGGAGGGCCCCACGCCCCATGGCCCGCGTGGTGGACTTCTGGCAGAGGATGCGACGCCGCTCCAGCAGCCGGAAGGGGAAGCAGTCGGGGCCGGTGCAGCAGCGGAGCCGAATATAGGGCCGGGCGTCGGAGGGCACGCGGGACCGCTTCTTGGCGCCGATGCAATCGCCGCTGCTGCCAACCCCACGACCGCCACCACCATCACCGACAGCATCACTCGGATGGGCAGCCAGCCAGTCCCAATCCCAGCACCAACACAGCACTTCCAGACGGGGGGTCACATCAGAGATCGCAGAAAGCTCTTCTATTGCACCCAGTGGCTGCGTGGTCATCGCCTGCACGACTCATCCTTCTCGGTGGTCCAGTCAGGACTAGAGTTTCCGGGGACCTGTGCCCCAATCCCCACGACAACAGCGGAACCTGTGTTCACCATATTTGAACATGGCATCCGTGTTTAAATGGAGCGCCCCCCCCCCCCCTTCCGCCGGCTACAGAAGGTACGTGCAATCGTGCACATGCACGCTCCAGGTGCCATATTCATTGCAAACCCGACCCACCTCTTGGGCCCAGACACGTCGCAAAGCTGTAGTGGAACAACCAAAGAGGCAGCCACACCCAAGACAACGCAGGGCATTCCAGTGTCAATGACTGACGTCCGTTCTCGCGTGATGTTGCATAGACGCTGCACTTGTGCAGTCCTTGCAAGTCAGTGCGGGGGGCTTTGGAAAGGGAGTTGTGGCACGTGAATGCCACGGAGCCTACGCGGCACTGCCGGGCCACTGTATACACCAAAGCTGCTCCACCACTGCCACCAGTGGTGCAGCACGAGGCATGGGCCTGTTTAGCGCCGGGGTGCCTGTGCTTCCCATGAGTGCCCCATACTAGAGCAAACTGGTAAGCGAGCCAGATACATACATTCACAGACAAATGGGTACCTTGCCCTGCCCAGACAGCATCCTGAAGGCCATCTTCGGCAAGGGTTAGGGACATTCACTGAGTAGACGTTGAGGGCCAGTTGGAAGGCATACATGAAGTCGTCGACGATTGCTGTGTGCAGGTCAGCAAACGCTATGCATAAAAACACAGTCACTCTCAGGAGACTGCTTTACGACAGTCGGGGCCACAAAGCAGCCCCACGTTCTTTTGAGTGTGAGGCGGGTGGCCTGCTGCTCAAAGGTCCATCTGTCCAGCCGTCCATCAATTGTCAAATGTCAAATGCAGATGGGTATGCGAGAAATTGTACAGATTCCTTGACTGCTTGCGCTGTCTGCGCTTGCACGCTGTCTAATGCCAATAGACTTGGGGGGTACCGGGGGCAAAGGGGGGCCAACCCCTAGACACACTGGTTTGGCCATAAACTGCGTTAAGCTATGTTCTGCTAGGAAGCTGTCTATCCCCTAGCACACCAAAAGGCATGGTAAACAAGCTATTAGTTAATTAGTTAGTTAGTTTATCATCCTCCCTACTTCACATGAGTGGTGAAAGACTGCACAGTTTGCGTTTTCCTTCTCCCAATCAACTCCAAGCGGAGCCTCCGTAATGTGGCTTCAATAAGGCACATAACATGGTATCGTGCAATAGATTCTTGTGCAATGGTATTGGGACAACGCCAAACTGCTTGAAAAGAATTATTACATGCAACCCGAAGACACTGGCCCTTTTGACACCGGCCCAACACTGCATGGGTAAACTTGACCTTTTGGACTGGGTTTAGTACCTTGGCCGGTGTTGACACTTGGACCTCCCAAGATAGATTTGACGACCTGGGTCATAAAATCCAGGTCCGGGTTCATGAGTATGTGCTCTTGTCCTCGGGGGCGGTAGACATATACTTCCGACATCCTGCCCAGCAGGTCGCTCCATGTGAGTGGGAGTTGTGTTTCTCTGATGCGTCGGGCTTTCTGCCGACTTTCTTTGTCGGAGCATGGCCTGATAGGTTTGGGCTTCAGGGTGGGGATCAGAAGAGCCTGCATTACCGCGTTTAGGGCTAGAGGGAAGCACACAGCTTCATGGTCTTATTTCATGAAAATATGTTGCCCCTGCACAGCATTGTTACTTAGTCACTTCCCGCCCCATTTTCTGTGTTAAGGACAGCCCACCAGCGTCCTTCAATTGTCGTCAGCTGCAACTAACCGTGGGTGTTTGTGGTAGGGACGTGGACAAGGCTCTCCGTTATCACCCTGGTTTACCCCTTTTTTCTTCGCGCTAAGGAGCGCCCTTTGGGAGCGCCCAACCGCCGCTGACCACCGCCCAACCGCCGTCGGTTACCGCCCGAATATGATAGAGTGTATGGTCGCCGACTTTCCTATGTGTTTCTTTCTTTTGTTTTGAAATCCGTATCGCCCTGGACGCAGACCCTTAACGGGAGCTGGAAAATGTTCCTTGGACGAGCAAGCCAAGAGCACTGTTCCACGCCCCCCCTCCCCCTCCCCCACAGGGTTCAATGATGGTCTCCATCGTGTGACAGTGCCTGAGGTTGCTCATGGAGGTCTGCCGCAGACATGCTCAGGCGAGCAGGCAGTGCCGAGCGCCCGCCTTGAGCGAGCTCTCCGTCCCGCTGCGCAACCTCCTGCATCTCGGCGTTCCTCACATGCACGCGCCCTATGGACCTGCCGCTTGGGATGCATGTTCAGTCCCCGTACCTTCTCCCTGGCCGCCCCCTTGCTGCGGCTCAGGGCAGTCGTGAGTGCGCCCAGAAGTTGGGCTTGCGCGTCATGCTGTGCAGGACACATCGAGACTTTACCTAACGCCCAAAAAGGAGGAACCCTCGCTGTCGGCTTGAAATCGCGAAACGGCCTTCGACGGAGGTCGCTTTTCCTTTGCACACGGGAAACATCTTTTTTTGTTGTTGGCATTCCCTTTGTCACGCCAACAGGAGGAATGCAAGAAAGATGCGAAAAGTCGCACAGAGAGGGAGGGAGAGAGAGAGAGAGGGAGGGCGGGAGGGAGAGAGAGAGAGAGAGAGGGCGGGAGGGAGAGGGAGAGGGAGAGGGAGAGGGAGGGAGGGAGGGAGGGAGGGAGACAGCAGAAAGGGAGCAGGGGAAGGGTTTGTTTTTAGACCGGGGTGGGGCTGAATTGAAGTCATGGTGAGCCCGGGGATTCAGGTGTCTGGACCACTGAAGAAGCAAGCCTGACTCCTTCTCGGAAACAGGGCGCTCGTGGAACTAACGAACGCTGACTGTTCAGGACCGAATCAGTACGATGAGTCTCCTTTTTCCTGCAGGTAAGCGTGGGGAGGCGTGGGGTTGCATGGGGTGCACGCCATGCATCTCTCCTTCGATCTTCTTTGGCTTGTGCACCCGGTAAATCTGTCTTCCTCTTCCTCTTTGCCATGATCTTTTCCTTCGATCTCCTTTTCTTGCTGCTCCATCTCCTTCATCTTTCTCATCGAGCGAAATTTGCTCGTGGGGCATCTTTGAGGCACATTGTTTGGATCTGGCCCCCGAAACATCCGCCAATGTGTTGTTTTGGGGTTGCCACCGTCCTTCCCGCAAGCGTGGGGATTTCTTTGATTTTGAAGTGGGTGCACACGATGGCGCTTACATGGGGCGTGTGCATGTTGTTGTTTCATTCACTGACAGACAATCTGGTACCCTTGCTTGACAACAATCTTACAACGACGTACATGGATGGTGCAGCGTGGTACATGGGTGGTACAAAGACTTGTATCACTGATTCTCTGACATTATGGGTCTTGTTGGTGTGTTTTGCAGGTGCATACTTTCCTTTCCTTTCCTTACTTTACTTTACTTTACTTTCCCTTACTTTTCTTTTGTGAGACATTTGGGAGCATTCTGTGGGGGCTGGTTCTGCGGAGAATAGCCCCGCGCACACATGGGGGGCAAGACGTTTCTCATCCTCGTTTTAATCCCCTTCCAGCCTTCACAAAGTGCGCTGTGTATACTCCTGTCTGCACAGCGTGTTGCACAGTGCTGCTTCGTCAGACAGCCAACGGTAAATTGTGGTTGATTTTTTTTTGCATGGAATTGATTGTGGCTCTTAAATCGGTTGTCTGCGGGCCAAAGTGTGGCGGACGCACGCCGCCGTCAAAATCAACGCGGTCATCAGTGTGTCCCACACCGCGTCAGTCAGACATCCTGATCGACATGCACTGTGCGCCGCACCGTGTTTCTGGTCGGTCGCCTTCCCAGACTCCCTTTCTGGTTCCAGGCCGCCAAAAGGGGCCGCATCCTGGGCTCCCATTCCGGCCCCCCCGGATCATTCTGTACACCGCAATTACATCTTATGTGACCACGTGGACCAGGGGTTCAGGCGCGAGGTTCTGACTCCAAAAGGCCTGCATACAATTCATACAGCTGAAGGGAGACACACCGTTTCACAGAGTTTTATGGTGTTGACTGCCTCTGCAGGGCTGCCCTGTTGTTACTCGACTTGTGTTGCACCTCACAATTGCTGGTCAACACCGAAAAAGGTGCACACAACGCTTGAGCTCAAACAGAAGTACAAGAAGACATGTTGAATCCCCCCCCCCCCCTGTGCAAGCACCGCCCTTGCGCAAGCACCACTACCCGGTCGTTTGCTGTGCCTTTGGTGGTGCCTGCGCATGGGTGGTGGGGGGGTGGCACCACAACAAGAGAACAAATCAAAGGCTGTGGATAGGTGGGTGCTCGAGCTGAACGGAAGTGGCAAACTGCAGCACATGGTGCGGAAGCTGATGAATGATACGAAGGGATGAAAGACCATGCTGTGAAGAAGCAAACATGAAAATAGGCACAAGTTAGCCTCCTACTTTGCATTCCGTATTTGTTGTGGCTGTTTGTCGCTGGCAATGGGAGAGCTGGTCTCAAGTGCAATGGGGCGCGAAGGAATAATTCAGTGAGATTCATACACATCGTCAATACTGGATCTAGCTTTAAATCACAGTCAGGGATGTACTATTTTGATAGCTCCGGGTGCAAAAAAATGACGTTCATCGGGGGCTGGGACCACTTCCAGCAGTCCGGGCGCCAAAAGGTCCAAGCCTGCTAGGCTGGTTGGGTCTCCCCAGGCCTGCTGTGTGTGTGTGTGTGAGGCCTGTGGTATGTGGGAAGTATGGTCAAATATGTAGTATTGCCTGTGTAGTGTGCACACAGTGCAACCTTGAACACACAACTCCTGGCACTTTGGCTATTTGACAAACTTCTTGTACTGTGGTATCTCATTTGACTGCGGAAAAGTGTTCTATGGCCTGTATACCCGCATCCTGTCATACAAAGGAATTCTCACTGACGTTTAGGGTTAGGTTGGCGAACTAGTCTCTGCTGGATATCAGGGGACAGTGAAATGAGGATTTTGGCGACTTTCTGTTGTTTTTTCGCCTCATTCCCCCCCAGGGTTGTAACGCATTTTCAGGGTCATATTGCTCCTGCTTTTGATATTGCCAATGCAGTAGGAATTGCTAGTGTGAAGCTGAAGCCACAAGATGATGTGGTGAAGTTGACCCTTTCATACCCTCAAGGAGTGCTGCTGCCAAGAAACATTGGGAGACAGTGCCGCACTCTTCTAACAAGAATCTTCTTATCTTACACTCTTATGAATGGTATGGTGGTCTTCAACATCAACAGCAGGTGAATTTCACAGCTAACTCAACATCCAAACGAAGTTTGCTAGTTTCATGTTGAACAATTCGATGTCCATCTCTTTGTCCACTATTTTGCAGCATCCATGGTTACCATTGCGAAAGCTTTACCAGTGCTAAGTTATCTGTGTGTGCTTCCTTGGCCCCACATGTTGCCAAGGTGCATGAAACCCATCAACAACTGACCGGGGATGTTAGATAGTGCCATGCAAGGGAGAAGCATCTCTGTTAAAAGGGCAAGAGCCACTGGTGCAAATCACCTCGAAGAGGGTTGTTAGATCAAGCGCAGGTGTGTACGCCATATACCCCCCCTTTTTTGGGGTCATTCGCGTACGATACCCCAAGGTATGGTACCGGATGTCCAACCTCTTGTAAAATCATCATTTTAGGAGAGAAAATGATCCCCCAATGAATTTTTCGTTTTTGACCCCTTTAGCACCCCGTACCCGGGTGCCCCTTTCGAGGGGGTGGGGGTGTGTGGGGGGGGTGTCGGGGGGGGGGGGGGGGGCAAAACTTCTTTGCGTATTCTGGGTGCTGTGTGTGGATTTGGACCCAGGTCCGGGGCAACTTTTTTCTTGTACATGGACCCCCTAACCCATGGCTGGGGTGCCGGGTCCGAACTCCGGGTACCCCCGGTCGCCCCCCCCCCCCCTCTGGGCCCTTGCTAGTGAGGACTTAGCCGTTTTCACGCTGGATAAGGCTGTTTAGTGACACCTGCAAGATTTCCAACATTCAACTTTTTCGGAAACCCTTCTGTCGCCCCTAGGATGGGTTTGGGTGATGATTTAGTGACAATATGGGTACTTGAGCACCCCTGGGGACCCACGTAGTGGCTGCCAAGCCCATATAGCCCGAGCCATGGCCCCCCCAAAAGCCCCGAAATTGCGGTTGTGTCGGCTATTTAGTGACACCTGCAAGATTTCCAACATTCGCCTTTTTCCGAAACCCTTCTGTCGCCCTTGGGATGGGTTTGGGTGATGATTTAGTGACAATACGGGTACTTGAGCACCCATGGGGATCCACGTAGTGGCCACTGGGCCCATCTAGCCCGAGCCATGGCCCCCGCCAAAAGCTTCAAAATTGCTGTTTGTAGGTGGTTCAATGGCCTTTCGTGTGTGCACAATCAAGCAGTTTTCCACCCTCTACATGTCAAAAATGGAAAACCACCTTGCAGAGGTTGTTAGATCAAAGCCAGGCAGGCGTATATAGGGGAAAACGCCACATAACCCCCATTTTGGGCCTTTTTGGGCCTATTCGCGTACCCTACCCCAAGGGGTTGAATTGTTAGTTTAACCCCTTGTTATCATTATTTTGTCCAATAAACGCATCTCCCAATGAGTTTTTGGTCCGGACCCCCGCCCAACCCCCCCATCCCCACTTGAAACCCACTTTTTGAAGGTTTTGAGGGAGGTGGGGGGGGGTGGGGGGGGGTCAAAAATGTCGAAAAAATGACCCCCCCTTTTTTGGGTTGAAAATCATAAATCTGTCCTCCTCGGCTGTCCTCCTCGAGGCGCGGTCCACGGTGTCGCGCAAGCTCGCCGTGGCATCCTCGTGTTGGGAGCAGGCACATGTTTCGCTGTCCACCGGCATCCAAGCGGAAGAAGCATCCGAATGGCGGCATATGTCCCAATTGCACGCGGTGACCCTTACGGCCTTACGGCGGACGACTTTGTCGGACCCCCGATGGGACATCTGAGGGGCCACCGCACAGCTCATGAAGCGCTTGCGGGACGAGAACCCACCCGAGACACACAAGAAACGGAGGACAGAGACGCCGGAGGTTCCTAGTGATCTCCAGGATATGGAAATCCCGCTGGAGGACATGGGCGATGTCATAGTCTTGACTGGATTGTAACACCCCGAGAGGTCCGGGAGGACGCGCATACCCGTGTAAACGGGGCGACAGGGGTGGGGCAAGGCGCAGGACTCGTTCCTCCCGCCACCCCGCCGCAGCCGTCTTGGTGAGGGTAGGTCATACCAAGCCCATACCCAAAGTCGGCCCTGTCACTGACCCATGACCTGCTATGTGTACTCTCAATGGACACTTGGTGGAACTTCGGTCACGAGTTAAAAAAAAAAGAAAATCATAAATCTTTTTTTTTATTATTTGGAGCCGAAAAAGTGTTTCTGGGTCCCGACTCCATGGGGTTTGTTTGGGGCGGAGTGCGACAAGCGCTGGGCAGTTTATGCACCTTTCAGCTGTTTTTGCTATGTTGGCTGTTTTGGCGAGCTTGGTGACCCCGTGCTACCCGCCCTGAGGGGTGTGAGTGGGAATGTTGTGACAGTATATGCCTACTAGGATACGGAAGGACGTTTTTTTTGCAGTCTGTAGCCTTGCCGAGGGCCGGCCAATGCCGGTGCTAAAGACACGAAATGGTTGTTTCCACCAATGATGGCCCAGTGAATGGGCCAGTACACAACCTGCTGATGCAGTTTTTCACTCTGGGCAGCTCAAAAATCGAAGTTTTCGAAACTTATTTTTTTGATACCGTGATCATCTAAAATGACCATCCAAGGTATGTAAAGCATGTTTTAGCCCATATTTATGTAGTTTTTAACCTATCTTGGGTGTGTGTTGCTTGGGGTAGATTCTCTGCGAGGTGGACTTGCCGAAGGCAATAGAATCTCCTCGCAGAGGTTGTTAGATCAAAGCCAGGCAGGCGTATATATGGGAAAACGCCACATACCCCCCCATTTTGGCCTTTTTGGGCCTATTCGCGTACCCTACCCCAAGGGGTTGAATTGTTAGTTTAACCCCTTGTAAAATCATTATTTTGTCCAATAAACGCATCCCCCAATGAGTTTTTGGTCCGGACCCCCCCAGACCCCCCCCACTTGAAACCCACTTTTTTGGGGTTTTAAGGTAGGGGGGGGGGTGGGGGGGGGGTCAAAAATGTCAAAAATGGGTCGAAAATCATGAATCTTTTGGTTTTTTTCGATTTTGAGCCGAAAAAGTGTTCCCGGGTCCCGACTCTATGGGGTTTGTAGGGGGCGGAGTGGGACGAGCGCTGATGCACTTTATGCACTTTTTACCCATTTTTGCTATGTTGGTGGTTTTGGCGACCTTGGTGACCCCGTGGTATCCACTCTGAGGGGTGTGAGTGGGAATGTTGTGACAGTATATGCCTACCAGGATACAGAAGGACGTTTTTTGCAGTCTCTAGCCTTGCTGAGAGCCGGTCACAACCCGTGCCAAAGGCGCGAATGACTGTTTCCACCAATAATGGCCTAGTGAATGGGCCGGTACACAACCTGCTCATGCAGTTTTTCACCCTGGGCAGCTCAAAAGTCGAAGTTTTCGAAACCTGTTTTTTTGATATTGTGACCACACAATATGACCATCCAAGCTATATAAAGCATGTTTTAGGCCGTATTTACGTGTTTTTCACCCGATTTGGGTATTAGGTCCGGGGGGGGGGGTCTCCCAAGGGATTGGTGCACAACCTGCTAATGTAGTTTTTCACGCTGGGCAGCTCAAAAATCGAAGTTTTCGAAACTTGTTTTTTTTAATATTGTGACCACCTAAAATGACCATCGTAGCTATGTAAAGCATGTTTTAGGCCGTATTTACGTGTTTCTCACCCTATTGGGGTATCATGTCCGGGGGGGGGGGGATCTCCTAGGGGATTGGTACACAACCTGCTTATGCAGTTTTTCACCCCGGACAGCTCAAAAATGGATGTTTTTCAAACTTCTTTTTTTGATTCCGTGACCACCTAAAATGACCACCCAAGGTATGTAAAGCATGTCTTAGGCCGTATTTACATGTTTTTCACCCTATTTGGGTATTAGGTCGGGGGGGGGGGGGTCTCCCAAGGGATTGGTACACAACGTGCTTATGCAGTTTTTCACCCTGGACAGCTCAAAAATCGAAGTTTTCGAAACTTGTTTTTTTTTGATATTGTGACCACCCAAAATGACCATCCAAGCTATGTAAAGCATGGTTTAGGCCGTATTTACGTGTTTCTCACCCTATTTGGGTATCAGGTCCCGGTGGGGGGGGGTGGGGGGGCTCCCAAGGGATTGGTACACAACCTGCTGATGCAGTTTTTCACCCTACGCAGCTCAAAAATCGAAGTTTTCAAAACTTGTTTTTTTGATACCGTGATCACCTAAAATGACCATCCAAGGTATGTAAAGCATGTTTTAGCCCGTATTTGTGTAGTTTCCACCCTATTATGGGTGTGTGTTGCTCGGGGTAGATTCTCTGCGAGGTGGACTTGCCGAAGGCAATAGAATTTCCGAAACTGATTTTTTTGATACTTTGACCATCCAAAATGATCAAATATTCTATGTAAAGCATGTTTTAGCCCCTCTTTATGTGTTTTTCACCCTATTTCGCTGTTGTTGTTTGGGGGGGGTGGCTCCCAAGGGGTCTAGGGCACAACCTGCTTATGCAGTTTTCCCGCCTCAGCAGCTCAAGAATGGTTGTCCCTCTCCCCTCTTCGAGGTGCCTTGCCGAAGGCGATACAATTTTTCTCGGGACAGATGGCGCTTGTCAGTGAGGGAAACACAACGTACAGTGTCTTTTGGGCGTGTCGTTTTTGCGTCGTTGCAGAAACCAAACTCTTCCCAAGGGTACGAGAACGTGTCATTTTGGCCACTGATGGCCGAGGTGCATGTTTCCCCCACCCTGCCCTGCGCGTTGAAACAAAACTTTGTGTGAATGGTCATTTGGCTTGATTTGGTCTGAGTGTCCACACACCACATCCCTTCGTCGCTTCATCGGGGTGCATGTAAGCTCTCTGGGATGCCCACCTTTGGCTTGTGCGGTGAATGTAGTAAGTTTGCTTTGTTATTGAGTTGGGCCTCCGTTGACGCAGAGACGGATTAGGGAACACCCAAGACGGAACGATACACGGCAAAATGGAACATCCTACCAACAATATTAATGCGTTTTCCTACCGCTCCCAAAAGGTATGTGAGCAACGCTTCACTTCGCTGCTGCCGAAGGGGAGTTGAATCTCGTTGGAGGTGTCAAGAGTGACCGGGCTGGGCTCACCAAATAACATGGACGCTGGGGCCCAACCATGGTAGAGACCGAGACAATCCAGCACAGTTGGAGATGTGCGACGCCACTCGCTCTTAACCGTCGGCTAATCAAGGCAATTATTATAGATGTCAAACTTCTCGGCTGGCGACAAAGTTCTCAAAGCACGAGGACCCATACATCTCAGTCGGGACAACAAATAAAGGCGGTACCCGAAAGATTGTCCGGTTTGCCAACGGTTGGCGATAACGCCCTAGTTGCTCGGCCCATAGTCATTGGACCAGGTTGCTCTCCTGGCTCTTCCAGCCGTTACCCCCTTTCCGAGCCAATGCGGTGAATGGTTTGCGGCGCCAAAGGCGCTAGATGGTTCTTTCAGTGTGCAAAAAGCACTCGAAATGTCTAGGGATGCAGTGGCAGAAAGCGATACAATGCGGGAAGATGCCGAAAAAAGGGGTGGTTTCCGGATTTTCCCCGCACCTCCCGCGCTGCGTTCCCGCATTTTCTGATTTTTTTGCTGCTATTGCATGTGCTCCCACCTTTCCCTGACCACTCCTCAATGTGCGGTGCGTTTTGCAGCACCGCTGCTTTCTGAGCGTCAACTCTCTTGACCAGCTCATGTTACTACCGCAATGCTGCAATCAGTGACGCCCTGTGTGCCATGCATGCCCGTAGAACCCTCCGGGTGGCACGCGGCATGCTCGTGCTGTGTGCCATCCTGGGGTTCGGCGTGCCTATGGCGGGCACCGCGCAAGATGTGCAGGTAGTGGACGAAGCCGAACAGATGGAGTCGGTGCCGGACGTTTTGGAGGCAGGGGAGCCTTTTCGGGACATGGGAGCTCTGCCGAGGCTCCAACAGCTGTCCGTGCCCCCGGTCCTGTTCACCGCCCCCCACTACGCCATCCGGTCTGTCGTCAAGAACAACTTTGGGATGAGTGCAGGGGTGTGCCCGCTGCCTCAGCAGGTGTCGCTGCTGCAGGCGAAGGAGTGGGGCGCGCGCGTGATTCTGTTGGAGGGCGGCGCCAGTTGCCAGGCGTTCTGCAAGGAGCACGGCATCGAGCGCTACGAGTACCGCCTGAACAAGGTGCTGTTCTACAAGAAGTGGATCCGGCGCCGGCAGAGCAAAGCCGTCATTCAGGCGGAGATTGTGGTCATCACGTTCGTGCGGTATTTCATGCTGCGGGACTTTGTGGCCTCCACGGGCCTGCGGCGGTGGATCTTCTTGGATTCGGACACGCTGATGCTGGCGCCGCCGGAGGAGGCGCTCGGGGGTCGCTTGCACGAGAGCTCCATCGCGTCGTGCTTTGACTTCCCCGTTGGGAACAACGTATACTCGGTCTTCACGAGGGAGGGGCTGGAGGATTTCATCAACTTCATGAACAGCGGCTTCCAGGCCGGCCTGGAGTGGAACACGGACATGCACACTCTGCAGGTTGCCCGCTACCCCCCTCTTCCCTGCCCGCCAGCCCCTAACTCGTGACTTGGGATATGGGTACGTTTGTTGTCCATAGGGCAGGCCTCCTGACGACTGGGTGACACCGGATTTTCGACTTGTGTTTCAAAAAACAAACAAGGAGATGCCCCTGTATTGTTATTGTTGTTGTTGTTATTATTATTACAGACTAACTACACATGGAAGCCGGATTTTCGACTTGTGTTTCAAAAAATAAACAAGGAGATGCCCCCGTATTGCTATTATTGTTGTTGTTATTATTATTGCAGACTAACTACACATGGAAGCCATGTGAAGTCCTCCTATCCTCCTTCCTCCCCCTTCTTGGCTGTCTTGCACAACTAAAATGGCCCTAGCATGAGGTCACAGCTTGAAATATTGCATCTCAATGCCTCATTTGCATCAATTTTGTGTCCCCATCAATGTGCAAAAGCAACGGATCCACTTGCAGGTGTGTGCTCCACATAGCAACCTCCATCCTGAATGATCATGACAAAACACCCCGCGAACAACCTCAGAATGGCTGTTTTTTTTTTTGCACTAAAATGTCATAGCGTGGTCCCACTGCTTGCAATATGGCTTAACAATGGCTCATTTGCATACCATTGATGTCCCATTGACTGTGAAAAACCAATGGCTCTATTTGCAAACACCAGCTCAGCATAGCAGCCTCTGCCTTACTTCTGTGGACAAAACATCCCACAAACAGGCTCAAAATGGCTTTTTTTTGGCACGAAAATAGCCACAGCGTGCTGCCACTGCTTCCAACATGGCCCAACAATGGCGCATTTGGATCCCATTGATGCCCCCCCCCCCCCCCCCGCAAAAAAAAGGATTGTGAAAAAACAGTGGCTCGGTTTGCAAACACCAGCTCGCCATAGCGGCCTCCAGGATGAAAGAGGCCAAAAATTAGCTGAAAATGGTCATTTTTGACCTTTCTTTTTTGGCATCGAGAGCTCCCACTGGCTTTGTTTTGGGAACTAAGTTGAGATAGCTTGGCATTTGACATGCCTATCAATATGCTAAAACAATGGCTCCATTTTGAAACGGTATGATGAAGAAGTGATTTTTCTTGGCGCTTGTTGTTGTTGTTGTTGTTGCTTGTTGCGTGTTGCTTGTTGTTGCTTGTTGTTGCTAGCTGAATTATTACCCCGTCACGAGGACTTCATTTATTTATTACTAGACATGGACGCCATGTAAAGTCCTCATGTCCTCCCTCCTCCTCCTCCTCACTTTTGAATGAAGGCTTCTTCGAAGGTCCATGGATCAATAGGACTCAACACTGCCTCAATTGCATGTTCCATGGCCCCAAAGGGCTCAAAACAGGCTCAACCTGGGCTTATTTCACCTGTTTATGCATCCCAAATGGTCTCTGAATAATTTTCAAAAAACCTTTGGTCCCGGAATGGGTAAGTGTTAAGTCCCAGAACCGTTAAGGCATTTTGGGACTTTTGAGGGCCACTGAGGGCCACCGTGGGCTCAAAACGGGCTAAAACCACTTGTTTTGGCTTCCCATGTGGTCTAGGATCATTATTGGAAGAAGTCATTTTTTTTTTTGCCCACGGTGGACCCTGTTGACCTATTTGGGTGCCCACGTGATTGGGCTTGACCTTGCACCTTGCCGCAGCATTGTTAGCACTAGTGTGGGGTCCTAGGTGTCCCTTTGGGCAATTTGAAGGGGTGGAGACCACAAAAAGTGGGGGGCTGCGGGTGGTCTATGCACCCTTGGAATGTCTTTTTGCGCAGGCCAAGATATGGTCTGTTCTTGGTTCGGGGCCGCGGGTGTCCAAAATCAGGCGAAAAAGGCTGTTTTTGGGCACAAAATTGCCTATAGCACGGTGCCACGGCTTGCAATATGGCTTACCAATGGCTCATTTTGCATCCCATTGATGTCCCATTGATTGTGAAAAACCAATGGTTTCGTTTGCAAACGCCAGGTGGACATAGCGGGCTCCGTCCTGAATTTTCAGGATGAAGTGGCCATAAACTGGCTAAAAATGGCCATTGTTGACTACTTTCTTGGGCACTGAGAGCCACCACTGGTTTTGTTTTGAGAACCCAGAAAAGGTGCCATTTGATATCCCCATCAAATGCAAAAATAATGGTTCAGTTGTGAAAGGGTATGTTGAAGAAATGATTTTTCCGGGCGCTTGTTGTTGCGTGTTGCTTGTTGCTGGCTGAATTATTAATCCGTAATTTTAGTGAATTATCATTATTATTATTATTGTGCGCCATCCTGGCCCTGCCGATGGGTTCCCATACCTCTTTGTACCCGTGCACTCACCGTCCAGAGTTACCGGGATTACTTCCGCAGTGACTATGACATGCAGTGCTGGCACTTTCCCTACAAGCGGAGGGGGCTGGTGAACAAGCTGCGCGCGACATGCGTCAAAGGCAAGATCCAGATCGGGCGGCGGTACAAGAACGCGGACGACGTGCAGGCCGACGACGACTTCAAACACCTGGTCGCGAAGCGCCGGCGGATGTTCCCGGTGCGCCCGCCGCACCGCCCAAAGTTCCACATGGGCAACCTCTGCGACGTGCACAACGGCACGTGGATCGACATGGCCATCGCGCAGGATCTGGAGCAGCGCTTTGCTCACGTGAAGAACGACAAAGAGGTGGTGTACCGGGGGCACCATCAGTGGAAGCGGGTCACGTGGTCGCGAAACTGTTGGCCGTACATGACCCGCGACCAGGAGGTCGTGAAGTTGGCCGGGGTGCACTTCATGGGGGGCTACGCCAAGAAGCGGATCGCGGGGTACTTCCTGCGGAAGCCGGCGGCGGCGAACTGCACGCGGTGCCAGTGCTATTCGACGGGGTGTCAGGAGTGCGGGCACCACAAGACCCTGTGTGAAGTCTGCCGTTCCGACATCTGCCGGGAGGCATGTGCCTGAAGGGGGGTTTCGACCGCTGCACTCAAGGCTGGGGGGTTGTTGCGAGTCAACAGTCCTATTCCTGGGGGCCACTCGCCGACACGCTAGCGCACGGCTGGGCTGGCTTCCAACCATGGCATCCAACCTGACTCAACCCTTCGACCCTTGGGATTCGAACTCGGAACCATGAGCGTAGGAGTCATGTGCTGTCCCCTCTCGATCAGCCGGAGTCTCGATGCAATCGCCGCTGCTGCCAACCCCGTGACCGCCACCACCATCAACGACAGCATCACTGGGATGGGCAGCCAGCCAGTCCCAACACCAACACCAACACAGCACCTCCAGAGGGGCGGGGGTGTTCTCGGGGGGGGCTTTAACATGCCCTACATTAGAGATGGCAGAACATTCTTCTATTGCACCCCGCGGCTGTGTGCTGGGGAGAACTTGAGCGCGCCCATGCAGGCACTGCTGCTGCACCCTCGTCTCCTGGAAATTTGGCTTTACAACCGCAAACAAGGGCCAAACAAACGATGCAATAAGCCTGCCCGTGTTCTGACACGCCTGGACCTCCACGGGTGGTAGGCTGCGTCACAGTGAGCGTCCCATGTCTCACTCAGAGCTGTGCTCAATCAATGGGTTCATTTTTAATAAGGACATCTTTTTAGGACTGCCCCTCCCCCCGCCCCGGCAGCTATTGGTCAATCGGCGGTTTACCGTCAAGTGTCGGCAGTCACCCGTTTAACCACCAACTGCCCTTGGTTAACTGCTCATTGCTGTAACTAAGCCAGCAACTGCTGTCAGATACTGGCCGACTGCTGTTGGTGATGGGCAGGCGCTTGGTTGACTGCTGCTTCGTGCTGCATTCTTGTAGCCCATTGTAGATGAATGAGAATTTTTTTTTTCCTCCAGGAAGCCCTGGTTCCACTCGTGGTGTTTCCGTTGAGGAGTGCGAAACGAAAAGGCGGCGCCTTGGTACCAATGGGTATCCCATGCCGCCTCAATTGACGCCGGCGAAAGGCACCAAACGGCTGTTGGGCTCTCATTTGCCAAGGGTGGGAGGAGGGGGATAAAGCACCCAAAAACTGGCAAGGGGGGCAGGTGTTCAATTGAACAGGTGATCCATGATTATGCCGAAGGCGCTGAAGGTGATTTTTGGATCGAAAGCGTTTGGACAAAAGTCGCTTGATGTCGTTCCTTCATCCCCTGGTCGCACTGACCTGAACTGAGGCGCCACCCCAGGAAATTGGGACCATTGCGCAACATGCGATGGGTTCTATCTCTACGACGAAGCTCGGCCCCACGAGTGGGCCATTTCCTCAGTTCGGGTACGCGACCCCCCCCCCCCCTCCCAGCCCTCCGGGCCCACTTAGTTACCAAGGGTCAATAGATCGGCCATACATATGGTCGCGTCGAAGGCGCCCGAATATTTTTTTCATTCCCCTTGCCCACGTAGCACCCCTCCCCGCCCAGGCGCTAGAGCACCCCAACACTATACTTGAACTCAACCTTGACGCTAACGCCTACCCCAACCCTCAGCCTGCTCCTCACCCTACACCTAACCCCACTCCTGACCCTAACCCCAATCCTAACCCTAACCAGGATTGGATAATGGGACCGAGCTGGTGGGGGAAGGAACATCGGCTAGGAGGCTTTAACGACAAATCAGGTACGCACTGGAAAGTGGACGAGAGCGGCTTAAATGGGGCTCAGAATGAGCTGTATTCATCTGCTTGGGCACCACAACTGGACTGGGATCATGTTCGGAAAACCATGGTTTTGACCCGTTTTTGAGCCATTTGTGGTCCCAACGTGGCCCATTTTGAAGGCCCTTCCAGCCTTGAGAGGGGCCAAAATTACTCAACATGGGCTCAAAATGGACTCATTCCACTTGTTTGTGCACCCCAAATAGTCCAAAGGTATCTTTGGCAAAACACATTTTGATCCATTTGTGACTGATTTTTCGTCCTAAAACAACAAAAAAAAAACAGCCCCTTTTCAAGGCATTTTGTGACTCTGGCGTGGCCAAAACGGCTTGCAATGGGCTCATAAAGGGCTCATTTCGCTTGTTTAGGCACCACAAATGGTGTAGGATCATTTTTGGAATAACACACCTTTGACCCATTTTTGACCCATTTTTGACCCATTTTTTTTTCACAAAACGACCCATTTTCAAGGCATTTTGTGACTCTGGCGTGGCCAAAATGGTTTGCAGTGGGCTCAAAACGGGCTCATTTCACTTGTTTAGGCACCCCAAATGGTTCGGGATCATTTTTGGAAAAACCCATTTTTGATCCATTTTTGACCCATTTTTTGTCCCAGAACGGCCCATTTTCAAGGCATTTTGGGATTTTAGGAGGGGCACAACGGGCCACAACGAGCAGAAAACGCGCCTGAAACACTTGTTTTGGCATTCGGTGTGGTCGAGGATCATTTTTGAAAAACGTCTTTTTTTTTTCACCCGTTGCACCTCGTTGACCCATTTTGGCACCCGCCTCGTTGGGTTACCTCTTGCAGCCTTGGGCCTGGGCGTACCCAGGCTCAGCCCACTGGGCCTGGGTACGGGGGTCTAGGCGTCAGTTAGGCCAATTTTGAGTGGTGGAAGCCACCAAAAGTGGGTGGTTGCGGGTGGATTAGGTGTGCTCGAAATCGCGTTTTGAGCCACGTTGCCCAAGATTTAGTGTATTTTTGGTGTGGGGCTATCGGCGGCCAATGTGCACAAGTTCTGGGGCTTTTGGCGGCTCTCTGGGGGCAGTTCGCAGAGATGTTGTGGAGTTAGAGGGCCTTTCGGGACAAGGAAGTCTAGCTTAATGTGTAGAGTTGCCACTTTTTCTGTTCATTTGGCTGTTTTCAGCAGATTCTAGGTTGGGTTTGGGCAACAAAAGGCTGATTTTGGCCCTAAATTACAGATTTTGAAATTGATGTCTAGCACGTGCGACGCCCGTTCCCCGGCCGCCAGCGTTGACCTTTTTGCTCATACTTTCTGTGGTTGTCTTTCATACCCGTAGGCACCATCCACCAAAATATTGGCCGAATCCGAAGCACCACAACGGAACTGTGATTTTTGCCAATTTCGCGCGTACTTGCTGCTTGTCCACCCTAGAGACTAAAGAGGGTCATAAAACCAAGGTTGGTTCCACCAACTCGGTGACCCTAACCCTAGCCCTAACCAGGATTCAATATTGAGACCGAGCTGGTGGGGGAAGGAACATGGTCTAGGATATTTCAGCAACACCACAAATAAGCTACACATTGGAAAGTGGATGAGAGTAGTTTAAAAAGGGCTCAAAATAGAAAAGCAAATGACTATTGACTCCGTTTTCGTTTCAATTACATAAAATATCCCCAAATGAGGGTCGGTTGTGTTTGTGTATGTGTTTGTGTCTGTGTAACGCATGCAAAGCATACACTATTTGTTTCCTTGGTTTTCTTTGTAAAAATGATAAACCATGATATTTACTTAAACACACAACAAGCAAAGCAAAGCAAAAGCAAATCAAGATGGAGGCAATGCACTCCTGAGTATGGCACAAGTGCATCTTTATTCTCTATGCCGTACCTGGTTGAACCTCACCAAATACAAAGCAGGCCCCAATGCCTCATGTGCCCCCGGGCCCATCCATGCATGGCCGGGATCACCACGGACTACATGCCTATAAGCACACAAAGGAGAATTAAATGAACCAATGATAATTCACATTGATGATCAAAGCTTCACCCACCTAAATAACTCAACACATGGACGCGTGTATGCGTGGAACATTGTATTTAATCATGATGATATGTATGTATGTCAACAAGACACCAATTAACGAGCTTGCATGAATGAACATGGCCACATGTCATGTGAGTGAATGACAATTGATCAATAGCAACAAAGCAAACATCATATAAACAAATACGTATGCATGTACACAACAAATGTGTCATCTTGCAAATGAACATCCGGCAGCCTTTATCAATAAGGCTAATGATCCCTTGAGTGCCATGCCGTCATTCACATATGTTCTACTCATTCTGATACCTCGTCAGCATGGCAGCGAGTTTTAGAAAGTTTTATAGTGATTTCAACACTGTGTGTTTTTTGTGCCTCTCCTGCTGCTTGTTTTTGTGTAGGGTTTCCTGCTGCTTGTTTTTGATGAGGAAAATGTTTTATTTGCTGAAATACAACCAATCCAGGATAACCTAAGCCAGAGATAAGCAAGTAGAAGAAAATCAGGATCAAAGCATGAAGGGCTGCAGTCACAAAGAGTTAGATAAAGAAAACTATCAACAATAGACCACAGCAATTAGCATACATTGCAACTCAGGATGAAATATTTTACATGTTTGAGAAAAGCTGATTGGAAAACTGCCCCAAGGGCTCACTCTCATCCACAGTGCCATCTTGAGATGTGCACTCTTTGTTTTTGGGTCCCATAGGTGCTGAGGTGGCATGGCATGTGGCGATGAGGTCACTGCCATGTCACATGGGATATTCCTACTTAGCTAGGCTGACCGGGTATTGAACCATGGACCTCTCAAAAAGAGGTGCCCCAGCCCCCTAGGGTGCATACCACTAGGATAGCTAAGAATTCATGAGAAAACATAGATAATATTCATAGGCTCTGCCTTCAGTATATCAGTGCCTCAGCAACCCAGGAAAAGATGTTTTAGTGCCTATAGCTTGGGGATAAAGGGGTCCATACAACATCCTAATTTAGTGTTTGGTTCCATAGGTCAAAATGTGTTATCGCCACTTTTGGTTGGGCCAATACTAAGATAGAAATGCCTGTGTGCTTAGAGCACCTCTAATACAACTAAAGTATACCCTAAAGCATTGGAAAAGCACTTTTTCTTACTGTTTTACCTACATGATTCTTCATAGTGCTGATCCAAAGATAATTAGAATACACTTACTTTCTTACTCCCCCCTTGTCCAATGGTCGTCACCACTGTCGCACTTTCAGGAAAAAGGGATTTTTTCTTGGCCTTACCTTGGTTTCCACATCTACTTTAAAATACCTATAGCTTCCCTAACACTGGAAAAGAGCGCTTTACCATGGCCAGCAACTCTTGCTGCATCGTTGATCACAAACTCCAACAGAAAACTCAGCACTCTTGGCGCTGCCGGGGTTCCTGTGGCTTGGTGGGCTTAGAGTAGGGCATGCCAAGACCAATCTGCATGTGCATCCCTCCCTCCAAGCTGCACCGTAACACAACTCAACGCCAGACTCTCATAGGACGCTCGACCCAAGTCTCATGGAACCTGTTGGAGACACCTGTCCTGGTACTTGGGCGAGGGTGCGCTGATTTAATTAGAATTGCCCCTTGGAGGGGTCTTGATTTTGGTTCAGTCTCCTGCTGCTGCTTTTCGGCCAGAACAGCGGCCTACTCAACGAGGCTTTGCGAGGAGGTCTGTACAACAGAGGAATGGGAGAATGAGAAACGAATCCACGCAAGCGCGAAGCGACAACACCTAAGTCCGTCAAATGACGGCCTAGAATTTTTCTGAAGGCACACACCTCGACAGAATCCAATTGTGCATCAGATGCACATTTTTATAAAATTTGTAGTCATCTCTTGATTTTTTAAATCAAGAAATTCTTCCGCAGAAAAAGGCGACGCGCAGGAGCGGGTCCTAGCGAAGCGCCGGAAAATAAAGAAATAATGAGATTATAAATGTATGTCTCAGGTAGACAGCTAAATGACGAGACACACATAAATAGATGTGATTAAAGATTCCACCCACATTGCCAGAATCAACCAAAAATCAAGAATTCGAAAAAAAAGAATATGACTTCAATGAATCAGGTATAAACTGCAGGTGTGCTCGTTCTGTTTGCCCGACGCACAGTGCTCGCCATGTGTCGTCGTTTTCAAGCCTGATAGCACGATAGAACACGATAGAGGGATAGATCAGAAAGATTGCAGATGATTAGAGGTAAGATCAGGGTGATTAGACATACACACAAGTGCATAGCGACGTTTTTCGCTTGCGCCTCGTTGTCCTCCTCACCTTGCTTCACTCTCCAGCGGTAGGTAAGGTAGGTAAGCCGAGGTGGGGCCACCCCCTGGTGGAGTTCGTGATCGTTCGTAAGATTAGGAGAAAAAGAAAGGTTGACAGTACCCTCGTGCATGCTCGTGCATTCACACACGCATTAAAGGGTAGGCCACGCGAAATGCACACGGTAAACCTTGTTTAGGTTACGCAGGGGCTCCTCGGTACGTTCTTTAAGAGAACCTGAGGAGTCTCTTAACGCTTGCTTGCTTGACAGGGGTGTTTGAGGACAGCGTATTATAGGTCACACTGAGAAGCGTATAATACGTGGAGTGTGGCTTGGTTCCTCAGCCGCAAACACCCCTTCATTCGCCTTTGCTTTACAGGTGGGCACGTAGGGTGATTGGTGCAGCAGCGTCCCTTTTTTTCTTGTCCTGCTAAACAAGGGCGCTGATCCCACAATCAATTAACTGCGCCCCAACCAGGAGTGGCGAGGGCAGCTCGACTCCATCGACATCCAGGCTGTGCACGCCACCTGTGTGCCTCTCTTCTCCAAGCCCTAGCAGGGAAACGTGTTGTGACGTCCCTGTTAGGCCACAGTTGCTTAGCAGCGCTGTGTTCTCTTGTCTTCTTCACAGGAGGGTCATTAGGACCCACGACTTTATCTTCAACACCACCCAGTAGAGCGTGAGTGTAGGAGTGGTAATCCTGAGTGGGGGCTTGAGCCAGTTGCAGTAGCGCTCGCCAACCAGGATGATGCCACGGTAGGGTGTGTAGGACCTGTAGTGTGTGTGTCACTGTCCCACCCGTTTCCTGCAATTTTGGCAGGGTTGGTGGGCTGTGGCAGTAGTTAGGTCAGCGTTTTGGCCACTTAGCAAAATGGCGTTTTCATGCCTTCATAGCTTTTGGCCACCCCTCCCTGTAGTAGACAGATAGGTAGGGAAAACAATACCTGGATTAGTACGCTGCGTGTTCCCCCGAGGTTTTGCGCCAGCACAGAAATCGGGCGCTTACGGGAGGGGAGACCCAGGGCATACCCCGGGGCATCAATAAGACAACCCTCCAGGTTTAGCAAGCGTGCAGAGTTGGGTATAATTAGGACACCACTTCTGCGGCTTGCTCTCAGGACCTTAGGAATAGCACACTCACACATACGCTTAGGCGGGTAAGGGTAAGGTTCAGTCCCTAGCTTTAGTCTTCGAGGCAAGCGTCTCAGCGAGCCTCAGCAACTCACCGAGGTTGTTCTGGGACAAGTAGTCAACCAGAACTGAGTTTAGGCGCCCCTCAGGTAGAACAAACGCAGAGAAGGTCTCCCAGGTGGCCTCTTCGACTCCAAACCCTTCCCAGGGGGTGAGGAAGCGCCAACCCTGGCGGTAGCGGTGGCGTAGGACAGACTTCACCAGGTAGAAGCCCTCCTTAGCCATCTCCTCAGCGCTCATGTCGGGGAGTTCCCCTTCAACTTCCATAGGGCTGGCAGCCCCTTGTAAGTCTAGGGCGGCGATCTCCTCGTCGTTAAGCTCCCACTCTTCCCCACAGAGGTCTTCAGGGTCATAGTAGCGCTTCAGATGTTGAGAAGCGCACACCAGGGTCCCCCCTAGACGGGGAGAACACCGCACGCTGATACGGTGTCCATCCACAGATAGAATCTTGTAGGGCCCGAAGTATGGGTCGTCGCTGGTAGAGCCTGGCCAGGCGGGTAGTCGGCTGTGATGCACCAGCACCCAGTCCCCCTCTTGGTAGGTGGCCGGTACTCCGTGCTTGTTCTTCTTGTTCCACTGACGCTCCCTCACTCTCTGGAGCATAGCCTTGGCCTTGTCCACCTTCGCTTGTTGCTCTTGGACCCATTCACCCACAGAAGAATGGGTGTCCTCTGGATAGGGGGCATGTAGGAACCACGCCGGGCGCCCTAGGAATAGCTCATGGGGCGAGTAGCCAGTAGCTGAACTCTCTTGGGAGTTCATCATCAAGGATATGATGGGGAGTAGTCTCACCCAGTCTCTGGTGCGTTCAGTTTTGCACCATATCCTTACATTCTCCTTGAGGACACGGATCTGTCGCTCACATAGGGGGTTGCTCGTGTGCAAGTAGGGGATCCCCGTAGACACCTGGACATTGAGGGATCTCAGGACCCTCTTGTACCAGCTGGTATCTGAGTGTACTCGTACGTCCTCATCGGAGTTGATTTCTTTGGGCGCCCCATAGACACAAAACAACTCCTCCAGGAGTATCTTGATAGTCTCCTCCCCGGTAATGTGTTTGGTACATGGGAACACCCTGGTAAACCTGGTCAACCCACAGGTTACCACGAGGGCGAAGTCATAGCCCCCGAACTTTGGCATCTCCGTGTAGTCCACGTATAGAACACTGTTAGCACAGTGAGGGATGGGCAGGGTCGAGTAGAGACCTCTGTCCCTGATATCCGCTGGTTTGCAGGACCTGCACGGGCACTTGTCCACGATAGGCCACTTGTCCACTGCTCGAATAGCCTCAGGGTACGGTCAGGACCCACATGACCGCTGGACTCATGGGTCCACTTCAGCAGCGCTGGAATTCTGTCACTAGGTACCACGATGCGGTCCTCGTGCCAGAGGTAGCTCTTGTCCCTCTTCCACTGATCTTGGTTGACCAGGAGGGGTTCGAGGCGTTTCTCCAGCCGCTTGTAGATATCCCCAAACTCCTTCAGGTACTCCGATTGTTGGAGTCCATCCAGGGGGCGTATCATAGTCATGTTGAGGTCCAAGTTGACGTCCATACGGCTGAACGCCTCCTTAGCCAGCGCTTCAGACCGGGCACCAATCAGGGCGTTGAAGTTGTTGCGGCTGATGTAGTATGCACACTCGTTCTTCACTCCCTGGATATGGTGTACCGTCAGCCGTGGTTGACTGAGGTAGTTCCCCCAACGCCGTAGCTTGGCCTTCTCAGGTGGAAGGCCCTTCTGGAAAGTGCGGACCGGCTCTTGGTCGCACAGTCAGACCACAGGGTTACTCCCCAACAGTCGCGCTTGTGAGGATAGCACTAACATACCCGCGAGCAATTCCTGCTCATAGGTGGAGTAGTTCCCCCTGGCCTGGTTCCACTTCCAGTTCCAGTGGCCCAGAGGTACTAGGACCCACTTGTCGTCAGGGTAGCTGTCCTTGAGGGTTCCATCTCGGTTGAGACCTTCAGTCCCCCATTGGGAAATGGCCGAGTCGGAGTCCTCCTTCTCTAGTGCTTGCCATTGGAACAACGTTCCACCACCGCCCAGATTGGTCACCAGGATAATCTCCCCTTGTGCCCTAGGCAAGCCCAAGCACTTAGCGGTGGCCACCTTGTCTTTGAGCTCCTCAAACGCTTGTTGCTCCTGTGGGCCCCAGCGCCAAGTAGTACTCTTCTTGATCAAGTCCGTCAGAATGGCGCTGGTGTAGGTGAAGTGTTTGATATGGCGGCGACAGAAGTTGCACGCCCCAATGAAACTGCGTACATCATGAAGTCCTTTCTTGGGGTCTTCGTGTCGTACCTTAGCATCCATCAGGGGTTTGGCCTTAGAAGCCGCTGGGGTCCACCACCCATAGCCAACGTCAAACCCCAGGTACTGCATGGTCTCCTGCATGAACTCACACTTCTTTAGCTTGAGTCGTGTGTGGTTCTCTTGGCAGACTGCAAAGAACTCACCCAAGAGGATTAGGTGGTCCTCCTGGGTATTGGTCCCGAGGCATACATCGTCGATGTGTGCTTCCATCTGGGCCCCACGGGATATAAGTTCCTGCACCTTAGGTCTCCTTCGTAGGATGGACAAGATCTTGTTCATCAGCTCTTGGAATAGAGCGGGTGCGTTGGCCATGCCAAATGGCATGACCTTCCACTTGAACACCCGCCCCTGAGGGGTGATGAAGGCTAGTAGCTCCTGAGCGTTGGGCGTCAGGTCCACTTGCCAGAATCCGCTCCTCTTGTCCATCTTGGTCTTGTAGCGACAGGAGGCTATATTCTCAAGGGTAGACTCCATATTAGGAATGGACCCTCAGTGGTTCAGCGTTTTCTTGTTCAGCTCTCCGTAGTCCACTACCAGCCGTTTGGCTGTAGACCCAGGTTTAGCCATCAGGAAACAGGGGCTGCAGTGTTGGGGGTAGTCCCCGTCCTTGTACTCCAGGACTAGGCCAGCGTCGATACATTCTTGTATCTGTCGCTCAATCTCGTCGGCCTGCTCTTTAGGAGCTGGATAGGGTCTCCTCCGGATCTTGTGACCCACGAACTCGGGTTTCAGCTTGAGGTCCATCTGTAACAGCTTGTCACATGAAGCTGGAGGGGGTATTTCTCCGAACACCTTCAGATAGGTCCTTATAAGCTTCTGCACCCGCGGGTCCAATAGCTTGATCTTGTCCTCCATGTCCTCGTCAGAGTGTAAGTTGCTTGCCCCCTGAGTAATAGACGTCGGGGGGTGATCCTCCACCGACTCTTCGCCCTTGGTAGTGTCCTTCAACCCTTGGTAGGCATATAGTACGTCTTGTTCAACCATCTCTGATGGACGATGGCAACATAGGCACGGTCAAGGGGGTTCACATACACATTCCTCCGAGAGGTCGTCCTCCTCTGGGGTCCTCACATGGGCGCCCCACACGCTCTTCATGAGCTTAGGATCTACCTTCCTTTTGCCAGGTGGTGATCTTCTGTTCGAGGTCCTCCTTCGATTGGGATAGATCTCCCATACGTCCCTGCTTCAGTGGCCATGAGCTGCGGGTAGGCTTAGCGTAGCATAGCTCTTTCGCCACCAACTTCCTCTTGGAGTCCACATACTCCCTTAGCCTGGATCGAGGGTCCAGCTCTTCATCCACGGGGTCTTCCAGCCTCATGGAGAGTAGGGGCTTCAGTGGGGCGACGTACTCGGCGTTCTCCACTTCCTCCACACAGGTCTGCACGAGGAAGGCGTTGTGCTCAGTTTCGTCATCTGAGTGGATAGAGCTAGGTAGCTCGGAAAGTCCACACTCAGAGACTCCATCAGGAACAGGTACATGGCAGGGAGAGTTCGGGGCGTTGGTGTTAGTCACGACGTATTCTTCTCCTGCGGGTATAGTCTCAATAGCATCTTGAGCTCGTAGTGGATCCTTCAAGTCATCCAAGGCGAGTCCATCGCTTTCTCCTTGTATAGCCTGGACCAGAGTCGGGTCCAGATCCTCCCAGGGAATGGATGCAAGACCTCCGTCCACCACGCTGAGCATACTCCCCCATCCGGGTTTCCCAATAGGCGTCTTACGCCCCAGAGGCACGTAGATGGCCTCATCAGGTAACCGAACAGAGCTGATAGTCAGCCTATCCAGGAGATTTCGCCAGTACTCGTTGCCCCCATGGGCTCCCCAATCGGGGGAACACAGGACCATACGGGAACGTTCGATGGCCACCTTGGTCAAGACCTTCCCCAGTTCACTGAACCTGGGGTTCCCGTAGGCCATCCCGAAAGAGGGCCAGTAAAATTTGTAGCTGCAGTTCTTCCCCTTGCTGCAGTAAACGTGCAGTACATGCTGCTTGTCGCTGGCGAACAACTCCACCCTCAGGTCTTCTCTAGAGTAACCCAACTCCTTCAGACCTTGGTCTACGACTTCCCCCAATAGTTGATAGTCCTCAGTTTTGGGGGCCGCCATCATGTTCGAGGGCTCCTCCTTCGATATCCTCAGGTGGCTCGAGGTATGTTCCGACTGCTCCAGTGGCACAGACTCTCTGCCACTGCCGTGGTCCACGTAGAGGAGGTAGGGCGCTTGCAGCGTCAGGGATTGTATCTGGGAGTGCTGCACGAAGAAATCAGTCCCCAATACAAAGTCGAAGGCCTCAGTGTCCATCACATAGAACCGATGGGTGATAGTCCGGGAGACCATAGGTACCTCCACTTCACAGTCCCCACGGCTGTGCACCACATGTCCATCCCCCATTCGTATAGCCGCTGTGGTCATGGTTTTCTTCAGGCTCCCACAAGGTAAAGGTTTCTTGGCCACGATAGATATAGTGGCGCCACTATCCAATACCCCCAGGTATTCACGTCCCCCTAGTCGGATACGTACCCAAAACACCAGGTCCTGGGCGCCACCGGAGCGTCCCCGTCAGAACTCCGCGGGACAGGTCACCTCGAACCCCTTGTTCCGCAATTTGCGGGCCATCCTCGTGAAACGGCTTCTCTTCTTAGCGTTGCCGTCATCACCACCTTCGTGCTCACGCTTGGCTCCTTGTTCTCGCTGGGCCTGCGTCTGCGAGCGTGTGGTGGGACCAGACTGCCCTCCAGAGGGCTCGGAGCTCCCCCCTGTATTAAGGTTAGGGTTGCCTCCATTCTTGTCCGTGTTCTTGTTGTCCTTGTCTGGCTGGCGGTTAGCGCCTCCTCCACGTCCACCTTGACTTTTGTCTTGCCCTTGTCCACGTCCTTTCGACTTGGCCTTGCCGGAGTCGCTGCCTTTGCCTTTGCCTCCACCTTTGCCAGAGCCTTTGCCAGGATCCTCACCCTTCAGTTTCGCCAACAGGCGCTGCTTGTGGTAGCACTCATCCTCGTAGCCCTTCCTCTTCCCACAGAAGGCACAGGTGATAGTACACCTGTAGTGATCCGGCAGCTTCGCCTTGGCACCGGTGTTGGTCTCCTGCTGCTTCCCTTGGACTAGGAAGCAGTCTGGCTGCTCGCAGTCAGGGGCGTGCTCCAGGTGGCCCTGCTCGTCTCTGGCATCACACCAGAAGAGCTCCTTGTCGTTTTCCATGATACGGGCGTGTTTGGGGGTAGTCCGCTGCCCAGGTCTGGATCCTTGGTACCCTTTGCCATGGATCCCACAGCCTCCACCTCCAGGACGGTAGTTGTTCAGGTGCTGGTCGCTTTCTTTCTCCAGCGCCAGCTCCAGGAGTAGTACACATAGATCCTTGTAGTGGAGAGCTCTAGCCTTGCACTCTGCCGTTGAACGGCACTCGTCCCACAGCTCTCGAGGGAGCTTAGCGACCAACCAGAAAAGCAGGTCGTCGCTGCTGTAGGAACCGGGCGTCAATCGTCCAGCCCAGTGATCCAAGTCAGCCAATAGCTCAGAGACCCTGCCAGGTTTGGGGTTGTTGGGCAGCATGGGCAGGCTCTGGATCTCAGCCCTGATGGAGAGGTTGGTTTGATAGGTCGGGTACTGCCTCTCTAAGGCAACCAACAGATCGGCAAAGGTGGCGGACTTAGTCACCATCTGTTTGACCTGCTTCTCCAGGTACTTGGTCCTGCAACACTGCAGGAGCAGATCGCACTTGACCCGTCCACTAGCGTGGGTTTGGCCGGTCAATTGGAGAAACCGGCCAAAATTCTCAGCGAACTTGCTGAGGTCCTTGCCTGTGAACTCAGGCAGGTTCACCACGATCTTGGAGGTGGCAATAGCCTTAGCCTCCTGAGACCTGCGTCCCCCAGGGCGTCGGGTCTTCTTCTTCTTCTTCTTCTTCTTCCCACTTGGGTTCTCGGGGTCCTCCGGGTCATCGTCTTCCGAGGGCGAAGCAGAAGTCATCGACGGCGGTTCATCATCGGAGGGATCTCCGCCTAGGTCACTGGAGCCGTAAGGCTCCACATCCACCATTGCCCTAAGGGCTGTCAACCCCAGCCGGTCCAGCTCGGTTCTCGTAGAATTCTCCACGTGACTGTAGGGTGGCTGGGCCGTCCTCGGCACGAAAGGGCTTCTAGGTATCACAGCAGGGGTCGGCATCGGTTGGTTCCTCAGGCTCCCCAGGGTGTTTGTCAGCCCTGCCACCAGGTGGTTGGCCTGTACTCGATGGGGCGACATTCCCACCATGGTAGGTGACGCTTGGGGCGGTATCACTGGCTCCAGTTTATCTCGAATCTCTTGAGTGAGGTCGCCAACAATTTTAGAGGTGGCTCCTCGGAGCACCTCGTTGATCTCCGACCGAGCCAGGGACCTGTTGGAGGATCTCCCTGATCCTCTACTCCTGCTCCCGCATGACTCAGGTCCTCTCCCCAGCCCACTCAGGGTTGCATACCCAGTAAAAGCCACATAGGCTCCCGTAGCGGGTAGAGGATGGTGATAGTCAGCCGCATACCATCGCGGCGCAGAACTGGAGGTCACCGGCTCACTGGTAGTAGTTGCCTCTGGAAGCGCAGTGGTAGGTGGGTTCACAACATAGGCAGGTCAGGTAGGCATACCAGTAAAGCCTATGCCCTCAGCCATAGGCAGGTTGGTTATGGGTGTGGATGTTGCAGCGGCTGGGTCTGGAGTTGGGAGTGTCGTGGTTATAGGAGAGGGTGATGCGTGGAGGCCAGAAGCGCTTGCTGCGCCCTCGAAGGTAGGATCATTCGTCGGGTCGTGCCCTTAGTCTGCTCCCTCGTCTGCTATGCTTTCTCCAGCATCCTTCTCTCTCTCTCTCTTTCTCTTCACAGGATAGGTGTCCACCTCCTCGACTGAGAGGGCCCGGAAGCCCGACTGAAGTCCTTTTATCGAATCCTCCGCCACGTCCACTGGCCCATGTAGGGGCTCCGAAGGTACAGCGCTACGTCAAACTCCAGGTTCACCAGCTGCTGGCATTGCTGGTGCCTCAGGCGCCCTCTTCACGTCGGTGTCCACTGTCTTGGTGTCCATATTCGTTCCCCCTTCTTGCTTATATATGACTGATCTCGGCGCACTGGATGTACAGCACGGCGTTGCTGCTGGTACGCAGAGACAGTCTGCCTCTTGCTAACAGAAAGGTTTATAGTGATTTCAACATTGTGTGTTTGTTGTGCCTCTCCTGCTGCTTGCTGCTGGTGTAGGGCTTCCTGCTGCTTGTTTTTGATGAGGAAAATGTTTTATTTGCTGAAATACAACCAATCGAGGATAACGCAAGCCAGAGATAAGCAAGTAGAAGAAAATCAGGATCAAAGCATGAAGGGCTGCAGTCACAAAGAGGTAGATAAAGAAAACAATCAACAATAGACCACAGCAATTAGCATACATTGCAACTCAAGATGAAATATTTTACATGTTTGAGAAAAGCTGATTGGAAAACTGCCCCAAGGGCTCACTCTCATCCACAGTGCCATCTTGAGATGTGCACTCTTTGTTTTTGGGTCCCATAGGTGCTGAGGTGGCATGGCATGTGGCGCTGAGGTCACTGCCATGTCACATGGGATATTCCTACTTAGCTAGGCTGACTGGGTAGTGAAACCAGGACCTCTCAAAAAGAGGTGCCCCGGCCCCCTAGGGTGCATACCACTAGGATAGCTAAGAATTCATGAGAAAACATAGATAAATTCATAGGCTCTGCCTTCAGTATATCAGTGCCTCAGCAACCCAGGAAAAGATGTTTTAGTGCCTATAGCTTGGGGATAAAGGGGTCCATACCACTTCCTAATTTAGTGTTTGGTTCCATAGGTCAAAATGTGTTATCACCACCTTTGGTTGGGCCAATACTAAGATAGAAATGCCTGTGTGCTCAGAGCACCTCTAATACAACTAAAGTATACCCTAAAGCATTGGAAAAGCACTTTTTCTTACTGTTTTACCTACATGATTCTTCATAGTGCTGATCCAAAGATAATTAGAATACATCTGAACTGTCTGAATCAAATCCATCCTTCATCAATCGCACAAGCAGGAGATCAAAATCTGAATTTTTCCTAAATCCAATGTACGTACGTACAACTGATAGTAGTGGCCGCGATAGCGGAAAGCGGCGCCTTGTTGGTGCATCTGCAAAGAATAGAAGCAGACAGTGCAGGATTGTAACATGTATCTCACTGCAAAACATCTGTCATTGTAGCACCCAGGGAAAAAAGGTTTTTGCTACTCCCCCCAGATGCGACACTGTAGGTGGGGTGTCTCAAGGGGTGCTACAACAATGCATCAAACATGGCAGAAAATTCTACCAAAGATAGGACTCAACGAACACTTCATCACCTCTTTTGAACGGACAGAAATCATCACAGGCGGTCAGCATGCAATACCTGTTTGAGTCTGGATTGCTGAAGACACCCTGGGTGCTCGTACTGTGATATTGCACAGCAATGTCTAGCCTGACATACAACGCAGACATACACACACACACACACACACAAACAAACACACACACATATCTTTCGACTTTTGTAGGATTTTCTGATGGATCCCCTCCGGCTACCAGGCGCCGCGGGGTGTACATTGAAACCGTGGCCGGGGGGCAGCCGTGGCCTGCCAAGGCCGCGCCCCCCGCGGCATATTGAACGACCACCCACGGCGGCAACTCCTGCGGGGGCTGCGGCGGTGGGCAGCCGCAGCGTGATGCTTCTTTGGCAGCACGTGCAGTTCGGCGCCAAGAATAAAGCTGGTGGCCAAGGTGCGTGCCGTGCAACATGCTTGCAAACTGCGTGGATAGTGCCCTGCAGAGTGTCACGTGCGAAAAGAGCAGGGTAGGGCGGGGGTAGGGGAGCAGGAGATCCAAGGGGCAAGAGAAGCGAGGGGGAGCGAACAGAGGGAACGGGGATACCACGCACACTGCTCTGCATCGTGCGCGCAAAGAGGGAGTGGGCGGGAGGCGGGACACAGCCAGAACACAAGGGGGAGGCAAGGGCAAGCCGTGGAAAGGAGGAGGGAGCCAGTGCCCCGCAAATTGCTATGCTCCGTCCGCGTATGAGAACGAGCAGACAGGGCAAACGAGGGAGAAAGGGGGCAAACACAGGGCGAGAGGCAGGGGATGGGAGCAGAAGAGGGGACAGGGGCCGAAAGGGAACATAGCACGTAGCGTGTCGTGCATCTTGCGCGCCCCGTAACTCTTGCCTGAACTGACGCATGACAGGCATGGCCAGCGCGTACACGTGGGGCATGAGGCGCAAGGCTAGGGGATGCCGCGACAGCATCCCCCCCCAGATGCCCCACGTACGGCAGAGCCACCCGTAGCAGGGCCGACTGCGGAGTTTGTTGGCGCGGCGGGCCAAGCATCGATGTCCCAGAAGTGACGAGGGCAAACGGGTGAAAAGGTGAGTGTCGTTCAAGGTGCTTTGCGAAGTGTCATGCATAGTGCCCAGAGGGAGGCAGCGCAGAGGGAGCGGGGGTGCGACAGGCAAGGGGGCAGAAGGGGACTGGGGCGGCAGAGAGGCCGAAGGGGAGAGCGCAGAAGAGGGAGAAAGAATGCCTGGCACATTGTTCTGCACCACGGGGGGGACATCTCCTCGGTCCCGGTACGCGACTCCCCCCCCCTCCGGGCTCTCCGTGCCCACTTAGTTACCAAGGGTCAATGGCTACCAGCCATACAAAGGGTGGCGCCAAAGCTGCCCTAAAATGTTGAGGACCCCCGAGAATGCAGGGGGTGCGCTAAGGGGGCAGCCTTAGGACAATCTTTGAAACCATGCTCTGTTGCGTGGTGCATCATGGTGACCCCCGTCATAGGTTTTGACTTCCGATTTCCTTCCCTTTGTTGGGGACCCCCGAGAATGCGGGGGTGATGTAGCACTTCCGCCCTCTTTTGGGCCCCAACCATCCCATGCTATTGAGGAAACCGGGACAATCTTTGAATCCACGCTTTGATGCGTGGTGCATCATGGTGACCCCCGGCGTAGGTTTTGAGTTTGGATTTTGTTCCCTTTGTTAGGGACCCCCGAGAATGCAGGGGTGATGTAGCATTTCCGCCCTCTTTTGGGCCCCAACCTTCCCGTGCTATCGAGGAAACCGGGACAATCTTTGAATCCACGCTTTGTTGTGTGGTGCATCATGGTGACCCCCGGCGTAGGTTTTGAATTTGGATTTTGCTCCCTTTGTTGGGGACCCCCGAGAATGCAGGGGTGATGTAGCATTTCCGCCCCCTTTTTGGGCCCAGACCGTCCCGTGCTATTGAGGAAACCGGGACAATCTTTCAATCCACGCTTTGTTGCTTGTGTTGTTGTTTGTGTCCAACTCGCCGATACCGGCACCTGAAGATCCCTGCCTCGAGCTTTAACACCCCGGCTCGAGGAGGAGGCAAAAAGGGGCTCTCTTTCTTCCTTTGCTTTCTCTTGCTTTGCTTTGCGTTGCGCTGCATTGTGTTATTTTGCGTAGTTCCGTTTTTCCGTGTTTTTCTAGGTAAGTGCGGCAAGGGGCGGTTCCCCGTGTCACAAAACTTCCACCCAGCACAGTGCCCAAACCCAAACCCGTGTGTGCCGAAACCTAAACCAATACCAATGCACTCGCCGCAGAGCGATGGGAGTAGGCACCCGGGAAAGCATTCGCCGCAGAGCGACGGGAGTAGGCGCTGTCTGGGTGGCATGGTCACTAAGAATCGCGAATACAGGAGTTGTTTTAGATACGTGTTTGCCATGCTTCTTGCCTGTGCTCCACGGAATCCCGCATGTGATTCCCTGTTTCCTGTGTGCAGTTCTTTCTTGCCCCATGAGTGCAGCACATGATGATGTTAAATTCCCGCTTTGCATCTCGTTCCTCTATTGAAATTGTCTTTGTATCCTCTGGTTGCACTTGCTTTGGTGTTTGTTCCTGCTCCATTTCAGGTACTCAAAGATTTCAGTGGAAAATAAAACCAGAGCAAGACTCCAAGACGAGCAGAACTGGGATCAACAAAATAATGAAGAACTTGATGGGGCTGTACAATGAACAGACAAACAATGGGTGATGTTGGGCCTTGTGTTTGCTCATATGCATTCATGTATGCATCAGGACCACTCAGGACTTCAGTCTGCACTCAGCGACAGTGGACAGTGACCACAGATCAGGGCAAAAATGGTATATCTCAGAAATCAGGCTTCCTGCAGAGATAGTCAAACAGACGAAAGAAAAATGGTTTTAACATAAGAAAAATTGATAGAACATCAGTTCAAATGTCTTCCAGGAAGTTTCTGTAGCTCAGGGAATAATTAATTTGTGACTGCAGAACTCAGTAGGCGCTACCCTGATGACCTCAGAACTCAGTAGGATCTGCCCATGGTGGAAGCGGCGCACTCACGGGGCAAAAATGGCCAAAAAATGAAATAGTCTTATGACCACTATATAGATGCGGAATTTTATGCTGATTCCGAAAATCGTCTTCCCTTCCTGTGAAACCACCATATATTGGGGAAAAATGCAGATTACTGAACAGCTCAGCCTCAATGAGACTAGCCAAAAAAATAGATAAAGCAAAGGCCAACACCCATGTTGTGCTATAATACAAATAATGTTCAAAGAAGAAACAATTGAATAACAAACAATAACTCATGGAATATAATACAATAGATGAACCCTCTTTTGAATTAAAGTTAGGCCACTCAGTGTCTTTCACCCATATTCGAAGTGATCAAGCTCCATTGATAAAATTTCCCCCAACGTCCCAACCAAACTCCAATAAAGAATAATACCATTGGTCCATATGAAACCAATGTTTTGAGGAATTGTTGCTCATTCATGGAATTTTAACACCACTCCGAGCCTGAATACACGCTGTGTGTGAAGGCGTTGTCCAAGAATGACTTCCGTGTTCCACGTGACCAACAGATCTCAACTCAATCCGGCGTCAATGGGGTCCAATCTTACTAGAAATTGGGAGTAGAACCAACCCTAAATGACCAAATGTAGACCAAAATGAATCCTTCAAACGGTCTCTGGATACACCAGTGTCGTCCTCGTACGCTCTCTTAGCCGTGAACGATGTTCCTGGTCGCTGTAGTCAGAAATCAAACTCTGATCCAGACGCTTGACCTGATAAATGTCACCAAATCCAATCAATCTGGGCAGATGAACACGGTAATTGAGCCATAAATTCAGTGAAGTAGGCACCTTAGATATCAGGCCAATACCTCAGCTGTCAGGTGGTCAAAGGTGTCGCTGGGGGCCTGCACTTGCAGCCATGAAACTCCAGCATCGGACCTTGAGTTCGAGATCCCACATCTTAAATGTACCAGGATGCCTCAATCCAGCCACATGAATCAGCCTGTCATAACACAAATGGCAGGGCATGAGGACTCAGCTCCTCGCTGAACGTGTACAACGGCGCGCCCAGACTTCCAACGCGTTGCTTTACGTGTTTGCCTCAACATGTAGACCACTGGTTCAAGTCAAGTTGGTGCCCTGGGAATAACTCCCTCCAAAACCCCAAAACTCAACTTGTAGTTACTTAAACTTGGCTTCAAGTTGACCATAGGTGCTGCGAAGTAAAACCAGGACCAAGTAATATTCAAAGTACTTTCCAACCATGAACTAACCAAAAGATTCTGGGAACCTCAATAACCCCAGGTTCCTTGATACTTGGCTCCCTCCAACTCAACCCCCTCCAGGGCTTGTCGTAACTCCAGAACTTGCTGTTATGCCAGTCATATCCGCCTTTTCAAACTATTCAATATTTGACCTTGAAACTTCTTCCAAAGTCTTTCCTTCTGGTTCTCAAAACTGTCCTGCAGACCATGCTGGCGGCGCGAGCGTCTCAGAGCGCAGAAGTCCGGCAGTCCCTCAGAAGTTCCCACGAGGAATAATGGAGTCCAAATAAGGTGTGGTCTTTTCTATGCCTTAAACTGAACTTTTCCGGATATATTCTGAACTTCAATAATTGTTCTGCAGAATGAAGTGAAGTTCTGCAGGTTTTCTCCTTGGTCCGTGAGTGGACGCATAAGCAGGATGAGAACTGACTTCAAGGTACTCCTTCCTCCTCAAGCTCTTGGTAATAACTCAAGGTAACCAGTCTTCTGCCATACCACCAACTGTAGGCTCGTCTGTACGTCGCCGCTTGCCTCCGCGCTGCTGTCAGACCTTCTTGTTACTCACCTCTCCTGGTTCCTTGTTGTCCGTGGCAGTCTCTTCGTTGGGTTCCTCTGCGCTGGACTTCTTCTTCAGTGTGCTGCTGATCCGCCGAGCCTGCCTTAGCGCTGTGTCAAAGCGAGGTGCGTGTGCCAGACAGTAGTCAACAAACACATGATTTAGCTTTCCATCATCATGCACGAATGCACGGACTGGCTCCCAAGTACTGTCACTCGTGCCATAGCCTTCCCACTTCTTCAAAAAGCGCCAGCCTTGCCTATATTGTCCTCTCAGGATCTGTTCAACGTGATAAGCTCCAATTCTCTCCATCTCAGTCTGATTGTAGAATGGTATATCCTGCTCATTCGCCACGATGTCCTGTTCATCAGCCAACGCTGCTCGCTCGTCGTCATTCAGCATGTCTGTGTCTCCTTCTTCGATCGTGTCTTCGCCATAGTCACCCACCAGCTCAAATGGGAAGCGCTTTACGAACTCAAAGGCCACAGGTACTTCGCCGCCCAACGTGGGACTGCAACGCGCTGTAATACCGCTGCTGCTGACTCCAGTAACCAGGTAGGGACCATACCACATAACATCCTTCGTGGCTCCCTTAGGTACCTCCAATTGCTTGAACCTCCGTCTGCTCACAAGCACGTAGTCGCCAACATTGAAAACTGCAGGTTTCCCCCTTCTATTGACGCGTTCAAACCGACTCGCGCGTGCTTTCCTCAAGTGGGCTGGAACAACTTGGGCAATCTTGTTTTGTTTCTTGACCCAGTCCTGCACTTGAACGTTGCCTTCGTGTGAGAAGGGTACATCCAAACGTAGAGTAGGCCTTCCATGGAACACGTCTCCTCGTGAATGGCCAGATTTTCCCCGCTGCTTGTGGTTCATACATATGACCACGTAGTCGTTCAACTGGACCCAATTGCTGGTTTTAAAACTCTGCCGCAAAATACGGACCTCTTCCTGGTACTCGTCATTCATACGCTCGCATAGTCCGTTTGATTGTGGACGATAAGGTTGTGAGAACGATACTTCCGACCCCATTGCAGCAAATACGTTGCGATACCAGCCATAGTCTCCCTTGAAGCGAATATCCTTGTCACTGTGGACAGGTGTACAGGTGGACCATAGAAACGAATCCAATGGTGTTTGATGAGCTTCAGCACGCCTTCCCCATCAATAGTCTTCTTGCATGGTACAACTTGGCAGAAAGCACTCAGAGCGTCCATAATCATCAAGGCATAGTGGTAGTTGTGACACTTGGGTCTTGAAGCGGTACCCAGAACCCCATGGCTAGGTTACGGCATACAACCGGTCTCCGGTCCGTGCCGTAAAGCCCCGCATCGGCAACCGATGCACCGCCAGCGGAGATTTATATATCAGAATATCAGGAATCAACAGGGTCTTATTTTCATATTGTTTCCGTCAATTTTTACGCTTCCGTTCTGATATTCACTGTTTTGCCTGCTGGCGGTTGGATCGCGACTTTACCGTAACCGCCAGTTTAACTGTTTATAATGGAAATCTTAACGCTATCCGTGACGAAGGCTCTAAAGTCTTCAGGAATTGCGTTGATGCATCCGCAACTTTCACATTCTACACTCGCAACCTTAATCCGAATTTTTCAGGATGTCGAAATCGGATTTTCGACTTCGACATCCCCGCACTTGATTTGACCTCTTTCGAGTGGACCTACGTGCTTCCCTATGCACGAATCAACTTTCCTTTCATCCTGCCCTCCATTTGTCTTAAAGATATGGGCAAAACAAAGTTGATTCGTGAGGCCACTTGTGAAGGTCATATCTCGTGTTGCTTGCGAGGAATGACAATAAGTAAACGTGGGATGTATTCACAATACTCTCGACGTAATTCAGGAAGCATCATATGCCTTGCGTCTCCACACGTGTGCGCTAGTGTAATGGATCATGGTCAAGGGGGTAGAGTTTGCGTTATAAGTCTTTGGCCATGATATTGCGTGCGTTAAGATAACTTTCGAGTGTAGCGCGCGAGTGTTGGTGTTGCATAGAAACTCTCATTGAGTTCCTATGAACGATTGACACAAAGTTATGCCCTTGGAGGGGCATGACATATCGTGGGGGGAGCTACCTTTTTGGGCAATATGTGGTATGTGCCATGTGTTGTGTTGCGTGCCCATTTGGCGGGTCCATCGCTCCAAGCCAAACCCGCCAATGGACCTCATATTGTGCAAGCCCCTTCTCCATACTCCCTACGATCAATTGCAAGCCTAACCTTCGTGAATTGAAGCTTGTGTGGCGATCCCGAAGCGATGCGTTGGGAGCAAGGTGTGTGTTTTGCAATTTTCCATAATTTCATGTGCCCACTTGGGAAGTGGCGCTCGTGACCTTTCAAAGCGCCCCAAGCGGAGCACATACGTGGAATCGAAGGTCATTGGTGTCAAGTCATTATGTTTAGAAGGATTAGTTGATTGCACGATCCAAGCCGAAGATATTATAATATAATTGTGCACTCCTCAAAGCACTTTTGTGTGTCTTTGTGCCAATTGTGCCGTTTTTCGCCCGTCATGATGTCAAGTGGCGACCGTGTATCTCAACGATGCGCTCAATTGACATCATGACCCAAGTATGTTATGGGGGTATATACTTCGGTGCCCAACATATCTTGGACCCGGCGAATAACTCCTCTTGAGCTTGGCATACCGTGGCCGCCATGTTGGCGATTTGGGACTATCCCAAATCATGGGCTCACTTGGCGACCCTGCCATTCCCAAAACCGGAGGAGTTGGGCGACGCCCAAAAGATATGTTGGACACATATGACTTGATACCAATCCTATGGCACACTCCGGTCCGAGTCGAGCATGTGCCTCATTTGCCCCAACCATGAGTGTGCGCATTTTTGGCCATTTTGAGCAATTTTCCACTTTTGCTGCCCGCTGTGCACTATGTTGAGCCCACCTGTGCACGCCGGACGCATGGACCAATGGACCATATATGACATGGGTGTTATGCATATTGGTCCCCATGGTTCACACACCACGTGGACGAAGCGGAGCAACCTTGGTTAAGGCGCTAGCCCAAAGTGAGTGTGGGCAATTTTGCCATTTTGGCATTTGTGGACCCAATTGGGATCGTCACCACGCCAAGTGGCATGAAGATCTTTGGACTCCCGATGGATCGCGTATGGAATGGCGGATCCGATCTCCAAGCCGGCGTGGAGATATACTATTGGGAGCAACCCGAATTTTGGCCAATTTCGAGCAGCCAAAATGACCCCACTTTGGGACCCCAATTTCCCCCTTCCGTGTGGTCAATTGGCGGCCCCATTCCTCTATGCCCGAAGGGAGCCCGGACCTAACTCCAAGTTGTACACTCAGATATAAGTCCTAGGTCCCGCCTCCTAACTTGTGAGCCATTGGCCTTGCCCTGGCCGGGCGAGCCACGCGTAGGAATGACACCGATTTTGGTGATTTTGGCATCATGACCCCACTTGACGAATCCGTGTTGCCCTGATGCCGGGACCTCAGAGGGAAACAGGTTGGGTGAGGGCTTCGGGGAGTTTGTATGCGAAGGGCATAGGGTCAGTTGCCGCGTCCCTACCTCTGGCGGGTCCGGACGAGGGGTCAATTTTGGAGTTTTTCAAGCTAATATCAGTTTGGGCTGAAACAGCCCATTTTCAGCTACCAACTCCTGAGGGATAATGGCGGGGCCATATCTCTGGCTCAGAGTGGAGTTGGGACCTGCTGTTGAGGGAGCATGGGGAGCCACTGTCGGTCGGCCTTGGAGATCCCTTGATTCTTAGCAACTCGCCTGTGGCTGGGCGAGACATCTCCCCTATTGGCAGGGTTTCAGGGTCCGGACTGAGCAGGGCATGGGTTGTGTTTGAGCCCCCGCCCCCACGAGCCACTGAGAGGGTCGGACCTGGGATTGGGATATGAGTTGGGACTGAGTGTCGATTGTCCTGTAATGCCCTTACCCCAGTCCAGTCTTAACCCCATGTTTACATATCCTGATGTGTTGCTGTACATACTTTCGTTCCCTTGTTGCAGAGTGGCAAGGATCCTGAAACGCTTTGTCACATGACACGAGCGTATTGATGCCCTTGTGAGCGTAGTGCTTTGCCTGCCTGCTCACCTGTGCGTGTCACCGCAGCGTCCCGTGGCCGGCCCCCCACGGGAACGCGTCAAAAGTGTTTCACCGCCGCGGGGTTACCGGACCCTCGCGTGCCACTCGGGGCCACCAACCCCGAGCAGCGCGGCGCAGCTCGCGGCTCGCAGCGGCGCGCAGCGGCTCGCAGCGCAGCGCAGCGGCTCGCAGCGCCACCCAGCGACAGCGCCGAGTTCGTCACGGAGCCAGCAGCGCCGCTCAGAGCATCGCCCTGACCGCGCCGCGACCGTGAAGGAAGTGGACAGACCAGACCCATCGGCCGACCAGTAAGGCCGCGTCAACCACTTCCACAACCACCGGCTGACCAGCACCAGCCGCACGCCCAGTCCAGTGCTGCAGCACCCGCCTCAACAACCACCACCAGATCTTTGAGTAGAACGAGTGCACACCAAGGACCTCAAGACCAACTACGCCCCCCGCTGCCATGGTAAACTGGCAGGAAGCGGGCAGGACGTGGCCGCGGCCCCACCCCCATGCGGCACGCCAGCTGCGTGGGTTGGTTTGGGACCAGCACTACCGCCACGGCCACCCCAAGTGCGAAGGCGGCATGCCCAGGAGCTTCGAGCCCCGCGAGGACATGGGGGAGGACCGCCTGCGGGCAGTGGAGGAGTGGCTGCGGGCGGAAGGGTACGAGTACCGCTTCCGCCGCAAGCGCTGAAGGACCTGGACCCGGCCGGACAGGCCCGGCGAAGGGCTGCGCCCCGACGGGATTGAGGAGGACGAGGACTCCAACGAGTACCCGTCGGGCGCCTCGATCAATGTCTCCATGTGGGACATGATCGAAAAGAACTTCCCGGAACCGGGGAGCGAGCGCAGGCTGCAGGGCAGCAGCAGCGCCTCTCCGGGGAAGGAGAAGCGGTCCGCCGGGGACAGGAAGCGGGACCGGAAGTGGCGGGAGTACCAGGAGTCCCTGGCCGCCGAAGCCGCCCAAGGCGCCAAGGGCGGAACCCCAGCCCCCAGTCCCCAACGGGCCAATGGTGGTCATCACCCCGGCCACGCCACCCTCGGCGACTTCATCCAAGTCGCCAGGCAGACCAAGGCCAAGCCCCGTCCGCTGCTCCTGAGGCCCCAGCAGGCCCCAGCAGGCCCCAGCAGCGACGTGGAGTCGGCCCACCGCGGGAGGATGCCGGCCAACCAGGCCAGCTTCAGCAGCAGCGTCGCTCCCGACAGGGACGTGGCGCGCGCCTGTGAGCGCGCCTGTGGGGTGCCCTGCAACCTTCGGGTTGCCCGGCAACGGGCCAGGCAGCACAGCGCTGCCGTGGAGGGCGCCGTCGGCATCGCCCAGGAGGAGGCTGCGAAGTGGGCGCATGGCATGGCAATCTGGGCCCAGACCGTGGCGGCCATTGCGGCCGGACTCACGGCCGTGGCCGCCCATGGGGCAGCGACTGCCCAGGTCAACGGTGAGTTGGCGGCAGCCGACGAGGAACCCCCCCTGACGCAGGAGGCCATTGCCTGCAAGGAGGCCGAGGTGAGGGCGCTGGAAGAGGCGCTTGCCCAAGGGAGGGCAAAGAAGGAGGCGGAGGAAAGGGCCCACGCCGAAGCGACGGCCAAGGCCCAGGCGGACGCCGCCAAGAAGCAAGCCATCGAGGCCGCGCGACGGAAGGTCGCTGAGGAGAAGGCCAAGACGGAGGCGGAGCTGGCGGCGTTGGAAGCGCAGAAGGCGGCTCGTGCTCGGGAGGAAGCCGAAGTGCGGGCTGCCGCAGCCACCGCCGCCGCAATGGAGGAGGCAGAGGCCAAACTCCGCCGCGAGACTCCCCCGGGAGGATCACGAGCGGAGACCCTTCGAAAGCTTTTTGAAGGGGACGCCTCCTCCAAGATGACGCTGGATGAGGCGGACACGGGCAGCAGTGGGAGCCGTGGCCCCACCGCCCATCGACGGAGGAAGGGGAAGGGGAAGACCCCCGAGAGGCCGCGGAGGCCAGCGGGTGGACACCCCGCCGACAGTGACCCCTTCTTCACCACCAGTGACGGGGATGAACGAGGCCGCCGACATCGCCAAGTGGTGGCTTGGACGGGCGGAGGCGGCGGAGACGTCCCCATGGAACCGGAAGGTGAGGGTGAGGATCTCCCTCCTCCCTTACCGGAGCTCGGAGTCTTCCGAGACCGAGACGCCCAGGTGGGGCGACATGGACGAGGATGACGACATGGACTTCGGCATCACGAAGAAGCGCCCATCCTCGGACCCACCGAGGCGACCCGGCGGAGACACACCGGGACCCCCTGGCGGAGGACCATCAGGACCCCCTGGAGGACGCCCGCCAAGTGGACCCCCTGGAGGTCGACCACCGGGCGGGGGAGGACCCCCTGGACCGGGCGGACCCGGCGGAGGCCCTCCTGGAGGACCCCCTGGGGACCCCGACGACCCACCAGGGAACGGCGACCCAGATACCACCTGGCGGTGGATTGTCTACCTCCGCAGGAGAGTCCAGTTGCTCGAGCTGGAGGTAGACACGGGCAAGGGCGAGATGGCTCGCATCTCCAGGGTCGCCGCACGCGCGCAGAAAGAGCTGGACATCGCCAGGGCCGAGACCAGGCAGCTGAACACGGTCATCAGCGGCCTGCAGCAGAGGCTGGACGCGCTGGAAGCCCGTGGGAGCGTCGGCAGCGACCACCCACCCCTGGAGTCTGGCTCGTCGGACGACGGCTGGGGACCCGGTCCAGGTCCAGGCAGACCCCACGCCCCCGGCGGAGCCCCCAGGAGTCGCCCAAGCGCCAGTGCCCCCTCTCTCAACGCCCCCTCCTACCACAGCGCGGGCCGCTGCAACGAACGCGTGCCGCCCGGCAGTGGCAGTGAGGATTGGCGTGATGAGTGGCTCAGCGCGGAGTACCGCAACCGCCGTGCTCCACCGCGGACACCGGTACGCCCCCGGCGCCCCGCACCAGCCCCTGAGCCAATCCCAATGGCTGGTGGACGTTATGGTGGACTCAGGGATGAGGTCCCCAGAGGAGACGTGGAGTGGGATGTCGGCGAAGGTGAGGACCTGGACCTGGACCTGGAGGAGTTCGACATCAGCCCACCGCGTGGTGTACGACGGGAGGCTGCTGAGCGCAGCCGCCGGCGCCGTGATGAGGATGCGTACATGGAAGGAGTACGGCGTGAACATCTAGGTTCAGCGTACATGGAGGAACCACGGCGTAGCCACAGGGATTCCATGGAGGAGATGGACGTGGCGGCCGTGGGAGTCCGTGGGCGAGGCCGATGGGAACCTCGGTCGACCTCGCGGCCGGCATTCATGGTCTCTAAGGCCGCGGATGCCGCCGTGTGGGAAGACTTGAAGGACATCAAGCCCCCCATGTACGACGGCAACCCCCTCAACCTCGACCGCTTCTTGGAGAGGCTGGACGATTGGGGGCTGACCGTCACTGAAGACCTGCCTCCCGCGGATGCGGAGAGATATGTCTTCAGACGGTTCAGGTACCGCCTGCCGGAAGTGCTCCGCGAGCTATACTTCGTGGCGACCAAGGAGGGGAGAATCAAGACCCTCAAGGAAGCCTAGAAGTGGCTCAACGAGCAGGAGCGGATGGACGCTCCGCAGGTGGCTGCCAAGCGCTCGACGTCCATCAAGCTTGAGCATGATGGACGGGAGATCCGCCTACGAGATTGGCGAGACTTCCGAGGGAAATACACCCTCTTCTGCTGCAACGTGGAGGATTAGAACGAGGGTGACGAGCAGGCTCGCCTGCTCTTCATGCTGCCGGAAGCATGGATCAAGAGGGTCACCAAGGAGGAATCCAAGAGGGCCAAGTCCAACCACACGGTCAAGATGATGCTTCCCAAAGAGTATCATACGAACGTGGTGGCTTGGACGAGGAAGAACGTGGCCCGGGATGTCAAACGGCACTCCCTGCGGAACGCTCTCCTCATCACCGTCTCGGGCGATCGCGAGAAGACCGCGATGTGGCGCCTTGACGAATGTGAGTTGAGCGGCCAGACCATCCGTCTGCAGCCCATCCCGGCGCGGATGAGCTGCGACGAGATCCTGGAGTGGGTTGGCGAGGAAGTACTCAAGAAGTACAGAAACCTCCACCACACCCGCGGGTTGAGGCCCTGCGACCGCGACGTGAACTACGTTGGCGAGGGACCTGGCGGGGAAGCTGCCATGGACCCAGCGGGAGCCGGCGGCGATGAGACTCTCGTCGACAATGACGACGACGATGAGCACGCCGAAGTGGCCGTTTGTGCCTTCGTGGCCAAGAACCTGAGCGCGGGGAGCAAACCGGGAAACTGGAAGCCCCTGCAGCAGGGTTGGAGGAAGCAGGAGAAGAGGGACCCTCGCCGCATTGGCGACCCTCCGCTTTCCTTTGGGGAGTTCATACGAGCTCACCCTCAGGGCTGTTTCGTGTGCTATGGGAGGAAGCGGGGCTTCAACCATGACCACCGAACATGCCCCGTCCACAAGGCCGACACGGAGGCTTACAAGAAGGCGCACGGGTCGAAGAAGCGTGCGTCCGCGGGTATCCAGGAAGCCAAGGTGGAGGTGGACAGGGACGAGCTCTCCAAGCTGGTGTCGCAGGGGACCGAGTTGGCCAAGGAGATCCAGGAGATCAAGAGGAACTGGGTCCCCAGGTCGAACAACAAGAACAAGGAGAACAACCAGAACAACCAGAACAAGGACAAGGACAAGAATCCTACTCGCAGCGAAAGAAGGAAGAAGGGAGTCAACGAGGTTGATGCGGAGGAGAACACCCCTTCTTCCACAACCGACGCCCCCTAGCGGAGCCCCTGCAGCCAAGGGCCCCAGCTAGGGCGGTCGCAGGATGGTGACGTGGGAAGCGCCGAACGATCCCAGTCGGGAGTCGATAAGCACAAAGGGACTGCCGCGGGCGGAAGGCCCGGTCCGGCACCCAGTTGCGGAGGCGGGGTGAGGGCAAGTGAAGGCACGAACCCTTGCACCCGTCCGTCCTTGGCGACCAAGAATTTGTTTGATGTACTACAGGATCTATCCGAGAGTATCGGAGGATCACCCGGACCGCAGCTGGATGCTGCAGATGGGCAGCCTGAGCCCATTGTCCACGACCTGCACCAGTCGCTTGTTGAGCTTCTGGAACGGCCGGAGATCCTGAGTTTGCACGCCGTGCGCCGTGTCGGTCGCGAGCGGCAGTTGCATCTTAAGGTCCGTGCCTTATGCGGGGAAGTGGAAAGGGTTTTCGACGTGTTGGTCGACACGGGAGCTCAAGTCAGCTTGGTCAAGGCTGGCCTACTTCCGCCAGAGTGTCTGACCGACAGTCGGAAACCTGTGGGGCTGAAGGTGGCGAACGGCCAGTACATGGTGGGAGGCACGAAGGAAGCGGCCATTGGGCTGCAGTTCGTGAACCATCGTGAGCTGAGCCGCCCAGTCCTCGGCAAGGAAATCCTCCTGCACGGTCGCTTCTACGAGGCCGAGATGGACTGGGACGTGATTGTCGGGTACGACTTCATGATGGACACGGACTCCGGCGTCCTCCCGGCCCAGGCCTCCATGACCCTGTACCAGGACGACCAACTCTCGTGGCTTTCGTCACCTGAGCACCATGTGGAATGCCAATGGATCCACCCCGAACGCAATCAGCTCGAAGTGGCCGCTCTGGACACTGAGCCAACTGGTCCTGCAAACCAGGAGTACGGCGTAAGGCCGGAAGTGGCGAGCCGAGTTGTCGCGGACTTGGGAGCTTCGGATCTGGCCCTGGATGCGTTCTCTTCAGGAACCTCCGCCCATCTGCGGGTGTGTGAGAAGTACTGGAGCGCACAGGACTCCGCGTGGAAGAAGCACTGGGGTCCGCATCAGGGAGTGATGTGGATCCATTGCCCCCGTTGGGACATTCCAAGAGCGATAGCGAAGATTCGCAAGGACCGCTCCAAGGCAGTGCTGGTTGTTCCTATGGGATGCACCGAAGAGGAAAGTACCCGACATTGGGTAGCCTCATTGACCAACATGACTTTAAACAAGGTCGTCCTACCGGCTGGAGAGAGTGTCTATCAGGACGCTAAGGGACAGCCCATGCCACCCCAGAGATGGCCAACAGAATTCCACTATGCGGATGGGGGCCTTGATCAGGCCGACGCCACGGACTTCGTGTGTGTCAACCGCATCATAGCGGAGCCATGGCGGCAATGCTTTGCGGTTCCCCCTGTTGACATCGAAGAGTCGGGATCGGAAGACCCCCTCACTGAAGAGGAGTGGGATCTGGTTCAGGGGTATATGGATCAGCCCTTTCACGACTGGGGAAACCAGCGTGAGGGCAAGGGCCAGGACAGAGCCTGGTGGGAAGTGGACTCGATCGTCTCTGGTTCCTATGACGGGAACACCTTCGTGCAGAGGGTGCTGGACCACCTATCCAGCCAGGACGAGGCAATCGGGGGTAACCCACCCACCTACGGCGATCTATTCCGAGGCAAGACCAGAGATGGCCCTTTGGGCCACCTGGGAAGACCGCCTGAGCCGAAGACGAGCGGAGTAGCTACCCCTCAAGTAAGCTCCGTGGCTCAAGTGCCCGGAAAAGCCAAGGCGGAGTCCAACGATTGCCCCAAGATTCAGGCATTGAGGGCCAGGCTGAAGCAGAAGTATGGTGATACCTTCTTCAGCGGTAAGCCTGTGTTTCCCCCACCGGTGCGTGGACCGTATGGCGAGGCCAAGATACGACTGAAGCAGGACCCCCGCGTGTATCGGCACCGGGAGTTTGCCCTGAGGGGCGAGAGGAGGGAGGCCATGGAGAAGATCCTCCGTGACTTCATCCAGAGAGGCTGGCTCGAGCCGTGCCACTCCGAATGGGCCTCTCCGTGCTTCGTCGTCCCAAAGAAGGTTGCCGGTGAATGGCGGCTCGTGGTCGACTACCGCGGCCTGAACGCCCAAACGCAGCACAACAGCTATACGCTGCCCCTCATTGAGGACATGCTGCAAAAGCAACACCGGCGGAGGATCTTCACGGTGATTGACCTGAAACATGGTTATCATCAGATGCCTCTCGCCGAGGAGTCCCGTGCCTGCACAGCCATGAGCACCCCACTTGGACCTCTCCAGTGGAAGGTGATGCCTATGCACATTACCAACGGCAATGCGGCTTTTCAGCAGATGCTGGAGAACCTGCTTGAGCCGGTGCGCGACTGTGCGGACCCCTTCGTGGACGACGTGATCATCGCGTCCGGGGACCCCAGTATGAGCTACGAGGAGCTCCTGGAGGCACATGAGAGGGACGTCACTCGGATGCTGGACCTTCGGGTTCGGCACAAACTCACGGGCAGCAGTGACAAGGCCACCATTGCGGTAAGGGAGGTGGTCTTCGCTGGCCACGTAGTCGGGAACGGGCAGCGAAAGCCCATACCTGGCAAGGTGGCTGCGATTGAGCACTGGGAAAAGCCCAAGACGGTCTCTGAGCTACGGGCGTATCTGGGGTTCTGCAACTACTACTCGGGGTATATCAAAATGTATGCCGAGTATGCAGCCCCCTTGACGACCATGCTCAAGGGCAACCGAGAGGAGACCAAGAAGGGGTCCAAGAAGGCTCTGGTGTGGACAGCTGAGTCCGACCGTGCCTTTGAGGGGATGAAGCAGGCGCTGCTATCCGCAGTGGGTCTGCACCTCGTGGATCCCGACCGAGGGTTCGTCCTGCGCACTGACGCTTCCGACTACGCCATTGGCGCTGTGTTGGAGCAAGTGCTCGACGACGGGAGGCACGTGCCCGTGGCCTACTGGAGCCGAGTCCTGGCGGAAGGCCAGAGACGGACGTGGACGCCCTGCGAAAAAGAGGCGTATGCCATCGTCATGGCTCTCAGGAAATGGGCTGGGTACATAGCCCTCCATCCCGTCACCGTCTGCACCGACCATCAGAGTCTGCAGTCGTGGCACAAGGAGCACGTGGACACCCCCTCAGGTCCCGCCTCCCGACGGGCAAGATGGCATGAGACCTTGGCCAAGTTCGATCTCACGGTTGTGTATATTCCTGGAAAGGATAACACCGCGGCGGACTGTCTCAGTAGGTGGGCCTATCCCGCCAGCAAGGGCATGACGGATATCTCTGCCCATGGCGATGAGGCTGAGACCGCTGAAGCCAAGAGGATCATGGAAATGGAGCGCCTGATGGAGGAGGAGGGTGCTAAATGCTTCGTCGTCATGGCTGCGGATGCCCCCCTCGCGTCGAGGGTGAGCAGAGCGGTCAGAGTACTCGCCCCTGATGGAGCTGAGTCTGACAAGCACCTCTTCCCGGAGTCTTGCCTCCAGGACGACTGGACGAACGACTACGCCAAGTCTGAGGCCTTTGCGGCCGAGTATAGGGCTGTGACCGACCCTGATGACGGGCAGAAGTGGCCAAAGGGGCTGACTGAGAAAGATGGCAAGCTCTACCGGAATGGTAAGCTGCTAGTACCAGAGTCCCGGGTGCTCGAGCTGTGTGAAGCTTGGCACCACCACATGCTGCACCCAGGGGTCAAGAAGCAAGCTCTTGACATGCAGCGTCGGTTCGAGATCGACCATATCGTTCTCTACACCGCCATCAAGAAGGTCAGGAAGGGTTGCTCGCTCTATCAGGCATGCAATCCCGATAACCGGAACGTCAAGGGGGAAGCCCAATGGACCCCGGTTCCTGACCAGCCCATGGAGAGCGTGGCCATGGACGTCTTCTCCATGCCCGAAGTGCACATTGGCAAGGAGACCTTTGACTGTGTGGTTCTCTGTGTGGACCGCCACAGCGGCTACGTTGTAGCCGTTCCGGCGCGCAAAAAGGGGTTGCTTGCCAAGGAAGTGGTAGTCATGATGATTCGTCATTGGCTGACCGTCTTTGACATCCCCCGTACCATTTGGAGTGACCGAGGGCCCCAGTTTACTGGTGGCTGGTTCAAGGCTATGTGTTCCCTCATGGGGATACGTCATGCCAAGAGCGTCGCCTATCTCAGCCGGTCTAACGGCCGGGCTGAAGTGGCTGGACGGCAGCTGTTCGAGAAGCTGCGCAAGATCCACATCACCAATCCACGTCGGAAGTGGTTTGAGGAGATGTGGCCTGCTCTGAAGGCCCATCATGACACCCCCACTCCGGGCGGTTTGTCCCCTCACCAGATTCTGTTCGGCAGGGACCCCCTGGGTAGTGGACTTCCCTTGTCTGGTGATGGTATGGCGATGGATGCCAAGGAATTCTTCGCGCGGCAAGGGCAAACGGCGCGGGACATCCGCCAGCAGCTCGAGAAGGAGCATGCTGAGCGTCAGAAGTCCGCCCCGAGCTCGACAGCGCAGAAGTTCAGGGTGGGAGACCCGGTGTGGGTGATCAGACCCCGCCCTATGGGCACCCACCGCACCAAAACCTGGTTCACCCCCGGAGAGGTGGTCCGCAGGATTGGTGAGGACACCTACCGCATCAAGGTGGGTCACGGACAGTTCCCGGAGCGCCACGAGAGTCAGCTCCGTGTGCGGGAACCCGACCTCCGTGGCCAACATGTGTCCCTGAGCTATGCCGCACATGAGGCTGATTCGGACGACAACTATGCTGAGCAGGACGACTATACGGTCGAGAAGATCCTGGCTCAGCGTCCGAAAGCCTCGGCGCCCGGAGGTCTGGAGTTCAAGGTTCGTTGGCGAGGCTATGGGCCGTCCCACGATACCTGGGAACCCGTCTCCTCGTTCGTGCCGCGGGTCAATACTCCCTTCATGGAGTACATCCGCAAGCACAAGACCAAGATCCACGATTCGGACTTGGCAGCACTCACCCGGGCGATTGCAGCCAGGGGTGCCTGATCAGCGCCCTGAGCTCTCCCCTGATGTGTTTTCAGCGCTTGTGAGGTCGACGGATGGTCCCTTACTTGCTTGCTCTCTTACATCTTCCGGTGACCTGCCATCAGAGTGGCCATATACCCCCCCCTGCTGTATCCAGAGGAGGATGGCCCCTCTCTTCTTCTATTCGTCACTCCCCCCCCTGCTGAATCCTTGGGAAACCAGGTAGGGCGACTGACCTTCATATTTCTGAGCTTTTGGGGCCTTGAAGCCCATACGACGTTGCGCAACGGATGCCGCTGTCATCGGCATTGCGAATTTTTGGTGTGTGGTCTGGTTCCATGGCACTTGCGGAATCCAGACCAGTCGACGTGTGTCTGCAGACTATATATGGCCTGAACTCAGGCGTTTTCCAGTCTACCCTCCTGCATTGCCTTATCCTAACCGGGGCGTGGTTTGGCGCTCTATCCAGAGTGTGTTTACACGCCTCTTTACCCCGCTTGTTCTGCTTTTCCGCCCCTCCAGGATATGTGCATCTGTATGTCGAGTCTTGTTGGCCCATCACTGAGATGTGGACTGTTTTTCCCCCGAGGGAATGCGAATCGTATACAAAGGCGCCTTGAGTCGCCGTGTACATGTTCATACAGCCTGGTCCAGCCTGGACCAGTACCTGAGTACAGATTCTACTGTTTGAGTGTCCGTATTACTGTGTGCCCTATTCGCTGTGATGTGCCGAGATCCTGATGGCGCCAGGCGGGAAGCCCAGTTGCCTGACTACACTCCCAGCGGTCCGCCACTGTCAGTCCCAGTGTGAGCCTACCGATTCGCAGACGCACTTGCAGTCGGATGGCGGCCTCCGGTGCTCCTGACCTCGGTCAGTCTGCCTGGGAAACTGGTGGTTTGAGGAGTCCGCCCACACTGCATGAGGACTCCCTCATGTATGGCCTTCGTGGTAATAGGGCGAGGGAAAAGACGGCTTTGATGCCCGATCCCTTAAGGAGGAGCTCCCTTAAGATCCCTTAAGGAGTTCGGCGTACTACTCTGTACTCGCGTCGTATGGATATGGACATGGTGCGCCCGAGGAAGGACCCGTGGGGACTCTCCCCAGTCGGCGGGGCTTGGGAAGCTTGGGGTAGCCTGATGGATCTTTGTGGTCGCTCTCGACCTGTGGGACCACCTCGGTCGTCGTGTGTCGCCTATGTTGGCCGTGTATGCCACTGCCACTGTGGTGCCGACCGTAGCAGCCGGCACCCGGTGCGCCTGGTATGGGTTAACGGGTCCTTTGGATGCCGAACAATCGCCGCCAGGACCCAGGACTTGATACTTGATACTATACTTGAAGTTACAGGACCCTACAGCACTATACCTGTCTTACTGTGGAGTTTGGAGCCTAACCTGCGAATAAGCCTGAAGTGAGGATGTGACACCCCCCCTTCAGGATATGGTCCTGGGTACCCGCTGCCATGCTTCGGTGTTATCGAGCCCCCCCCAGGGTTTGCTCTAAGGAGGGGGGTGAAGCGGTACCCCGAATCCCATGGCTAGGTTACGGCATACAACCGGTCTCCGGTCCGTGCTGTAAAGCCCCGCATCGGCAACCGATGCACCGCCAGCGGAGATTTATATATCAGAATCTCAGGAATCAACAGGGTTTTATTTTCATATTGTTTCCAACAATTTTTACGCTTCCGTTCTGATATTCACTGTTTTGACTGCTGGCGGTTGGATCGCGACTTTACCGTAACCGCCAGTTTAACTGTTTATAATGGAAATTTTAACGCAATCCGTGACAAAGGCTCTAAAGTCTTCAGGAATTGCGTTGATGCATCCGCAATTTTCACATTCTACACTCGCAACCTTAATCCGAATTTTTCAGGATGTCGAAATCGGATTTTCGACTTCGACATCCCCGCACTTGATTTGACCTCTTTCGAGTGGACCTACGTGCTTCCCTATGCACGAATCAACTTTCCTTTCATCCTGCCCTCCATTTGTCTTAAAGATATGGGCAAAACAAAGTTGATTCGTGAGGCCACTTGTGAAGGTCATATCTCGTGTTGCTTGCGAGGAATGACAATAAGGAAACATGGGATGTATTCACAATACTCTCGACGTAATTTAGGAAGCATCATATGCCTTGCGTCTCCACACGTGCGCGCTAGTGTAATGGATCATGGTCAAGAGGGTAGAGTTTGCGTTATAACTCTTCGTCCATGATATTGCGTGCGTTAAGATAACTTTCGAGTGTAGCGCGCGAGTGTTGGTGTTGCATAGGAACTCTCATTGAGCTCCTATGAACGATTGACACAAAGTTGTTCCCTTGGAGGGGCATGACATATCGTGGGGGGGGCTACCTTTTTGGGCAAAATGTGGTGTGTGCCATGTGTTGTGTTGCGTGCCCATTTGGCGGGTCCATCGCTCCAAGCCAAACCCGCCAATGGACCTCATATTGTGCAAGCCCCTTCTCCATACTCCCTACGATCAATTGCAAGCCTAACCTTCGTGAAGTGAAGCTTGTGTGGCGATCCCGAAGCGATGCGTTGGGAGCAAGGTGTGTGTTTTGCAATTTTCCATAATTTCAGGTGCCCACTTGGGAAGTGGCGCTCGTGACCTTTCAAAGCGCCCCAAGCGGAGCACATATGTGGAATTGAAGGTCATTGGTGTCAAGTCATTATGTTTAGAAGGATTAGTTGATTGCACGATCCAAGCCGAAGATATTATAATATAATTGTGCACCTTTCAAAGCACTTTTGTGTGTCTTTGTGCCAATTTTGCCGTTTTTGGCCCGTCATGATTTCAAGTGGCGACCGTGTATCTCAACGATGCGCCCAATTGACATCATGACCCAAGTATGTTTTGAGGGTACATACTTCGGTGCCCAACATATCTTGGACCCGGCGAATAACTCCTCTTGAGCTTGGCATACCGTGGCCGTCATGTTGGCGATTTGGGACTATCCCAAATCATGGGCTCACTTGGCGACCCTGCCATTCCCAAAAACGGAGGAGTTGGGCGACGCCCAAAAGATATGTTGGACACATATGACTTGATACCAATCCTATGGCACACTCCGGTCCGAGTCAGGCATGTGTCCCATTTGCCCCAACCATGGGTGTGCGCATTTTTGGCCATTTTGAGCAATTTTCCACTGTTGCTGCCCGCCGTGCACTATGTTGAGCCCACCCGTGCACGCCGGACGCATGGACCAATGGACCATATATGACATGGGTGTTATGCATATTGGTCCCCATGGTTCACACACCACGTGGGCGAAGCGGAGCAACCTTCGTTAAGGCGCTAGCCCAAAGTGAGTGTGGGCAATTTTGCCATTTTGGCATTTGTGGACCCAATTGGGATCGTCACCACGCCAAGTGGCATGAAGATCTTTGACCGCCAAGTGCATGGGAGTCTTCGTTGGACTCCCGATGGATCGCGTATGGAATGGCGGATCCGATCTCCAAGCCGGCGTGGATGTATACTATTGGGAGCACCCAGAATTTTGGCTCATTTCGAGAAGCCAAAATGACCCCATTTTGGGACCCCAATTTCCCCCTTCCGTGTGGTCAATTGGCGGCCCCATTTCTCTATGCCCACAGGGAGCCCGGACCTAACTTCAAGTTGTACACTCAGATAGAAGTCGTAGGTCCTGCCTCCTAACCTGTGAGCCATTGGCCTTGCCCTGGCCGGGCGAGCCACGCGTGGGAATGACGCCAATTTTGGTGATTTTGGCATCATGACCCCACTTGACGAATCCGTGTTGCCCTGATGCCGGGACCTCAGAGGGAACCAGGTTGGGTGCGGGCTCCGGGGAGTTCGTATGCGAAGGGCATAGGGTCAGTTGCCGCGTCCCTACCTCTGGCGGGTCCGGACGAGGTGTCAATTTCGGAGTTTTTCAAGCTAATATCAGTTTTGGCTGAAACAGCCCATTTTCAGCTACCAACTCCTGAGGGATAATGGCGGGGCCATATCTCTGGCTCAGAGTGGAGTTGGGACCTGCTGTTGAGGGAGCATAGGGAGCTACTGTCGGTCGGCCTTGGCGCCCCCTAGGTTTTTGGGAACTCGCCTGTGGCTGGGCGAAACACCTCCCCTATTGGCAGGGTTTCAGGGTCCGGACTTAGCAGGGCATGGGTTGTGTTTGAGCCCCCGCCCCCACCAGCCACTGGGAGGGTCGGACCTGGGATTGGGATATGAGTTGGGACTGAGTGTCTATTGTCCTGTAATGCCCTTACCCCAGTCCAGTCTTAACCCCATGTGTACATATCCTGATGTGTTGCTGTACATACTTTCGTTCCCTTGTTGCAGAGTGGCAAGGATCCTGAAACGCTTTGTCACATGACACGAGCGTATTGATGCCCTTGTGAGCGTAGTGCTTTGCCTGCCTGCTCACCTGTGCGTGTCACCGCAGCGTCCTGTGGCCGGCCCCCCACGGGAACGCGTCAGTCTGTCAATGAAGTCCACATACAACAGTGTATTGACCATGTATGGCAGTGGCAGGACACCAAGTAGACCTCGGTCGCTGGGTCGGTTCCCCTTGTTCGTGACGCACTCCTTGCATGTCCTGTGCATGTCCTCAATTTTACGTGTCAACTCTGTGTCAGGCACGCGAGTGTGGAACATCTTCTCGAAAGCGCAGAGCCAGGAATCCGGTCAAGGATGACCGACAACGTCGTGGGTCCACTGTAAACCCGCGCCCAGCGCCTTCTTGGGTATGCATGTTTGCACTTCTTTCCTTAAAATACCACTTGAGGATAGCGACCACAGCTCCTTGTTCACCAGTGCATAGGATCCATCCCCTAGGGCTTTCAAAATATCTCCATACTCATCCACATAGTCCGACTTCCGCAGAGAACTGAGTAATTCAGCTTTGCTCATTGTGAGATCCAAATGGACATCCATTTTCTGGAAAGCTTCTCGAGAGAGGGCTTCAGAGCTTGCAGTTCATCAACGTCTGAGCTTTCAGTTTTCAGGAGGGGCCCTCCTGATCACATAACCACACCACAGAATTGCTGCCAAACAGTCTGCTTTGTCCAGAGATAAGCAAAATTCCAGAGAGTAATTCACGTTCATAGGTGCTGTAGTTTGCTCTTGTTAAGGAACATTTCCAGTTCCAGTGGCCGATGAGTACGAGATGGAATTCCTGCGGATCGTAGTTGTGCTTGAGTGAACCGTCACGATTGACTCCGACTGTCTTCATCTGCTATTCTCCTTGCAGCTGCCCCTGGAATTCGTTGCCACCGCAGAAGCGTACCTTCGCCTCCCACAAGAGAAGCATCAGTGATGACCACGAACTCACCGTCAGGTGCAGGTGTGCCCAACAGCCTCAGTGAACTCAGTTTTTCCTTGATCTCCTGAAACCGAGCTTCATGATCTGGTGTCCACTTCCAAGGTACAGTCTTCTTGGTCAAGTCCGTGAGAAGGTGACTGCTGTAAGTGAGAGTGGGGATGTGCCTCCTGTAAAAATTACAGGAGCGCAGGAAAGCTCTGATGTCCTTGACGCCACGGGTCTTGTCATCACGAAAAGAAGCCTTCAAAATTGGGGCAACTTTTCCTTCGCAGGTCGCCACCATCTCCATCCAACTTGGAAACCCAAGTATTCAATCTCTCCCTGCATGAATTCACATTTTTCCAACTTCACGCGGGTATTGCATTCTTCACAAGTGCGTAAAAATTCCTCCACCAAACATAAATGGTCATCAGTGTCATCGGTCCCCAATAGGACATCATCAATATAGACCTCAATGACTGCCCCCTTTTTCAGTAGTGCCTGCACCGTAGGTTCCAACTTCATACGGGCCACCACCTGGTTCATGAGCTCCTGGAAAGTTGCTGGCGCATTCGTCAACCCAAACGGCATAACCTTCCATTTGAACACCTGACCATTAGAAGCAATAAAGGCTGATAGATCCTGCGCTCGTTTTGTTAACTCCACTTGCCAGAAACCACTGCGCTTATCCAATTTGGTTTTGGAACGGCAATGAGCAGCTCTTTCCAGCGCCTGTTCCAAACTTGGTAGACTCCCGGAATGTTTTTTTGTGAGTTTGTTCAACTTCCTGTAATGGACAACCAGTCTTTTTGCGTTGCTCCCTGGTTTGTCTACCAAGAAGCACGGAGAGCAGTGTTTTGGATACTCTGCTTGCTCATATTTTTCGGCAAGGTCGGCTGCAATGCATTCGGTGATTTGACGCATTATCTCCTCACTCTCGGCCTTGCTTGGTGGAAATGGCTTTGAATGCACTGTGGTATTCTTGTGCTCATCCATCAAATCCAAATCCATGGTAACCAGCTTCTCACATTCACCATGTGCCATCAACGGTCCAAAAGCCACCTTCCTTCGGCGTAGGACTTCTTGAATTTTGGTCGGCAAATTTTTGATCTTCTCCTCAAAATCGTCTGCGGCTGCCAAATTCGATTTCCCATACTCATCCCTGGATACAGAGTAACACTCACTGAGTGAGGCCGAGACATCCAGATACACATCATTGCCATCCACGAGAAAGCGGTCGTCATCCAGATATTGGTAGTGCAAATCTGTTTCATCTCCGTCAACACTCCTGCTCGTGAACTCATTGTAATGGCTCTTCCATCTGTCCTTGAGCTCTAGCGTTTGTTGTTCCTCAGATATCTGGAAGATTCGAAGCTCAACATCCTCCTTCAAGGAGCGTAAGTCGTCCTTCGAGACCGGCCATCCGCGTGGATTAGTGAAGTGGACCCACAATCCTAAGCACCACAGGTTAAAAAGGTTTTGACAGATCGACACATTGATGTCATTTTACTGGCATGCATGTCATTTGCTGATGCATGATGATCATGATTTGGATGGTCACTGATGCATGATGATCATGATTTGGATGGTCATTTATACTGATTTTGTATCATTGCAACCCTGTGTCTCTAAGGCTATTGGAGTCGCTTTTACTACTATTTAACACAGTTTCGTGCTATGCTCCCCTCTTTGAGTGGGAGCCTTTGTGGGCTATTGGCGCTATTCATTCTTTTGCTCTTGGTAGGAAATACCCATGGTGGTCACATGTGCACAACACAAATAACAAGCAAAGGGCAATAGAGAAAGCAAACAAGCAAAGCGTTGTAAAGTAAACGAAGTGAATGGGAAACTGCGAGTGTAAATAAGTCAGTGGTTTGTCACATACTCTGTGTTTGTACAGCCTCAGTGTGATACAATGAATGAGTCCAAGGTGCAGTGCTTTCTAAAGGGTGCTGGTTAGAGCCTAAATCTTAGTGGTAGCAGAGCGAACGATTCTGAAGGTGTCAACTATAAAAAGGCGCCTGATTCTGTCTGTGTCTGTCTGTTCTGTCAGTTCTGTGAACAGTTCTGCCTTTTGGAATCTGAACTGTGATAAACAAGACGAGTGACATGGATCCCCCAACCACAACTGAGGCGAAAGAAAAAGACACCCCTACAACAACCTCCACAGATGAGTCCCTTGAGACCACCTCAGAGTCTGTGAAAGAATACAGGCGAGAGTTAAAGGAAGTCCTTGAATCTAAACCCTCATCCTCAGAAAACCCTACGCCTAAAAGTCTCAACACTGATCAAGAGGTAAAGGTGCGAGATGTGTCGGGTCCCAGCGCAGAGACAGAAGTGCGCGAAGACGCTCGTGAACACGAACCCATGCGCGAAGACCCTCGAGGTGAAAGGCACGAAAGCGTCGACAGGGACGACGCCAAGCACGAAGACGGCAGCGTACATGAACCGGAGGAATGGAAGCAAGCAGTTGACTTTGCGAAGGAACTAGCGAGCGAGGGTAAGCTAGAGTGGTTTAGGACCATGATGGCCAGGATTGAGTCAGGGAGAGTGGACGAGAGGAAGGATGAGGATAGGGAGTCGAGAACAACAGTGTCCGAGAGGTCAAAGGGGAAGAAGCATGACGTAGGTGAGTTCAAGTTTGGAAAACCAGGACCACCTTCCTCACCTCCCACTTCCTCGACAAGTTCTCACACTTCTCCTTCGACAAAGACAAAAAGGTCGACAACCAGTAAAGGTGCGTCGGCGGCGTCCACGACATCGAAGCTGAGCCGTGCGACGGAAATCCAAGACTCTTTGTCGAAGATGTTGGAGGAACAGAAGAAAATCTCCCGAAGCTTAGACGAGTTGGAGGAGTCTGGGAAAAGTCGCATCGAAAGTGACCTGAACTCTTCTGCCCTCTCCAAGGTAACAGGACTCCAACTGTTAGACGAACATCAAAAAGGCATTTCACCCTTCCTTCCGAGGCTCAAAGAGTCGTACCTGCCGGACGAGTTTGCTGTGAGAATCAAGGTGGGTAGCTTGCAGGAAGCGCGCGACAAGCATGGGTTAACGGCGCTTGCACTGCTCGCCGTTTCACCTTCCAAGGTGGATGACAGCGACCTCGACGACAGCAAAGATTCAGGGAGTGGTTCGAAGGGCACAGCGAAAGGAAAGCTGGAGATACCTCTACCTGTGTTCACTGGGAAGCGCCTCGACCTGTACGCGCGTGACTTCGTGAGGTACCTGCGAATGACAGGGCAGAAAGCTGCAGATGAGATGACCCGCGCCGACCTGATCGTGACAGGCTGCAAGAACGAATGGCTTCGAGGAGTGGTAGACGACATCTTAACCACGTCGGAATCATGGGTACACTTTCTGAAACAAGTGGAGTCTGCCTTCCCTCACTTCGAGACAGATGCATCCATTCGCGGAGCCTTGGTGAAAGTACAGAAACTTAAAGAACTCCCAACTCCTGCCGATGTTCGTCAACTGCTGCAGAAGCTCAAAAGCCTTATGACCCAGTTGAAGATTCCTATGTCCGAGACCGAGAAACTCCTTTTGCTGACCCAAAAGATTCAGAAGAAGACTTGGACCGATTGTCGCTCGACCGTGGAAAGGAAGGCGAAGACGCACACCTATCAAGACTTGGCTGACTTGCTGGAGGAACTCGCTCTCGAACGAATATCAGACCAACATGTCGAAGGTGAACGCGAAGCTCAACTCAATTTCCTGAAAGGAGGGAACAAGAACAAAAACCAAAACCAAGAACCGCCTCCCGAAGCTGGTCAAAACGAAGAAATCCAAGACTTATACTGGTCCGAAGGACAAAAAGGCAACGGAGGCAAAGGCAAAGGAAAAGGACGTGGGAAAGGTAGCGGTCGTGGAGGCGGTCGCGGAGAGTGGGTATGGCAACCGCCTCAATTCCATTCCATCGTGTGGTGCGAGTACTGTGGAAAAAAGAACCATGCTCGTGACCAATGTTGGACGAAAGAAAAGGACGAAAGGAAAGCCCGCGCTGCAGCAAAGAAACGAGGAGAAGATCCTGGCAAAGGAAAAGGCAAGAGTGACGGAAAGGGGGAAGGCAAAGGCGACGGAAGGGGCAAAGGCAACGGAGAGAAAGGTGGCAAAGGAGAATCCGGCAAAGGACAAACAAGCCAAACCACACCGCCACCCAACGCGATTCCCTTGCCTGAAGCCGGTGAAGGAGAAGAGGGACCAAGCAATCGAAAGAGAAGGAGGTTCCTCAAGCTTCAAGAGAACCTTACCAACATGGCCAAATCCTGTGGACTTGCGTTGACGATGGACGCAAAGCCACTCCCTCCGCAAGACAAGTAGGGGGGCGGCTCTTTGGGGAAGGGCTACCTGTTGCCAGTCGAAGTAACCGAAGCATCCGCGATTGAAAGTTTTATTGATACGGGGGCTACGAGCAGTATAATGGCGGCGAAACACGTACTTGAGGGAGAAGTTGAGTACGCGCCGAGCGTTGGTATTCGTATTGGCGACGGGAGAATATGCCTGACCGAAGGGAAGTACAAAGGGACGGTGATTCTGGGGAGAAGAAGATTACCGAAAAGTTTCTTAGTCCTCGAAACGGACGCGTTCGACGCAGTGCTCGGTGAGGACTTCTTCGAGGAGAACCCAGAGATTCATTACCTGGGCCTTCAGTCACCGAGACACCTCCTAGTACGGACAGACGACGGAGAGTGGGAGAGGGTGCACCTCGAAGAGACCGCGGAGATTGTCGAAGGAGTAAAGGTCTTGAGGGACATCAGCTTTGACCTGGACACGGAAGTTAAGGTCGAAGGACTGGTGCGTTTGGAGAAAGAAATGCTACTAACCCTGGAGACCTACACCTTAGCGACGGAGATGAAGCTACACGCGTACGAGGAGTTGAACATCGAAGGTGATTCCTGCGGTGACGATTTTATCGAACTCTTCGCTAATCACGTTAACGCAGACAGCAAATTCTACTGTTGGAGACAAGGCAACAGCGCCTGGTGGTACGATTGGCGAGACCTGGGGAGATGGAAGTACCTGTACGCCAACCCACCGTTCTCCCAAATGGAGAAAGTCTTGACGAAAGTCGCTTTGGAAGGTGCACGAGTAATCCTTGTCGTACCTGAAGAAGGGAAATGGATGAAGAAAGCGTGGAGAGAATTACTGACCAAGCTGACAATAACCCAAGCACGACTACCCGATGTTCCTATGTACAAAGGGGTGGAGCTACTGCCACCTCCCAAGTGGCGAACGAATTTATGTCTTGTTCACGGATTGCTCAACCCGGTGGCGCGAGAGGACTTGAACCCCGAAGTTGTCGAGAAGATCACGAAGAACAACGGAGCATGGGGAAGAAAGAACATGTTACAACACTTCCCTGACCTGAAGGAATCGCAACAAGACCGAAAACGCGAAGACATGAAGGTGACCATCAAAGAACTACCTAAAGGAAACCGAGAACTCCCGGCGGAAGAGAAAAGTGAACTCTCAGAAGAAGTGCACGACAGCGATGGGCTGTCGGAAGCTCCTAGTATAAGCACCATCACACCTGTGACTGAAGGGAGCTACCCAACTTCGATGGAGTACGAGGACATGTTCAACGACGTTCTTTTGGCTTGTGAAAACGAAGAATTGTTGCTCCGACGAACCATCGAGGAGAACCTACAGCGGAAGAGCGAATGGCATGGATTCCAGTACGGGTTCGAAACTAAGAAGCGAAAGACGAATCTAGCCAAGCCGACAGACTCGTGGCCTATGTCAAAGCAGGATCGAGAAGAAGTGAAGGCCCTACTCTGGACGCGCATCGATCAGATTCAGAAAGAGGAGTTGAAAGGCCTCTGGAAGTCTAAGGTTTACTTGCCCGATCACGATGATGGAGCGGCAGACGAGTACTCGGAGGTCTTGGACTACACCGATCTGTGTGACCTGTTGGAAGAGTACAGGGAGACTACGGACTACTATGCCGATGAGGAACTCAACACAGGTGGCACGAAGAGATGCAATAAGAACAAGCGCCAGAGGAAGAAAGAGGGTACCAAAAGATGTGAACGCGCTTTTGGGTTGACTGAAGTCGGGATACCCGAAGAAGTGAAACCGGACGGTCTCCACAACCAAAAGAAGGATGAGTTCGGGCGAAGCAACCTGCAAGCGAGCGAGGACTTCATGAGCAAAGTTAAAGAACACGACGAGCGCGTGTGGAACATCTTACACAAGTACCAAGAGGTGTTCGGACCATTGCCATCACCTGGAACCTGTAAAAAACTGGTACAACTTGACTTGGAGCTGAAAGAAGAGCACGCCAAGGATCGAATAAGGTCGAAGCCTTATCCGTGTTCCAAAGCTGACATGGACGAGATCATGCGGCAAGTTTTGGAGTGCGTGGGAGCGGGGCTGATCGAGGAATACAAGGAGGGAGACTACCCCAAGCATTGTTCCCCTTGTTTCCTAGTGGCGAAGCCAGGGTCTACGGCGAAGAGGTTAGTCGTGGACTACCAAAAGCTCAACCGCAACATCAAGCAGGACAGTGGGTCCCTGCCGTTTATGGAGAACACGGTGGAAAACGCAGCGGACTGCAAGTTCAAGACGAAGATGGACAAGAGGTCAGGCTTTTGGCAAGTTGACCTGACGGAGCGCGCAAAGGACATGATGGCTTTCATCACTCCACAAGGCCATATTTTCAAGTGGCGAGTGATGCCTTTTGGCATTAGCAACGCCCCAGCCTTGTTCCAGGAGATGATGTCTCAAGTCCTGTGCCTCGTCAAGAATAGACCAGCCGTTCAAGAGCTACTCACAAGAGGTGCCGTGTTGGAGGCGCACATTGACGACGTGCTGCTAGGGACCAACTCGGTCGAAGACCATTTAGTACTCTTGAGCGAGTTTTTCGAAGTCTGTCAAGAGCAACACTTGAGGATAAAGCTGGAGAAGTGCGAGTTCCTCCGGAGTGAAATGGAGTATCTGGGGTTTACGATTGGACCGGGATGGTGGAAGCCAACGGATGCAAAGTTGCGACCATTACTCGACTTTGACCTGTCTGAAGTCAATGGAAAAGCCGAAGGTGTCAAGAAAATACGCCAGTTCGTGGGGTCGTGTAACTTTTACCGAAGACACCTGAAGAACTTCACCTTCAGTAGTGCACCCTTGACCGACCTCATCATAAACGAGACCAAGTGGCAATGGACAGAGAAAGAGCAAGCAGCACTGGAGGAAATGAAAGGAAAACTCAAGAACTGCCTGATCTTAGGCGTACCTCGGCCAGTTGGTGAGATGTTGCTGGTCACGGACGCGTCGGATGTTGGAGGCGGAGGTACACTCTTCCAATGGCAACGCCTGAACAGGGAATTGTGCCAAGAAGTGGACCAAAAGCTCAGAACGCTGGGCGTAAACAGAGACGGAACGCTACGACACGAGTACAATGAAGACGAGTGGCGTTTGGTCCCGCTAGGCCACTGGAACTGGAAGTGGAATGACGCCCGGAAGAACTACCCAACCTACGAGCAGGAGATCATGAGCGGAGTCCTGTTGCTGGCAAGCCAGACTCGCATCGTGGGATCAAACCCTGTTACGTGGTTGTGTGATCAGGAACCGGCACAAGCATTCCTACATTAGCCTCCACCCGAACAAAAGACGATCAGGAGATTGTGGACCTTTTTATCACAACTTCAATTGGCGACCTTCCACATTCCTGGCGTGAAGAACGAGTTGTGCGACTACCTTTCACGAGGTTCGTTCAACGACTTGCTGGGACGAGACACGAAAGAACTCGCGAAGGAGGCTTTCGCTAAGATGAACGTGCAGTTGGACCTCTTCGCAAAGGCTACACCCTCGGAATCTACAGAATGGAAGGTCACAGACCTGTTGCCCGAGTATCCCATCCTGAAAACGTTGAAGGAGGGACGAAGCTTCGTAGATGACAGAGGAGTCCAATGGGCACGTACGGCGAGTCACCTGTACAGAGAAGAAGTGATATGTGTACCGTCAACACACGTGAAGTCGATGGGGCGATGGGCACACAAGACGAACGGACATCCTCAAGTGGAACGAACACGTTGGTTTTTCGAGAAGCATTTCTACACAAACCTGAGCCAAGAGCGACTGAACGAAGTCTTAAGGGAAGTTTGCACGGAATGCTCATGCTCGAAGGCCAAGCAAAGCACAAGGGCTGATCAAGGTTTAACAGCTCACTTACCAATACCGAGAATGGTGAACAGTAATCTGTACCTGGACTTCACGGAGATGCCCAAGTATTCAGGGCACGACTTCGCCTTGCTCGTGACCTGTGGATTGAGCAGGTACACACGTGTGTTTCCGCTCACGAAGAGATGCGATGGAGAAACTGTCTTTAAAGAGCTGTTCGAAGGTTCGATACAAGCCTACGGGATGCAGAAACGGATACACAGTGACAGAGACATTAGATTTACCTCAAACACTGGCTGGTACACCGGAGTCCTCAAGAACATGGGCGTCGAGGTCGACTTCGGGACGCCGAACTATAAGAGAAAGAACACGCAGTGCGAGAGGCAGATCAAAGCGTTCAAGGCCATTACAAGAATACTACTTGCCGAAGAAAGTAGCCGCAACTGGATTAAGCTAGTGCCTGTAGCCGTCTACATGATGAACAATCAGATCTCAAGTCGGACCGGATATGCTCCCACCGAATTGTTTTTGGGACGTCCGGGTTTCTTTTACGAGTTCCCTACCGCAGACGATTGCAACGTGAAGGTGAAAGGATGGCTTGAAGAGCAAAGAACCATGGCTGAGAAGGCACAAGAGCTGCTGACCAGAGTGCGTAATCGAGAACACCGTCGACAAAACAGAGGGAAATCACACGCCGAGTACAGAGAGGAAGACCTGGTACTCGTTCATCATACTCGTTTTCCTCGATGGCCACGAAACGACTTGGATCTGCCGTACTTCGGACCATACCTGGTGACGAAAGTTGGGCCCGGTACTGTCAAGGTTAAGGCGAGCCCAAGCATGGGAGGGTTCGTGGATTTGGGTTACAACCAACTGAAAAGGTACACCGCGGTGGAAGATGACGACCTGGAAGCATGGGAAGAACTGGCGATCGAAGCGGAAAGGTCGAGAATGGCGGCTGACGAGGATGAAAAAGAAGGAGGCGTGCAAGAAGAAGACGGGGTACAGCAGCTTCCTGAAATGGACGACGAAGAAATGAAAGAGAAGGACTGCTACACCGTGGACTCTATCCTGCAGCACAAGTACAAGCACGGGTGGCGATTTCTCACACGATGGGCGGAGTACGAAGTTAGCGACAGCACGTGGGAACCCATCAGCGCATTCGTGTTAGACAACGGTAATTTGACATACCAGTTTGTCTCTTACTGTCGGCTGCACGATCTCAGTGGAATCCTGGAAACGGCAAGAAAGATGGCTCAAAGGAAGTTGGAACGAACGCTACATCGCGAAGAGAAAGGGGAAGAGGCACAGAAGCGAGTAGACGATGAGCAAGAGCCAGAGGCAGTACCAAGAAGGAGCAAAAGATTGCGAGCAAACTGACCTCCGTGTGTCGCCATCCAAGTGAGGTACATGTTGGCGAAGAAGTGCTCCTAGGCGGTGAAGAAGACGGAGAGCAGTGCGGCGGCGACGGCGGCGGTGGCTGCGCGCTGGTGCTCAGGGCCGATGCCCTCCACTTCCACGATCACCTCCAGGTCCTCAACCTCCAAGAGGAGTTCCTCCTGGGGGAGAGCGAGAGGGCCATGGCGAGGAGGGATTACCCACTCCTCGGGCACAGGAACACTGGGGCCCGGAGGGTCCCAGGTCCACACCCAGTGGACCCCAGCAGGGGTGAGCCGGGGGGCGCGCCGCATGGAGCGGCGGGGCACGCCTGGAAGCGTGGCGCCTCCTGATCAGACCCACAGGGCAGGAGTTGCAGTTGGAGTCTGCAAGATCCAGGCCCCATGGAACGGAACCCATGTCGGCGTGGTCAACCCAGCAGGCCGTCCGTGCTCATACGCCGTGTTGACGTACGACGGCAGGGACGGAGGCGGGTTGCTGGGGAGACGTGGAGTTTGAGGGGCGACTGGCACAGGCACTGCAAAAGCAGCAGCTGGCGCAGTCGCTGGAGGAGAGGCCCAACGGCGGTGCACACTCTTCTTTTTGACCATACTGTTGACAAGAAAAAGAATAAAAAAAGGGACGAAAAGACCGACTTATGCAAGCTGAAGGGAGTGGTCTGCAAAATTGGAACAAGTCCGGCCGATATCTGAAGTGCGCACGTGCGCTTTGTCTGAGACCAGGGGGGAAAGCAAGAGGACCCAAAAAAAGTGCCTGACTTGAAACTCTGCTGTTTGTTGACTGTTTAACCACAGACTTTTGTTTGCAATAGTCCAGAGAGAGTTAGGAATAGGTGGAGTGTGACTGACTGTACACTGCTGACTGAAAACACTGTTGCGCCTGAGTGTAGTAGATACTGGAAGGGTAGTTGGTTTTGAGACCCTAAGGTTAGGTTTGTATGGCACTGTCCCGCACTGGAGTCGGTACCCCAGCAAATCTGTGCGTTCGTCAACCTGCACAACCACTATATCAGACGGATGCAAAATTGTCGACGCGCTGGGCCAAAATCAAGTAAATCGAACTTGTGAGTCGACTGAACGAATGGCCGGAGCATCAAAGAAGGCCTATGAAGACTGAAGTCAATGGGGGACTATGACAACTGCGAAGCCTCCAGGAGGATCAGTACTGCAGACTGAGGCCCTTCGAAAAGATGCGAACTGCGTGAAGAACGACAACCGTCCTGCGTCGTCCCCAACGCGCGAATTGGAGGATGAGCAAGGAGTACAACAAGATCCAGCCGAAGTGCAGAAGAGAATGAGGACAGCGCCAACGCGTCTGAAAGGAAATCGAGCACAACGCGTAGCTGTGGACCTCAAGCAGGGCAGCGTCGAAGCCTTGAAGAGCGACAGCGACCTGGTGGGAGTCTGAAGGATCGTAGGAGTGAGGAGTCGTCAACAGCGACAAGATCGGCGCCAATCACAACACCGCAGCGTCGATGAGCCACGAAGACGCGACGAAGTACGCCCACGTGGTCTTCGAGGAGGGGGGAGTGAAGTGGACCCACAATCCTAAGCACCACAGGTTAAAAAGGTTTTGACAGATCGACACATTGATGTCATTTTACTGGCATGCATGTCATTTGCTGATGCATGATGATCATGATTTGGATGGTCACTGATGCATGATGATCATGATTTGGATGGTCATTTATACTGATTTTGTATCATTGCAACCCTGTGTCTCTAAGGCTATTGGAGTCGCTTTTACTACTATTTAACACAGTTTCGTGCTATGCGCCCCTCTTTGAGTGGGAGCCTTTGTGGGCCATTGGCGCTATTCATTCTTTTGCTCTTGGTAGGAAATACCCATGGTGGTCACATGTGCACAACACAAATAACAAGCAAAGGGCAATAGAGAAAGCAAACAAGCAAAGCGTTGTAAAGTAAACGAAGTGAATGGGAAACTGCGAGTGTAAAAAAGTCAGTGGTTTGTCACATACTCTGTGTTTGTACAGCCTCAGTGTGATACAATGAATGAGTCCAAGGTGCAGTGCTTTCTAAGGGGTGCTGGTTAGAGCCTAAATCTTAGTGGATTGGCAATTATTGCCTTGTCCTCCTGGACTTGCATGGTCACGCCATACTCTTGCATAGCATGTAGGGCCAGACACGACATGGTAAAACTTTGTACACCTCCCAGAACTGAATCTTCGAGATCGACTTCGTTCAGTAAATCCTCGATCCGGTCCGAATAATCTTCATGAATGCATGGGAATGGGTCATACTTCAGAGGTTGAGCGATATTGAGATCCGCCAAATAACCATCTTCACTGACTTCATCCCATTGCACTTCGCTGACTTCTTCCCACTGAATGTGGTCCTTGTCAACTTCAGCGTCTCGAACGCCAGCGTCCTGTTCTTCATCTGATTCTGTTGGAGGGTGAATTTCTGGGACTTCAGACTCGTCCTTCGGTGTTGTTGCAGGTGTATCGTGCCCGTATCGTTTCAGTAAATCAGACCGGGTTAAACCACGGTTCACACGATGGAGAAACTTGACCACTTGGGGATTCAGTTCATCCAACGAAATACCACAGTCATTCCCATCGATGAGGGATGCAATGCTTCCCCAGCGTGGGGCTGGTAATCAGCTGGTCGCCCCATCGGGGCAATAGAGGAGTACATCCGGGATAGGAACACGAACCTTCGCCATGCGGCAACTTCCCCGGTTTGGCCCCAATCAGGAAAAATAACCACGACTTGCGCTCAGTTGAGCACAGCTTTGATGACCATCTTCTCGAGGTGTCACCATGGTGGGTTGGCCCAGCATAACTGAAAGTCGTGCCAATTGTAAGCACCACATGAATTGAGAGGAGTGCAGTACAACGGTTTGGTTTGATTCTTGGGGTTGGCGTACAAGTCCACGGTGGGTCTGAAATCGCCAAGGTCGATGAGAACTTGCTCTCTCAGTGAAGGTAACAAACTGCAGGCTTCTCTCCGGGAAATTCTCAGAGACGATTGAGCAGGTGGCAATCCGTGTCCTCCTTCCTTCTGACAGGTCTTCTCAGATAGCGATACCAAGCATAATTCATCAGTCTCTGGATTCTTGACAATGAGTCTTGATGGCGTAAATATCAAACCCAGAATTGTATTGGCGTTTTGACGGATTAAGTTCATGCCCAGGCAGACCTGAAAAGCTGAAGTCTCCATGACGATACAAACAGGAGGAAGACTGAAGATGCCCATGCACACATCCACGGATCTCTCTCCTTCACTGTACGTGGAGTGCCCATCTCCCACCTTGACTGCACAGTAGACCCTGCGATTCGGATCTGACACCAATGATGAAGCCACAATGAAATCGGTTGCACCTGTATCCAAAACGGCGTCACACCTCTCCTCCTCCACAACCATGGGTAGTCACAACGTCAGACCGTCCTTGACAGCGGTTCGAAGCAGGTCCACGATTTTCTCAACCTCCAAAAATGCCAGATCTCTCTTCCTCTTCTTGGCTTCACTCTCAGTGTCCTCCTGCATCGGTTTTTGACATGATCATCATCATCCCAAAGTAGCGTGTGAGTGTAGGAGTGGCAAACCAGGCTGAGGGCTTGGGCCTCAGAGTCCGCTCATCCTTCGATGGCTGGTGCCACTATAGGGCGTGTAGGACGTGTAGTGAGTGTATCACTGTCCCGCCTGTTGCCTGAAATTTTATCAGGGCTTTGGTGGGCAGCGCAGGTGGTTAGTCCAGGTTTTGGCCATCGTAGCAAACAGGCGTTTTTATGCCTCATACCCTTTGGCCACCCCTCCCCTGTAATAGGCAGGTAGGTAGGAAAACCATACCTGGACGCACCTGCTGGGTATTCCCCAAAGGTTTTGCGCCATCACAGAAACTGGGCGCTTAGGGGCGGAGAGACCCGGGGCGTACCCCCTGGCACCGGTAAGACATCCGCCAGGTTCAGCAAGGGTGCAGACTTGGGTACAATTAGGACACCATTTCTGCAGCTTGCTTCCGGGACCTCAGGAATAGCACACTCACACACACACGCTTAGGAAGGTATAGGAAGGGTTCAGTCCCTAGTTTCCTTCTGAGAGGCAAGTGTCTCAGCGAGCCTCAGCAACTCTCCTAGTTTTTTCTGGGACAAGTAGTCAACCAGAACAGAGTTTAGGCGTCCCTCAGGAAGGACAAATGCAGAGAAGGGTTCCCAGGTAGCTTCTTCAACTCAAAACGTTTCCGAGAGGGTGTGAAAACGCCACCCTTGGCGATAGCGGTGTCGGATGACCGACTTCACCAGGTAGAAGCCTTCCTTAGCCATCTCCTCCGCATTCATGTCGGGGAGTTCTCCTTCTACTTCCATTGGACTCGCAGCCCCCTGTAGGTCCAGAGCGGCGATCTCCTCGTCCTTTAGTTCCCATTCTTCCCCACAGAGGTCCTCTGGGTCGTAGTAGCGCTTGAGCTGTTGAGCAGCGCACACCAGGGTCCCCTTTAGTCGGGGAGAACACCGCACATGGTGCAAGACTGAACGCACCAAAGAGTGGGTGAGACTACTCCCCGTCATATCCTTGATGATGAACTCCCAAGAGAGTTTGGCAACTGGCTACACGCCCCATGAGCTGTTCATGGGACGCCCGGCCTGGTTCCTACACGCTCCCCATCCTGAGCATTCCTACTCCACTGTGGATAAGTGGATGAAGGAGCATCAAGACAAGGTGGACAAGGCCAAGGCTATGCTCCACAGAGTGAGGGAGCGCCAGTGGAACAAGAAAAACAAGCACAGGGTGCCCGCCTCCTACCAAGAGGGGGACTTGGTGCTGGTGCACCACAGTCGGCTACCCGCCTGGCCACGCTCCACTAGCGATGACCCCTACTTTGGTCCCTACAAGATCCTATCTGTGGATGGTCACCGTATCACTGATCCTTACGTTCTCCTTGAGAACACGAATCTGTCGCTCACATAGGAGGTTACTCGTATGAGTATAGGGAATCCCTGTTGACACCTGGACATTGCGGGATCTCAGGACTCTCTTGTACCAGCCAGTGTCGGAGCGTACTCGGACATCTTCGTCTGAGTTAATTTCTTTGGGTGCCCCATAGACACAGAACCACTCTTCAAGGAGTATCTTGATGGTCGCCTCGGCGGTGATGTGTTTAGTGCATGGGTACACCCTGGTAAACCTGGTCAGCCCACAGGTTACCAATAGGGCATAGTCATAGCCCCCGAACTTAGGCATCCCGGTGTCGTCCACGTAGAGAACACTGTTGGCACAGCGGGGGATAGGGAGAGTCGAATAGAGACCTCTATCCCTGATATCTCCAGGTTTACACGACCGACACGGGCACTTGTCCATGATAGGCTGGAGGGTCTTCCGCAGCTGGTCATCATGTCATGTCATGTCATGGAGCGCCAGATCCATCGTCCGCTGGTTTGCCCTGTGGGGCGTCCATCGGCAGAACGTCTAGCCGTTACACACACACTCACTCTGATGAAATGGGCCCCAGGTGAGGGGGGGGCCGAGAGCACCATGCATGGCGCGAAAGAGGGAGGCGCCTAGGCCAAGAAAGGCCCACCACGGGATTTTTCTGACAATCCAGACAAACAGGCACACCCATTTTCACTGGAGCCTGCAAACACAGGCCCATATTTATGTCTTATCGTTTATCACAGGCCAGATGGCCATTGTTCACTTCTCTGGTACCTCTGAGCGTTTCCTGCTCTTTTATTATTTTGATTTAATTCTGTTCTAATTTTCAGTTCCAAGCCCCTGTCCTCTGCTGATCAGCTTTGCTTCAGATGCAGATCAACAGATCATACAGTGATGGTACTGTATATGGGCTCCATCCATGACTCCCTCCAGTCTATTTCATCACGTTTTTCGAACTGCTTCCCCTCCTGGAGATAGCCCAGCAAGAATTGTTTGCCATTTTTGTTACTCTCCCTAGGCTATTGGTGCCTCACTTGGCAGTGCTTTGCACCCAGGGAAATTTTCAGTGGCATGACATATTTGTACGGGTTTTATTCCCGTGGCTGTCCTTCGAGGAACCTCGCATGGTGAGCAGTTTGTGATGATGTCTTAGGCGGGAAACCGCCATGTCTCAAAAAAGGCCCACCACGGGCAGGTGAGCGGACGCTCGAAGACACTAGTCCCGCCGGCAGGCCCCGGCGTTCTGGGAGCTAGTGGGTTTCACCTCAGATGGTCGACGCGCGCACTCGCTGAGATCTGTGAGACATATGTGTCAGTGCCGTTGAAACCCTGAGAAACACACGCACTCAGAGGCCCAGAGAGGGCACCAGCCGGTAGAGAAGCTACCTGATGCAGGCAGGACTTGAGGTGGGGTACTTGGTATGGCAGTGGTACCTCTGCCTCATCCGGATAGCACCGTCCCCAGGAGGAGCGACCCGTATTGGCTGGTCCCACTGGTTGGAGCCCGCCCCGGCCCATCCGACTCGAGCAGCTGGTCATCAGTCCACGTAGTGTGGAGTGGGCTTGAATAGCCTCAGGGTACGGTCAGCACCCACATGACCACTGGACTCATGTGTCCACTTCACTAGCGCTGGGACTCTGTCACTGGGTACCACGATTCGGTCCTCGTGCCAGAGGTAGCTCTTGTCCCTCTCCCACTACTCTTGGTTCACCAGGAGGGGTTCCAGGCGCCTCTCCAGGCGCTTAGAGATATCTCCGAACTGCTTTAGGTACTCAGCTTGTTGGAGTCCATCTAGGGGTCGGATCATGGTCATTTTGAGGTCCAGGTGTACATCCATACAGCTGAACGCCTCCTTGGCTAGCGCTTCTGCCCTGGCACCAATCAGGTCGTGGAAGTTGTTGCGGCTGATGTAGGCCGCACACTCGCTTTTGACTCCCTGGATATGGTGCCCTGTCAGCCGTAGTTGGCTGAGGTAGGTCCACCAGCGCCGTAGCTTGGCCTTCTCAGGTGGGGGACCCTTCTGGAAAGTGCGGACCGGTTCTTGGTCGCACAACCATACCACAGGGTTACTCCCCAACAGGCGTGCCTGAGAGGATAGGACCAGCATACCCGCGAGCAATTCCTGCCAATAGGTGTAGTAGTTCCCCCTGGCCTGGTTCCATTTCCAGTTCCAGTGACCTAGGGGTACTAGGACCCACTTGTCGTCGAGGTAGCTGTGTTTGAGGGTACCATCTCGGTTCAGTCCATCTGTCCCCGATTGAATAATGGCCGAGTCAAACTCCTCCTTCTCTACTGCTTGCCATTGGAACAACCTTCCACCACTGCCCACATTGCTGGCGTCGGTCACCACGATGATCCCCCCCTGTGCTCCAGGCACGCCCAAGCACTTAGCGTTAGCCACCTTGTTTTTCAGCTCGTGAAACGCTTGTTGCTCTTGTGGGCCCAGCGCCAGGCGGTACTCTTCTTGATCAAGTCCGTTAGGATGGCGCTGGTGTAGGTGAAGTTGTTGATATGGCGGCGGCAAAAGTTGCAGGCCCCAATGAAACTACGTACATCATGGAGTTTTTTCTTGGGGGGTTCATGCCGTACCTTAGCATCCATCAGGGGTTGGGCCTTAGAGGTCGTCGGGGTCCACCAACCATGGCCAATATCAAACCCCAGGTACTGCATGAACTCCTGCATGAACTCGCACTTCTCCAGCTTGAGTCTGGTGTGGTTCCCTTGGCAGACCGCAAAGAACTCACCTAAGAGGATTAGGTGATCCTCCTGGGTATTGGTTTCTTGGCAAACATCGTCGATGTGCGCCTCCATCTGGGCACCACAGGATATGAGTTCTTGCACCTTGGGTCTTCGCCGTAGGATGGACATGATCTTATACATCAGCTCTTGGAATAGAGCGGGTGCGATGGCCACGCCACAGGGCATGACCTTCCACTTGAACACCCTCTCCTGAGGGGTGATGAAGGCGAGTAGCTCCTGAGCGTTGGGCGTCAGGTCCACCTGCCAGAATCCGCTTCTTTTGTCCATCTTAGTCTTGTAGCGGCAGGAGGCTATCTTCTCAAGGGTAGACTCCATGTTAGGAATGGACCCTGAGTGGTTCAACATCTTCTTGTTCAGCTATTCATAGTCCACCAGCAGCCGTTTGGCTGTAGACCCAGGTTTCGCCACCAGGAAGCAGGGGCTGCAGAGAACGTTCTCTAGTGATTTCACTACTGTGTTTTTGTTGTGCCTCCCCTGCTGCTTGCCGCTGGTGTAGGGTTCCTGCTGCTTGTTTTTGATGAGGAAAATGTTTTATTGTTGAAATACAATCAATCCAGGATTACCCAAGCCGGAGATAGGCAAGTAGATTAAAATCAGGATAACAGCATGAAGGGCTGCAGTCACAAAGAGTTAGATAACGACAACTATCAACAATAGACAACAGCAATTAGCATACATTGCAACTCAGGATGAAATATTTTACATGATTGAGAAAAACTGATTGAAAAACTGCCCCAAGGGCTGAATCTCATCCACAGTGCCCTCTAGAGATGTGCACTCTTTGTTTTGGGTCCCATAGGTGCTGAGGTGGCATGGCTTGTGGCGCTGAGGTCACTGCCATGTCACATGGGATAATCCTACTTAGCTAGGCTGACTTGATATTGAACCCAGGACCTCTCAAAAAGAGGTGCCCCAGCCCCCTAGGGTGCATACCACTAGGATAGCTAAGAATTCATGAGAAAACATAGATAAATTCATAGGCTCTGCCTTCAGTATATCAGTGCCTCAGCAACCCAGGAAAAGATGTTTTAGTGCCTATAGCTTGGGGATAAAGGGGTCCAGACAACATCCTGACTTAGTGTTTGGTTCCATAGGTCAAAATGTGTTATCATCCATTTTGGTTGGGCCAATACTAAGATAAAAGTGCATGAGTGCTTAGAGCAGCTCTAATACAACTAAAGTATACCCTAAAGCATTGGAGAAGCACTTTTTCTTACTCCCCCCTTGTGCTGTGGTGGCCACTACTGTCGCATTTTCAGGGAAAAGGGATTTTTTCTTGGCTTTTCCTTGGTTTCCACATCTACTTCAACATACCTATAGCTTCCCTAACACTGGAAAAGAGCGCTTTACCATTGCCAGCGACTCTTGCTGCATTGTTAATGACAATTTCCAACAGAAAGCTCAGCGCTCTTGGCGCTGCCGGGGTTCCTGTGGCTTGGTGGGTTTGGAATGGGGCATGCCAAGACCATATGCATTTGCATACCTCCCTCCAAGCTGCAGCGTAACACAACCCAACGCCAGACTCTCATAGGACGCTCGACCCAAGTCTCATTGAACCTAATGAAGACACCTGTCCTGGTACTGGGGCGAGGGTGCGCTGATTCAATTAGAATTGCCCCTTGAAGGGGTCTTGATTCTGGTTCAGTCTCCTGCTGCTGCTTTTCGGCCCGAACAGCGGCCTACTCAACGAGGCTTTGCGAGGAGGTCTGTACAACAGAGGAATGGGAGGATGAGGGAAGAATCCACGCAAACGCGAAGCGACAACACCTAGATCCATCAAATGACGGCCTAGAATTTTTCTGAAGGCACACACCTGGACATAATCCAATTGTGCATCAGATGCACATTTTTATAAAATTTGTAGTCATCTCTCGGTTTTTTAAATCAAGAAATTCTTACGCAGAAAAAGGCGGTGCGCAGGAGCGGCTCCTAGCGAAGCGCCGGAGAATAAAGAGTTAATAAGATTATAAGCGTATGTTACGCAGAATGAAAAAAATGACGAAACACACATAAATAGACTAACATAAAAATTACACCCACATTGACAGTAAGAATTGAAGATTCAAGATTTCAAAAATCAACAGAAGGACTTCAATGCATCAGGTATAAACCACAGGTGTGCTCGTCTCGTATGCAACATGCACATTGCTCGTCTCGTGTCTCCGTGAACATGCCTTGTAGCAGCGCTAACAAACGATAGAGGGATAGATTAGAAAGATTGCAGATGATTAGAGGTAAGTCCAGGGTGATTAGACATACACACATATGCATAGCGTTGTTTCTCGCTTGTATCTCGCTTTTCCTTCACCTTGCTTCACTCTCCAGCGGTGAGTAAGGTAGGTAAGCCCAGGTGGGGCCACCCCCTGGTGGAGTTCGTGATTGTGGGTAAGATTTGTAGGAAACAGATTGGTCCCTGTCGCCAGGTTAAGAAACTCGTGCATGCTCGTGCATTCACACACGCATTAAAGTGTAGGCCACGCGAAAGGCGCACGGTAAACCTTGTTTAGGTTACCCAGGGGCTCCACCCAACGTTCTATAAGAGAACGGGTGGAGCTTCTTAAGCTTGCTTGCTTGATGAGGGCGTTTGTGGACAGCGTATTACAGGGCCATCTGAGGAGTGTATAATAAGTCGAGATGGTCTTGGTTCCTCCGCTGGAAACGCTCCTTCATCCGCCTTTGCTCTTCGGGTGGGAAGGTCAGGGTGAACTGGTGCAGTCGCAAGCCGTGCTAAAATATACTGCGCTGATCACACAAACAACAAGCTACGACTCAGCCAGGAGTGGCAAGCGTAGCCCGACATCTTCCACATTCACGCTGTGCACGCCAGAAGTGAACCCCTTCCCTCCAAGCCCTAGCAGGGAAACGCGTAGTGGCGTCCCTCTTAGGCCACAGCTGCTTAGTAGCGCTGTATTCTCTTGCTTTCTCATAGGAGGGTCAGTAGGACCCGTGACTCCTTCCACAGCAACACCAAGTAGCGTCTGTAGGTGTTAGGGTCAGCAGGCCTAGAAAGATGTCCTTGATTGGTGCCCTATAGATTTTGATGAAATCCTGCAGGTTTTTGATGGCAGAATCCGAAAACCAAAGGAGCAAGTGGAGCTAGAACAGGATGTGGATCGAATCAATGAATAGTTTGAAATCCAGTGTAACACAGAAGGGCTGCAGATAGAAAAAGCACGTATAAACACAAAGATTCAATCACAAATGGATAATACAAAAGGTTTTATATGAAGGCTGGACTGACTGTAGCCTCAAAGATAGCATCAAGCACTTCATGTGCACTCTTTTGGGTGAAATGGTGCTGGTTAGGAATGTGGGGTATAGGTGTCAGGCCAGACACAGAATATGACTTGGCCAAGCAACTGAATTCAGAAACAGTTAAAAAGTAGAACCACAATAAGTGGTAGAGACAATTGAGCATAGGGGTCTTGGGGTGGGAGACCACTAGGCTTAACCTCCAAGGCCTAAAGCATGAAATGCCTATTTTTGTTCGGTATATCCTCCATGAAGGAAGATACCTCCGCTCAGTTGAGTGGTAGGGGTGGACTTCATGGGGGGCTGGGGTTACAACCCTAGTTACTTTGAGAAAGTGTACTTTAAGCTTCAAAAGAGTGATAGAAATACTTAAGTTAGTCTTAGCATCAACAAAAGGGTTTTAAAGGGGGCTTGGCCTGGATCAAGCTCTCCAAGAAAGACAAGGTAGTGACTTTTTCTTACTCCCCCCCCGGAGTACTAGTTAGCTAAGCTAGTAGGACCAAGGAAACAGGCTCAAAAATTCCCAAAATTACCTCAGAAAATGCATCAAACTTACCAAAAACATCCTCATCAGTTCATAGAAGCCTATCACAGGTAGGTACCCTTGAAAAACAGTGTAATGTACCGTGAATGATGTCCCTTCGATGGGGCATTCCTCAAAAGTCGTCAGCGTGCGACGAAAACGTTTGGTAAAAATTCGGAGGTACTGGGATTTGAACCCAGGATTCCCTCCCTGGAGCACATATGCCTGCCCACTAGGGTACAGTCGAACGCTCTAATGCGGACGGCAATTGCTGTATAAACAGCGTTTTAGTAAACGTCCTGACCAAGGGCCAGGGCAGAGCAATACTCCCAATGGAGGACACAATTCTCCAGGAGCTGAAAAAAATAGAAAATGTAACCAACAGGGAGTGATTCCTGTGGTTTTGGGAAAAAGCCGTAGCGATTTAAGAAGTCAAATCGCTAAAAACTGACGGAATCACGCAAGAAATCGTCATTTTTACACCAAAACTCAAAGTCGCAGACAAGCGCAGCAGAAGCAGACTTCAAAAACAGGGTTGCGAAAGCGTAAACGGCTCTTGAGAAAGAAGGTATGAGCCGTAGTTTTTAAAGTTCCAAAGGAAATTTTTGCACAGTTGCATCAAAATCTTTATAAACTTTAGGGAAAGGTATTCAAACCCAACCCACACCACAGAGCACGTGGACAACGCACCTCTCAGGTATGCCAGTGTCATTTCACACGCATGCATTGCGCTCGTGTTGGTTGCTTCGTCAAAACGTCAGAGTTGTCAACGCTGTGTTCGTTGGGGGTTCGGGTGCTCCTCTGTCTTGCTCTGCACAGGTCAAAAGAGGAATCGAAAGGTCTGCGATGCGAATGGAGCGCGCAGCGCGCACGTAGGGTTAGAATATGCGCTATGCTTGCGATGCATGTGCCTAATAGAGGCATTAACACGCTGTGGCGCTTTCCCAGTACCCCAATTCACCCTTGTTCTCTCTTCACACGTAGGAAAAGAAAGTGCTTGCTCATGTTTGTGTTGCTGTAGCGCTAAAGTAGGGTTGCGGAAAACGCTTAGGCTTGTTTGGCGCTGTGCAGTGCGCCACTCTCTCTCCGCTTTCTGCAGGAAACAAGACAAGGGTAGCATGCATGACAAACAGTGCATTAATCGCTTAGGGCCGTTTATAATTCGCCGTACGTTTGTGTAAGCGCCTAGGGTTGTTTTGCGCTCGTGTTTCTCTCGGCATTCACATGACGCGTGGTGAGTAAGGTGGGTAAGCCCAGAAGGAGCTCACCTCTTGGTTGAGTCATGCTTGTGATTGGTTATGTTGAGTTATATTAGGTAAGAACAACAGGAAATGGAGAGATTGTGCATACCTGTGCATGCATATGACGCATCAAAGGGTAGGCCACGCAAAGTGCGCACGGTAAACCTTGTCTAGGTTACCCAGGGGCTCCATCCCGCGTTCTATAAGAGAATGGGTGGAGCTTCTTAAGCTTGCTTGCTTGATAGGGGCGTTCGTAGACAGCGTATTATAGGGCAGACTGAGAAGCGTATAACACGTCGAGTCTGTCTTGGTTCCTCCGCTGCAAACGCTCCTGCATCCGCCTTTGCTCTTCAGGTGGGAAGGTAAGGGTGATTGGTGCAGTCCCACTTGGGCAGCGCTAAACTATGCTGCACGGATCACAAACAACAAACTGCAACTCAACCAGGAGTGGTGAGTGCAGTCCGAGTTCATCGCCATCCACGCTGTGCACGCATGCTGCGCACTCCTTCCCTCCATACCCTGACAGGGAAACGCGTGGTGGCGTCCCTGTTAGGCCACAGCCGCTTAGTAGCGCTGTGTTCTCTTGCTTTCTCACAGGAGGGTCAGTAGGACCAGTGAACCCTTCAACAGCAACGCCGGGTAGCGTGTCTAGGTGTTAGGGTCAGCAGGCCTGTCAGGAGTTGAGTGCAAGTGATGAGTGCTCACCCTGCCTTCGAACGCCGGTGCTGGCGTTAGTGAGTGTAGTGTAGTGGTGTCTCCTGTCCTGCGTGCTTTTCCACGTGGGCAGGGGAGTGCATTAGCTTTTGGCCTTAGCAAAATCGGGCGTTTTGTATGCCCTTAGCACACTTGGCCCCCCCTCCCCTCTAGTAGGTAGGGCCTTTGCCGTCTTCCCCCAAGGACAGGCGCCAGCACAGAAACTGGGCACCATAGGAGTGGTACTAGTAACTGACTAGGACTTTCGGTCCGACATCAGTGAAGCCCATTGAGTTGGGAGCCACGCCTCGGAGAGAAGTGAGACACATACAGACATACGTAGCACACATAGGGGTAAGGTAAACCCTGTAGGGAAGGGTAGAACCCCATGGGTCTGGACCAGTCAGAGGTCCTAACTGGGGGCTCGCTTGTCCCCAAGGAGGGAAGGCACACCTTGCCTCATAACACCTTGCTTGTCATTCCCCCCCGTTGTAGTAAGCCACCGTTCTTCGTTGGCTCCCCAAGGTCATTACATCAGGGCAGTCTCCATGCAACACATGGTCAACAAGGCATACACTGGCTGGCTGGCTGCAAACTTGATAAGCGGCCACCTGGTCCACGCTGGAAACCATAGGCATCGGTCTGCAGGGCAGAGACAGGGTCAGTGCAGTGCTCAGTAAGCAGTAGTCTGTGAAAAACCAATGGCCTTCGACCAGGGAGTGGTTGTCACGGGGGGCTAAGGGTCCTGTCCTGCGATGCAATGCGGGGCAACTGTGACAACTGCTCTTACACCCATACACAGGCACGTCTGCACAAGAGTGCTCACTGCACCTGTGAGGTTAGAACACAGTCAATAGACTGACACAGGGAAATTAGTTTTTCCTTTTACGCTGGGAAAGAGTCTCAGTACGGGTTAATAGCTGCCCTTGGTTGTTCTCAACGAGATAGGAGCGGAAGATGGAGTTGATACTCCCATCTGGTTGTATGAAGGCTGACATAGGTTCCCAGGTCGCCTCAGATAACCCATAGCCATCCCACAGGGTTAGTAATTTCCCGCCCTGTTTATAGTCGTGGCGAGCAATACCTGCAACCACGTAGTAACCATCGACTGCCATCTCTTCGGCAGTCATCTCTTCGAGTTCGTCTGCCTCCTCTGGACTGGCAGCGTTCTCTAGGTCTATACGCTCGACCTCACTGTCGCTGAGGCGCCACTCATCCCAAGACAAATCGTCAGGGGAGTGATAGTGCCTCAACTGTTTAGGTGCACACAGCAATTCACCACCTAGACGTGGACTGCACCTGACATGGATCCTGGATCCATCTATCCTGATGATACGATACGGTCCAAAATAAGGGTCCTGTAGGCAGTTACGTGGCCAGGAGGGTAGGCGTGAATGGTGAACCAAAACAAGGTCACCAACCTTGAAGCTGGCAGGTCGCCGTAGGCGGTTCCGTCAGCTCAGTTCACGGTCACGAATGTGTCTCAGGTTAGTTTTAGCCTGGTTAGCCAGAGACTGCTTGTGTTCTAGCCAATCTCCCACAGGGCTCTTGAAGTCCTCAGGAAAGGGGGTTTTGAAGAACCAAGCAGGTCGTCCTCCATGGAACAGTTTGTAGGGGGTGAAACCCGTAGAAGAGCTCCGCCGTGAGTTCATGGTCAGCACTGCCCAGGGCACTAGGCGTACCAAGTCCTTGGTACGCTCCTGTTTCCTCAGGATTCTTAAGTTTTGCTCCATGACACGGCTCTGTCTCTCACAGAGAGGGTTAGACGTGTGGGTATAGGGCACACCTGTGGTTACCTCCACGTTGAGGGCATTTAGCACTCGTTTTTTCCACCCAGTGTCACTGCGGATGCGTACATCTTCATCAGAGTGCACCTGCTTAGGTGCTCCATAGGGTTCGAACCATTGTTCCACCAACATTTTCACAGTCTGCTCACCTGTGAGTTTCTTATTGCAAGAGAACACACGGGTGAAGGGAGTTAGGCCACAGGTGACCACTAGGCAACTATAATAGCCGCCGAAGCGTGGTAGGCCGTGGATGAAATCCACGTAGAGAATAGAGTTAGCACAATAGGGTATGGGTAAGCTGGAAATCAGGCCCCTATCCCTACTGTCGCTCTGCTTGCTGGCATGACAGCCACAAGCATCCACAATGGTCTGCATACGCGACCTCAGTTCAGTCAGGGTTGGACTAGAGTAGAAACACTCACGGAAGAAGTCCACTGAGCAATTAGCGCCAGTGTGACCAGAACTGAGATGGGACCACTGTAGGCACCCATCCAGTCGTGCCTCAGGCACAACAATTCGGTCCTCGTACAAGAGCTACTGATTGTTTTTATACCACTGGTGCCCGTCAATGACACGGGGTTCGATACCAGTGCTGAGGGTTTGGAGAATTTCTTTATACTCTGACTGATAGTCGGTTAGACTCCAACCCTCCAGGATTCCAGCAGTGCGCATGGACAGGTCAAGTTGGACATCCATACGCTGGAAAGCCTCTTTGGCGAGCGCCTCAGAGCTCTCACGTATAAGCGCATCGAAGTTATTGCGCGATATATAGTCAGACAGTTCATTTTTTATACCGGGGATATGATGAACTTTCAACCTGAACTGGCTCAGGTAAGTCCACCACCGCTTTAGTTTTGCTTTCTCTGGTGGTGGGCCCTTCTGAAAAGACTTCACAGGTTCCTGGTCACATAGCCAGAAAATAGGGTTAGATCCCAGGAGTCGGGATTGTGACGAAAGCACCAACATACCGGCCAGGAGTTCCTGGTCATAGGTGCTGTAATTGGAACGCGCCTTGTTCCATTTCCAATTCCAGTGTCCCAGTGGCACCAGCCACCACTCACTGGTAGGATAGTCATGATTCAACGAACCAACACGGTTCAGTCCACTAGTACGATAATGGCAGTGGGTTAGTTCGGCGGGGTTAAGCTCTTGCCATCGGTAGATCGTAGCACCCCCCGCTACATCACTGGCATCAGTGATCAGGACTATCTTGCCCTTAGGGCGGGGCACTCCCAGGCAGTTGGAGGAGGCAATTTTCTTCTTCAACTCCTGGAAACATTCCTGCTCTCTGGCGGTTCACCTCCAGGGAGTAGTTTTCTTGATTAGGTCAGTGAGGGGGGCAGAGGAGTAGGTAAAATTGTGGATTTGACGCTGATAGAAATTACAGGCGCCCACAAAACTCCTCGCATCCTGTAGAGCCTTCTTGGGGTCATCGCGAATCTGCATGTCCTGTAGGGGCTGCATCTTAGAAACGGCTGGTTTCGACCGGCCATACCCCACGTCGAAACCCAAAAAATCCATCTCCTCTTTCATAAACTCACATTTTTGGAGTTTGATTCGGAGATGGTTTTCTTGACAAACAATGAAGAATTCACGGAGGAGAAGGGCGTGGTCCTCTTGGGTAATAGTACCCAAACTCACGTCGTCGATGTGGGCCTCCATTTCTGCACCCTGAGAAATCAACTCCTGTACTAGAGGCCTGCGCCTCAGTATGTACAAATTTTTGTTTATTAGCTCCTGGAAGAGCGCTGGGGCATTAGCCACCCCAAACGACACGACCTTCGCGTTAAAGACACCACCCTTAGGGGTTATAAAAGCGAGCAGCTCCTGAGCTGCGACGGTGAGGTCCACCTGCCAGAGACCAGAGCGTTTGTCCATTTTGGTCTTGTACCTGCATTTGGCAATACGCTCCAGGGTATTTTCCATGTTAGGAATACTCCCTGAGTGGTTCTGGGTTTTCTTGTTGACCTCTCCATAGTCAACAACCAGTCGTAGGGCAGTCGACCCTGGTTTAGCAACCAGGAATCAGGGACTGCAGTGATGGGGGTAGTCCCCCTTCTTATATTCTTCAACGAAGCCAGCATCAATACATTCCTGGATCTGGCGCTCGATTTCTTCAACCTGTTCCTGTGGAGCGGGATAGGGACGACGCCTCACTCGCGTCTCTTCAAATTCACGTTTCAGTTTCAGGTCCATCTGGACCAGTTTTTTACAAGAGAGGGGGGGCGGCAAGGCGCCGAACACCTCCTCATAGGTTATCACCAGTTTCTTCACTCGGGGGTCAAGGTTAAGATTCTCGACTTTCTGCAGGATATCCTCCTCAGCATGCAGGTTGCTCTTTCCATGTTCTTTCTTTTTCTGCCGATCAGCAGTTTCGGCAGGCACAGAACCATCGTCCCACTCGAGGGGACATTGCTGCCCATAGTGCAGAGAATACACTAGCGGTATCTCAGGATTAGGCAGCGTATAGGAATCATCGTCCTCCTCAGACCAGATGGAGGATTTCCAGGTCTGTCTGAGGTATTGCAGCCGCTCTTGGCGTTCAATACCTTCGGCCTTCAGGTACAACAGCCGCCGGAGTTCCTGAGTGTCATGCTCAGACAGTGGCATGTTATTAGAAGCAGGCCGCACCAGAGCATCAGGACTCCGGGCCACGGGTTCACCTGTGTGCATAGGCTGCATGTGTAGCACTGGCTTCCCAACAGGGGGAGCGGGTTCTGAGGTCGACTCTAGATCTACCTCCTCCAGCAACAGCTGGGCTAGGAGGGCACTGTGTTTAAGGTCAACGCAGCTGGGATCAACAGGAGGGATAGTGCTGGCGCTCTCAGACAGTTGGTCGCCAGCATCCTCCTTAACAGCCGGAGGTTCCACATAGCCATCGGGAGATTCACACCCTGTAAGTGTGTCAGATAGGTGCTCAAGAGATCGGTTTTTGCCATCAGAAAGGGTCAGGCCACGATTTTCGGCCATGACCTCTTTCAGTAGCACCTGGTCTAGGTCACACAGGGGTACAGAATTGAGAGATCCGTCAACTGAAGCCGGTTTGGACCCCCGTGGCCATCTTGGGGTCACTTGGGGTGTGTATCTATGTGCCGGCAAGCTGCCAGTCCATTTTGAAGAACGTGACGGGCCAATTGGTAGTTTTCAGTACGATAGTTAGTCTTGGATGCGTAGCGCAGCCCAGACACTTTTGGTCCTGACAGCTCCAAAGGTACGGAGAAGAGCCCACTGCCAAAGTAGCAGTGCAAAGCATAGGGGCGCTGGAGAGACAGCATTTTTACCTGGGGGTTTCTTTGTAGGAAGTCCGTACCAATGACGATGTCAAAGGCGTCGGTGTCCAGCACTCTGCAGTGTTGGGTCACAGTTTCGTCGCCCAAGCATATATACACATCGACTCCCCCCAAGGAATGGATGGTACGCCCATCCCTACTCTTATGGCCACGGTCTTAGTTTTCTTGAAAGTCATTGTGGTATACTTATTTAGGTCAACCGACGACGTTTTTCTATCTTTGATGCCCTTGGTCCATTTTGTAGATCAAGAGGAGAGCGGATGTGGCGTAGGGCACCGATTATGAGTGTCCTAACCCCTCCCTTGGGGCGTGGGGGGCGCCTACGACGTGTGTGGGGCCTCCATGTGTCCTTTGGACATCGAGGGGGGGGGTTGCAGCCCGTTGGGGTCCTCCCGTCCTCTCTTCAATGACTTCCGAGCGGTAACAACGCTCTGAGAAGAGGGGTGAAGCCGGTTCGGACCCCCGTGGCCATCTTGGGGTCACTTGGGGTGTGTATCTATGTGCCGGCAAGCCGCCATTGGCTGATATCATACTCTCCCATCCACCTGACCTAACCCGATGTGGTAGTGTGATAGGTTTGGCCATTCCGGCTATGAGCGGCCATATTCAGTACCGAGGCGCCGCCAGCTGAGATTTATATATCAGAATATCAGGAATCAACAGGGTTTTTTTATCATAAGGTTTCCGTATTTTTTCCGCCTTCCGTTCTGATGGTCAATGTATCGGCGACTGTCAGTTGGCTCGCGATTTGGCGGTAACCGATTGGTTAACTGTTATTTCCAGATATTTTGGCGGAAACCCCGATGAAGAGTCAGATTTCATCAGTAAAGGGTTCGTTGCTTCCGCAATTTTCTAAATATGCACTCGAAATTTTAATCTGAATTTTTCGCGATGTCGAAATCGGATTTTCGACTTCGACATCGCCGCACTTGATTTGGTCTTCTTCGAGTGGTCAGACTCCTTTCCCTATGCCCAAATCAGGTTTCCCTTATACTTGCCACCCATTTGACTTGGAGATATAAGGGAAACAAAAGTGAATCTTGGGACCACTTTGAAGCGCAATATCTACGCGCGAGTGTGAGGAAAGAGAATAAGGAAGGTTGCGTTGTAAGCGCCTTAGTCTCAACTTTTTTTTGGTAGGGTCCAACACCTTAAGTTGTCACACACACTCGTTGTATCATAGGATCATGGTCAACATGGTAGAAACTTGTTTATAACTTGTTGACCATGTGTCCGGACTTGATGTTCTGACTTTCGAGTGTAGCGCATGAGTCTTGCGGTTGCATAGCATCTTTTCTTAGGTTCCCACGTCCATTTAACCCAAAGTTATGACCATGGAGGGGCATGGCATACCATGGTGGGAGCCTATTTCAAGGGCTATGTGTGATATTGGTAGTATATATCTTGATATGCTCACGCCCATGTTATATATCTTCGTGTGGCCGAAGAGATGAGTAAGAGAAAGTCACTGCCATGTCTTTCTTGGAGGGCTTGATCCGGGCTAAGCCCCCCTTAAAACCCTTTGTTGATGCTAAGACAAACCTAAGTGTTTTTCTCTCTCTTAGTTGCACTTTCTCAAAGTAACTAGGGTTGTGACCCTAGCCCCCCCATGAAGTTCACCCCTACCACTCAACTGAGCGGAGGTACCTTCCTTCATGGAGGACATATCAAAAAAAAACAGGCATTTCATGCTTGTTGGCCTTGGAGGTTAAACCTAGTGGTCTCCCACCCCAAGACCCCTATACTCAATTGTTTCTACCACTTATTGTGGTCCTACTTTGTAACTGTTTCTGAATTCAGTTGCTTGGCCAAGTCATTTCCTGTGTGGTCCTGACATCTATGCCCCACATTCCTAACCAGCACCATTACACCCAAAAGAGTGCACATGAAGTGCCTAATGCTATCTCTGAGGCAAGAGTCCGACCAATTTTCATATAAAATCTTTCGTTTTATCCATTTGTGATTGAATCTTTGTGTATAAACCTGCTTTGTCTATCTGCAGCCCTTCTGTGTTACACTGGATTACAAAAACAATCATTGATTCGATCCACATCCTGTCCTTGCTCCACTTGCTGCTTTGGTTGGGGTTTTCAACTACAAAACCTGCAGGAATACATCAAAATATCTAGGGCAGAATTCAAGGACATCTTTCCGGTAGCAGAGACAGTCCCTTGTGACCTTTTGAACCGACCCTGAGAAGAAGTGCAGCACAAAAGCTCAACAACAAGTTCATCATGTCCACGCCAAGCGCCAGGACCTGGCCTATCAGAACTGTCCAAGTGCAAATGGGCAGCATGGCCCACCCAATGAGTGAACCACCTTACCGAGCTCCACATCATCTCAGTGGCGCATCTGGGTCCCAAGGAGATCCAGAACGCAGAAGGGCGGAAGAGAATAAAGGCCTTACCACCGAGGCCTTAGCAGCACACGGTGGAGACAGCTTCAGTCACCTCCACAGACGTGTGGCTGCTTCAGTATCAAGATCCAATTGTCCAGCTTCATCCTCAACTGCCATTGAAGGACCTGAGGAGTATGAGGAGCTGAGGAAGAAGATGGATGAGTACATCCTACATGAGGAGTACTACAAATCCATCCGTGGGGAAGATGGAGAGGAGCCATTGGCTGTACATGGATCCAGACCACGTACAGACCTAGGGTCCTACGCACACTCTGGTCCTCCGTCCACTGCATCCCTGCCAAGACGAATAAGACCTGAGTATCCAAGACCATGTTGTCCAACCCCAAGGGCCCCCGAAGTGGGCCCGACACGAGTCGAAGAACAACACCATCCAAGGCAAACCTACGGTGCCCTGGATCATACGGCCGAGCTGTTGGCCAAACTCCTGTCTGGATCAGAAGATCCAGATGTGACGGCCCTATCAGAGGCCATTAAGGCTAAACTGGGTATTGCTGAACCCTTACCCAAGCCAGAGTTGCCCTCTCTCTCTCCAGGACTGAGTACCCTGGCCGAAGATCTCAAGAGATCAAGGGTCTCAAGGCTGTTGCCTAAGGTCACCTGCAACAGCCCCTTTCACCCCCGTGCCAGGACTGTGCCTATGGCTGATCTACAGGACGTGCCTGTCACAGAGAGTGAGAGAAGAGCGCTGTCAGCCCTGGCCCCTCTTGCCGGCGTGTCGCCTTCAGGCCTAACACCGGGGGGTGGGAAGACGGGCAGAACAATTGCCCAGGCGAACATCCTGCTGGAACTGCCGGAGTTCGACCCCAAAAATCTGCCTGAATGGGCAGAAGAATTTGCAGAGTTCCTTTTGTTGACTGGTCAATCCCATGTGGATGTGGCCACCAAATGTTCACTGCTAAAACGCTCATGCAAAAAGAAATTTTTGCAAAAACAGGTCAAACAGATTGTGAAAACCTGTTCTACCTGGGCAGAGGTACTCCTGAGGTGGGAGAAAACAATCCCAGTCTATGAGACTGACCTCAGCGTACGCACACAGATCGAGGAGCTACCTATGCTCCCGGAGTTTCCATCCGCTGCGCGAATTTCTGAGTATGTGTGCGACTTGGAGTACTTGTTTTCGAGGATGAACGTGGGCTCCTACGGAGCCACTGAGCCCCACCTGTGGCTCATGAGTAAGATCCCCCAGCGTACGTGGGATGATTGCCGCTCCACCTCTGATAGGGAGAGCAGGACCAACTCGTACGATGAACTGGTGGATCTCTTGATTGAACTAGCTCTTGAGAGAGAGAATGACTCCCACATGGAGAAATTCCTCAAGAAGCATTTGGGACGAGGTGGTACCCCTACCCCCGAACGTGGCGAAGGGAAGGGGCATAAAAATCCCACTAACACCAAACAGGGAGGTGGTAAAGGGACGGGCAACCTACGTGCCATGAACGAGGTTCAACCTGATGCAGGCACACCCCCCCTGTTCTACTGCCGACCTGTCAATGACAAGGGGGGACCTTGTCATGCCTCTGACTGCGATCTCCGCAGTGGCTGTATGCTGCAGATGAAAGGTCAGCAGCACACCAAAGATGGCAAACAAGTGACCCATCAGGACCATTTCAGGTGTACCATCACCTGTGGTTACCTTGGCAAACGTCGTCACTACGAGGACGAATGCCACATCAAGAAACGCGAGAGTGACACACTCAAGCGTCAGGAGGCGGAGCGCCAGAAGACCCAGACGCCCGCCAGAAAACCCCCGAACGGGGATAAAGGTGCTAAAGGAGGTGGCAAAGGGGGTGGCAAAACGGGACCCCCTAACCCCCAGAGGCGCTCATCAGCGCCCGTTGCAACACCCACTCCTGCTGCTACACCCGCTCCCGCGGGTAACCCACAGAAACGCCCCCAAGGGGATAATGCTACCCCTGAGGGGAATAATTCCAAGAAGAGGCGGTTGGCCTGGATGGCCAAGTCCCTCATGGCTGCAGGGGTGGATGTGAAAATCCCTGATGAGGAATAGGGGGGCGGCTCCGAAGAGGAGGACTTGGTTTTCTGGATCCTCGTGAAAATCGGGGATCAGGTTTTTCGAGCGGTGCTTGATACCGGTGCAACACTTTCCATAGTGGCCCGGCGCCTGCTTAAAACTTTCAGGAAAACTAAGACCGTGGCCATAAGAGTAGGGGATGGGCGTACCATCCATTCCTTGGGGGGGGTCGATGTGACCATATGTCTGGGCGACGAAACCGTGACCCAACACTGCGGAGTGTTGGACACTGACGCCTTTGACATCGTCATTGGCACCGACGTTCTAAGAAGAAACCCCCAGGTAAAAATGCTGTCCCTACAGCGTCCTTACTCTTTGCACTGCAACTTTGGCAGTGGGCTATTCTCCATTCCTTTTGGAGCTGTCAGGACGAAAAGAGTCTGGGCTGCGCTACGCAGCCAAGACGAACTATCGTACTGAAAACTACCAACTGGCCCGTCATGTTCTTGAAAATGGACTGGCGGCCCTTCAGGTAAACCTGGATGAGATCCAGGTGGAATTGTTTGCGAGCCAACAACAGCACATCATGCAGTTGTACTGCTCGAAACAACTGAACAATGCTTTCCGTTTCTTCTGGAAAGCAATGGGCCTAGCGTATGCTAACCCTCCCTTCTCCCTGCTCGCGAAGGTTCTAACCAAAATCGCTTATGAGGGAGGAAGGGTTGTTATGTGCACCCCTGACTGGGGTTGCTCTGGTCAACATGCTTACTGGCGCCGTATGCTAGATCGAATGACCGTGGGAAGAGTGCAACTCCTCGACGGCCCCATCTATGTGCCTGAGGATTCAGACACAGCTATGCAGGCCCCTGAGTGGGTCAGTTTCCTGTCCATCGTCGATGGATCTCTCAATCCTGTACGTCTGTGTGACCTAGACCAGGTGCTACCAAAAGAGGTCATGGCCGATAATCGTGAACTGACCCTTTATGATCTCAAAAATCAATCTCCTGAGCACCTATCTGCCACACTTACAGGGTGTGAGTCTCCTGATGACTATCTGGAACCTGCAGCTGTAAATGAGGGTGCTGACGACCAACTGTCTGAGATCGCCAGCAGTATTCCCTCTGTTGATCCCAGCTGTGTTGACCTAAAACATAGTGCTTTCCTAGCCCAGCTGTTGCTAGAGGAGGTAGATCTAGAGTCAACCTCTGAACCCGCTTCCCCTGTAGGGAAGCCAGTGCTACACATGCAGCCTGTGCACACAGGTAAACCCGTGGCCCGGAGTGCTGATGTTCTGGCGCGGCCTGCTGCTAATAACATGCCATTGTCTGAGCATGACACTCAAGAACTCCGGCGGCTGTTGTACCTGAAGGCCGAAGGTATTGAACGCCAAGAGCGGCTGCAATACCTCAGACAGACCTGGAAATACTCCGTCTGGTCTGAGGAGGACGATGAGTCCTATACGCTGCCTGATCCTGAGATACCTCTAGTGTATTCTCTACACTATGGGCAGCAATGTCCTCCTGAGTGGGACGATGGTACCGTGCCTGCCGAAACTGCTGATCGGCATAAAAAGAAAGAACATGGAAAAAGCAACCTCCATGCTGAGCAGGGTTTCCTTCAGAAACTCGAGAGTCTTAACCTTGACCCCCGCCTGAAGAAACTGCTGATAACCTATGAGGAGGTGTTCGGCGCCTTGCCGCCTCCCCTTTCTTGTAAAAAACCGGTCCAGATGGACCTGAAATTGAAACCAGAATTTGAAAAAGACGCGAGTGAGGCGTCGTCCCTATCCTGCTCCAAAGGAACAGGTCGAAGAAATCGAGCGCCAGATCCAAGAATGCATTGATGCTGGCCTCGCTGAAGAGTATAAACACGGGGACTATCCCCATCACTGCAGTCCCTGTTTCCTTGTTGCTAAACCAGGGTCGACTGCCCTACGTCTTGTTGTAGACTATGGTGAGGTTTACAAGAAAACCCAGAACCACTCAGGGAGTATTCCGAACATGGAAAACACCCTGGAGTGTATTGCCAAATGCAGGTATAAGACCAAAATGGACAAACGCTCTGGTTTCTGGCAGGTGGACCTAACCGCCCCAGCTCAGGAGCTGTTGGCCTTTATAACCCCTAAGGGTCGTGTCTTCAAGTGGAAGGTTATGCCTTTCGGGGTGGCTAATGCCCCAGCGCTCTTCCAGGAGCTTATGAACAAAATTCTGTACATACTGAGGCGCAGGCCTCTAGTACAAGAGTTGATTTCTCGGGGTGCAGAAATGGAGGCTCACATTGACGACGTGAGTTTGGGTACCAATACCAAAGAGGACCGTGTCCTTCTCCTCCGTGAATTTTTCATTGTCTGTCAAGAAAACCATCTCCGAATCAAACTCGAAAAATGTGAGTTTATGAAAGAAGAGATCGAGTATTTGGGTTTCGACGTGGGGTATGGCTGGTGGAAACCAGCCGCATCTAAGATGCAGCCCCTACAGGACATGCAGATTCGCGATGACCCTAAGAAGGGTCTACACGATGTGAGGAGTTTTGTGGGCGCCTGTAATTTCTATCGGCGTCACATCCACAATTTTACTTACTCCTCTGCACCCCTCACTGACCTGATCAAGAGAACTACTCCCTGGAGGTGGACCTCCAGAGAGGAAGAGTGTTTCCAGGAGTTGAAGAAGAAGATCGCCTCCTCCAACTGCCTGGGAGTGCCCCGCCCTGAGGGCGAGATAGTCCTGATCACTGATGCCAGTGATGTAGGGGGGGGTGGTACGATCTACCAATGGCAGGAGCCTAACCCGACTGAACTAACCCACTGCCATTATCGTACTACTGGACTGAACCGTGATGGTTCGTTGAAACATGACTATCCTACCAGTGAGTGGCGACTGGTGCCACTGGGACACTGGAATTGGAAATGGAACCAAGCGCGTTCCAACTACAGCACCTATGACGAGGAACTCCTGGCCGGTATGTTGGTGCTATCGTCACAATCCCGACTTCTGGGATCTAACTCTATTGTCTGGCTGTGTGACCAGGAGCCTGTGAAGTCTTTTCAGAAGGGCCCACCACCAGAAAAAGCAAAGCTAAAACGGTGGTGGACTTACCTGAGCCAGTTCAGGCTGACAGTGCATCACATCCCCGGGATTAAGAATGAACTGTCTGACTATATATCGCGCAACAACTTCGATGCGCTTATTGGTGAGAGCTCTGAGGCGCTCGCCAAAGAGGCTTTCCAGCGTATGGATGTCCAGCTTGACCTGTCCATGCGCACTGCTGGAATCCTGGAGGGTTGGAGTCTAACCGACTATCAGTCAGAGTATGAAGAAATTCTCCAAACCCTCAGCACTGGTCCCGAACCCCGTGTCATTGACGGGCACCAGTGGTATAAAAACAATCAATACCTCTTCTACGAGGACCGAATTGTTGTGCCTGAGGCAGGACTGGATGGGTGCCTACAGTGGTCCCATCTCAGTTCTGGTCACACTGGCGCTAATCGCTCGGTGGACTTCTTCCGTTAGTGTTTCTACTCTAGTCTAACCCTGACTGAACTGAGGTCGCGTATGCAGACCATTGTGGATGCTTGTGGCTGTCATGCCAGCAAGCAGAGCGACAGTTGGGATAGGGGCCTGATCTCCAGCTTACCCATACCCTATTGTGCTAACTCTCTTCTCTACGTGGATTTCATCCACGGCCTACCACGCTTTGGCGGCTATGATAGTTGCCTCGTGGTCACCTGTGGTATATCTCGCTTCACCCGTGTGTTCCCTTGCAATAAGAAAATCACAGGTGAGCAGATTGTGAAAATGTTGGTCGAACAATGGTTCGAACCCTATGGAGCACCTAAGCAGGTGCACTCTGATGAAGATGTACGCATCCGCAGTGACACTGGGTGGTACAAACGAGTGCTAAATGCCCTCAACGTGGAGGTAACCACAGGTGTGCCTTATACCCATACGTCTAACCCTCTCTGTGAGAGACAGAACCGTGTGGTGGAGCAAAACTTAACAATCCTGATGAAACAGGAGCGCACCAAGGACTTGGTACGCCTAGTGCCCTGGGCAGTGCTGTCCATGAACTCACAGCGGAGCTCTTCTACGGGTTTCACCCCCCACGAACTGTTCCATGGAGGACGACCTGCTTGGTTCTTCAAAACCCCCTTTCCTGAGGACTTCAAGAGCATTGTGGGAGATTGGCTGGAACACAAGCAGTCTCTGGCTAACCAGGGTGATACTAACCTGAGGCACATTCGTGACCGTGAACTGAGCCGACGGAACCGCCTACGGCGACCTGCCAGCTTCAAGGTTGGTGACCTTGTTTTGGTACACCATTCACGCCCATCCTCCTGGCCACGTAACTGCCTACAGGACCCTTACTTTGGACCCTATCGTATCATCAGGATAGATGGATCCAGGATCCATGTCAGGTGCAGTCCACGTCTAGGTGGTGAACTGCTGTGTGCACCTAAGCAGTTGAGGCACTACCACTCCCCTGACGACTTGTCTTGGGATGAGTGGCGCCTCAGCGACAGTGAGATTGAACGTATAGACCTAGAGAACGCTGCCAGTCCAGAGGAGGCAGACGAACTCGAAGAGATGACTGCCGATGAGATGGCAGTCGATGGTTACTACGTGGTTGCAGGTATTGCTCGCCACGAGTATAAACAGGGCTGGAAATTCCTTACCCTGTGGGATGGCTATGGGTTGTCTGAGGCGACCTGGGAACCTATGGCAGCCTTCATACAACCAGATGGGAGTATCAACCCCATCTTCCGCACTTACCTCGTTGAGAACAACGAGGAACAGCTCCTAACCCGTGCTGAGACTATGTCCCAGCGTAAGAAGCGGAACTAATCTCCCTGTGTCAGTCTGTGCCCTGCAGACCCATGCCTATGGTTTCCAGCGTGAGCCAGGTGGCCGCTTATCATGATTGCAGCCACCCAGCGAGTGTGTGCCTTGTTGACCATGTGTTGCATGGGTACTGCCCTAATGTAATGACCTTGGTGAGCCAACGAAGAACGGTGGCTTCCTACACCAGGGGGGAATGACAAGCAAGGTGTTATGAGGCAAGGTGTGTCTTCCCTCCTTGAGGACAAGCGAGCGCACAGTTAGGACCCCTGACTGGTCCAGACCCATGGGGTTCTACCCTTCCTTACAGGGTTTACCATACCCCTAAGTGTGCTACGTATGTCTGTATGTGTCTCACTTCTCTCCCCAGCGTGGCTCCCGGAGACCGGGCTTCGCTGACGTCGGACCGAAGGTCCTAATCAGGTACTATTACCACTCCTATGGTGCCCAATTTCTGTGCTGGCGCCTATCCTTCGGGTAAGACGGCACCAGCCCTACCTACTAGAGGGGAGGGTTGGCCAAGTGTGCTAAGGGCATACAAAACGCCCATTTTTGCTGCAGGCCAAAAGCTAACGCACTCCCCTGCCAACGAGGAAAAGCACGCGGGACAGGAGACACCACTACACTACACTCACTAACGCCAGCACCGGCCTTCGAAGGCAGGGTGGGCACTCGTCACTTACACTCACCTCCTGCCAGGCCTGCTGACCCTGACCCCTACACACGCTACTGGGTGCTGCTGTCGAGGATAACTCAGGCCCTAATGGTCCTCCTGTGACGAAGACAAGAGAACACAGCGCTCCTAAGCAGCTGTGGCCTAACAGGGGACGCCACAACGCGTTTCCCCTGCTAGGGCTTGGAGGGAAGGGGTGCTCTCGTTGCGTGCACAGCGCAGATGTCGTTGAAGTCGGACTGCCCTCGCCAGTACTGGCTGAGGCACAGTAATTTGATTTGTGATCAGCGCCCCTGTTTTGCTGGGGCAGAAAAATGGAAAGCCGCCGAAGGCAGCTGCTGCGTGCACCAATCACCCTTAACCTCTCCCACCTGTACAACAGAGGCAAATGAAGGGGTGTTTGCGGCGGAGGAACCAAGCCACACTCCAGGTATTATACCCTTCTCAGTGTGACCTATAATACACTGTCCGCAAACACGCTGACGGATCAGCTCCCCTGTCAAGCAAGCAAGCTCTAAGAGACTCCTCAGGTTCTCTTAAAGAACCTACCGAGGAGCCTCTGGGTAACCTAAACAAGGTTTACCGTGCGCAATTTGCGTGGCCTACCCTTTAATGCATCATGTGCACGCAGGGAAGGGAGGCTGAACGACTGACTCAACCAGGAGGTGAGTTCCTCCTGGGCTAACCTACCTTACTCACCATGCATCGTGTGAATGCCGAATTGAAACGAACACAAAACAAGCCTAAGCGTTTTAAGCAACCCTACTTTAACGCCACGGCCGCACACGAACAAACGCTTTCTTTACTTACCTGTGAAGAAGAAAACGAGGGTGAATTTGGGATACAGGTAAAGCGTCACAGCGTGTGGATGCCTCGATTAGGCACATGCATCGCGAGCACAGCGCATATTCTAACCCTACGTGCGCGCTGCGCGCTCCATTCGCATCACATACCTTTCATTCCTGTTTTTACCTGTGCAGAGCACGAGAGAAGAACACCCGACCCCCGGACGAGCACAGCGTTGACAACCCTAACGTTTTGACGAAACAACCAACGCGAACGCAATGCGTGTGTGTGAGGAGACACTGACATACCTGAGAGATGGGTTGTTGACCTGCTCTGTGGTGTGGGCTGAATTTGAATACTTGACTCTGAAGTTTATAAAAATTTTGATGCAACTGTGCAAAAATTTCCTTTAAAACTTTAAAAACTACGGCTCATACCTTCTTTTCCAAAAGCCGTTTACGCTTGCGCAACCCTTTTCTTGGAGTCCGCTTCCTTTGCGCTTGTCTGCGACTTTGAGTTATGTGTAAAAATGACGATTTCCCGCGTGGTTTTGTCGATTTTTAACGATTTCACTTGCTAAATCGCAACCCCTTCCGCTAAACCGCAGGAATCACTCCCTGATGGTTACATTTTCTATTTTTTCCAGCTCCTGGGGGTTTGTGTCCTCCATTGGGAGTGTTGCTCCGCCCTGGCCCTTGGTCAGGACGTATACTAAAACGCTGTTTATACGGCGATAGCCGTCCGCATTAGAGCGTTCGACTGTACCCTAGTGGGCAGACACATGTGCTCTAGGGAGGGAGTCCTGGGTTCAATTCCCACTACCCCCAAACCTTTTCCAAAAGTTTTCGTCGCACGCCGGCGACTTTTGAGGAATGCCCCATCGAAGGGACATCATTCACGGTACATTACACTGTTTTTCAAGGGTACCTACAGTGTAACAGGCTTCTTTGAAGTGATGAGGATGTTTTTGGTAAGTTTAATGCATTTTCTGAGGTAATTTTGGGAATATTTGAGCCTTTTTCCTTGGTCCTACTAGCTTGATCAACTAGTACTCCAGGGGGGAGTAAGAAAAAGTCACTGCCATGTCTTTCTTGGAGGGCTTGATCCAGGCTAAGCCCCCCTTAAAACCCTTTGTTAATGCTAAGACAAACTTAAGTGTTTTTATCTCTCTTTAGTTGCTCAAAGTACACTTTCCCAAAGTAACTAGGGTTGTGACCCTAGCCCCCCCATGAAGTTCACCCCTACCACTCAACTGAGCGGAGGTACCTTCCTTCATGGAGGACATACCAAAATAAAACAGGCATTTCATGCCTGTTGGCCTTGGAGGTTAAGCCTAGTGGTCTCCCACCCCAAGACCCCTATACTCAATTGTTTCTACCACTTATTGTGGTCCTACTTTGTAACTGTTCCTGAATTCAGTTGCTTGGCCAAGTCATTTTCTGTGTGGTCCTGACATCTATGCCCCACATTCCTAACCAGCACCATTACACCCAAAAGAGTGCACATGAAAGGGCCTAATGCTATCTCTGAGGCAAGAGTCAGACCAATTTTCATATAAAATCTTTTGTTTTCTCCATTTGTGATTGAATCTTTGTGTATAAACCTGCTTTGTCTATCTGCAGCCCTTCTGTGTTACACTGGATTCCAAAATCAATCATTGATTCGATCCACATCCTGTCCTTGCTCTACTTGCTGCTTTGGTTGGGGTTTTCAACTACAAAACCTGCAGGAATACATCAAAATATCTAGGGCATAATTCAAGGACATCTTTCTAGATGGGGAGCCATACGTGACAAGGGCTTTGCCCATGTCCAAATTGTGGAATTCAAAGCGCTAGACCGAGTCTACCGCGTATGTATTGCTCATGGTATGTTTGGCAAAGAGATCCATGAGTACACTCCCATTTTCATGGGTCATGTGGATATGAGTGGCGAAGGTATCTCCATGCGCCTGATTGGGGATCCAACTGGGGGAATTGTTTGCAAATGGTTCGAATCATTTGTGTATTGAACCATGAGCGGATATCATGGGTGAGTATAGAGATATACTATCATGACAACTTTGTATTTGGACATATTTTCATGTTTTTGGCCTCAATTTTGCTGCTTTTTGCGTTTTGTGTACTTACCTGGTCGGCAAACAGCCAGAAGCCTTTGGAGAGTCGAACCTTGGTATGTTGTTCATATCTTGGCATATGCTTTGGAGTCGAACACCACCATATGCCGGATCGCGTACTCCATTTGGCTTGGCGCACGAGAGATTACAAGAATTGGTCTCAAGATCATATGGTGACTTGGGCAGTGCGTAACGCCCATATCCGAAGGGAATTCGAGGGTAAAATTGGGATGTACATGGGCATTGATCTTTGGTATCTATCCTCCATGAATACTAGACTTCGATTCCATGCATACTTTGAGCCTTCGGATAAGTGGTAACTTCACTTTTGAGCATATATTTGATATATGGCCAATATGGTGTGAATTGGCAGTTTTTGGCATGTTATGAGTTCAAACTCATGGGGCATATCTCTAAGCCCATTCGACTCCAAGTCCAACCAAGTATATGTCAGGGTAGGGCATGGTCCTGACTGCCACCCTAGGCCATGACACGCCACCCCCCCTATTTGGCTAGGATTGCGAGGCTTGGGAGTGAACAGACTTTTGGGGTCTATGTAGTGACTTTTGACACATGGCATTTAGCCATCTTATTGGACTGGGTTCAGGGCATCATGTTTGTGAGTCAAGGGAAGGTCTTGAGTCCAGGGAATGAGGGGTCTATGACTGTGAATGTGTAAGTTTCAATATTTCCCCGACCTTGCTTTATTTGTGTTCATATGCCAATTTCAGGGCTTTCCTCTTTGGTGCAATTCTTGTACATGCCCGCCACCGTGGGACGACCGGTGTGCTGAACGGAAGCCCGCAGTGTGGATTGGATTGTGGATCGGGTTATTGCTGTATTTGTGGGATCTGGTTGCTGTTCAGGGTTGAAGGAGGATTACAGTTTCTATATTTTTGGATTTTGGACCCTGAATTTGAGAAATGCAATCGTTGATCAGGAGCAAGTCAGCAGGGGTGACAGGCGGAAGGGGCATAGCGGGGGCCGGTCCTGGTAGGGTCCTTCTTTATGGTAGCAGAGGCGTAGCTGCTGCCCCTACCTACCGCCGACCCGGGAACTTGGGCATTTATTAGCCCTGCCCAAGTACGCCCCGGGTGCGTAATGTGGACTCGGTGGAGACCACGCCGGAGATTGGAGCCATAGAAGAGCCGAGACGCTCAAGAGCATGGCGAACTCCGGAAGTTGAAGCCCGAAGAGAAGTACGACATTCGGGAAGAGGAGGACTTGACATGGAGGACCTGGTCTCCATGTGTGAGCGTCGATGCCGAAAGGCATGCAACCTCCGATCCGCCGCGGAGGACTCTGAGGAGGCCTGCCATTCAGGCAGCAGTGGAGGACGCGGCCAGCGCTACCGGAAGCGCGGGTCACCCAAGCCCGCGGCAGGGGACGCCGGAGCTATGGATACCGACCCGAGCCCGGTCAGGCTGTGGGACTGCGAGGGGCACTCCGAGGGCTATCAGACAGCCTATGAGCAACCCTCAGAGTCGGAGGAGACAGCCAGACCGCCCACAAGGGCGAACACGGCCCCAGAACCCAGCCTCGAGCATGACGTCGAGGCTTTGGAGAGGCCCGCCAGAGCCAGGACGGCGCCTGTGGCCCGGCACACGGAGGCAACGCGGGATAGCATGGGCGACACACCCATGGCGGAGGATTCCGAGGCGCCGGGAACCGCGGGATGCGCCGGATCAGGTGGAAGGCACGCTGAGTGCCACTGCGAGCACGTGTCCTTTCTCATGGGCAAGTACCAAAAGATGGGGATGGACGCCATCGTGCATCGTCTCGACAGCCTGGACAACGCGAAGGACGGCCTAGAGAAGGGCGTCGCCGGGATCCTGGATGATCAATCGGCCGTGGAGAGAGACATGGCGGAGCTGCGAGCGGAACGGGACCGGTACCGGGAGAATCTGGGGCTGGCCCTGGAGAAGCAGCACCGAGTGGTGGACGGCCTCCTCCACTTAGTGGAGGACATGTCGGGACGCTTGAAAAGGCTAGAGGAGCTACAGCCCCTCGCCTCGGGTCCGGAGCACCCGGCAAAGCCGGCCGCGGCAGAGCTGGTGGAGCGGGTTAAGACCCTCAGGAGCGCCATGGATAAACCCATGGGAGGCCCTGCAGAGGCACCCTACGCGCCTCCGCGTGTTGACCCGGGTGCGCTGCCGTTTGTTCCCATGTTCAGCGAATACACAATGCTCGGGGAACACACGGCACCGGCTGGGTCCATGCGGGAAGGGCACGTAACCACGGACCCGAGGAGCCTGACGGTACAGATGTCCCATGCCGCCCAGGATCTACCGATCACTACAACTGCCCATGCAGTTTATGCGGAAGAGGAGATCCAGAGCCAGACCATGCAGGGGCGAACCATGGGAAGCGCCGACGGACATGGTCGAGGTCATCCAGGCGGAAACCTGTGGGCGAAGGACCGCAATACGGGGATATGGACGGCCGATGGAGCAAGTCCTTCCCGCATTCCAAACCCCATGGGTTCAGGCCCAACTGGACCGCACTCCATGGAGGAAAGGGATGTACGGGGAGTGTACTCACACCCTCCGGCCACAGGTGGTATCCGTCTCGGTGGAGTGGTGGCTGGAGACGTCGGAGACGCCATCAGGATTGACGACCTCAGGGGAATCAAAATCCCCTACTATGAAGGCAACCGCTCCAACCTGGACGACTTCATCCTGGATTTGGAGGACTTCGCCGAGGAGGTCGTCGGCGAGATGCGGGGAGCGCCGCGGGACAAGTGGGTATGTCGGACATTCCCACACCGGCTGGCGCAGGACCTGAAGGATGAGCTGCGGGATCAGATCCGGGAAGGATTGATCCATACGGAGCAGGCCTGCCTCCAGTGGTTGGAGGATGAGGAGCGGGTGGACGCTCCGAGCCAGAAGCTGGTCGACTTGTGGTCCATCCCGCTGCAGCTGGACCGCGGTGAGTTGCGGGTCCGGGAGTGGAACCGGTACCTGCGGAAGTACCGACGGGGCCTCAAGCTGGTTGAGGACTGGAACGAGTCCAGCGAGATCCGTCACTTGCTGAAGGACGTCCTCCCCGGCCACTGGAAGAGGCGAGTGGAGGACGAGGAGAAGAAGCGAGCCAAGAAGCGGGTGGCGGTGAGGATCATGGCGGCGGAGGATACCCATGCGGGTATCATGGAGTTCTTCAGGAGGAACCTGGGGGAGCCCGACCGGATGTTGGGACTGAAGAACGCCGTGTACGTGGAGGTATTTGGAGACTCCATGGGGCAAAGGTTGCTGCGCCTCAACAACGTGAAGTGGAGGCGCGGGGAGCCGCTGAGGATGCAGGTCATCTTCGCCCGCATGAGCCTGGACGAGATCGTGAAGTACATCACGGTGGAGTTGAAGCTCAATGCGAAGAACGAGGCCCACGTGCAGGATCGACATGGTCATGGACAACGAGGCCACCGAGAAGACCGCCATCATCGGGAGATCCAGGAGGACACGGCCAACTCCGCGGAGAAAGGTAGTGGAAGTGGCCAAGACCACTGGACCTGGTGCCAGGAGGATCACGAGGGGGCCCACTTCTTCGCGTTTGTGGCGCACAACGTGAGGGACCATGGGCAGGATCGGTCCAGATGGAGCCAGGTGGGACCGGAAGAAGGGCAATGAGCCAAGGAGGATCGGGAACCCACCGCTCTCGTTCCGGGAGTACAGGTCTCAGCACGACGGGTGCTGGGTCTGTTATGGCAAGGGAAACAACCATGCACACGACCACAGTCAGTGCAAGGTGTATGAGGCGGACAAGAAGGCCTACTTCGCCGCCCACCCCGAGAAGAAGCCCAAGGAGCAGCGGATTGCCGATTGGAAGGCGAAGGGCGGAGACGGGGGAAAAGGCCAAGGCAAAGGCCAAGGGAAAGGCGGAGGAAGAGGCTATGGTGGTGGACCTGGCCAAGACCGACGAGTGAGGTCGATCGAGGAGGTTGCTGAGGACATGTTGAGGACGTTGGAGGAACTCAAAGCCAAGCAACGTGGTGGACAAAGTCCTGGCGGGTCGCAGCCGGAAGGGGCTGCGGGAAGTCAAGTCTAGAGGAGCCCCCACGGGAGTGGGACCTCGGAGGTCTCTCTTCCGGAAATCAGTGGAATCCCAGAGAAAGCGAAGGCACATCGGGTGCCGAAGAAGGCTCCAGAAGAGCCAAAACCACTGAGTTTCGCCACTCCCAACCCCTGGAGCGGCCTGCCAAGGGAAGTACATGTGGGTACGGGACATGGCAAGAAGGAAGGAGCGACCACGGAGAGCCCCGTGGATGGGCAGGACCAGCCCAAGATCTACACCATTCGTGACCATACCCTTGAAGTCCTGATGCGCCCGGACGTGCTAGAGCGGCATGCCGTGAGAGTCGTCCATACGCCTCATGGTGACGAGCGGCAGTTGCACTTGAAAGTGCGAGTACGGTGCGGACGAGAGGAGAAGGTGGTGGATGTGTTGGTGGATACGGGGGCCCAGGTGAGCCTGGTCCGGAGGTTGTTGTTCAAGGAGGAACTCCTGCAGCCCAGCCGGAGACCGGTCCGCCTGAAGGTCGCCAACGGAGAGATCATGGGTGGGGGCACCCATGAGGCCACTATCAGTATCGAATTCTGGGAACATGAGCGCTTGAACCGCCCTGATCTGGCGAAGAGAAGCACTCTATCCGGGAACTTCCATGTGGCCGACATTACTGATTGGGACATGATCATGGGGTATGACTTCATGGTGGCAAACGCCATTGGAGCCCTTCCCCATCGTGCAACGCTGGTCCGGGAGGATGATGAATGCCTTACATGGCTGTCCACGGACTATGCATGCGGATCATCCATATGGAATGCTGAGGAAGAGGATCGGATCGTCCGAGCGGTGCAAGCTGTGGGTGCCGAGTCCAGAGGAGACCGAGGAGTTCAGCTCACGGAGTATCGAATGGCGCCGCAGGTGTATGACAGGATGATCCAGACGCTGGGAGCCAAAGCGCCCGAGACGGACGTCTTCGCTTCCCGGGATGCCCCACTTTTGCGGAAGTGTAGGAGGCATTGGCATCGAGGAGACTCAGTCTGGCACAGGCCTTTGGGGTTTGAAGGAGTGGGGGCCCATGTATTGGCATGGCTCCCTGGACAATACCAGACGTACGGTGGAGAAGATCGTCGCGGATAGGGCGAAGGGGATCCTGGTCATAACCGGCATAGGATCCACCCCATGTCCGCTGGAGGGTCTCAAGTCGACGCTGGACTCCATCACCCTGAACGAGATGTCATTCGGGCCAGAGGAGGAGTTGTTCATCGACGCCAAGGGTGTATCAATGCCCTCCCCGGGTCAGGCGTGGGGGGCCTAGGCTTTCCTGGTGGATGGGGCGCAAGCCCAGCCCACGGGTGATGAAGCATTCATCCGTAGGGTGGAGGCGGTGCCCATGAAGGTCATGTTTGAGCCCAAGGAGGGGACGGATCAGCCAATTGATGGCATTGACGTCCTGTCCCACGCCGAGATCGACGACGTCGTCAACTACATGCGAATGGGGATGCACGACCGTGTGGCAGCCAAGAAGAGGCGGGCCATGGTCACATCTCCGCATTGGTTGGATGACAGAATGTTGGTCACCGGCAGGTACGAGAAGGATGAGTTCGTGGCGAGGGTCATGGATCACATCGCGGACCAACACGATGGTCCGGTTGGGTCGGATCCACCAACGTGGGGTTTTCCAAGAGTGGGAACCGGTAGTGACAAGAACCAGCCCGAGGCCGCAAATTTTCGAAGATTATCGGTGGGAATTGCGACCCACGACGATGAACACAGCATATCGGACGAGGAGAAGTCGGACTCGGACCCAGAAGAGGCCTATACCGCAGTGCGGTCGGTTGTATCGATACCGAAGCAAGCGGCTGAAGAGGCCCAGGAGAACCCGAAGGTCGCCGAGCTGAAGGAGAGGCTGATCAATGCCTATCCGCGGCTATTCAGTGGCGTCGCCAACAAGACCCCTCCAGATCGTGGGAGGTTTGGTACAGCGAAGATCAAGCTGAAGCCGAACCCCAAGATCTATCGTCATCGGGAGTACCAACTTCAGGGCGATCGGGCCGAGGCCATGAAGAAGTTGTTGGCCGAGTTCATTGAGCGGGGATGGATCGAACCCTCGGACAGTGATTGGGCCAGCCCAGCCTTCATCGTGCCCAAGAAGGAGAAGGGCGAGTGGAGGTTGGTGGTTGATTACAGAGGTTTGAACGAGCAGACCGAGCACGACTCGTACTCGCTTCCCCTGAGCGACTCCATCCTCCAGAAACAACAGAAAAAGCGGATTTTCACGGTGTTGGACCTGAAACACGGCTATCACCAGATGCCGCCACACCCGGACTCCAGGCCCTGCACAGCGATGTCGACGTCGCTGGGGCCCATGCAGTGGAAAGTGGTGCCTATGGGCGCCAAGAATGGCAACGCCGCTTTCCAGCGCATGATGGAGGACCTACTCGGTCCTGTCCGGGACTGTGCCGATCCCTTCGTGGATGACATCATCATCGGGTCCGGCACAGAGAACATGACTGAGGATGAGCTCATCGAAGCGCATGAGAAGGATCTGCGCCGAGTGCTCAGCGAGCTGGACAAGCACAACATGGTGTGCAAGCCCACCAAGGCCTCACTCTTCGTGAAGGAAGTCGAGTTCGCGGGTCACGTGGTTGGTCACGGGCGACGCCGTCCCATGCCTGGGAAGCTGGCGTCCCTGCACCACTGGGAGAAGCCCCAGACGAACAGCGAACTCCGATCCTTCATGGGGTTTTGCACCTACTATTCGGGTTATGTCCGAATGTATGCACAACTGTCGGGGCCGCTGCACAAGATGCTGCAAGTGGGCAAGTTCGATGGCCGGAAGGGGAGCAAGAAGAAGCTTGCCTGGACCCCTGAGGCCGAAGATGCGTTCAACCGCCTGAAGGAGCGACTCCTGGGGCAGTTGGGGCTGTTCCTGGTGGACCCGGACAAGGGATTCGTGCTACGGACAGACGCCTCGGACTATGCCATGGGGGCAGTCCTCGAGCAAGTCCGGGACGACGGGACTCATGTTCCCGTGGCGTTTTCGAGCAGGATCCTGGCCGAGGGCCAACGCCGAACATGGACCGCGAGGGAGAAGGAGACATACGCCATTGTTTGTGCGCTCAGGAAGTGGTCTGGCCACAGCGGATTGCAACCGGTGGTGGTTTGCACGGACCATCAGTCCTTGCAGAGCTGGCACAAGGAGCACATCGACACCCCCTCGGGACTGGCGGCAAGGAGGGCCCGATGGCATGAGACGTTCGCCAAGTTCGACCTCAGCGTCGTATACGTCCCGGACAAGGACAACACTGTGGCAGATTGCCTCAGTCGCTGGGCCTACCCCGCGGGCAAGGCGTGGATGGACATATCCAGCCATGGCGACGCCGAGAAGACCGAGGAGGCCAAGCGCATCATCGAGATGGAGAAGGCCATGGAGCAAGAGGGGGTCAAGTGTTTTGTGGTGATGGCAAACCGTACAGACCTGGCCAAGTTCCGGGGCGCCCGAGTCCTGGCTATCCGAGAGGAAACCCTCGAGCAATGGATGGTGGCCCCTGTAGAGCTAGTCAGGTCGGTGCTCACAGAGGACTGGTCGGATGACTATGCGGCATCCGACCACTGGAGCAAGTACTGGAATGCCGTGAGCGCCCCGTCGGACGACGAATGGCCCCAGGGCTGGAACGAGGATGGGGACAAACTGTTCCTCAAGGACAAGCTACTGGTCCCTGAGAACCGAGTGGAGGAGCTCATTGACCACTGGGACAACCCCCAGCTCATGCATCCTGGCCGAGACAAGATGCAGCACGACCTGGAGTGGCGTTTCAAGTTCCCTCCTGGGTACTACGCCATCCTGGATAGGTACTGCAGCGACTGTGCCGTGTGTCGGGCCACGAAGAGTCCCAACCACTCCACAGCAGGCAACCCGGTGTATACGGCTATACCGGAGGCCCCTATGCGGTCCGTGGCCATGGATGTATTCGCCATGCCTGAGGTCACCGTGGAAGGAGAGACCTACGACTGTGTCATCCTGGCGGTGGATAGGCACAGTGGGTATATCGTGGCGGTCCCTGGCAAGAAGTCCAAGAAGAAGGACAAGAAGGACAAGCATGGAGTGGGGCTGCAAGTAAGAAAAAGTGCTTTCCCATTGCTTTGAGGCATACTCTAGTTGTATTAGAGATGCACTGAGCATCCATGCATTTTAATCTTAGTATTGGTCCAACCAAAACTGGTGATAACACATTTTGACCTATGGAACCAAACACCCAATCAGGATATGGAGTGGACCCCTCAATCCCCTTTCAATGTGAAGTAAAACATCTTTTCCTGAGTTGACTGAGCACTGACATACCTAAGGTAGAGCCTATGAATTTTCCATGAATACTCATCTGCCCTAGTGGTATACACCATAGGGGGCTGGGCACCTCTTTTTGAGAGGTCCTGGGTTCAATTCCTGGTCAGCCTAGCTAAGTAGGAAGATCCCATGTGACATGGCAGTGACCTCATCGCCACATACCAAGCCACCTCAGAACATATGGGACCCAAAACAAAGAGTGCACATCTCCTAAGATGGCACTATGGAGAGAGAGTGATCCTGAGGCAGTTTTCTAACTCTTTTCCCAAAACATTTCAGCAATCTTTGTGAATATGCAATCATTTGTGACCTGAGCTGTAGTTTCTGTGAATACACAATCATCTTTCACTGTTTACACTGCAGCCCTTCATGCTTTGATCCTGAATTACCTTCTCCTTGCATACTATTGGCTTGGGCTATCCTGGATTGACTTGGCTTTACTGTATTTCAACAAACAAAAGCTTTTCATCATCCAAAACAAGCAGCAGGACACCCTACAGCAACCACAAGCAGCAGGAGAAGCAAAAGCACAGTGCTGAAAACACTATAAACTTTTCTGGTAGCAGAGGCAGCCTGTCTCTGTGCACCGGCAGCGACCCCGCGCCGTACAACCAGTGCTCCGAGCAGGCAAATATAAGCAGAAGGGCGGATTAAGATGGATCCAGGAAGAGTGGACGCCGACGTGAAGACAGCGCCAGCGCCTGAGGCACCGGCAAGGCCGGCGCCTGGCGCTGTACCTTCAGCGGAGCCCTTACATGGGCCAGTGGAGACGGCGGAGGACTCCCTGGATGGCCTCCAGACGGCCTTCGGGGCCCTGTCCGTCGAGGAGGTGGTGGCGCAGCCTGCAAAAAGGAGGAGAGAGAGCGAGAAGGATGCTGGAGACGGAGCAGACGAAGGAGAGGAGCAAGGGCAAGACCCGACAGATGTCCCTACCTTCGAAGGCGCACCAAGCGCTTCTGGCCTCCATGCATCACCCTCCCCCATAACCACCACACTCCCAGCCGCAGCAACATCCACTTCCACAACCAACCCGCCTATGGCAGAGGGCACAGGCTTTACTGGCATGCCTCACTACCCCGCCTATGGCATGGGCCCACCTACCACTGCGCTCGTTGAGGCAACTACTGCCAGTGAGCCGGTGGCTTCCAGCTCTGCGCAGCGATGGTATGCGGCTGACCATCCCCATCCACTCCACGCCACTGGAACCTACATGGAAGTTCCTGGGTATGCTCCTGGGTATGCACCTGGGTATGCACCCTTGAGTGGGTTGAGGAGAGGACCAGAGTCTCTGGGAGGCAGGAGTAGAGGATCGGGAAGATCCTCCAACAGGTCCCTGACGCGGTCGGAGATCAACGAGGTGCTCCGAGGAGCCACTTCGCAAATCGTGAGCGACGTCACGCAAGAGATCAGGGAGAAACTGGAGCCCCTGATGATCCCGTCCCATGCGTCACCTACGACGGTGGGAATGTCACCCCACCGAGTACAGGCTAACCACCTGGCGGCAGGGTTGACAAATACCCTGGGGAGCCTGAGGAGCCGACCGATGCCGACTCCTGCAGCAGTACCGAGAAGTCCATTCGTCCCGAGAACGGCCCAGCCGCCATACAGCCACGTGACGAACTCGACGAGGGCCGAGCTGGACCAGCTGGGGCTGACAGCCCTAAGGGCTATGGTGGACGTGGAGCCTTATGGCTCCAGTGATCTAGGCGGAGACCCCTCCGACGACGAGCCGCCGTCGATGGATTCTTCTTCGCCATCGGATGACGAGGACCCTGAGGACCCCGAGGACCCCAAGGGTAAGAAGAAGAAGAAGAAGAAGAAGAAGACCCGACGCCCGGAAGGACGCCGAGCTCAGGAGGCGAAGGCTATTGCCACCTCTAAGATAGTGGTGAACCTGCCTGAGTTCACAGGCAAGGACCTCAGCGAGTTCGCTGAGAACTTCGGCTGGTTCCTACGACTGACCGGCCAAACCCACGCGAGTGGGCGAGTGAAGTGCGACCTGCTCCTGCAGTGCTGCAAGACCAAATACCTGGAGAGGCAGGTCAGGCAGATCGTCACTAACTCCGCCACCTTTGCCGACGTGTTGGTTGCCCTGGAGAAGCAGTACCCAACCTACGAGACCGACCTCTCCATCAGGGCCGAGATCCAGAACCTGCCCGTGCTGCCCAACAACCCCAAACCTGGCAGGGTCTCCGAGCTGTTGGCTGACTTGGATCACTGGGCTGGACGACTGACGCCCGGTTCCTACAGCAGCGACGACCTGCTGTTCTGGTTGTGCGCCAAGCTCCCCCGAGAGCTATGCGACGAGTGCCGTTTGACGGCTGAGCGCAAGGCTAGATCCCTCCGCTACGAGGATCTATGCGTGCTGCTCCTGGAGATGGCGCTGGAGAAGGAGAGCGACCAGCACCTGAACAACTACCGTCCTGGTGGTGGAGGTTCTGGAGGCAAAGGGTACCAAGGGTCCCGACCTGGGCAGGGGACTACCCCCAAACACGCCCACGCCCGCCTAATGGAGAACGTGAAGGAGCTATTCTGGTGTGATGCCAGAGATGAGCAGGGCCACCTGCAGCACGCCTCTGACTGCGAGCAGCGAGACTGCTTCGTCGTCCAGGGGAAGCAGCAGGAGAAGATCACCGGCGCCAAAGTGAAGCTGCCGGATCATTACCGCTGCACCATCACGTGTGCATTCTGCGGTAAGCGGAAGCACTACAAGGATGAGTGCTACCATAAGCAACGCCTGTCGGTGAAGCTTAAGGGGGAAGATCCTGGCAAAAGCTCAGGCAAAGGTGGAGGCAAGGCCAAAGGCAACGACTCCGGCAAGGGCAAGTCGAAAGGACGTGGTCAAGGTGGTCAAGACAAGGGTCAAGGTGGACGAGGAGGAGGCGCTAACCGCCAGAACGACAACAAGAACAAGGACAAGAACGGAGGTAACCCCAACCCTAATCCAGGGGGGAACTCCGAGCCCTCTGGAGGGCAGTCTGGACCTACCACACGCTCACAGACGCAGGCCCAGCAAGAACAAGGAGCCAAGCGTGGGCATGAAGGTGGTGATGACGGCAACGCCAAGAAGAGGAGCCGTTTCATGAGGATGGCCCGCAAATTGCGGAACAAGGGGTTCGAGGTGACCTGTCCCGCGGAATTCTGACGGGGACGCTCTGGTGGCACCCAAGACCTGGTGTTTTGGGTACGTATCCGACTAGGGGGACGTGAATACCTGGGGGTACTGGATACTGGCGCCACAATATCTATAGTGGCCAAGAAAATTTTACCTTGTGGGAGCCTGAAGAACACCATGACCACCGCCGCTATACGCATGGGGGATGGACATGTGGTGCACAGCTGCGGGGACTGTGAAGTGGAGGTACCTCGAACTATCGTCCATCGGTTCTATGTGATGGACACTGAGGCCTTCGACTTTGTACTGGGTACTGACCTCTTCGTGCAGCACTCCCAGATACAATCCCTGACGCTGCAAGCGCCCTACCTCCTGTACGTGGACCACGGCAGTGGCAGAGAGTCTGTGCCACTGGAGCAGTCGGAACATACCTCGAGTTACCTGAGACTATCGAAGGAGGAGCCCTCGAACATGATGGCGGCCTCCAAAACTGAGGACTATCAACTATTGGGGGAAGTCCTAGACCAAGGTCTGAAGGAGTTGGGTTACTCTCGAGAAGACCTAAGTGTGGAGCTGTTCGCCAGCGACAAGCAGCATGTACTGGACCTATACTGCAGCAAGGGGAAGAACTGCAGCTACAAATTTTACTGGCCCTCTTTCGGGATGGCCTACGGGAACCCCAGATTCATCGAACTGGGGAAGGTGCTGACCAAGGTGGCCTTGGAACGTTCCCGTATGGTCCTGTGTTCCCCCGATTGGGGAGCCCATGGGGGCAACGAGTACTGGCGAACCCTCCTTGACAAGCTGACTATCAGCTCGGTGCGATTACCTGATGAGGCCATCTACGTGCCTCTGGGACGCAAGACGCCCATTGGGAGGCCCGGATGGGGGAGTATGCTCAGCGTGGTGGACGGAAGTCTTACCACCATCCCCTGGGAAGACCTGGACCCTACTCTGGTCCAGGCTATACAACGAGAAAGCGATGGACTCGCCTTGGGTGACTTGAAGGATCGCCTACGACCTCAAGATGCTGTTGAAACTACACCCGGAGGGGATGAGTACGTCGTGACTGACACCAACGCCCCCAACTCTCCCTGCCATGTACCTGTAGTGTGGACTATCTGAGCTACCCAGCTCTATCCACTCAGATGACGAAACTGAGCACGACGCCTTCTTCGTGCAGACCGCGGTGGAGGAAGTGGAGAACGCCGAGTACGCCGCCCCACTAAAACCCCTACTCTCCATGAGGGTGGAAGACCCCGTGGATGAGGAGCTGGACCCTCGATCCAGGCTCAGGGAGTATGTGGATTCCAAGAGGAAGTTGGTGGCGAAAAAGCTATGCTACGCGAAGCCTACCCGCAGCTCATGGCCACTGAAGCAAGGACGTATAAGAGACCTATCCCAACTGAAGGAGGACCTCGAACAGAAGATCACCACCTGGCAAAGGGAGGTAGATCTCAAGCTCATGAAGAGCGTATGGGGTGCCCATGTGACGACCCCAGAGGAGGACGACCTCTCGGAGGAATGTGTATGTGAACCCCCTCGAGCGTGCCTATGTTGCCATCGTCCACCGGAGATGGTCGAGCAAGACCTTCTATATGCCTACCAAGGGCTGAAGGATGCAACCGCGGGCGAAGAGTCGGTGGAGGACCACCTCCCGACGTCTATTCAAGGGGCAAGCAACTTACACTCCGACGAGGACATGGAGGACAAGATCAAGGTACTGGACCCGCGGGTACAGAAGCTGATAAGGACCTATCTGGAGGTGTTCGGAGAACTACCCCCTCCAGCCTCGTGCGACAAGCTTGTACAGATGGACCTCAAGCTGAAACCCGAGTTCGTGGGTCATAAGATTCGGAGGAGACCCTATCCAGCTCCTAAAGAGCAGGCCGACGAGATCGAGCGACAGATACAAGAATGTATCGACGCTGGCCTAGTCCTGGAGTACAAGGACGGGGACTACCCCCTACACTGCAGCCCCTGTTTCCTGGTGGCTAAACCTGGGTCTACAGCAAAACGGCTGGTAGTGGACTATGGAGAGCTGAACAAGAAGACGTTGAACCACTCAGGGTCCATTCCCAATATGGAGTCTACCCTGGAGAAGATAGCCTCCTGTCGCTACAAGACCAAGATGGACAAGCGAAGTGGATTCTGGCAAGTGGACCTGGCGCCCAACGCGCAGGAACTACTGGCCTTCATCACCCCTCAGGGGAGGGTATTCAAGTGGAAGGTCATGCCGTTTGGCGTGGCTAACGCACCCGCTCTGTTCCAAGAGGTGATGAACAAGATCCTGTCCATCCTACGAAGGAGACCTAAGGTGCAGGAGCTCATATCCCGTGGGGCCCAGATGGAGGCTCACATCGACGATGTATGCCTCGGGACCAATACCCAGGAAGATCACCTAATCCTCTTGGGTGAGTTCTTTGCGGTCTGCCAGGAGAACCACACACGACTCAAGCTGGAGAAGTGTGAGTTCATGCAGGAGACCATGCAGTACCTGGGGTTTGACGTTGGCTATGGGTGGTGGACCCCAGCGGCCTCTAAGGCCAAACCCCTGATGGATGCCAAGGTACGACACGAAGACCCCAAGAAAGGACTTCATGATGTACGCAGCTTCATTGGGGCGTGCAACTTCTATCGCCGCCACATCAAAAACTTCACCTACACCAGCGCTGTACTGACGGACTTGATCAAGAAGAGTACTACTTGGCGCTGGGGCCCACAAGAGCAACAAGCGTTTGACGAGCTCAAAGACAAGGTAGCCAACGCTAAGTGCTTGGGCGTGCCTAGGGCACAGGGGGAGATTATCCTGGTGACCGACACCAGCAATGTGGGCGGTGGTGGAACGTTGTTCCAATGGCAAGCACTAGAGAAGGAGGGGTTCGACTCGGCCATTTCCCAATGGGGGACGGAAGGTCCCAACCGAGATGGAACCCTCAAGCACAGCTACCCCGACGACAAGTGGGTCCTAGTACCTCTGGGCCACTGGAACTGGAAGTGGAACCAGGCCAGGGGGAACTACTCCACCTATGAGCAGGAACTGCTCGCGGGTATGCTGGTGCTATCCTCACAAGCACGACTGTTGGGGAGTAACCCTGTGGTCTGGCTATGCGACCAAGAACCGGTCCGCAGTTTCCAGAAGGGTCCCCCTCCTGAGAAGGCCAAGCTACGTCGCTGGTGGACCTACCTCAGTCAACTACGGCTGACGGTACACCATATCCAGGGAGTGAAGAACGAGTGTGCCGACTACATCAGCCGCAACAACTTCGACGCCCTGATTGGTGCCCGGTCTGAAGCGCTGGCTAAGGAGGCGTTCAGCCGTATGGACGTACACCTGGACCTGAACATGACCATGATACGCCCCCTGGATGGACTCCAACAATCGGAGTACCTACAGGAGTTTGGGGATATCTACCGGCGCCTGGAGAAACGCCTTGAACCCCTCCTGGTCAACCAAGATCAGTGGAAGCGGGACAAGAGCTACCTCTGGCACGAGGACCGCATCGTGGTGCCTAGTGACCGAGTCCCAGCGCTGCTGAAGTGGACCCATGAGTCCAGTGGTCATGTGGGTGCTGACCGTACCCTGAGGCTGTTCAAGCAGTGGTTCCACACTACGTGGACTGACGACCAACTGCGGAAGACGCTCCAGCCTATCGTGGACAAGTGCCCGTGCAGGTCCTGTAAACCAGGGGATATCAGGGACAGAGGTCTCTACTCGACCCTGCCCATCCCACACTGTGCCAACAGTGTTCTATACGTGGACTACACGGAGATGCCGAAGTTCGGGGCCTATGACTTCGCCCTCGTGGTAACCTGTGGGTTGACCAGGTTTACCAGGGTGTTCCCATGTACCAAGCACATTACCGGAGAGGAGACTATCAAGATACTCCTGGAGGAGTGGTTTTGTGTCTATGGGGCGCCCAAGGAGATCAACTCCGATGAGGACGTACGAGTACGCTCAGATACTGGCTGGTACAAGAGGGTCCTGAGATCCCTCAATGTCCAGGTGTCTACGGGGATTCCCTACTCTCACACGAGCAACCCCCTATGTGAGCGACAGATTCGTGTCCTGAAGGAGAACGTCAGGATATGGTGCAAAACTGAACGCACCAGAGACTGGGTGAGACTACTCCCCGTCATATCCTTGATGATGAACTCCCAAGAGAGTTCAGCTACTGGCTACTCGCCACATGAGCTATTCATGGGGCGCCCGGCGTGGTTCCTACATGCCCCCTATCCCGAGGACACCCATTCTTCTGTGGGTGAATGGGTCCAAGAGCAACAAGCGAAGGTGGACAAGGCCAAGGCTATGCTCCAGAGAGTGAGGGAGCGTCAGTGGAACAAGAAGAACAAGCACCGTGTACTGGCCACCTACCAAGAGGGGGACTGGGTGCTGGTGCACCACAGTCGACTACCCGCCTGGCCACGCTCTACCAGCGATGACCCATACTTCCGGCCGTACAAGATCCTATCTGTGGATGGACACCGTATCATCGTGCGGTGTTCTCCCCGTCTAGGGGGGACCCTGGTGTGCGCTGCTCAACACCTGAAGCGCTACCATGATCCTGAAGACCTCTGTGGAGAGGAGTGGGAGCTGAACGACGAGGAAATCGCCGCTCTGGACCTACAAGGGGCTGCCAGCCCTATGGAAGTTGAATGTGAACTCCCCGACATGAACGCCGAGGAGATGGCTAAGGAGGGATTCTACCTGGTGAAGTCTGTCCTACGCCACCGCTATCGCCAGGGTTGGCGCTTCCTCACCCTCTGGGAAGGGTTTGGAGTCGAAGAGGCCACCTGGGAGCCCTTCTCTGCATTTGTTCTACCGGAGGGACGCCTAAACTCAGTTCTGGTTGACTACTTGTCCCAGAACAACCTTGGTGAGTTGCTGAGGCTCGCTGAGACGCTTGCCTCCAAGACTAAAGCTAGGGACTGAACCTTACCCTTACCTGCGGAAGCGTATGTGTGAGTGTGCTATTCCTAAGGTCCTGAGAGCAAGCCGCAGAAGTGGTGTCCTAATTATACCCAAGTCTGCGCCCTTGCTAAACCTGGAGGGTTGGCTTATTGATGCCACGGGGTACGCCCCGGGTCTCCCCTCCCCTATGTGCCCAATTTCTGTGCTGGCGCAAAACCTTGGGGGAATACCAAGCGTGCTAATCCAGGTATTGTTTTCCCTACCTATCTGTCTACTACAGGGAGGGGTGGCCAAAAGCTATGAAGGCATCAAAACGCCGTTTTGCTATGTGGCCAAAACACTGACCTCACCACTGCCACAGCCCACCAACCCTGCTAAAATTGCAGAAAAGGGTGGGACAGTGACACACCCCCTACAGGTCCTACACACCCTACGATGGCACCATCCTGGCCGGCGAGCACTGGGCAACTGGCTCTAGCCCCCACTCAGGACTACCACTCCTACACGCACACTCTACCGGGCGTTGCGAAGGTGAAGGTCTCATGGGTCCTAGCGACCCTCCTGTGAAATGACAAGAGAACACAGCGCTACTAAGCAACTGTGGCCTAACAGGGGACGCCACAACGCGTTTCCCCTGCTAGGGCTTGGAGGGAAGGAGTGCTCTCGCGTGCAAGGCGCAGATGTCGATGAAGTCGGACTCCCTTCTCTGCCACAGGCGGAGCGGAGTTACTTGTTTGTGTGATCTGCGCCCTTGTTTAGCAGGGCATCAAAAAAAATGCTGCTGCACCAATCACCCTACCTGCCCACCTGTAAAACAAAGGCAAATGAAAGGGCGTTTGCGGCGGAGGAACCAAGGCACACTCCAGGTATTATACCCTTCTCAGTGTGCCCTATAATACACTGTCCGCAAACACGCTGCAGGAGCAGCTACCCTTATCAAGCAAGCAAGCGTTAAGGGACTCCTCAGGTTCTCTTAAAGAACGTACCGAGGAGCCCCTGGGTAGCCTAAACAAGGTTTACCGTGCGCACTTCGCGTGGCCTACCCTTTAATGCGTGTGTGCATGCACTTCCCACGTGGGCAAACCTGCCCATCTACGCGTCAATCTTGACTCCACCAGGGGGTGGCCCCGCCTGGGCGTACCTACCTTACCTACCGCTGGGAAGTGAAGCAAGGTGAGAGGATAAAAGGGGCGCACGCGAAGAACGTTGCTATGCACTTGTGTGTATGTCTAATCACCCTGATCTGACCGCTAATCATCTGCAATCTTTCTAATCAATCCCTCTATCGGGTCCTATCGTTGTTATCGTTGTTGGCGCTGCTACAAGGCTCGTTCACGGAGACACGAGACGAGCAATGTGTATGCGGCATGCAAGACGAGCATACCTGTAGTTTATACCTGATTCATTGAAGTCTTTTCAATTGATTTTCGAATTCTTGAATCTTTGAAGCTTCTATTAGTGTGGGTGGAATCTGTATGTTTATTTATTAATGTGTGTCTCGTCATTTTCAAGACTACGTGAGACATACGTTTATAATTCCATTATTTCTCCATTTTCCGGCGCTTCGCTAGGAGCCGCTCCTGCGCGCCGCCATTTTATGCGTATGAATTTCTGGATTTAAAAAATCCAGAGATGACTATAATTTCTATAAAAATGTGCTTCTGATGCACAATTGGATTCTGCTCAGGTGTGTCGTTTCAGAAAAATTCTACGCCGTCATTTGACGGATTTTGGTGTCGTCGCCTCGTTTTTGCGTGGATCCGTCCATAATTCTCCCATTCCTGCCTCTGCAGATACCCACGCGCAGCCTCGCTGAGTAGGCCGTGTTCGGGCCGAAACGCAGGTGCCTGGAGAGACTGAGCAGAACCAAGACCCCACCAAGGGGCAATTTTAATTTTCTTTCGACTCCCTTCGCCCTAAGACAGGTCACAGGTCGCCAGCAGGTTTACGAGAACCCATGCGAGTGTGTATAATGTGTCTTGCGTTTGGGTTGTGTCGACGCTGCGTCTTGGAGGGAGGGATGCATATGCACATCTTTGGCATGCACCCATACTAACCCAACCAAGCCACAGGAGCCCCGGCAGCGCCATGAGCGCTGAGTCTTCTGTAGGAAACTGTACAATCAGAGCAGCAAAAGGACGCCAGCCATGGTGAGCGCCCATTTTTCAGTGTGAGGGAGACTGTAGGTACTTTAAAGTAGATGTGGAAACCAAGGAAAGGCCAAGAAAAATTCCCTTTTTCCTAAAATGCGACAGTGGTGGCCACCACAGCACAAGGGCAGAGTAAGAAAAAGTGCTTTTCCATTGCTTTGAGGCATACTCTAGGTGTATTAGAGATGCACTGAGCATCCATGCATTTTAATCTTAGTATTGGTCCAACCAAAACTGGTGATAACACATTTTGACCTATGGAACCAAACACCCAATCAGGATATGGAGTGGACCCCTCAATCCCCTTTCAATGTGAAGTAAAACATCTTTTTCTGAGTTGACTGAGCACTGACATACCTAAGGTGGAGCCTATGAATTTATCTATGTTTTTCCATGAATACTTATCTGCCCTAGTGGTATACACCATAGGGGGCTGGGCACCTCTTTTTGAGAGGTCCTGGGTTCAATTCCTGGTCAGCCTAGCTAAGTAGGAAGATCCCATGTGACATGGCAGTGACCTCATCGCCACATACCAAGCCACCTCAGCACATATGGGACCCAAAACAAAGAGTGCACATCTCCTAAGATGGCACTATGGAGAGAGAGTGATCCTGAGGCAGTTTTCTAACTCTTTTCCCAAAACATTTCAGCTATCTTTGTGAATATGCATGCATTTGTGACCTGAGCTGTAGTTTCTGTGAATACACAATCATCTTTCACTGTTTACACTGCAGCCCTTCATGCTTTGATCCTGAATTACCTTCTCCTTGCATACTATTGGCTTGGGCTATCCTGGATTGACTTGGCTTTACTGTATTTCAACAAACAAAAGCTTTTCATCATCCAAAACAAGCAGCAGGACACCCTACAGCAACCACAAGCAGCAGGAGAAGCAAAAACACAGTGCTGAAAACACTATAAACCTTTCTCTGCAGGCCAAGACCGTCGCTAATGCCATGATCAGGCATTGGCTGACGATTTTTGATGTCCCAGCCGTCATCTGCAGCAATCAGGGCAGTCAATCCGTGGGGACGTGGTTCAACACTATGTGCAAGCACATGGGGATTCGACACGCCAAGACCGTGGCATACCACAGCCGGTCGATTGGCCGGGCTGAGGTGGCCAGGCGGCAGATTTTCGAGAAGTTCCGCCAGCTGCACATCGTCGAACCGGGCCGGAACTGGTACAATTCGTTGTGGAGAGTGCTCCAAGCGTAGCATGACCTTCCGGGACCCACTGGACTGTCGCCCCATCGTATCCTGTTCCTACGGGATCGAGTGTCACGCACTCTCCCGTGGTTGAACCATGGCAAGGTGGCCCGGGATGCGAACGCTATGATGGCTGAGGCGGACGACACGGCGGCCAAGGTGTGCAAGGCACTTCAGGACGAGCATGACAAGAGGGCCAAGTACTTCAAGCAGGGAAAGGTCCAGAAGTATGCTCTCCAAGACACCGTGTGCATGGAGCGGCACCACAAGAATGTCCTGTCCAGGCATCGGCAGGCATCTTGGTATGTGCCGGGGGTAATCGTGCGGAAGGTCGGGCAGGATGTGTATGCCGTTCGTATGGGGGATAACAAGATCCTGGACCGCGACCATACCCAGCTTCGTCCCCGAGCACCAGACCCCAGCGGACGTCCCGTCACCTTCGAGTTCACGGCCGGCGATGTGGACTCGGACGACGAGGGTGAGGACGACGACTTCACCGCCGAGAGGATCCTGGCGGACAAGCCGGACCCGGGGACGCCCGGGGGGAGGCTTTATAAAGTCCGTTGGAAGAGATTCGCCGCATCCAGGGATTCGTGGGAGCCACCGAGCAATTTTGTGCCGAGGTATACCACGGTCTGGATGAACTATCTGAAGAAAAAGAATATTTCTTTGGATGTCAAGGACGTGTTGGTCCATTTGGTGGCTGCAGTAGCACCGTAATGGATCACCCTTGGCATTTGTGTTTGTTTTTGTGCTTGGGAGACAGGTGAGGGCGTTCATCCGGGGATTCTTGGGCCTTGATTGGCCATCTACCCCCTTCACTCGATCTCCACATATATATTTCATTGTGGTATACTTATTTAGGTCGACCGACGACGTTTTTCTATCTTTGATCCCCTTGGTCCATGTTGTAGATCAAGAGGAGACCGGATGTGGCGTAGGGCAACGATTATGAGTGTCCTCACCCCTCCCTTGGGGCGTGGGGGACGCCTACGGCGTGTGTGGGGCCTCCATGTGTCCTTGGGACATCGAGGGGGGGGGTTGGAGCCCATTGGGGTCCTCCCGTCCTCTCTTCAATGACTTCCGAGCGGTAACAACGCTCTGAGAAGAGGGGTGAAGCCGGTTCGGACCCCCGTGGCCATCTTGGGGTCACTTGGGGTGTGTATCTATGTGCCGGCAAGCCGCCATTGGCTGATATCATACTCTCCCATCCACCTGACCTAACCCGATGTGGTAGTGTGATAGGTTTGGCCATTCCGGCTATGAGCAGCCATATTCAGTACCGAGGCGCCGCCAGCTGAGATTTATATATCAGAATATCAGGAATCAACAGGGTTTTTTTATCATAAGGTTTCCGTAATTTTTCTGCCTTCCGTTCTGATGGTCAATGTATCGGCGACTGTCAGTTGGCTCGCGATTTGGCGGTAACCGATTGGTTAACTGTTATTTCCAGATATTTTGGCGGAAACCCCGATGAAGGGTCAGATTTCATCAGTAAAGGGTTCGTTGCTTCCGCAATTTTCTAAATATGCACTCGAAATTTTAATCTGAATTTTTCGCGATGTCGAAATCGGATTTTCGACTTTGACATCGCCGCACTTGATTTGGTCTTCTTCGAGTGGTCATACTCCTTCCCCTATGCCCAAATCAGGTTTCCCTTATACTTGCCACCCATTTGACTTGGAGATATAAGGGAAACAAAAGTGAATCGTGGGACCACTTTGAAGGGCCATATCTACGCGCGAGTGTGAGGAAAGAGAATAAGGAAGGTTGCGTTGTAAGCGCCTTAGTCTCAACTTATTCTTAGTAGGGTCCAACACCTTAAGTTGTCACACACACTCGTTGTATCATAGGATCATGGTCAACATGGTAGAAACTTGTTTATAACTTGTTGACCATGTGTCCGGACTTGATATTTTGACCTTCGAGTGTAGCGCATGAGTCCTGCGGTTGCATAGCATCTTTTCTTAGGTTCCCACGTCCATTTAACCCAAAGTTATGACCATGGAGGGGCATGGCATACCATGGTGGGAGCCTATTTCAAGGGCTATGTGTGATATTGGTAGTATATGTCTTGATATGCTCACGACCATGTTATCTATCTTCGTGTGGCCGAAGAGATGGGGAGCCATACGTGACAAGGGCTTTGCCCATGTCCCAATTGTGGAATTCAAAGCGCTAGACTAAGTCTACCGCGTATGTATTGCTCATGGTATGTTTGGCAAAGAGATCCATGAGTGCACTCCCATTTTCATGGGTCATGCAGTTATGAGTGGCGAAGGTATCTCCATGCTCCTGATTGGGGATCCAAGTGGGGGAATTGTTGGCAAATGGTTCCAATCATTTGTGTATTGAACCATGAGCGGATATGATCGGTGAGCATAGAGATATACTATCATGACAACTTTGTATTTGGACATATTTTCATGTTTTTGGCCTCAATTTTGCTCATTTTTGCGTTTTGTGTACTTACCTGGTCGGCAAACAGCAAGAAGCCTATGAAGAGTCGAACCTTGGTATGTTGTTCATATGTTGGCATATGCTTTGGAGTTGAACACCACAATATGCCGGATTGCGTACTCCATTTGGCTTGGCGCACGAGAGATTACAAGAATTGGTCTCAAGATCATGGGCTGACTTGGATGGATAAGAAACTGGCCTGCTCAGGGGCCTGCATAGCTGTGTCTGAGTCCTCAGGCACATAGATGGGACCGTCGGGGAGTTGCACTCTTCCCACGGTCATTTGATCTAGCATACGGCGCCAGTAAGCGTGTTAACCAGAGCATCCCCAGTCAGGGGTGCACATGACAAGCCTTCCTCCCTCATAAGCGATTTTGGTTAGAACCTTTCGCGAGCAGGGAGAAGGGAGGGTTAGCATACGCTAGGCCCATTGCTTTCCAGAAGAAACGGAAAGCGTTGTTTAAATGTTTTGAGCAGTACAACTGCATGATGTGCTGTTGTCGGCTCGCAAACCATTCCACCTGGATCTCATCCAGGTTTACTTGAAGGGCCGCCAGTCCATTTTGAAGAACGTGACGGGCCAATTGGTAGTTTTCAGTACGATAGTTAGTGTTGGATGTGTAGCGCAGCCCAGACTCTTTTGGTCCTGACAGCTCCAAAGGTACGGGGAAGAGCCCACTGCCAAAGTAGCAGTGCAAAGAATAGGGGCGCTGGAGAGACAGCATTTTTACCTGGGGGTTTCTTTGTAGGAAGTCCGTACCAATGACGATGTCAAAGGTGTCGGTGTCCAGCACTCTGCAGTGTTGGGTCACAGTTTCGTCGCGCAAGCATATATACACATCGACTCCCCCCAAGGAATGGATGGTACGCCCATCCCCTACTCTTATGGCCACGGTCTTAGTTTTCTTGAAAGTCCTTAGCAGGCGCGGGGCCAGTATGGAAAGTGTTGCACCGGTGTCAAGCACCGCTCGAAAAACTTGATCCCCAATTTTCACGAGGATCCAGAAAACCAAGTCCTCCTCTTCGGAGCCGCCCCCCTACTCCTCATCAGGGAACTTGACATCCACCCCTGCAGCCATGAGGGACTTGGCCATCAAGGCCAGTCGCCTCTTCTTGGAGTTATTCCCCTCAGGGGAAGCGTTATCCCCCTGTGGGCGCTTCTTGGGGTCACCTGCGGCAGGAGGGGGAGTAGCAGCGGGCGCTGATGAGCATCCCTTGGGGTTAGGGGGTCCACCTTTGCCACCCCCCTTGCCACCTCTTTTACCACCTTTATCCCCATTCGGGCGATCTCTGGTGGGTGTTTGGGGCTTCTGGCGTTCAGCCTCCTGTCGCTGGAGTTTATCACTCTCACGTTTCTTTATGTGACATTCGTCTTCGTAGTGACGGCGTTTGCCACAATAGCCACAGTTGATGGTACACCTGAAATGATCCTGATGGGTCACAGGTTTCCCATCCTACGTATGCTGCTGTCGTTTCATCTGCAGCATACAGCTACTGCGCTGATCGCAGTCAGGGGCATGACAAGGCCCCCCCTTGTCATTGACAGGTTTGCAGTAGAACAGTGGGGGTGTACCTGCATCAGGGATAACCTCATTCATGGCACGTAGGTTACCCCGCCCTTTACCACCTCCTTGGTTGGTGTTAGTGGGATTTTTAGACCCTTTCCCTTCGCCACGTTCGGGGGTAGGGGTACAACCTCGACCCAAGTGTTTCTTTGAGGAATTTCTCCATGTGGGAGTCATTCTCCCGCTCAAGAGCTAGCTCAATCAGCGGGTCCACCAGTTTGTCGTACGAGTGGGTCCGTCTTTTCCTCTCAGAGGTGGCGCGGCAGTCATTCCACGTACGTTGGGGGATCTTACTCATGAGCCACAGGTGGGGCTCAGTGGCTCTGTATGAGCCCACGTTCATCCGTGAAAACAGATACTCCAGGTCGCACACGTATTCAGAGACTCGCGCAGCAGAAGGTAATTCAGGGAGCATAGGTAGCTCCTCTATCTGTGTGCGCACACTGAGGTCAGTCTCATAGACTGGGAATGTTTTCTCCAATCCTTGGAGTACCTCTACCCAGGTTGAACAGGTTTTCACAATCTGTTTCACCTGTTTTTGCAAGAATTTCTTTTTGCAGGAGGGCTTCAGCAAGGAGCATTTGGTCGCCACATGCACATCGGATTGGCCAGTGAGCAAAAGAAACTCAGCAAATTCTTCTGCCCATTCAGGCAGATTTTTCGGGTCGAACTCCGGCAGTTCTAGCTGGATGTTCGCCTGGGCAATAGGTCTGCCCATCTTCCCACCCCCCGGGGTTAGGCCAGAAGGAGAAGGAGATACGCTGGCAAGAGGTGCCAGGGCTGACAGCCCTCTTTTCTCAGTCTCCGTCACCGGCACGTCCTGTAGTTCAGCAATAGGGACTGTCCTGGTGCGGGGATCAAAAGGGCTGGGGCAAGTGACCTTGGGTAGCAACCTGGACACCCTTGATCTTTTGAGATCATCAGCCAACGTGCTCAATCCGGGTGAAGGTGAGAGTAGCGCTGGCTTGGGTAAGGGTTGAGTGATACCCATTTTAGCCTCGACAGCCTCTGACGGAGCTGTCACATCCGGGTCTTCCGTTCCTGATAGAAGTTTGGCCAAAGGTTCGGCCGTACGATCCAGAGCCCCATGGGTGGGCTCTGGGCGAAGAGGATCCATTATCGGCAGGTCCGGATGCCTTGCTCTGGGGTGTTCGTGTACTCTCAGTCGTCTCCGTAGTGATACTGTGTCCGCCATGTCTGTAGATGGCCCAGAATAGAGGAAGGAGCCCATCTCAGTTTGGGGCGGCGACCCGAGGGCATCAAGAGGTATTTCTCCATCTTCTCCTACGGTGGACTTGTGGTACTCTTTGTGGAGCATGAACTCGTTCATCCTCCTTCGTAGGTCCTCTTGTTCTTCACGACCAACTCCAAATATGGTAGAAGACGAGGCCGGACAAGCCGACCGGGCGATGGAAGCTTCGACATACCTGCGGAGCCCTTGCAGGCTGTCTTCACCATGGGCCGCTAAGGTTTCCATGGTTAATGGGATTGTTCTGGGCGGATTTAGTTCCGCCCTTCTGTGCTCTGGATCTTCCTAAGACCCAGATGCTGCTCTGAGTGGCGGTTCACTCTTTGGGTGGGCTACACTGCCATGTTGCACTTGTACACTTCTGATCGGCCAGGTTCAGGAGGACAGTTGAGTGGACATGTTCAATGTGCTTCTCAGTGTGCTTTTCTTGTGCTTCTGCTCGAAGTCGGTTCGAAAGGTGCTCACGGTTTGCCTCTGCTACTGGAAAGATGTCCTTGACTAGTGCCCTATAGATTTTGATGAAATCCTGCAGGTTTTTGATGGCAAAATCCGAAAACCAAAGGAGCAAGTGGAGCAAGAACAGGATGTGGATCGAATCAATGAATAGTTTGAAATCCAGTGTGACACAGAAGGGCTGCAGATAGACAAAGCAGGTATAAACACAAAGATTCAATCACAAATGGATAATACAAAAGATTTTATATGAAAACTGGACCGACTCTAGCCTCAAAGATAGCATCAAGCACTTCATGTGCACTCTTTTGGGTGAAATGGTGCTGGTTAGGAATGTGGGGCATAGGTGTCAGGCCAGACACAGAATATGACTTGGCCAAGCAACTGAATTCAGAAACAGTTAAAAAGTAGAACCACAAAAGGTGTTAGAGACAATTGAGCATAGGGGTCTTGGGGTGGGAGACCACTAGGCTTAACCTCCAAGGCCTAAAGCATGAAATGCCGATTTTATTTCGGTATATCCTCCATGAAGGAAGATACCTCCGCTCAGTTGAGTGGTAGGGGTGAACTTCATGGGGGGCTAGGGTTACAACCCTAGTTACTTTGAGAAAGTGTACTTTAAGCTTCAAAAGAGTGATAAAAATACTTACGTTAATCTTAGCATCAACAAAATGGGCTTTTAAGGGGGCTTAGCCTGGATCAAGCCCTCCAAGAATGACAAGGCAGTGACCTTTTCTTACTGGCCTGGCAGGAGTTGAGTGCAAGTGATGAGTGCTCACCCTGCCTTCGAACGCCGGTGCTGGCGCTAGTGCCTGTAGTGTAGTGGTGTCTCCTGTCCCGCGTGCTTTTCCACGTGGGCAGGGGAGTGCGTTAGCTTTTGGCCTTTAGCAAAAATGGGCCTTTTTTTCCGCCCTTAGCACACTTGGCCACCCCTCCCCTCTAGTAGGTAGGGCTTTTGCCGTCTTCCCCCAAGGATAGGTGCCAGCACAGAAATTAGGCGCCATAGGAGTGGTAATAGTAACTGACTAGGACCTTTGGTCTGACATCAGCGAAGCCCGTTCATTCGGGAGCCACGCCTGGGAGGGAAGTGAGACGCACACAGACATACGTAGCACACTTAGGGGTAAGGTTCAGTCCCTAGCTTTAGTCTTGGAGGCAAGCGTCTCAGCGAGCCTCAGCAATTCACCAAGGTTGTTCTGGGACACGTAGTCAACCAGAACTGAGTTTAGGCGTGCCTCAGGTAGAACAAACGCAGAGAAGGGCTCCCAGGTGGCCTCTCCGACTCCAAACCCGTTCCAGAGGGTGAGGAAGCGCCAACCCTGGCGATAGCGGTGGCGTAGGACAGACTTCACCAGGTGGAAGCCCTCCTTAGGCATCTCCTCAGTGTTCATGTCGGGGAGTTCCCCTTCAACTTCCATAGGCCTGGCAGCCCCTTGTAGGTCTAGGGCGGCGATTTCCTCGTCGTTCAGCTCCCACTCTTCCCCACAGAGGTCTTCAGGATCATAGTAGCGCTTCAGGTGTTGAGCAGCGCACACCAGGGTCCCCCCTAGACGGGGAGAACACCGCACGGTTATACGGTGTCCATCCACAGATAGAATCCTGTAGGGTCCGAAGTATGGGTCATCGCTGGTAGAGCGTGGCCAGGCGGGTAGTCGGCTGTGGTGCACCAGCACCCAGTCCCCCTCTTGGTAGGTGGCCCGTACTCGGTGCTTGTTCTTCTTGTTCCACAGTCGTTCCTCACTCTCTGGAGCATAGCCTTGGCCTTGTCCACCTTCGTATGTTGCTCTTGGACCCACTCACCCACGGAAGAATGGGTGTCTTCTGGATAGGGGGCATGTAGAACCACGCCGGGCGCCCTAGGAATAGCTCATGGGGCGAGTAGCCAGTAGCCGAACTCCCTTGGGAGTTCATCATCAAGGGGAGTAGTCTCACCCAGTCTCTGGTGCGTTCAGTTTTGCACCATATCCTTACATTCTCCTTGAGGACACGAATCTGTCGCTCACATAGGGGGTTGCTCGTGTGAGAGTAGGGAATCCCCGTAGACACCTTGACATTGAGGGATCTCAAGACCCTCTTGTACCAGCCGGTATCTGAGCATACTCGTACGTCCTCATCGGAGTTGATCTCTTTGGGCGCCCCATAGACACAAAACCACTCCTCCAGGAGTATCTTGATAGTCTCCTTTCCAGTAATGTGCTTGGTACATGGGAACACCCTGGTAAACCTGGGCAACCCACAGGTTACCACGAGGGCGAAGTCGTAGCCCCCGATCTTCGGCATCTCCGTGTAGTCCACGTACATATAGAACACTGTTAGCACAGTGAGGGATGGGCAGGGTCGAGTAGAGACCTCTGTGCCTGATATGCCCTGGTTTGCAGGACCTACACGGGCACTTGTCCACGATAGGCTGGAGGGTTTTCCGCAGTTGGTCGTCAGTCCACGTAGTGTGGAACCACTGCTTGAATAGCCTCAGGGTACGGTCAGCACCCACATGACCGCTGGACTCATGGGTCCACTTCAGCAGCGCTGGGACTCTGTCACTGGGTACCACGATGCGGTCCTCGTGCCAGAGGTAGCTCTTGTCCCTCTTTCACTGATCTTGGTTGACCAGGAGGGGTTCAAGGCGTTTCTCCAGGCGCTTGTAGATATCCCAAAACTCCTCCAGGTACTCTGATTGTTGGAGTCCATCCAGGGGGCGTATCATAGTCATCTTGAGGTCCAGGAGGACGTCCATACGGCTGAACGCCTCCTTAACCAGCGCTTCAGACCGGGCACCAATCAGAACGTCGAAGTTGTTGCGGCTGATGTAGTCTGCACACTCGTTCTTCACTCCCTGGATATGGTGTACCGTCAGCCGTAGTTGACTGAGGTAGGTGCACCAGCGCCGTAGCTTGGCCTTCTCAGGTGGGGGACCCTTCTGGAAAGTGCGGACCAGCTCTTGGTCGCACAGCCAGGCCACAGGGTTGCTCCCCAACAGTCGTGCTTGTGAGGATAGCAACAGCATATCCGCGAGCAACTCCTGCTCATAAGTGGAGTAGTTCCCCCTGGCCTGGTTCCATTTCCAGTTCCAGTGGCCCAGAGGTACTAGAACCCACTTGTCGTCAGGGTGGCTGTGCTTGAGAGTTCCATCTCGGTTGACACCTTCAGTGCCCCATTCGGAAATAGCCGAGTCGAACTCCTCCTTCTCTGGTGCTTGCCATTGAAACAACGTTCCACCACCGCCCACATTGCTGGCGTCGGTCACCAGGATAATCTCCCCTTGTGCCCTAGGTACGCCCAAGCACTTAGCGTTGGCCACCTTGTCTTTGAGCTCGTCAAACGCTTGTTGCTCTTGTGGGCCCCAGCTCCAAGTAGTACTCTTCTTGATCAGATCCGTCAGAATGGCGCTGGTGTAGGTGAAGTTTTTGATATGGCGGCGATAGAAGTTGCACGCCCCACTGAAACTGCGTTCATCATGAAGTCCTTTCTTGGGGTCTTCGTGTCGTACCTTGGCGTCCATCAGGGGTTTGGCCTTAGAGGCCGCTGGGGTCCACCCCCCATAGCCAATATCAAACCCCAGGTACTGCATGGTCTCCTGCATGAACTCACACTTCTCCAGCTTGAGTCGTGTGTGGTTCTCTTGGCAGACCGCAAAGAACTCACCCAAGATCACTTTCTGAGTGTTTATTTTTTTTCGATTGACCCTCAGAATTTTATTGATGGATCCACCAGCAGTCCAGGCTGCTCGGTGATTAACGTAAATCCTGGGCTGTTCAAGTTCTGGGTCCATCCCGTGAAGCCGTGGATTACCATCAAAAGTCCCAACGCCGCAATTTGGAGCCGAGGCAAGCGCAACCATCTTGCCGTCAATTTTTTTTGCCTAGCACAAAGCCGCAATCGTGAGCGCCGTCCTTTGCCTAGCTTCGCAACGCCGTTTTCTTGGCAATGTCGCAAGTTGGGCTCAAGGAACGTTCCGCAAAGGACAAGACCGAAAGCAAACAGCTAAAGTCCGTGAAAAGTTTCATTGCTCGAACTCAGGCTAAAGTGGACGCCAAACTGACTCAAAGTCGGCTTCTCCCTACGCTTTCGCCCGCCAAGCGCGAGAACGACCCATTTCACCCTTCACTCGACCTTTCCCCGTCACGTGAGGAAGGCACGTCATCCAATGTCATTTCAGACGATGAACAACCCGAAGATGTCGCAAAAGAACTCTTCCCACTCGCCGAGGCAACGGCTCACACTGCCAAAGGAAAAGGAGCCCAAGAAACACAACATCCAGTCCAAGCGCCCGCACCGCCAACCAACTCCGAGAAGGTGCTACACTCCGTGCCCGAAGGCACACACGAGAACACCGAAGGAAGCCATCCATGTGATGCCGAAGAGTTGAAACAACAAGAAGAAAGTCGCGAAGACCCGTGTGGAGATTCGGCAATGAACAACAACGCCGTTCTCAACGACAACGCAAGAAGAACCAATGAGGTTGACCCCGACAACTCCCTCTTAACGCCACCTGAGGAGCAATCTACGCCAAGCGCTATTCCGTCTCCCGAAGGAACACACGAAAAGGCCGAAGACGGGGAAGACCCTACTCCCGATGAAGCGGAGGGTAATTCCGGAAAAACCTCCTTCAACCCTTCCCTTGCCCCGGATGGTGTCTTCCCAAAATTCTTGGTTAAACATAAAGGTGAGATCAACACACACGATCAACAAGCACTATGGGGAGAAAGGATTGCCCATGACACCTTAGGAATTGATACAAATCAACTCGTGTTAGAGAAACACCACAAGCAAATCATCTATGATCAAGTACACCCAACAATAGACCTTTGCGCGAGCGACGGGTGCACCTTTTTCCATGACATTGATTGCTCCGGCAACAATGCCTACTCCACAATTGGACATGATAATTTTAGGTACCTCAAAGACATCCTTCATCACCACCCAAAGTTCTACATTTTTCCACACCCACAAGACTACTACAACTCCAAATACAAATACGGCAACCCGTGGACCGAGTGGGCCCATGCCATCAACGAAGCCTTGCAAGAAGCCTTTGATTCCAGTGTTGTGTACGAAGGCTCCTCCATTCGCCCGGGAATGGAAGACAACCTTTCGGCGGAGACCCTCTACATGAACCCCTTGAACCCCGGCATAATCTCCCTTGCCCCTTGGGTCTGTGGAGTAGACCGGCTTTCGGATCCCAATACGTACAACCCCTCACCTAATCCCGATGGCTCCGTGCGGCTCAACTTGCTTGACTCTCCTCAATACCCATATTTTCACCTTCACCTGTCCACCCGTCACAGGCACCACGCACACATCCGCTACGCCGACATCATGCACCCTCACACTTCCCTACAATGGGCAATAAATAAGGTAGACGGCACCGTCCAAGTGGCCGCGGTGCGCACAACGCTACAATTCGAAGTTGCACGACATTTGCTCCCGAACTTCACCGTCTCTTCTCCAAAAGAACTTTCCAAAAAAATCCAAGCGGGAACGAGGAGAGTATAGGCGGCGCCGTGGTAACACCCGGGACTTTTTTGTCCTCGTCAACCGCCTTTTCCATTTCCAAAACGACCACATCACGGTCAACTCCAAAAATGCTTTCTTTCCGGAGGAACGCATACAGCCTCTACAATCATCCTCCGAACATATGTTCCGCTTTGACTACACCATTCCAACCCCCCTCGCCGAGAAGCTCATCTCCACCATCCTACAACACCCTTTGTGGAAACTTGGCAAAGTCTTTTGCATCTGTGGTTCCGATCTGGGGAAGGACAAAACTTTCAAAGTTGTCCCTTCGAAAGCATACACACAGGCCACGCCGGACTTCAAACAAATTGACGTGTGACAAACCCTTCTTACTAGCGAAGCCGCGCGACAGTGTGGTATCCTAGGGGCCATTCCCAGAACACAACACGAGTTTTACGTGTGCATGAACTACCACAACATCCCCTTGCTCCTCCAACGAGACTCCCTCACTTCCATGAGTTACATGCTCTTCCAAGAGAATAACCTGGTCACGTATCGGGGCACTACGGGAGCCATGATCTCTTTGGGAGGATACTCCTCCTGGCGCTCCAAACACCCGGGACACAAAATGGACCTCTCCGCCTCTCCCCGAAATATGCACAAAGATGCCCCTCCCCCACCCTCCTGAGTGAAAGCTTGCTTCAACCCCCTCCCTGAACCTCCTGATTCAGAACTGGTAGAAGTACACGCCCCGTCATCCACGCCGGACGTTGATGTAATGTTCGGGGTCTCCCTGTTTGGGAAAATTTGGCACATTTCCTTGTTCAGCGCCCCCATGGCTAAGGTGCGAGTCTACCAAGTGAAATATGTTCATCACGAATCCGCGCTCCTTGCAGAAGGCTTCACTGTGTCCCAACTCGTCCTTCACCCCGAATGCCGCGACACGGCGGTGCGTGACAACCTTTTTAGGCTCCCGCCAACCCCCTAGTTTCGGAGGCCCAGGATTTCCTATCACGTGTCATCGAGGCGGCGACTGCCTACGGCAGCGCAGAACAACTAAGTCTCGCGAGGGACCATTACTTGTCCACAAGCAAGCCCCTCTCCCTCACAGAAAAGATCGCACAGCTCCACCTCCAAACGCGGATAGTTTTTGACCCCATCCCGGAAATAACAGGAGCCTTCATATCCAAGGAATTTTTCTCAGAGGAAGAAGAAGCCATGGTGATGTCCTTCAGTGCAGATGAAAATCACCAGTGGCTGTCCGAGGGGCACCGCACAATGCTTCATTTCGGATTCAGGTACAATCCAGAATCAAAAGAAGTTGAACCTTTTGAACCGACCCCTCCTGAGTTTATTCAAGCGATTGGGCTACGGGCATTATCTGCCTGCGCCCAGGTCCTGCCTTCCTCTCTCTTATGTCCCAATATGTGGTCAGTGGCTCGATACGAGCCTGGCAGTGGCCTGAGCAGCCACGTAGACGTCCCTCAGCTAGGCCCTTATGTCCTGGATGGCTCCTTTGGGTCAGGTGCGGAAATGGTTTTCGAACCGCGTCCCCTCCCCGGATCCACCCTCTTTAAGAAAAGGCAAAACATCTCCCTACAGCGCCGCAGCCTCCTCCTAATTTCTGGGGAAGCCCGCGACAAGTGGAAGCACCAAATCCCAGCTCGCGACTATGACACAGTGGAGAAGCGGCGCATTCCCCGAGACTCCAGCATAACCCTTGTCTTCCGTCACACTGGTGTAGGAACGGACCTTCATACGACATCCTCAGAGCCCCCTGCCCAGGGCAACATGAGACGAATTAATGAACCTACAGTCGGTGTCACCCTTCTGTGCACACGAGACGTGGTCTTCGCTTTAAGACCCCGAATACCCTCCATCACCATTATTGCATGTTCTCAGGCATGGCAAGGCCATCGCTCTACCACTCCCCCTGTGCGCAACATGAATTCCCTAACCCCTGTGACCGCCAGGTATGCCCTGACCGGGCTGATCTGTGCTCACTGTGTACCAGACCACAAAGTCCTGTGGTTCCCCTTGTGGGAAGCTCTGATGAGTCTACCGAATGCTACCCGTCCCCAAATTCTTTCTGCCCCCCTCCCACCCGTCAGTGCCACCGCAGGAGAAGTAACATGAGACGGTGTCAAGAGGTCCTCGCCCGCGTGGGCGTGCAGGGTGCCTCCCTCACCGCCACCGTCTCTCGCATCGCGGAGATTCTCCTTGTGGAGGAAGCACACATCAACCCGAGAATATTGGTCGCAGACACAAGTGTCTCTACAGACCTGGCTATACACCCCTCTCTTCGCACTGCCTGTGACACGGCCCTACACCACTCGCCCAAAGCATACGCACAAGCACTTCACTCACGGATTTCTGCACTAGAACAGTGCGACCCCGATACCTCAATACAGAATGAGGACCCTGCCCACATACCAACGCTTCTGACACCGGACTCCCCACTGGCTGCCCGCTATTCCTCCATTCGGACACCCTCCTTCCCCCCTCCCCCCCAAGTGCACAAGCCCTTCAAGCCTAAACGCTTGCGCCGCCCCCCCCCTTCTCTTCCCTCCGTCCCGGCCATCCGTGTCGTGTCCTTCAACACGGCAAAGAGCCAGAACAGGCCCGCGTCAACTTTGCATTTCCTAAACGACGGATATGACATTATATTCCTTCAGGAGCTAAACTCTCCCCCTCTCCTCCCACAGCGGTACGCCTTCGGCAATGACCGCGCTAAAGTCTTCTCAAATGTCTGCGGCCACAAACACGGGGTGTCGGTCATTGCAGGCCCGCGCATCGCGAGATATACCAGCTGTGTCCCGCCCAGAGACAGCGACGGCCTTATCTGTGGCGCCAAAATATCCCTTCCGGAAGCAACTCCCCTGCACGTCTTCTCAGTTTACTCCCCCCCGGTGCGCACGGGGGCTCCGTACCGTGACACCATACAGCGAGTTCTTGCTTCTTATTCCAACGATCATCCCAATCACATCCTGGGGTCTGATTGTAACTGCGTTCTGGATCCCGAACTTGACCAGCACAGCTTGGTCGATCTACATGAGTGGCACTGGCTCACGGGGGAGGTGGAATACCTCCCATCTAGGTTGGTGGACACTTTCAGGTCAGAGCACCCCTCCCTCAGGCAGTATACTCGCTACGCAAGTGACTGCTGGGACAGCGAAGCAAGGCTGGATTACATCTTTGCGTCCCCTCGCCTTGTGTCGCACTTTCCCCTCCTGGATGCGTCAGTCCTCACGGACTACACCATCTGTGACCACCACCAAGTGGTTGCGGTCTTCCAGTGCCCCTCCCCGATCCTTCTGTCTCAGCCCCCACTCCCCCCTTGCATTTTTCGGAAGCTTTCTAGTGACGAGAAGCAACAATTCTCCAGCAGCGTACGGCTTATCTCCGACTGGTGCCGGGACCTCAAGGACGCCCCTGCCAGGGTACAATTGGAAGAGATCATCGCCGCCACTGATTCTCTCCGTATGCAGGTTGGGTCTGCGTACCACAAAATCACGCGTCCGAAACCGCAGCCCAAGGACCAAAAGGGCTACGCCAAGCTCAGGAAATTATTACGCTCACCCCCGCCTCCTTCTTCCCCGGCATTTCCCAAGCACATTGCGGAAGTTCAGTCCGTGGTAAACACCTTACGGTCCTCGGACGAAACCAAAGCGAAGAGAAAGCTTCACAGTAGTCTGGTCCGGGCGGTCCAGATGAAAAGCACTGTTGCGCGCACCCTCTGCCCTAAAGACCTAGAGCCTCTCGTAGTCAGAGATCCAGCTACCAAAGAGCTCCTGAGTGACCCGGCAAATGTAGCTAAACTTTTTGGGGACACCCTGCTTCATCTTGGAGGGCATCCAGATTACGCCCCCCCAGGGACTTCGTCGACAAGGTCCTGTCCCACTCGCCCACATGCCCCGTTTCTGCCAAGAACGACCACATACCTCCTCTGACCTGGCAGGAGTTCCAGAACCACTTAAAACACAGTAAGCCATCAAAAGCTGGGGGACCGGACAAAGCAAACAACTACATCCTGGCCCTCTGTCCGGAACCCATTCAACGTTTTTTCCACTCCATTTCAAACCGCTTCCTCCATTCGCCGCTGCCGCCGCACTGGCTATACGTGAAAGTATGTTTACTTTATAAAAAAGCCGACCCTTTCTCCCCCTCAAACTACCGTCCTATCGCCCTCTTAAACTGTATTTACAAACTCTTGGCCACTTTTGCTTGCAAACACCTGCGCGCTCAGGCTTGTGCACACGACATCCTTTCTGAAATCCAGCACGGTGGCCTTCTCGGCCACCAATGCGCTGATCATCTGTATCATCTCAAAGGTCTTTATGCAAAATCGAAGAAGAGCTACTCGCTGTTCATCGATTTCAATAAAGCCTTTAATTCAGTGCCTCATGGCACACTCTGGACCGTCCTCGAACGGGCAAATTTTTCTACTTCCACAATTTCTCTCATTAAGTAACTATACTCCTTCCCTCAGGACAGCCCCATCATCAATGGCAGCACTCCCCACGCATACCTCCAAACCAGGGGCCTCCGACAAGGATGTCCCCTCTCCCCCCTACTCTTCATTCTCTATCTCAACTCCCTCTTCCACAACTTTTTTGCCACTGTGCCCCCCCCCCCGGGCAAATGCCCGCACTAGCCACCACGCTTACATCGAAGACATCCTGATCAGAAGTGAGGACGTCATCTACATCCAAAACAGTCTCAACTACTTCGATGGGCCAGCCAGGGACTGGGGTCTGGACATGAATGTGTCTAAGACCGAAGTCCACGCCAATGGCACAGCCCCCCAAAAAGAGTTTCTGTCACCCAGGGGCTCGGAGATCCTCACGTACGACAAAAAAACGGGTCGCCCGCACACACGCTATAAATACCTGATGGTTTATCTTTTTACTTGCCACCAAGCAAAGGGCCTGTTTCACATGCTCAAGGCGGAGATCCAGAGTTATTTTGCCCGGCTCTCTCCCTTGCCTCTTACACTTAGTGAGAAGGTCCGCCTGACGAACTCTCAGCTGGTCTCAGCACTCGCCTACCGCTTAATCACCCACTCTCTTTCCCCCAACCAGCTCGAAAAGCTTCAGTCACTCATCTGGGCGGGAGTTGCGTCTCGAAGCATCACACGTCTAGTCTCCCCCAAAGACCGTTTCGGGGCTCGCCCAATGGCAGGGTTGGGAATGAAATTCCTACCGCACAGCGTCCACGTTGCCACCGTGAACTATGGATTACGGGCCCTTTGCGGCCTTGCCCCAAAGTCGGTTGGCCCCCTGTACGTCCAGTCTTTACTCAGCTCGAACCATAGGGCCTCGGACCCGGTGCAAAACTCTTTTATCGACTCCATCCATGCCCCAGGCATATCTTTCCACAGCATAGGCCCGTGGAGACCCACTGCTATTCGGGATCTAACGCCTGGTACCCAGCTAACCGTTAGGTTCAAATCAGGACAGGCCACAGGAAGAGTGACCGAGGCCACCCCCAAATGGGCCAACGTCTCGTTCCACGACGGGGTCTACTCGGTGAATACCCACACTTCCTACACCATGCACATGCCATGCCACGCCGTCATGGATTACTCCCGCCCCTCTCACTTCCAGCTAGTCCCTGAATTTTTTCGCCCTCAAGAGACCATCCCCGAACCCCCAGCGCCACCGCACAACGCACACGCACTGGGAATCAGCCAACACGGCCATCTCTTCGCTCTGCAGGCACAACACTACCTAGAGAAGAAGTCTCTCGACGAGTGGGGATGCCACGATGCCGCGGAGGCACTAACCAGGCCGCCGACCCCCGGCCTACAGCGGGTGTCGCTATATTCCGATGGCTCCTCCGGTGAGTCCGGCCATGCCGCCGCCGTCACGGCCTTTCTACCCGACTCCACACAGGCGTCGTGCTCAGCTTCGTCATCTGAGTGGATAGAGCTAGGGAGCTCGGATAGTCCACACTCAGAGACTCCATCAGGAACAGGTACATGGCAGGGAGAGTTCGGGGCGTTGGTGTTAGTCACGACATATTCATTCCCTCCGGGTATGATCTCAATAGCATCTTGAGGTCGTAGTCGATCCTTCAAGTCACTCAAGGCGAGTCCATCACTTTCCCGTTGTATAGCCTGGACCAGAGTCGAGTCCAGGTCCTCCCAGGGGATGGAGGTAAGACCTCCGTCCACCACGCTGAGCATACTCCCCCATCCGGGTTTCCTGATAGGCGTCTTACGCCCCAGAGGCACGTAGATGGCCTCATCAGGTGACCGAACCGAGCTGATAGTCAGCCTGTCCAGCAGCGTTCGCCAGTACTCGTTGCCCCCATGGGCTCCCCAATCGGGGGAACACAGGACCATACGGGAACGTTGCAAGGCCACCTTGGTCAAGACCTTCGCCAGTTCACTGAACCTGGGGTTCCCGTAGGCCTCCCCGCAAGAGGGCCAGTGAAAATTGTAGCTGCAGTTCTTCCCCTTGCTGCAGTAAAGGTCCAGGACATGTTGCTTGTCGCTGGCGAACAACTCCACACTCAGGTCTTCTCTAGAGTAACCCAACTCCTTCAGACCTTGGTCTAGGACTTCTCCCATTAGTTGATAGTCCTCAGTTTTGGAGGCCGCCATCATGTTTGAGGGCTCCTCCTTCGATACCCTCAGGTAGCTTGAGGTGTGCTCCGGCTGCTCCAGGACTCTCTGCCACTGCCGTGGTCCACGTAGAGGAGGTAGGGCGCTTGCAGCGTCAGGGATTGTATCTGGGAGTGCTGCACGAAGAAGTCACTTCCCAATACAAAGTCGAAGGGCTCCGTGTCCATCACATAGAACCGATGGGCGATAGTTCAGAAGCCCGTAGGTACCTCCACTTCCGCAGAAAAAGCTGGCGGCAGATTGTTTCCGTATCTGGCGTCTCTGCCAGCCCCAGTGGAACAGGGGTTGGTGGGGAGGGCGGAGATGGCGTTTTGGGCCTCCGCCGCTTGGGGGCGGGAGGCGTTGGAGGTTGGTGTGGAGACCTCAAAGAGGCTTGACGTGTCTGTGAAGGCCCAACTCGTGGGCGCTTGTATGGGCCCTTCGGCTGTTGAGAGGAGCAACGCTTCCTGGATGGCTGGACTGGGGCACACGGAAGGGCCAGCTCCGAGGTTACCTAACCGTACACACACAGAGGTTCTGATTCCGCAGAAGGGATGGATCACAGGCGCAAAGAGGCCACAGCAAACTGAGCCAAATACACCTGCCATCTCATGGCTGCATATGGATCTACCTCGTAAATAGTACCCGCGCCGGCGGGTGCAGCGCGACCGGCGCGGGGCCGGAGGCGGGGACGCGGACCGCGTAGCACCGCCGCCGCAGGTGGCCCTGTGTGCGCGACACCAGGCCCCGCCCTGAGCCGCCTGCGTGCAGCGGGGCGCCGAGCACTGCTGCCAGCGGGCGCACGAAGGGCACCGCATGGACGCGGCACAAGCACGCGTGGCGGCGCGAGCACTGCGGGCGTGGCTGCAGCCCGCGCGGCCGACCGGGGCCGGCCCCGTGGCGGCGTCCCAGGCCGCGCGGGTCTCGCCCAGCGCTCGCAAACGACCCCGCCCGCAATCATCCTCGCCAGAGCGCGAGACGCGACGAGCACGCCCAGAGCACGAGCACGCGCGACGCCAGGAGGAGTTCCCGCCCCCCCCCCCCCAAGCGTCTTTAGGGGGGGGGGCACACAGCTTAAGCGGCTCCGGTATGTTAAACCAGCAGGGAGAGCTCAGGAGGCCCTTCCCGCTCTCCCCGCCCCTCTCAGCGGGAGCCACCGGGCACGGGGGGGCACGCGGAGTCCAAGCGCCGCGCGCGCCAGCCGGACGCCCGGGCGGACACGCACGAGTGGGGGGGGTACAGCCGCGTCCCCACCCCCCCTCCCTCCCCTCCCGGGGGCTGGCGGACATTTTCGGGGACATCTCACGCCGGCTGACGGCGGCTCGGGCGGGGTCATCAGCCCAAGGGGAGGGCGCCGACCCCCCCCCGGGGGCCGCGAACCCCCCCCAAGGGGGGGGGCAGGATCAGGGGGCTTCGGTCGAACCCCACCCTAGTCTTTCGGGGGGCGGCGCGCCGGAGGCGGAGGCGGCGGTGGGGGACCCCTCAGGGGGGGGACAGGAGAAGTCGATTGACTGCCATCTCCCAGGGGACGGCTCCGGGGGGGCGGCGGCGGCGACATCCGCTACACGGGCGGAGCAGGAACCCCCCCCAGGGGCAGTCACAGGACAGCAGGCAGAGTCCCTTCCCCCTTCCCCCCCTCAGAAGAGGGCGCAGCGGGCGGGGGGCAAAAGAGCTGGGGCAGCCGCGGCGCCCCATGCAGACCTTGTGCGATGAGCACAGGGCCCCAGCGTGCAAGTCATGCAAAGGGCAGAGGGGGGTACGGCATTGCTGCAGCCGCCACCACGAAGGGCATCCCAGGGTGTTGGGGGGGGGACAACGGTGTCTGCCGTTCCAGAGGGGGGGGCTGCAGCTGCAGCAACAAGCGGGCGTCTTGCCCTCCGGAGGGTCGGCGGTCGTGCCAGCCCCCATGATCAGGGGGGAGGGGGGAGGCCCAGCAGGGCAGCGGACGGCGGCGTCGCCCCGGGGCGGCACACAGGGCCCAGGTCAGGGCCACGGGAGGGCCTCCGAGGAGGGCACATAGCCTCAGGACGGCGTCCTTCCGCCGCGCCGCGACACACCGGGGGGCCAGGGGAGGGATAGGGCAGGCTTCAGGCAGGCTCTAACCCGCTAACCCCTAACCCCCCCGTCGCAAGAGCGGCCAGGACATTAATAGCTATCAACCTCGTAAATAGTACATAGCGGCCAGGACATTAAAAGCCATCAACCTCGTAAATAGTACAGATCACACACACAAACACGCACACACACACACACATTTTGACATAGGCACAGGCTGCCGGCCCTTTGGGGGAGGGGGGGGCATCTTTGCTTTCTGCTTTTTGCTTTTGCTTCCTGCTTTGTTTGGCCCCTGCCACGTATCCTGCTTTGTTTGGCCCCTGCCACGTGGTAGCAGGGCAACCCCACTGAGAGCGAAGCTCCGGTGGGCCTCTGGGCTTCACGCCTTGCCCGACATACACGCGTCAGCGCGCGGCACACGCTGTGCTCGCTCGTCGCCGTGCGCCGCACCGTCCTCATACGGCTGTGCGCACGCGCGTTACTGCGCTCGCGTCTGTGGCCCCTCCGCCGCATCCCGGCAGCCGGCGACAGGCCTGTCCGTATGGCTGCCCATTTCAGGGCGCGCCTGGGGCTGCCCACAGCCCGAAGCGCGCACCTCTCAGCCGATGTACGCGTAACTGCGCGCGCCAGAGCAGTGCGCTCCGCGGCCGTGGGCTTGCGTCTTCGCGGCAGTGCGACGCCACCACCCCTTCGACATGGACAACGACACGGTGACAGCCCTGGGAGCCGCGATTGCGGCCGCCATGGCGCCCTATTTCGCCAACATGCGCAACGAGGACCCGAGCGTCAACATCAACAACAACAACAACGACAACCGCAACCTACAGGCGCCAGCCCGTGGCGCACACGCCGGAGCTGGCATCGCGGCCGCGGCAGCGGGCGGCGCCCAGCTGCAGCCGCCGGCGCGCCACCCGCGGGGCGCATTCCGTGGACATGGGCCCGCTGCGCCACCTCCGGCCCCGCCGTCACCAGAGGCGCAGCTCATCGCCCAGCTGCAGCGGCAGGTGGAGGCGCTCCAGGCGGAGCTCCAACGGTTGCGGGACGAGAACCGCGCCCAGCGGCAGCAGCCACAGTGCAGGCCCCTGCCCAGCCCAGGGGCAGTGGGCGTGTGCCGGGGGGCGCCGCGGCGGCGCGGACATCGACGACATCATCTCCACCGAGGGCGCAAGCTGCAGCTCGCGCGGCGGGCGCGGCAGCCGGGTGCCGCTGGATGTCGTGGACCAACCGCCACGACGAGACAGTCCACAGGTATGTGCACGCGCTGCCCTGCACCTGCGGGGGGAACATCCCCAAGGGGCCGCCGAATCCCTACCGCGGCGGCCGGCCATTGGAACCCAGCGTGGCCGCTTCGACCGATACGCGGCAGGTGCCCTGCTACTGGACGCAGGACACGTACGGGGTCGCCTGGCAGCATGCGGGGCAGTGCAGGGGCAGGGTCAACTGCGAGACCAGCCGCCCCCCGCCGCCGCGGAGCCTCCCGCCCCCCACGTACACTCGGGAGGTGTCGGATGCGGTCCCTCACGCGGATCGTGCCTTGACGGCCACGGCAGCGCGCTGGTCTGTGGGCCTGCCGGAAGAGTACCGCCCCCTGACGAGTGGGGCTTCGCCGGCTGCCGCCGCCTCGGCCGCACCTGCTGGCGGCTCCTCTGCGACGGGCTACGCCGCTGCGGCCGCATTGCGGGCGCGTGGGGCAGCACAGAGTGGGCCCCAGGTTGTCGTGGCGCCGAGGGGGGGGCAGGCCCAGCCAACAGCGCGCCGGGCCCGAGTTGTGGTGCAGCCGGCGCCGCAACGCCCTGGAGGCCTCAGCGCCCCCCTGCAGCCCACCCCGCAGCACTTGCTGCGGCTGCTGGAGGGCGCGCCACGCATCACGGGCGTTATGTCGCTGTCGCGGCCCTTCACGGAGCGCGACTTCGCCCCCCTGCGGGCGGAAGGGGCGCAGCAGATCAAGCCCCGCGGCCGCGTCTCCGAGTGGCCCGTCGCGGACAAGGGGGCCGCGTTCAAGGAGCTGCTCGTTCTGGGCGCGACCGCAGAGGAGGCGCGGGACATTGCCGGCGCTGCACTGCAGCAGTGGGAGGCGGTGCAGGCCGTCTCCACCGTCATCCTGGTGCAGTCCGCGGCGAAGGCGCATTGCTCTGTGGAGCGCCTGCTGAGGGCCCTGAATCTGTCCAGGGCCGATCTGGAGGTGCAGGGGGGCGCCCTGCACTGCCAGCCCCTCACCAACAGGGGGCCCTGGGCACACACTCCGCATCCGGTGGCGCCGCGCCGCAGACGAGGGGGGGGACCAGGAGGACCAAGACATGCTGAACGGCGGTGGGGAGGGGGGGCATGGTCAGCTCGACGGCGCAGAGCCCTCCCCCCTGCAAGACCCCCAACCCCTCGGGGGGGGGACTCAGGTGCGGGTGGCCATCACCCTCGATCCCCAGGTCCTGCTGGGGCAGGGGAAGAAGAGGAGGGCGCGGGGCTGGACCCGGGCCACGGTCCAGAATTTTTTGCGCGAGTTCGTGGCCCCCTGCGACCCCTCCTCGTACCCGATGCAGGAAGCAGGGGACGCGCAGGGGAAGCGCTGCGAGGCGTCAGTGGTGCTCCCCCTCGTGCAGGCCCAGGCCGTGATCAGGGCCAGTTGCAACCACAAGGGGATCACCTGCAGGCCTTGGATGCAAGGGGGGGATTCGCCGGTGCCGGGGGGCATGCTCTGGGTGCGCCTTCCAGCCTCAGCCAGGGCCCCCCTCCCCGATCTGTGGGTCAAGCTCTCCTCCGACCCCCGGATCTGCGGCCAGTTCGGGGGGCTGATCCAAGGGGATCAAGAGGGGAGAGTGGGGATCCGTTTTTTCGGTGCACAGCAGGTGCCTCAGGGTGTGGCGCAGGCGGTGGGGGCCCTCCTGGGGGCGCAGATAACTCCGCGAAAGGTGGTCGTGCGGGTGGGGGGCTACCCCATCCTCTACGGGTTGCCCGGAGATGGCTGGGCGGCCTTTCGGCAGGAGCTTCCGGAGGTATTCGGGGGGGATGCGGGGGATGTTCGCATAGTCCGATGCGAGCACCTCCCGCACTCGGGGTTTGCTCGCCCGCGCTGGGACCTCACTCTGACAGGGGTCCCCAGGGCTGGCCAGGGGTCTGGATACCCTCGTCGGACTCCCGGGGCCGCGACCGGGTGTGGGAGGTCAGGGGGATGCAGCGCCCCCCCCAGCGAGTCCAGCGCCTCGGGAAGTTCCACAGGGTGCAGGGTCCCCCGCCCCCCTCAGAGCAGACGGGACAGGAGGGGGGTGGCGAGGAAGACGCCGCTGCGGCGGGGGCAGCACCTATGGAGGGAGTCAGCGACGCCGCCCTCGCACAGCGCCGGGACCTCCTGTAGCCCTGATCCAGCCGTGCGGGGGGGGGAGGTGGGCGCCGCGGGCCTGGGTCCCGCGGCCCCTTCGGACGCGGGGGCGGCTGCCAGACTATGGGGTGCGCAGGGTGCGTATCAGCGGGCCGTCGCTCACCCAAGGGGGCACGGGCAAGGCCCTGTTGGAGTGCGGGGACGCGGAGCCTGACCCGGGACCCAACTTGGGGAGGGTGCCGCCACTGACTCTGGCCACGCTGACCCTTCTGGCCCTCCTGATGGTGGGTCTAGGTGATCTGTGGCTGTGGGCTGCACGGCCAGCCTCTGTGTGGCCGCTGGCGGTGGCAGCAGCCCCACTCTTGGGCACCAGGGTCCAGTCTTGTCAGGCCCTGCTGGCGCTCCACTTTGCGCACGCCTGTGGGGGGGGGCAGCCTGCTCGGGCCCCGGTTCTAACCTATTCATGGGTCCAGTCTTGTCAGGCCCCAGCAGTGAATCACACCAGGGCCCAGCCTTGCCAGGCCCTGGTGGCGCATCAACGTGCACGCGTCAGCAGGGCGGTCCAGCCGGGACGGGGTCTGGGACTGATCTCGACAGGGGCTCAGTCTTGTCAGGCCCCAGCGCTGGCCAGCGCCAGGGCCCAGTCTTGCCAGGCCCTAATGGCGCGGCACTGTGTGCACGACAGAACAGGGGTCCAGCCTGGGCAGGTTGTAGCCCAGGAGGATACAGGGGCCCAGTCTTGTCAGGCCCTGGCAGTGACCAGCCCCAGGTCCCGGTCTCAGGCCCTGACGCTGACCTGGAGGGGGGGGGAGGGGCAGCACCAGCTGCAGCTCCGCCCGGCCCTCACAGTGAACTGTACCGGGGCCCAGTCTTGGCAGGCCCCGACCCTGGCCAGGGCAGGGGTCCAGTCTTGGCGGACCCGAGCCCTGACCGTAGCGGGGATACGGTCTGGGCAGGCCCCTGCCCCGACCTGCACAGGAGGGTGTGGGGCGGACAGGGTATACCGTGCGTGTGACGCCGCGGGGCTGAAAACGCTGCTGAGCGGCGACGTCCACCCCCACCCGGGGCCGCTGCGGACGGCCGTCGTCAACACGACGTCGCTGCGTCTACACATGGATGAGGTGACGTCGTGGGCCGTGGACGTCATTTTGGTCCAGGAGACCAAGCTGTCTGTGTCAGGGCAGCGGGTGCTCCGGGGTGTGCTGCGCCAGCGGGGGTGGATTGTATTCTGGGGGGCGCCCCTGGAGACGCGGGGACGGGGGATCTGGGACGTTCCGGAGGGGGGCGTCGCAGTGCTCCTGCGCGACGGGCACGCGGCGGAGGCGGCAAAGCTGCCGAAGACCAGGCAGGCGGACCCGTTGGCGTGGGACCTGTGGCTGTCAGCGAGGTTCCTGCATGTGCGCGTCGCCGTGCGAACGGGCAGCACCGTGCTGCATGTGCTGTGTGTATATGTAGTGCCGGGCGACCCGGAGCTCAATGCGGGGCTGTGGGACTCTGTACTCCAGTACGCGGCAAGGCTGGGGAATGCCCCGTTCGTCGTCGGGGGGGATTTCAATTTCCCCCGGGGGGAGCTGGGGTCATTGCCGCCAGTGGTCCTGGGGCACCTGCTGACGCAGCAGCTCATGGACGTGGACGCCGCCTTTGCCACAGGCACAGGGCGTCCCCTGCAGTGCTCCTACCACAGGCAGGGGGTGCACCCGGGCACCCGCATAGACGGGGTCCTTGCAGACCCGCGCGTGGCGCCCATGGTCACGGACGTTGCGGCGCTGCCCGGCACGGGTATCCCGGGACACCTCCCGGTGGTGTTCACCTTGGCCATGGAGCGGGCCGCGCAGCGCTTGGTCCGAGCGGTGCGCCCCCGGCCAGTGGAGGTGCCCAAGAGGGAATGAGTCTTGCGGATGGAGCTGGAAGAGCGGCTGACGGTGCCGCTGCAACCGGACTGGGACCAGTTGCTAGCGTTGCAGGAGGTGGATGCGTTGTGGTCCTACTGGACGTGGGCGGCAGAGGAGTCCCTCCTGGCGCTGTCGGTGCCCACCCTGCAGCCCGAGGACGTCGACCAGGTGCACCCACTGCCGGTGGCACGGATGGCCCTGCCACGGGGGCGAGGCACGGCGGCCTTAATCCGCGAGTTTCGGCAATGCCCCAAGCAGATGCGGGCAGGCGGAGGGCCGAAGACGTCGGTACTGGCCCGCATACACGCCGCGCAGGGGGCGGCGCGCTCGTTGCGGCGGCAAGCGCACCCCCCACAACGGCCGGCCGACAGGGTGCAGGGGAGGGGGGAGAGCACGTCCCACTCCTGGTGCGCGCTGCGCCGGCGGGTGCAGCGGTTGCACGAGTTGCAGATGCCGGAACTGGCCCGATTTCCGCTGACGCCGCAGGCGGTAGCCAACGCCGGGGCGCCCGTGCCGTCCGCGGCGGCAGGGGACGAGTGCATAGAGCAGCTCAAGAGGCTGGCGGCCACACAGGTGCAGCGGGAGGACCGGGAGCGAGTGCAGGCGTGGCGATCCTGGCTGCAGGCCGAGTGGGGAACCAAGCCAGGTGCAGTGTACCGATGGCTCAAGGAGGAGGGGTTCTCACCGCCGGTGGTGTTCATTGCGCGGCCGGATGGAACCCCCACGGCCTACGTCCAGGAGATGGACGAGCTGGTCCGCGCGGCGTGGGGGCCCATCAACCGCAAGTACGCGGAAGGGCCGGAGCCCTGCCCAGATGCCTTCGTGGCAAAGTACGGGCACCTGCTGTATCGCGTACCCGTGTTGGCCAAGCAGCTGACAGGGCCGTACCTCAGGCGCCGCCTCATGGCCATGCGCCCATCGGCCATGGGCCTGGACGGGTGGAGCCTGGAGGACCTGCAGGCGCTCCCGGACAGGGTGCTGAATTGGCTGGCCCAGCTCCTCACGCTGATTGTGGAGGTGGGCCGGTGGCCCACCTTATTGGCCCAGGGATACACCTCCCTCATCCCTAAGCCAGGGGAGGAGGGGCCATTGGGCACACGCCCGCTGACGGTCCTGTCCATGGTCTACAGACTGTGGGCGGGGACCCGTCTGTGGGAAGTAATGCGGTGGCAGGAGTCCTGGGTACATCCGCGGGCCTTCGGATTCCGCCTCACGCGGGGGGCCGTAGATGCGGCCACGGTCACGCAGGTCCTCCTAGAGCTGGCCCGGCTCAAGGGATGGCGGCTGGAGGGGCTGAGCCTTGATTATGTCAAGTGCTTTGACCTCATCCCGCAAGCGGTGGTGCTGCGCGCCCTGTCCGCATGGACGACGGGGTGCTGCGCGCCCTGGCAGTCATGTATCGGCAGCTACGGCGGGCGTTCCGCCTGGCAGGGGCGCTGGGGGCGTGGTGGCAAGCCTCCAACAGCATCCTGCAGGGGTGCCCGCTCAGCGTCATTTTGATCAATATCCTCACCACGGTGTGGAAGATGGAAATTGACACAATGCGACGCCACGTCGTGGTGGCGACCGCCGCACTCCCGCCGCTGCTCGAACAGCCACGGGCAGCCCCAGGGCAGCCGCTGCCTTCACCGCGCCTGCGGACGCAGGGCCCGGGGCGCGCGGACTTATGCCCCCTGGGATATGCGGACGACACCCAGGCCATCACACTCGAGCCCCGGCCCGGCGCGCCAGGGGTCCCCGACTCGCAGGCGGTCGTGGACCGCACGGCCGTTTGGCTGGCGGACACCGGGCAGAGCGCCAACGCCGCGAAGTCTAGCTCATGGCGGATGAGCGACCAGCAGGCGCAGCCGGTCACCATGCACGGGGTGCCGGTCCCGCTGGCACGGGAGTTTACGCAGCTCGGGGTCGGAGTGCGCCTGGATCCAGATAAGGGAACCGGACCGGTGCTCCAGGAGCGGTTCGCGCGCGGGACCACCATTTTGCGGCGGGTGGGGTGCCTGCCTACGTTCCGCATGCGGGAAGTAGCCATTGGGACGCTGGCCCTCGCCAAGGCGATGTACGGGGTGGAGCTAGCAGATGTCGGCTCCCGGGACGTGGCGCGACTGGAGTTGGCCGCGGTTCGCGCACTGTGGGGACCCACACGCACCTCGCGGGCAAAGGAGATGCTATGGGCGGTCTTGGTGCCGGGGCACCGGGTCTCCCCCATGTGGCGCCTCCAGTACTCGAGAGTACTATGGCTAGCCCGCAAGGCACCCACGCCAGGGGCGGGACAAGTGCTAGTCCAGGCAATATTGGACGAAACGGACCGCCCGCCGGACACGGGACCAGTGGGCAGGGCCTTGCAGTCGGTCCGGCAGCTGCGCTGGGAGGCGGTGCACGGCTGGTGGGTGTGGCGCGTGCCAGGGCAGCGCGAACAGCTACACTTGGTCCTGGGGGACTGGGGCGAAGTATGCCACCGGAAGCGGGAGTCGCAGCGATACACCGCATTGGCGGCGCTGGAACGGCGCAGACCAGCCAACTTTCGGGGGCTGGGGGCGGAGGTATGCAGGCCCGCCTGCTCCCAGGGCATGACGGTGGCCGGCTCGGAGACGGAGCGCTCACTGCTGCGAGCACTGCAAGCCGGGGCGACATGGACCAGGGCGCGGGTCCGGAAGCATCAAATTTCGGATTTAGCAGCCTGCCCCTAACCTGCCCATATTGCGGGGGCCCACCAGAGACGGAGGTCCACCTCCTGTGGGACTGCCCGCAGTGGCAAGCGCAACGGGCCGCCTGGCTCCCGCTGGTGCAGGCCTAGGCAGCGCCGCTACCGGCACTGGCCCTCCCGCAGGCGTGGCCGGTGTGCTTGCGCGCGACGGGCCTGTTGCCGGCGGCATTGGTCCAGCCAGAGGGGGTGGAGCAGGCGGGGCGCCTCATGTACCGTCTCTATGGCATGTATCTGGCGGTGCTATCGGCGCGCATGGGAGCGGAAGTCGCGGCACGCCGAGACGCGGGCGCGGGCCCCTCGGTCTTTGCGATCGCGCGCAGACGCCCTCCCGATGCGCGCCGGGGCTACCCATGGGGGCAACTGGGCGCGGGCCCACATCGCCCGGCGCCACAAGCGGCGCCGCTGGCGTTGCGCGCCGGCCCGCCGCCGGGATGGCCATGGGAGGCATCCTTCGCGGTGACGCTCCTGCAGTGGGCAGGCCAGCTGCGGTGGCTACCAGGGCAGGGCCATGTGACATACGTGGAGCTCGCCCTGGACTTCGAGGCATACGCAGAACGGGCCCTCCCGGCCCCAAGCGACCACCGGCTGCGGGGGGTCACCCTGCCGCTACGCACCAGGGGCCAAGTGCTGAAGATGGCCCTGGATGCATTGCAGCCGCATCTACAGGCAGGGGACCTCATGCAGGGCAAGGAGGTATGGATGGCGAAGTCCCTGCTGCCGTTTGGGGGCTCCAGGTGTGTGGGGCGGTCGGCGCGCCAACTGTTCGCGCGCCCGGAAGCCATGCTGTTCCAGATGCGCCGGCTAGAGGCACACTGCCGTGCGCTGTGGGCGCGGCGCCTGGCACGGCCGGGAGCGGGGCGGCAGGACGTGTTCCTCTTGGATTACCTCCCCCCGGCAGGACCAGGACAGCAGCCCCTGCGGCCCTTTCAACGCTTGCCGCGCCGGCGGGTGCAGCGCGACCGGCGCGGGGCCAAAGACGGGGACGCGGACCGCGTAGCACTGCCGCCGCAGGTGGCCCTGTGTGCGCGACACCGGGCCCCGCCCTGTGCCGCCTGCGTGCAGCGGGGCGCCGAGCACTGCTGCCAGCGGGCGCACGAAGGGCACCGCATGGACGCGGCACAAGCACGCGTGGCGGCGCGAGCACTGCGGGCGTGGCTGCAGCCCGCGCGGCCGGCCGGGGCCGGCCCCGTGGCGGCGTCCCAGGCCGCACGGGGCTCGCCCAGCGCTCGCAAACGACCCCTCCCGCAATCATCCTCGCCAGAGCGCGAGACGCGACGAGCACGCCCGGAGCACGAGCACGCGCGACGCCAGGAGGAGTTCCCGCCCCCCCCCCCCCCCGAGCGTCTCCAGGGGGGGGGCACACAGCTTAAGCGGCTCCGGTATGTTAAACCAGCTCTCCCCGCCCCTCCCAGCGGGAGCCACCGGGCACGGGGGGGCACGCGGAGTCCAAGCGCCACGCGCGCCAGCCGGACGCCCGGGCGGACACGCACGAGTGGGGGGGGTTCAGCCGCGTCCCCACCCCCCCTCCCTCCCCTCCCGGGGGCTGGCGGACATTTTCGAGGACATCTCTCGCCGGCTGCCGGCGGCTCGGGTGGGCTCATCAGCCAAAGGGGAGGGCACCGACCCCCCCCCGGGGGCCGCGAACCCCCCCCAAGGGGGGGGGCAGGATCAGGGGGCTTCGGTCGAACCCCACCCTAGTCTTTCGGGGGGCGGCGCGCGGGGGGCGGAGGCGGCGGTGGGGGACCCCTCAGGGGGGGGACAGGAGATGTCGATTGACTGCCATCCCCGAGGGGACGGCTCCGGGGGGGGCGGCGGCGGCGACATCCGCTACACGGGCAGAGCACAAACCCCCCCGAGGGGCAGCCACAGGACAGCAGGCAGAGTCCCTACCCCCTTCTCCCCCACAGAAGAGGGCGCAGCGGGCGGGGGGCAAAAGGGTGGGGCAGCCGCGGCGCCCCATGCAGACCTTGTGCGATAAGCACAGGGCCCCAGCGTGCAAGTCATGCAAAGGGCACAGGGGGGTACGGCATTGCTGCAGCCGCCACCACGAAGGGCATCCCAGGGTGTTGGGGGGGGGACAACGGTGTTTGCCGGTCCAGAGGGGGGGGCTGCAGCTGCAGCAACAAGCGGGCGTCTAGCCCTCCAGAGGGTCGGCGGTCGTGCCAGCCCCCATGATCAGGGGGGAGGGGGGGGGGCCAGCAGGGCAGGGGACGGTGTCGTCGCCCCGGGGCGGCACACAGGGCCCGAGTCAGGGCCACGGGAGGGCCTCCGAGGAGGGCACATAGCCTCAGGACGGCGTCCTTCCGCCGCGCCGCGACACACCGGGGGGCCGGGGGAGGGATAGGGCAGGATTCAGGCAGGCTCTAACCCGCTAACCCCTAACCCCCCCGTCGCAAGAGCGGCCAAGACATTAATAGCCATCAACCTCGTAAATAGTACAGATCACACACAGACACACACACACACACACACACATTTTGACATAGGCACAGGCTGCCGTCCCTTTGGGGGAGGGGGGGGCATCTTTGCTTTCGTCACACATTTTTCAAAGGAGGTGGGGGGGGCTTCGGAATTGCCTTGAAAAGTTTATAGTGTTTCCAGCACTGTGTTTTTGCTTCTCCTGCTGCTTGTTGTTGCTGTAGGGTGTCCTGCTGCTGGTTTTGGATGATGAAAAGCTTTTGTTTGATGAAATACAGTAAAGCCAACTCAATCCAGGATAGCCCAAGCCAACAGTATGCAAAGAGAAGGTAATTCAGGATCAAAGCATGAAGGGCTGCAGTGTAAACAGTGAAAGATGATTAGGTATTCACAGAAACTGCAACTCAGGATACAAATGAATGCATATTCACAGAGATAGCTGAAATGTTTTGGGAAAAGAGTTAGAAAACTGCCTCAGGATCACTCTCTCTCCATAGTGCCATCTTAGGAGATGTGCACTCTTTGTTTTGGGTCCCATATGTGCTGAGGTGGCATGGTATGTGGCGATGAGGTCACTGCCATGTCACATGGGATCTTCCTACTCAGTTGGGATCTTCCTACTTAGTTAGGCTGACCAGGAATTGAACCCAGGACCTCTCAAAAAGAGGTGCCTAACCCCCTATGGTGCATACCACTAGGGCAGATAAGTATTCATGGAAAAACATAGATAAATTCATAGGTTCTACCTTAGGTATGTCAGTGCTCAGTCAACTCAGGAAAAGATGTTTTACTTCTGATTGAAAGGGGATTAAAGGGTCCAGTCCATACCCTGATTGGGTGTTTGGTTCCATAGGTCAAAATGTGTTCTCACCACTTTTGGCTGGACCAATACTAAGATAAAAATGCATGGATGCTCAGTGCATCTCTAATACAACTAGAGTATGTCCCAAAGCAATGGAAAAGCACTTTTTCTTACTCCCCCCTTGTGCTGTGGTGGCCACCACTGTCGCATTTTAGGAAAAAGGGAATTTTTCTTGGCCTTTCCTTGGTTTCCACATCTACTTTAAAATACCTACAGTCTCCCTCACACTGGAAAATGGGCGCTCACCATGGCTGGCGTCCTTTTGCTGCTCTGATTGTACAGTTTCCTACAGAAGACTCAGCGCTCTTGACGCTGCCGGGGCTCCTGTGGCTTGGTTGGGTTAGATTGGGAGCATGCCAAACATGTGCATATGCATCCCTTCCCCCAAGACGCAGCGTCGACACAACCCAAACGCAAGACACATTATACACACTCGCATGGGTTCTCGTAAACCTGCTGGCGACCTGTGACCTGTCTTAGGGCGTAGGGAGTCGAAAAGAAATTAATTTGCCCCTTGGTGGGGTCTTGGTTCTGCTCAGTCTCTCCAGGCACCTGCGTTTCGGCCCGAACACGGCCTACTCAGCGAGGCTGCGCGTGGGTATCTGCAGAGGCAGGAATGGGAGAATTATGGACGAATCCACGCAAAAACGAAGCGACGACACCAAAATCCGTCAAATGACGGCGCAGAATTTTTCTGAAACGACACACCTGAGCAGAATCCAGTTGTGCATCTTCAGCACATTTTTATAGAAATTATAGTCATCTCTGGATTTTTTAAGTCCAGAAATTCATACGCATAAAATGGCGGCGCGCAGGAGCGGCTCCTAGCGAAGCGCCGGAAAATGGAAAAATAATGGAATTATAAATGTATGTATCACGTAGTCTTGAAAATGACGAGACACATATTAATAAACAAACATACAAATTCCACCCACACTAATAGAAGCTTCAAAAATTCAAGAATTCGAAAATCAATTGAAAAGACTTCAATGAACCAGGTATAAACTACAGGTATGCTCGTCTTGCATGCCGCATACACATTGCTCGTCTCGAGTCTCCGTGACCGAGTCGTGTAGCAGCGTTAACAGCGATAACCACGATAGGACGCGGTAGAGGGATTGATTAGAAAGATTGCAGATGATTAGCGGTCAGATCAGGGTGATTAGTCATACACACAAGTGCATAGCAACGTTCTTCGCGTGCGCCCCTTTTGTTTTCTCTCCTTGCTTCACTTCCCAGCGGTAGGTAAGGTAGGTACGCCCAGGCGGGGCCACCCCCTGGTGGAGTCACGATTGTTGTGGAGATGGGCAGGTTTGCCCACGTGATTGTGCATACTCGTGCATGCACACACGCATTAAAGGGTAGGCCACGCGAAGTGCGCACGGTAAACCTTGTTTAGGCTACCCAGGGGCTCCTCGGTACGTTCTTTAAGAGAACCTGAGGAGTCCCTTAACGCTTGCTTGCTTGATAAGGGTAGCTGCACCATGCAGCGTGTTTGCGGACAGCGTATTATAGGGCACACTGAGAAGGGTATAATACCTGGAGTGTGCCTTGGTTCCTCCGCTGCAAACGCCCTTTCATTTGCCTTTGTTTTACAGGTGGGCAGGTAGGGTGAGTGGTGCAGCAGCATTTTTTTATGCCCTGCTAAACAGGGGCGCAGATCACACAAACAAGTAACTCCGCTCCGCCTGTGGCAGAGCAGGGAGTCCGACTTCATCGACATCTGCGCCTTGCACACGAGAGCACTCCTTCCCTCCAAGCCCTTGCAGGGGAAACGCGTTGTGGCGTCCCCTGTGAGGCCACAGTTGCTTAGCAGCGCTGTGTTCTCTTGTCATTTCACAGGTGGGTCGCTAGGACCCTCGAGAACTTCCTCTTCGCAACGCCAAGTAGAGTGTGCGTGTAGGAGTGGTAGTCCTGCGTGGGGGCTAGAGCCAGTTGCCCAGCGCTCGCCCACCAGGATGGTGCCACTGTAGGGTGTGTAGGACCTGTAGGGGGCGTGTCACTGTCCCACCCTATCCTGCAATTTTAGCTGGGTTGGTGGGCTGTGACAGTGGGTTAGGCTAGTGTTTTTGGCCACATAGCAAACAGGCGTTTTGCATGCCTTCATAGCTTTTGGCCACCCCTCCCTGTAGTAGACAGGTAGGTAGGGAAAACAATACCTGGATTAACACTCTGGGTATTCCCCCAAGGTTTTGCGCCAGCACAGAAATTGGGCGCATAGGGGAGGGGAGACCCGGGGCGTACCCCGTGGCATCAATAAGCCAACCCTCCAGGTTCAGCAAGGGCGCAGACTTGGGTATAATTAGGACACCACTTCTGCGGCTTGCTCTCAGGACCTTAGGACTAGCACACTCACACATACGCTTTGGCAGGTAAGGGTAAGGTTCAGTCCCTAGCTTTATTCTTGGAGGCAAGCATCTCAGCGAGCCTCAACAACTCACCAAGGTTGTTCTGGGACAAGTAGTCAACCAGAACTGAGTTTAGGCGTCCCTCAGGTAGAACAAATGCAGAGAAGGGCTCCCAGGTGGCCTCTTCGACTCCAAACCCTTCCCAGAGGGTGAGGAAGCGCCAACCCTGGCGATAGCGGTGGCGTAGGACAGACTTCACCAGGTAGAAGCCCTCCTTAGCCATCTCCTCGGCGTTCATGTCGGGGAGTTCACCTTCAGCTTCCATAGGGCTGGCAGCCCCTTGTAGGTCCAGAGCGGCGATTTCCTCGTCGTTCAGCTCCCACTCCTCCCCACAGAGGTCTTCAGGATCATGGTAGCGCTTCAGGTGTTGAGCGGCGCACACCAGGGTCCCCCCTAGACGGGGAGAACACCGCACGGTGATACGGTGTCCATCCACAGATAGGATCTTGTACGGCCCGAAGTATGGGTCATCGCTGGTAGAGCGTGGCCAGGCGGGTAGTCGACTGTGGTGCACCAGCACCCAGTCCCCTTCTTGGTAGGTGGCCGGTACACGGTGCTTGTTCTTCTTGTTCCACTGACGCTCCCTCACTCTCTGGAGCATAGCCTTGGCCTTGTCCACCTTCGCTTGTTGCTCTTGGACCCATTCACCCACAGAAGAATGGGTGTCCTCTGGATAGGGGGCATGTAGGAACCATGCCGGGCGCCCCATGAATAGCTCATGTGGCGAGTAGCCAGTAGCTGAACTCTCTTGGGAGTTCATCATCAAGGATATGACGGGGAGTAGTCTCACCCAGTCTCTGGTGCGTTCAGTTTTGCACCATATCCTGACGTTCTCCTTCAGGACACGAATCTGTCGCTCACATAGGGGGTTGCTCGTGTGGGAGTAGGGAATCCCCGTAGACACCTGGACATTGAGGGACCTCAGGACCCTCTTGTACCAGCCAGTATCTGAGCGTACTCGTACGTCCTCATCGGAGTTGATCTCCTTGGGCGCCCCATAGACACAAAACCACTCCTCCAGGAGTATCTTGATAGTCTCCTCTCCGGTAATGTGCTTGGTACATGGGAACACCCTGGTAAACCTGGTCAACCCACAGGTTACCACGAGGGCGAAGTCATAGCCCCCGAACTTCGGCATCTCCGTGTAGTCCACGTATAGAACACTGTTAGCACAGTGAGGGATGGGCAGGGTCGAGTAGAGACCTCTGTCCCTGATATCCCCTGGTTTACAGGACCTGCACGGGCACTTGTCCACGATAGGCAGGAGCGTCTTCCGCAGCTGGTCGTCAGTCCACGTAGTGTGGAACCACTGCTTGAACAGTCTTAGGGTACGGTCAGCACCCACATGACCACTGGACTCATGGGTCCACTTCAGCAGCGCTGGGACTCGGTCACTAGGCACCACGATGCGGTCCTCGTGCCAGAGGTAGCTCTTGTCCCGCTTCCACTGGTCTTGGTTGACCAGGAGGGGTTCAAGGCGTTTCTCCAGGCGCCGGTAGATATCCCCAAACTCCTGTAGGTACTCCGATTGTTGGAGTCCATCCAGGGGGCGTATCATGGTCATGTTCAGGTCCAGGTGTACGTCCATACGGCTGAACGCTTCCTTAGCCAGCGCTTCAGACCGGGCACCAATCAGGGCGTCGAAGTTGTTGCGGCTGATGTAGTCGGCACACTCGTTCTTCACTCCCTGGATATGGTGTACCGTCAGCCGTAGTTGACTGAGGTAGGTCCACCAGCGACGTAGCTTGGCCTTCTCAGGTGGGGGGCCCTTCTGGAAACTGCGGACCGGTTCTTGGTCGCATAGCCAGACCACAGGGTTACTCCCCAACAGTCGTGCTTGTGAGGATAGCACCAGCATACCCGCGAGCAGTTCCTGCTCATAGGTGGAGTAGTTCCCCCTGGCCTGGTTCCACTTCCAGTTCCAGTGGCCCAGAGGTACTAGGACCCACTTGTCGTCAGGGTAGCTGTGCTTGAGGGTTCCGTCTCGGTTGAGACCTTCCGTCCCCCATTGGGAAATGGCCGAGTCGAACTCCTCCTTCTCTAGTGCTTGCCACTGGAACAACGTTCCACCACCGCCCACATTGCTGGCGTCGGTCACCAGGATAATCTCCCCTTGTGCCCTAGGCACGCCCAAGCACTTAGCGTTGGCTACCTTGTCTTTGAGCTCGTCAAACGCTTGTTGCTCTTGTGGGCCCCAGCGCCAAGTAGTACTCTTCTTGATCAAGTCAGTCAGTACCGCGCTGGTGTAGGTGAAGTTTTTGATGTGGCGGCGATAGAAGTTGCACGCCCCAATGAAACTGCGTACATCATGAAGTCCTTTCTTGGGGTCTTCGTGTCGTACCTTGGCATCCATCAGGGGTTTGGCCTTAGAGGCCGCTGGGGTCCACCACCCATAGCCAACGTCAAACCCCAGGTACTGCATGGTCTCCTGCATGAACTCACACTTCTCCAGCTTGAGTCGTGTGTGGTTCTCCTGGCAGACCGCAAAGAACTCACCCAAGAGGATTAGGTGATCCTCCTGGGTATTGGTCCCGAGGCATACATCGTCGATGTGAGCCTCCATCTGGGCCCCACGGGATATGAGCTCCTGCACCTTAGGTCTCCGTCGTAGGAGGGACAAGATCTTGTTCATCAGCTCTTGGAACAGAGCGGGGGCGTTAGCCACGCCGAATGGCATGACCTTCCACTTGAATACCCTCCCCTGAGGGGTGATGAAGGCCAGTAGTTCCTGCGCGTTGGGCGTCAGGTCCACTTGCCAGAATCCACTTCGCTTGTCCATCTTGGTCTTGTAGCGACAGGAGGCTATCTTCTCCAGGGTAGACTCCATATTGGGAATGGACCCTGAGTGGTTCAGCGTCTTCTTGTTCAGCTCTCCATAGTCCACTACCAGCCGTTTGGCTGTAGACCCAGGTTTAGCCACCAGGAAACAGGGGCTGCAGTGTAGGGGGTAGTCCCCATCCTTGTACTCCAGGACTAGGCCAGCGTCGATACATTCTTGTATCTGTCGCTCAATCTCGTCGGCCTGCTCTTTAGGAGCTGGATAGGGTCTCCTCCGGATCTTGTGACCCACGAACTCGGGTTTCAGCTTGAGGTCCATCTGTACCAGCTTGTCGCATGAGGCTGGAGGGGGTAGTTCTCCGAACACCTCCAGATAGGTCCTTATCAGCTTTTGCACCCGCGGGTCCAGTACCTTGATCTTGTCCTCCATGTCCTCGTCGGAGTGTAAGTTGCTTGCCCCTTGAATAGACGTCGGGAGGTGGTCCTCCACCGACTCTTCGCCCGCGGTAGCATCCTTCAGCCCTTGGTAGGCATACAGAAGGTCTTGCTCAACCATCTCCGGTGGACGATGGCAACATAGGCACGCTTTAGGGGGTTCACATACACATTCCTCCGAGAGGTCGTCCTCATCTGGGGTCCTCACATGGGCACCCCATACGCTCTTCATGAGCTTGAGATCTACCTCCCTTTGCCAGGTGGTGATCTTCTGTTCGAGGTCCTCCTTCAGTTGGGATAGGTCTCCCATACGTCCTTGCTTCAGTGGCCACGAGCTGCGGGTAGGCTTCGCGTAGCATAGCTTTTTCGCCATCAACTTCCTCTTGGAATCCACATACTCCCTGAGCCTGGATCGAGGGTCCAGCTCTTCATCCACGGGGTCTTCCACCCTCATGGAGAGTAGGGGTTTTAGTGGGGCGACGTACTCGGCGTTCTCCACTTCTTCCACCGCAGTCTGCACGAAGAAGGCGTCGTGCTCAGTTTCGTCGTCTGAGTGGATAGAGCTAGGTAGCTCAGATAGTCCACACTCAGAGACTCCATCAGGAACAGGTACATGACAGGGAGAGTTGGGGGCGTTGGTGTCAGTCACGACGTACTCATCTCCTCCGGGTGTAGTTTCAACAGCATCTTGAGGTCGTAGACGATCCTTCAAGTCACCCAAGGCGAGTCCATCGCTTTCTCATTGTATAGCCTGGACCAGAGTAGGGTCCAGGTCTTCCCAGGGGATGGTGGTAAGACTTCCGTCCACCACGCTGAGCATACTCCCCCATCCGGGCTTCCCAATGGGCGTCTTGCGTCCCAGAGGCACGTAGATGGCCTCATCAGGTAACCGCACAGAGCTGATAGTCAGCTTGTCAAGGAGGGTTCGCCAGTACTCGTTGCCCCCATGGGCTCCCCAATCGGGGGAACATAGGACCATACGGGAGCGTTCCAAGGCCACCTTGGTCAGCACCTTCCCCAGTTCACTGAATCTGGGGTTCCCGTAGGCCATCCCGAAAGAGGGCCAGTAAAATTTGTAGCTGCAGTTCTTCCCCTTGCTGCAGTATAGGTCCAGTACATGCTGCTTGTCGCTGGCGAACAGTTCCACACTTAGGTCTTCTCGAGAGTAACCCAACTCCTTCAGACCTTGGTCTAGGACATCCCCCAATAGTTGATAGTCCTCAGTTTTGGAGGCCGCCATCATGTTCGAGGGCTCCTCCTTCGATAGTCTCAGGTAACTCGAGGTATGTTCCGACTGCTCCAGTGGCACAGACTCTCTGCCACTGCCGTGGTCCACGTACAGGAGGTAGGGCGCTTGCAGCGTCAGGGATTGTATCTGGGAGTGCTGCACGAAGAAGTCAGTACCCAGTACAAAGTCGAAGGCATCAGTGTCCATCACATAGAACCGATGGGCGATAGTCTTGGAGCCCATAGGTACCTCCACTTCGCAGTCCCCGCAGCTGTGCACCACATGTCCATCCCCCATCCGTATAGCGGCGGTGGTCATGGTGTTCTTCAGGCTCCCACAAGGTAAAATTTTCTTGGCCACTATCGATATTGTGGCTCCAGTATCCAGTACCCCCAGGTATTCACGTCCCCCTAGTCGGATACGTACCCAAAACACCAGGTCTTGGGTGCCACCAGAGCGTCCCCGTCAGAACTCCGCGGGACAGGTCACCTCGAACCCCTTGTTCCGCAATTTGCGGGCCATCCTCATGAAACGGCTTCTCTTCTTGGCGTTGCCGTCGTCACCACCTTCATGCTCACGCTTGGCTCCTTGTTCTTGCTGGGCCTGCGTCTGTGAGCGTGTGGTAGGTCCAGACTGCCCTCCAGAGGGCTCGGAGTTCCCCCCTGGATTAGGGTTGGGGTTACCTCCGTTCTTGTCCTTGTTCTTGTTGTCGTTCTGGCGATTAGCGCCTCCTCCTCGTCCGCCTTGACCCTTGTCTTGACCACCTTGACCACGTCCTTTCGACTTGCCCTTGCCGGAGTCGTTGCCTTTGGCCTTGCCTCCACCTTTGCCTGAGCTTTTGCCAGGATCTTCCCCCTTAAGCTTCGCCGATAGGCGTTGCTTATGGTAGCACTCGTCCTCATAGTGCTTCCGCTTACCGCAGAATGCACACGTGATGGTGCAGCGGTAATGATCCGGCATCTTCACCTTGGCGCCGGTGATCTTTTCCTGCTGCTTCCCCTGGACAACAAAGCAGTCTCGCTGCTCGCAGTCGGAGGCATGCTGCAGGTGGCCCTGCTCATCTCTGGCATCACACCAGAATAGCTCCTTCACGTTCTCCATTAGGCGGGCGTGGGCGTGTTTGGGGGTAGTCCCCTGCCCAGGTCGGGACCCTTGGTACCCTTTGCCTCCAGAACCTCCACCACCAGGACGGTAGTGGTTCAGGTGTTGGTCGCTCTCCTTCTCCAGCGCCATCTCCAGGAGCAGCACGCATAGATCCTCGTAGCGGAGGGATCTAGCCTTGCGCTCAGCCGTCAGACGGCACTCGTCCCATAGCTCACGGGGGAGCTTGGAGCACAACCAAAACAGCAGGTCGTCGCTGCTGTAGGAACCGGGCGTCAGTCGTCCAGCCCAGTGGTCCAGGTCCGCCAACAGCTCGGAGACCCTGCCGGGTTTGGGGTTGTTGGGCAGGACGGGCAGGTTCTGGATCTCGGCCCTGATGGAGAGGTCGGTCTCGTAGGTTGGGTACTGCCTCTCCAGGGCAACCAACACGTCGGCAAAGGTGGCGGAGTTGGTGACGATCTGCCTGACCTGCTTCTCCAGGTACTTCGTCTTGCAGCACTGCAGGAGCAGGTCGCACTTCACTCGCCCACTCGCGTGGGTTTGGCCGGTCAGTCGTAGGAACCGGCCAAAGTTCTCAGCGAACTCGCTGAGGTCCTTGCCTGTGAATTCAGGCAGGTTTACCACTATCTTGGAGGTGGCAATAGCCTTCGCCTCCTGAGCTCGGCGTCCTTCAGGGCGTCGGGTCTTCTTCTTCTTCTTCTTCTTCTTCTTACCCTTGGAGTCCTCGGGGTCCTCAGGGTCTTCGTCATCCGATGGCGAAGAAGAAGTCATCGAAGGCGGCCCATCATCGGAGGGGTCTCCGCCTAGATCACTGGAGCCATAAGGCTCCACGTCCACCATAGCCCTTAGGGCTGTCAGCCCCAGCTGGTCCAGCTCGGCCCTCGTCGAGTTAGTCACGTGACTGTAGGGCGGCTGGGCTGTCCTCGGGACGAATGGGCTTCTTGGTACTGCTGCAGGAGTCGGCATCGGTCGGCTCCTCAGGCTCCCCAGGGTATTCGTCAACCCTGCCGCCAGGTGGTTAGCCTGTACTCGGTGGGGTGACATCCCCACTGTCGTCGGTGACGCATGGGACGGGATCATCAGGGGCTGCAGTTTCTCCCTGATCTCTTGCGTGAGGTCGCTCACGATTTTCGAAGTGGCTCCTTGGAGCACCTCGTTGATCTCCGACCGCGTCAGGGACCTGTTGGAGGATCTTCCCGATCCTCTACTCCTGCCTCCCAGAGACTCTGGTCCTCTCCTCAACCCACTCAGGGGTGCATACCCAGGTGTACACCCAGGAGCATACCCAGGAACTTCCATGTAGGTTCCCGTGGCGTGGAGTGGATGGGGATGGTCAGCCGCATACCAACGCGGCGCAGAGCTGGAAGCCACCGGCTCACTGGCAGTAGTTGCCTCAAGGAGCGCAGTGGTAGGTGGGCCCATGCCATAGGCGGGGTAGTGAGGCATGCCAGTAAAGCCTGTGCCCTCCGCCATAGGCTGGTTGGTTGTGGAAGTGGATGTAGCGGCGGCTGGGTGTGTGGTGGTTATGGGAGAGGGTGATGCTTGGAGGCCAGAAGCGCTTGGTGCGCCTTCGAAGGTAGGGATATCCGTCGGGTCTTGCCCTTGCTCCTCTCCTTCGTCTGCTCCTTCTCCAGCATCCTTCTCGCTCTCGTTTCCTCTCTTCCTCTTCACAGGCTGAGGCTGAGAGACCATTTCCTTCACCGACAGGGCCCCAAAGGCCGTCTGGAGGCCATCCAAGGAGTCCTCCGCCGTATCCATTGGCCCATGTAAGGGCTCCACCGAAGGTACAGCGTCAGGCGCCGGCCTTGCCGGTGTCTCTGGCGCTGGCGCTGTGTTCACCTCGGCGTCCACTCTTCCTGGATCCATCTTAATCCACCCTTCTGCTTATATGTTTGCCTGCTCGGAGCACTGGTTGTACGGCGCGGGGTCGCTGCCGGTGCACAGAGACAGGCTGCCTCTTGCTACCAGAAAAGTTTATAGTGTTTTCAGCACTGTGTTTTTGCTTCTCCTGCTGCTTGTTGTTGCTGTAGGGTGTCCTGCTGCTGGTTTTGGATGATGAAAAGCTTTTGTTTGATGAAATACAGTAAAGCCAACTCAATCCAGGATAGCCCAAGCCAACAGTATGCAAAGAGAAGGTAATTCAGGATCAAAGAATGAAGGGCTGCAGTGTAAACAGTGAAAGATGATTAGGTATTCACAGAAACTGCAACTCAGGATACAAATGAATGCATATTCACAGAGATAGCTGAAATGTTTTGGGAAAAGAGTTAGAAAACTGCCTCGGGATCACTCTCTCTCCATAGTGCCATCTTAGGAGATGTGCACTCTTTGTTTTGGGTCCCATATGTGCTGAGGTGGCATGGTATGTGGCGATGAGGTCACTGCCATGTCACATGGGATCTTCCTACTCAGTTGGGATCTTCCTACTTAGTTAGGCTGACCAGGAATTGAACCCAGGACCTCTCAAAAAGAGGTGCCTAACCCCCTATGGTGCATACCACTAGGGCAGATAAGTATTCATGGAAAAACATAGATAAATTCATAGGTTCTACCTTAGGTATGTCAGTGCTCAGTCAACTCAGGAAAAGATGTTTTACTTCTGATTGAAAGGGGATTAAAGGGTCCACTCCATACCCTGATTGGGTGTTTGGTTCCATAGGTCAAAATGTGTTCTCACCACTTTTGGCTGGACCAATACTAAGATAAAAATGCATGGATGCTCAGTGCATCTCTAATACAACTAGAGTATGTCCCAAAGCAATGGAAAAGCACTTTTTCTTACTCCTTAGGGGGGTTGAACTCAAGGGTGTGGGAGGGTGTTATTTTCTTTGTTTCACAGGTGCATTTTGTCATGCAAATATGATGAAAATACAATAAATAAACGGATTTCAAGTTGCAGGTGTGCCATGCTATGCTGTGCAGTGTGTTGGTGTGTTGTGGTCTCGTAAGGTGTGAGGTGGTACCATGTACGTGCATGTATGCTATGTGTTTGTTTCTTCATTTCTTTTTTTTCCTCGTGCTTCCTCATTATTTCAGGAGCTTTGGGGGCCTCAAGCCAACAAGGCAAGCCAATTCCCCCGCCAAGCCTAGCCAACCAGCACCAGCCCCGGCCAGAGCTCCTCAGAAGTTAAGTTTGCGCACAGTATTTTTAATATTTTAATATATATGGGGCTTAAGTCCCTTGGAGGCGGCCAGCAGCTTTGTTCATTAGCTTAAGGGTTGTTACACCCTGTGAGTCCACAGCAGATTTTTCTGTGTTGCTTTTGCTGCTATGCCTGTTGGAATGTTTTCTGGAATGTCTTTTGTTTTTTTTTATAAGCAAAATTCTGAGCAGGGGTTTTGTACATTTTGGTGCCTGATTTTTTTTGGCATTGGGCAGTGATTAGATGAAGATCTTTTATGCACTCTAGTTTTTCCAAGTGTCTTTTTTTGAACACAGGGGATACAGGAAGCCCCTGACACCAGGTGGCTTGCCATCGTTGGGCACCGGGGTGTTTACGAAATTTTTGTGTTTCTCTGAGTGTCTATTTTTTTTTATACATCAGTTTTGGTGTGCAGTGCACAGGCTACCGCTGTTTGTGTGTGTCAGCCAGCCCCACGTCCCCTTGGACTGACTTGGGAGGGGCGTGCAGCAGACCAGTGCGCTGCAGGCATTGCGAGGCGCGCACGTGCGCCTGTAGATTATTAAAGCAATGCGCAAATTAGTGTTGTGATGTTTTTATGATAAAACATTGCTTGTTTTATTGCAGGCACCAAATGTCCTGTTTGTTAAATCAGTTGTGATTTCCGATCATCTGGTGTTCATGGTGCCTCCTGAGGGATTGGGCTTCTCAGGGCTAGCGTCAAGTCGTAGTACGTTACAGTTCTCCCCTACCACCAGCAGCATGATGCACCCTTTAATGTTGATATTTTTGGCATTCGCAGTTCCATTATAGTTTGCTGGTCCCGCTCACCCCGCCTGATGAGGTGGGCAAGACATTACTACAAATGATAAAGAATGTCGCAAAGAAACCTTCACCCGATGCGAAGCAAGTGCGCAGGAGGTTGCTGCACGAAATATTCATGGAATCACACCACATATGTAAAAAGAGGCGGTGCTTCACCTGCACTTTTACTTCAAACACAAAAATGAACATTTACTTCGCCGAAGCATCGCAATCATGGGTCCGAAACCTGTTGGCTGTGGGGTTACGACACATGCAGAAACATTTGCTGCACGCTCTCTGAAATTGTGCATGGCCTCAGTGGTGACGTTGCAGTATGAGGACTGCCATGTCGCATGAGACAGACCCTGCGATTGATGCTTTGTGCTGTTGAGCATGTCAAGGAGGAAGAACTGAGAGGGCTCGACCATGGAGGCACCCACCTTGCCAAACCGGGGCGTAACTGTATACGGCTTTGCTTTTTGGTGTTTCATTTTCAATTCTAGCACAACCCCAACGTTAACCTTTGGACAGGGTTCAGGGCACACAGTTTGTTGGGGAGTCTGGGGTTTGCGACAGGATTTGGCACAGGGTTCTGGGACAGGGTTTGGTGTTGGGCCTGGGACGGGCTTGTGACACGTTCCGTTCGTTCTGTTAAGGTTGCGGATAGGCATTGGGTAGCGGCTTCGGAAAAACAAGGGCAGGATTTTGGGCCATGGTTTGGGACAGCAGTTTGGGAACTGCTGACACGGTGTTGGGCACCATTTTGGAGGCAGGTCTGGCAGGGTTGGACCAGAAGGTCAGGGACAGGGTCTGGGATGGGGTTGGGGACAATGTTCGGCCCAGGGTCCGGCAAAGGGTTATGGGACAGGGACTGGTGTGGTGCTTGGGACCGGCTTGGGACAGCTTTGCGATGGGGTCCAGGATAGGCCGTGGGATGGGGCTAGGAACCGGAACCCGGCCGAGGTTTGCAACCAACGTTTGGGCGCTTGACAAGGATGTTGGAGACACGCTTTGTGGAGGTTGTAATAGATCTCTAGTTGTATCCAAATCCATGCCTCTTTGATGTTTTAGATTATACTAGAAACCAGCAGAGCAACAAGGCGGTGCACACCAGATGATGATCGATCAATCCGTCCAAATCATGTAAGAACAAGGCCCTGCGGAACAGTGCAGCAATACTGCAATCAGGGCCAACAAAATCAGTGTTATTGATTTCTAATTTATTTTCGCACAGTCGCCGTCGCTCGCAATACACTCCCCTTCTAAGACAGGAGAGGGACGAAACTGTCTGATGAGGCAAACTGCTCCATGGACCCACACCGGCTTTCTTTTGCTTGAAGGGACCCGGCACAGAGCAAACACCTGCATACAAACTGACTGTCACTGGGGGGCAGGGACGATAGGCCCAGCGACCTGAAATGCACTACAGTACACCCTGGGGGTGGCTCACAATGTTTTACACTGGAGCTCCAACCAACATGCATCATGCACTACATCCCTTGTCAGTGTCTGTGCTGTCCGGCTTATCCACACAGTGCCAGACACAAAAACCAGTTTCAGAAATCTGCACTGACGCACTGGACCTGAGCTGTTGAAGCTGCACTGACACCTGGGCCTGCACCTGCGCTAGCAGTGCCCACGAGCATCCAAAAAAAAAACTGAAGGGCCCGACTGCCAGCAAAACCAAACAGAAATCCAAAAAAAATCCTGAAGCCGTACCTGAATTTCTGTGCAAAGCATGGCCATTCAAATTCCCAAATGTCAGTGATCCCAATTCTTGCAGTACTCCTTCGGTTCAATTGAATTGAATCTGCCAGTTGGCAAAAAAAATAGGGAAAGTGCACCAGTGAGGCTTCATGTAAATTCGCGCACTGAGATGCGTACTTGTTATTCACCTCACTGTAAATACACGGTCAAAACACACGCAAGTCAAAGGGACAGAGTCAGAAGTAGGTGAGGTTTGTGTCACTTGTCGCCATGCCACAGGCAATGGTCTTAGTTGCCTGGTGATACACATGCCAGGCATATTGGCAGAAGAAACAAAGAGGAGGCAGACAAACAAGAGGGGGGACACTCTGACTGGCTGACTGGATGACAGGCTGGCACACCAGTGCTCCAGACTGCCACTGCACTGCTGCACACCTGCAGGACCAGCCTGTGAACTCAGATGCCTGTGATGTATGACTGTCTGTCTGGAACGCCTGCAGGACCTGTCTGCAACACACAGGCGCCTGTACAGACATGTGCAGGCCTCTGCAGACGTCTACAGGCCCTGTCTGTATGTCTGTATCTGTTATCTGACGTCCCTGTGATCCACAGGCCCTGTGATCTGTAATCTGTCATCTGACGTCCCTGTGATCTACAGGCCCTATGATCTGTTGCCTGTGATGAGATAGGGAGGGGGGGGGGGGGCATGTACGTCCCTGTCGAAGGCCGCCATTTACACAAAAAAAGGAACCCCAGAGGCCTATTGGGGAACTAACCCAGGCATGGGTCTGCAGGTCTCCCTACAAAAAAATAGAGACGTAAACAGTTTCAGAAGCCTGCGAAAAAATAGCTAAACTGACTAGGCTGGTCTTCGAAATGACAGAGAAACATGCATAAATCACACTCCCCTTCTAAGACAGCTAATCTGGAGCTGTCCTGAATCACTGTCATGCACTGGGGAGGGGGGGGGGGGGGGGGGGCAGGACTGTCAATTCTGCACTGAAGGGGGGGGGGGGGACTGTCAATTCTGCACTGAGGGGGGGGGGGCAGGAACTGTCAATTCTGCACTGATGGGGGGGGGGGGGAGGAACTGTCATATCGGTCATATCTGTCATATCTGCACTGACACCTGCACCCTCACCTGCTCCCAGGCAACCCCAATCCTGCTCCCAGACAACCCCAATCCTGCTGTACACAGCCCCTGGAAACCCGAATGGCAGTTTTCAGGCAATCCCAGGCCTGTGCACACTGCCAGCACCTGCCCTGAGCCTTAATTAGCAACCCTGCATCTCCCACTTCTCTCTGATCTCTGATCTTTTGATATCTGGATATCCTGGATATCCTGATGTCCGATCTCCGGATCCCGTGATCTCTGGATTGCCGGAAGGCGGTGCACACCAGATGATGATCGATCAATCCGTCCAAATCATGTAAGAACAAGGCCCTGCGGAACAGTGCAGGAATACTGCAATCAGGGCCAACAAAATCAGTGTTATTGATTTCTAATTTATTTTCGCACAGTCGCCGTCGCTCGCAATGCTCGCAATCTCTGCGACAGTCCTATTCAGTTACAAGACCCAAGATGTGGTTTTGCACATGGTTGCGGCTTGGGACAAGCTTTTGGACGGGGTTTCGGGACAGGGTTGAAGGCTGCTGCGGCCCATTTTGCCATCAACAATGGTCTTCATGGTCGCTATTGTTCAACCATATATGCAGCAAACCACACACCCCTTGCACCAGACAAATGGGTCATAATTGGTCCGAGTAACTGAGGGAGAGCTATTTGTTTGTGTGGGCTCTTCCTGGAGGGACCCGAAGGTTTGCGGAAATAGATACACGAAGAAACCCAAAAGAACTCTCGTCAACTTTGTGGCATTTCGACCTTCCCTTACGGCAATTGGCCCATGGACGAGCACTGAGACGACCTCTTTGGCCCAACAGAAATCACACACAATCGTCTGCGACTGGCCACAGAGGCCTCATGGGGAGGACCCCCGCGCTCTAGTCCGTGGGCACGACTTCCGGGGTGGCCTGAACGTTCTCGTCATCGGAGTGGGAGGTCCATCCGGACGCGAGGCCCTTCCCCTCACACCGGGGCCGCATCGCCTGAGGCACACCGTTCGACACGTCGATCTTGCCGGGGCCGAGGCGCGCGAGCGCCGCCTCCAGCCCCGCCACGTACGGCCACATCATCGCGGCGGCGTAGACCCACCAGTAGTGCACCTGCGGCGTCCCCAGTCCCGCCGCCTCGACCTGCGCCGAGTACCGCAGCAGCGCGTGCGCGGCCACCGGCGCGACCGGGCGCAGTGTCGCGGCGTCCTTCCGATCGGCCAGCGACCACGCGTACGAGTACAGGAGCTGTCCGTTGTTCGGATCGACCTTCAGGGCTCTCTTGTACACGAAATCCGCCGGCAGGTACTGCTTGAGGAGCGACAGGCAGTACGCGTATTCCTTGAGATACGTGACGTTTTCGGGTGCCTTATCCACCGCTTGCCCTAGATACGCCTGCGCGGCCGCGGCATTGGGCGGGCTGGCGTACAAAAGCTTCATCCCGCTGGCGAACAGCGCGCCGTGCGTCCCGGGGCACTCCCGAATGACCACATCGAACGCGGACATGTCGCGCTCGTACAGGTACAGGTCCCGCGCGGTCTGCAGCAGCCCCTCCATCCGCGCCTCCTCCTCGTCGATCTGGTCGACCTCGATCACGTGGACCCCGTCGGCGACGTCCAGGATCCGGCGCACGCCCTCCCCGGCCACGCCCCGCACCCGGAACGCCGAGTTCTCCGGCAGCAACAGCTCCCGCTCGCCGGGAATGCGAGAGTACCGCTCGATGGACCGGCCGGAGAAGGTGGTCACGAGGAAGAGCACGCCCTCCGCCGCGCCGCTCACGAAATCCTTCCCGACCTCCGCGTCCACGGAGGTCGAGGAGAAGGCCGGCCACACGAAGGCGCGGCCCGGCAGATAGTCCGCGAGGCTGATGGCCATCGAGATCCCGCGGAACACGACCGACCGCATCGGGGGCAGTGCCCGCAGCGCCGCCGCGATGTGCGCCATGACGTCGCTGTAGCAGTCGTACTGCGTCCGGTCGGCGCCCGCGTCGCTCGCGACGGACCGCATCATGCGGTTGACGACGGCGTACAGTTGCCAATCGTGGGAGTCGTCGGCGGCGGGCGTCAGCACGAAATCCTGCAGCTCATCCGCGACCTCCGCGGCCTCGGCGTCGCCCCCGAACAGCGCCGCCATGTCGGCCCCTTCGCTCAAGAGAAACGTCCGGCCGTCGGCCCCGGATTCGCGCAGCCGCTCCAGCTGCGCCGCCGGGATGCGCCGCAGCTTCCCGCTGCGCCGCTGCTGCACCCTCTCGACCTCCGGCACCAGATCCGCCGCCGCCGTGGCCCGCAGCCGGGCCAGCGCCGAGCCCCGCTTCTTGGATTCGTACGAGTACGCGTAGAGGGACAGCACGTGGTGCTCCGCGACGCCGTCAGCCGCGGCCGCTTTGGCGAAGCCGCGCGCGGCACCGTCGCGGCCGTAGTCCGCCAGCAGCGCCTCGACCTGCTCCGCGTCGCAGTCGGCGACGCGCGGCGGCAGCGCCCGGAGCGAGGCCTGGACCGCAGCCACGTCGGCGGACGTCGGCAGGGTCACGGGGACGTGCGCCGACAGCCCCGACGGCTGGTTGGCACCGTCGTTGTGCTTCGCCGCGCCCGAGGCCGTCATTATCGCGGAGGTGCCCAGCGTGGCCGCAAGTCGCGCCTGCCGCGCCTTCAATTTGTTGTCCAAGAGCTCGTCGATTGCGGGGGACGAGAAGTCGGTGTATGCGTCGGTACTGGAGCCGATTGCCATGGCCCAGAGGGTGGAGGTGCAGCTCTGTGCCGGCGAATCGGCGAGGGCCGTGAGCCGTGTAGAGAAGGCGGTGGCGAAGTCAGGCGGTACGTGGGACGGAGGGAGGCTGGCGGTGACGGCCGCGGACAGCACATCCGTGGCGGTGAAAAGCTGTCCGCCGATGCCGGACATGATGCGCACCAGAAGGTCCATGGCCGAGCCGCCGTCTTGGTGCTCGTTGGCCGCGCTGTCGATCATGCCCTTGATTTCATCGGCGTAAAGAGCCACCTCGACGACACTGGCGACAGCTTTGCGGGCCATTGCCCGCACCTCAACACGTGCGGCGCAGGAATGTGGTGCGGCACACAAAATGTCTATGAAAAAACAGACTCTCGGAAGTGGCACCCCATCCCTTGTGGGTTCTGTGTGTTACCTTGTCCTTCCTGAAGATCATCTCTCCTGATGTACCCAGAAAGTGAATGCCAAAAGGGCACACCAAATGTGAGCTCATCAGCCCTCAGCCAATTCCCGAGGCTTGAAGCAACGGTTCCTTGTCATGAGACTAATATCAGTGCCAGGCAGTCTGTTGGTCCTGCATACGTTGCCCGAGTTTCATTCTCCAGGCAGAATTAGCGAAATGCTATCCGACTTCTGATATGAAGTCGTTACACTGTACCCCTGTTTGGTGTTCACAAAGGGGGATTTAAAATGCGGGTGTGGGGTACGCAGTGTCCACCTTCACATCGGATGCATCACACACTCCCTTTTTCCACCTGGCATTGTCCCAAGGCCGAACATAGTTGTCCAAGTGGATCTCTTTTGGTGTGCCATAAACAGAAAATCTTTGTCGTTTGTCCCACCAAATCTTCACCATCTCTTCCACACTTCATGTGTTTTTGATGAGGGGAAGCACGTGCAAAGCTAACGAACCCACATGAACCCACTAGGCAACTGTGTGGCCTCTGATCTTGGCAAAGGCATAAATGACCACTACGCAAAAACTGCATTGCGGCAATGCCACGTTCGCGGATCAGAATGCAGTCCCTGCTCTTGGAGTCATTTGGTGTGCTGACCATGCGTTCACCAACACTTTATCCTCCAAATCAAGTTACGGATGGTCTGATGAGCTGGACTCCAAAACTTGTGTTTATGTGTTATGGAGGATGGGTCCTTGTTCTGGGTACTTGGACAGCCTCCACCTCTCTCCAGTTCCTGCTACTGCGCCCATCTCAGTGAGGTTACGCCTTTGCCACTGATATAACCCCCCACACCCCCGGCCCCACGTCGCCATTATCGGTTCTCAGAGAAATTTCCCTGATCAGTCCAGGCACCCTTGAACATTGCGCTGAGGCATAATTCTTTCTACGGTGCATATAAACTCTCTTCCTTCTTCGTACTACTGCACCTTTAGGGTGTAGTTTTCTTTATTGCATGAGACAGATGAGCAGAAGAGTGTTGAAAGCTGCATGCGGCTTTCTGACAGTCCCAGGTTCCTGTGCTTCGTACAGCATAAAGCCCCTTCTGGGCGTCCTCAATTCAGTGAGACACGAATAGAATGTAGGTACTCATGGCAGAGGGACGTGTTCGTAAACATGTTCCGACGACGAAAACTATTTACGAGCTACACTCAGCATGATTGCCTTCTGTGTTGTTCCTACGACGAGAACAATGTCTTTTGGTACTAATGGGGAAACCTATCGTGGTGTTTCACCGTTCCCTAATACCTCTAGAGGTACAGCTATCTCGTGCCCACCAACAGTGGTGTTGAGTCCCTGGGATGGAAAATATTGGAGGGCACTTCGAAAGAAATCAGTGCTGATGACAATTTCAGAGCATTGGTATCCAGCATTTTGCAATACATCTCAGCTGCGATACATCCCAGGTTCACCATGAAAGAAACTTCTCCACAAGAATAGACAGCACATCCATCACCCACAGTGACAGCGGCTGCTGTGTGGGATGAAGGGGGAATCCCCACAGCCATTGGACACACACAAACTCGGGAAATCAAGAAGAACCAGTCATGTGCTGAAGCCGTTTGTTCACCCAAGATTGAAGTGCTCGACCGACATCAGTGTACTCTCTCCCATTGCACTCCGACTGCTGACAGTCGCATGGACATGTTGAGCCCATTCCAGCAAGAAAAGGAAGACTGGTGTTTGGGACGTTGCTGCATCACGTAGTCTTTGTGCCATAACAGAGTGTTGCTCCCCCCTAAATATGTGGGCTGTCATTTCCTCTCTGCCAACTCCTGCAGCCCTCCAAGATGAGGAGGTTGTCCCCGCCCATCATCAAGCGTTATCCGGACCGATCTAAGGGATGTGATGAAGCAGGAGCACATTGGCAGTTTCGTGAGACCCCTCCCAACAGAGGGAACATAGCAGTACCGGCGTGGGCTCTCCCACATCCCTTTGATCCTTCTGCGTTGTGCTTTCTTGGAGTTGTGGTTCCTCGTCTTGTGCCTGCGTACTCCAGGCACTAGAATGCTCAAAATTGGTGCCTCAAACAGCGGAAGATGTGTGCATAAAAGAAATAGTCCCCTGGTGGTTTAAATATGCTGGGTTGCTTCACAAAAAGCTCCCATTTGTGTCTAATCACCATTTATGACCACAGCCTTTCACTCTCAATGCATCAGCAGACAATCATTGACTCATTCGCAAACAAGATGATCCATGAAGCGGACTAAGGGCCTTGACAAAAAAACGTCGAGCAACGATGAGAAGGCTCAAACAAATCTCATCCAATCGAGTCGACAACACGAATCGTTCTCAGCAGCATTGAAAATATTGATGTCAAGCTATTCATAAAATCTCCACAGATGCCAAGTTCAAGGCAGGATCTGCAGATTATATCGTCACCAACGTTGTGTGAAGCCGTGGCGCAATTTTTGTTCAAGCATGAGTAATGAGCATTCCTAAACTCTGCGCCACGGATGCACTTATTCCCGGCGAAAAGACCATTCTGGGAAAATTAGCCGAGAAAAGTGACGTTCGTCGACTGAAAATCGGAGGCGTGTGCCCTGCCTCCGAATGTGTGCGAACCCGATCACTTGGACACCTCTGGTCTCGGAGGAGCATTCCAGTCCTCCGGAGGAGCATACTCAGGCAGGCTACGGATGCGAGGGGCACTCACCATACACCCCTCAAAAATGATCCCCATGAGGCACTGATCATTTTGAGGTATGTATCACAGGGGGGATGGATGGGCTGGAAATGTGTCCAGCACCAGCATTGACATGCCCAGAGGCGCCCAATGTGACGGTACACGCCGGCTCACCCGTCTGGGTGTCGCAGACTGCCCCTGCATTGGACTGGGAGGACGCGCGCACGGGGCTCTGCTGGCCCCAGAGGGGCATAGATCTCATATATATTACTACTCCCCTTATACCAAGCTGGCAAGCAACATCTGCGTAAAGATATCACGACACCCTCCTCCCCATAAATCCTGCTGCAAGCACTTCGCCATTCCCTGTCGTGGATTACTCCGTCATAGCGGCCCAGCGTGGCTGCAAGTCTAGGGGCTTAGTTCCCCACAGCCGCCCTTGCCAAATCCTGAGTTGGAGCCAAAAAGTCAAGGGCGGCGGCCCGGGGCGCTGGCCACAAGTTGGGAGTTGATATCAGGTTTTGTGAGCGATGCCCCACCATCAGGGCCCTTGATTGGCAATCACTGGTGGTGACCTCCGAGCACTTGTACCCACGAAGGAATTCTTGTACCCCCGGCCAATGGCCCGGGGCATGATTGTCTGTTCCGGCCCAGGGGCCAATTATGGGGGGGCAGGTCTGGGACAAAGCCCTAGTATGTTGCTGCTCTCATGGCAGTTGGCTGCGTCAATCGACTTCTTGGCACTCGCAAGGATCCCTAAGCCGCCGTTAGCCCACCGTTACGGTTTCTCCATCAGTGCTGGGTCGGGGCACCAACACATTACGGGCCCACATAGCAATAATCTTCAGTGCTCAGTGCAAGCTCTCTGCTATACGGAGTGCCCTGCAACTCTACAAGAGCGCAATTCGCAGTACGGTCTTGACTTCACTAGGCTGGCGCAGCATGAACAGCAGCTGCCATTCCTCCTCTTTGCCTGGGAGCGGACCATCCCCTGCACCACCAGCATTACTCAGGTCCAAGCTGATTAATGCTGCAGTCATACCTCCCGCTATGCCAGTGACGAGTCGGCTTTTCGGGCACTCGCGCTCGACCAGGCCCTCCTTCGCCGATGCCTACCAGGGAGCTGCATCTCTGGTTACACAGTGCCAAAGCCCCTCATTCGGGGGACATACGTCGTGCGTAGTATCAACCAAGCCCCGTTGCGGCAAAGACTTTGCAATGTTGCGGTGAACGTTGCGGCGAACACTGTTTTTCATGAAAAACCTTGCCCATTGTGCACAGGGGTACCCAGGGGTGGTTTCTGGGCCCCCAAAACACATTCTCCTTGGTCCTCATGCATTTGGGGACCATTGCAGGGCAGGACCAGTAGCCCCCCCTGACAACGAGTCCCTACAAGCAGGGGTGTGTGTAGACCAACCAGTACCTACAAAATCGCGTTTCAGCCAAAACCTGCCAAAATCCAGGCTCAGCAGCGCAACATTGGGGTTGGCGTACGTTGGCAGCAACATTCAATGCTGGGTCTGGTCCCCCTGTTACCGATTGGATGCACACACACACACACACACACACACACACACACACACACACACACACACACACACACACACACACACACACACACACACACACACACACACCTCACATACACACAGCAGGCAATGCCATCCACTTCTTATACCTATCCCTGGCAACCAGTTTACACTTTTTTGTTTCAGCTCACTGCGAAACCCTCCGTATTGGCAAAATGTAGTGGCGAAAATCAGAAACGCAACGTTGCGGCAGACAGTTGCGGCCATTGCGGCGAGATGCGGTCGCCGCAACAGGGGCTTGGTTGTAGTAGGGGGGGGGGGGGGGCAGGTTTGTCCGGTCCGGCTGGGGGGGAATGGGGTAAGGGGAGGCTGTGGCAGGGGCAGCATTGACATGAGGGGCCCATGGACATGGGGGTGGGGGTGGCAGTGCTGGTGCCCGGCGCGTTTGTAGACAGTTGGTCTGGCATGACTCTGGGTGCCAGACCGAAAGATAGCGAGCTGCCTGTTGGCGGTTTTAGGTGCACAAAGCATTGTCAAGGCTGACCCAGCACCCTCCCGTCGGGGCCGACGCCGCCGTATTTGATCTGCAATGCTATCGCTGGTCGGCCAGGGCCATGAAAATGAACCACTTCACATGTACGGTAAATGCAGGCATTTGCTGAGGGCAGACCCGAACAGGCCCGTGACTGGAGCAGGCCTTTGCTTAATGGGGGCAGGGGCTGGGAGTGACCCCCTGCCCCGATGAGGGGATCTCAGTAGGATCCAGCCCCACGTGCCAGTCAGCTCAGTAGGAAGGAGCCCCGCCCTATGGGCAACTGGGTAGGACCCAGCGCCATCCACAAGGCTCCTCACTAGGAACCCGCCCTGACCCCCCCCCCCCCCTAAGCAAAGGCCTGGACTGGAGACCGCATGCCACGAGGGCAGCGAGACATGAACTTTGGCGGCCGCAACCCATGACCCAAGCGAATCGCGTCATTCGCCGGACGGCGCCACACTCCCCGCGTACACCAGCTGCACGGACCCCGCAAACGTGCCCGTCCGCACTCCATCCATGAGCATTGCGCTGGGGAGTGGCAGTGGGTCCCGGCCATGCTCCTGATGGTGCGCGTACAAGCGCCCGAGGCTGAGGGATGCGGAGCCGATGGGATCATCTTTGGTGAGGGTGTCGTGGTCCATGCACGCCAAATGGAGGTGGCAGCCGTTGAGGTCCTCCAGCCCCGCAACCTTCACAGCGACGGTGAACTCCGGGGCCTTGTCGTGCCACGCTGGCGCGTAGGTGTTGTCGAGCGTATGGGTCCGGACGGGGACGCCGGACTTGCCGAAGACACTCCCTTTCGCCGCCGCCTTGGGCTCCAGATGTGAGATCTCCAGATCCGAGGGCTCGGGCAGGAACTCGATGTACGGGTCCGGGGTGTCGGTAACCTGACCAAATGGGGCAGGGTGCGAGGGGGCGGAGCACAGCGAGAAAAGAGGTGGGGTTTGAGGAATAGGGCAAAGAGGGGCTACCGAGAGGGTTGAAGATTCCAGCATCCGGTGCTCTGTTGGACAGAGGCAGGAATGGCACAAGGGTTCGGGGAAGAGTCAGAATTTTCGAAAGTTTTCAGTCAACACATGCTAGCCTGACAACGTGTAAGTCCTCACTGGCAAGGGCCCATAGGGGGGGCCAACCCGGGGTACCCAGAGTTCGGACCCAGGACCGTCATCATTGGTTAGGAGAGAAATGGATGCGGCGTGCGCGCAATGTGCTTGTGTTTTTATGGGGCCATTTCTGGAAATTTGGTGTATTTTTAGGATGGCAGGGATGTTAGGGGTTAGCATACAACAAGGGAGGCCATCATGCACTGCAGTTTCTGGATACGATCCGGAAGGGCAGCACCATGCCTGGTGTACATGTGACAACAAACACCCCAATAGTACAATTGTGTGAGCATGTGCTTCAACCGTGCCCACAGGAAGCTGTGTCCGTCGTTCGCTTTTGCCAAGGAGGCATGGTTTTTTGGCTACGGAAACGGGGCTATGGAGCCTAATCGGCGCCAAACCCACCATCCAACAGAAGGGCTTCACCACGTTTCATCTTGGTGAGAGAGGGTCCCGACTCCTTCATGATTTGGGTATCAGCCCCAACCCCACAAGAGATGCCTCCAAACCAACGGAAATTGCCAAGTAAATCATTCACCAGAAGGATTTTGAACACGTCCTCTTCGTATTTCGGCTAGTAGAGGACATGCTTCGGCTCCCCACCATGAGATCGCAAAGGGTACGCATCGCCGATGGTTGTCGTCAGATAAGGATGCAGTGGGGTGTGGTTCCACTCATTGAGGCGTTCCTTACATTCCTCCCAGTGATTTCCATTTTGAGAGGGATGTGTTGGGCACCTGTAGCAATTGTCTACCATTGCGACAGCCATTGTAACCTGGCTTGGCGCACTATCCTGCAGCCACGACCATGGGGGGGGGGGGGGGGGCAGGATGGTGGTGAGGTGCTTGAAAAAGCACAAGGGGAAAGAAAATCTTGTCTGCACACCACACGTTGAAAACGCGCGCACCATGCATGCATTTCTCTCTAGGGGGTCGTTGTACAAGGAAAAAATTCTCAGGACCTCGGTCTGAATCCATGCACACTGTCCTCTTGAACTAAACATGCCACAGCTTAGTGAACCCACGTGGGGGGGGGGGGGTCATTTATGGTCTTGGTAAGACCCAGCCAACCCATCCACCCACCCACATCAGAGAGAGTCTAGAGGGAAAAACGAAATTTATGAAAGCGGCCCGAAAATTGAGGCCGATTGCAGGTGCACAAACTTTGTTTTGTCCTCTGACCGCCCCCTCCCCGGCCAAGATACGCATAGTAGACAGGTAAACGGACCCATTCCACCCTGATTGGCCTTGCAAGAATGCACACAGCGTTCACAAACTGTGCACAGTGTCTATGCATTGGCCAATGCGCATATAGATCTAATGTATATTACCAATCTGATACGTATATGAGATCAAATACGTATTCGATCGAACACGTATTCGATCTAATACGTATTCGATTTGATACGTATTCGATCTAATACGTGCATTAGATCGAATACATCTTCGATCTAATATGCGTATTCGCTAATACACAGGCAAACAATACGCCTATCAGAGTTTGGTAAGCACCGGTTAAGCTGGCCTACCACGCGATCTACTACGCACGAGCCAATACGCATTTGATCTGAATATGCGTATCAGCCATTGACACACGCAGCTCGTCACCCCGGCCCTTGCCCTACGCCCCAAGCACACACCTTGTACCACATCTCCCGAAGGATCTCTGCACTGAGTCCCGTGAACACAAGATGCACCACTTGCGTCCGGTCCCCAACGGGGGGAAGCGGCGCAGGAAGGCCCACGGCAAACCCCGCCCGGATGGGCTTGTGGTCCGACGTCTTGTACGCCGTGCAGGCCTCGTACAGCGTCGGGGTGATGTCGTCGACGAAGCCCGGCAGGCTCTTCCACAGCACACGGTCACACCACGAGGGGACCTGAAGACAGCGAGGGAACACGGCAGAACGGGCGTGTGTGTGCCATCAAGGCTGAGCGAGTGGGCCAAGTGATGGGCCAAGTGAGCGGGTGTACGTATAAGTTCACCTTTTGAGGGGGGCATCCTCCACGCGTGGAACGGCGGGGGAGGAGGGGGGCGGGGCAGGGCTTCTTTTAAAGGTGTGGGGGGGGGGGTCCACGGGGGGGTCCACCCCACCCCCGTTAGTGCTGAGTTTTTAGAGAGGCCGAAAAATATTTTTCGTCTAAACCAATTGGCGCCGAAGGCACCAGAAAAGCTTTTGATCGGCCGAAGGCCCGGAAGAAAATTTGGCCCATTTTTTAAGGGGACCGGGGTTGGGTGGGTGGTGTGGGATCCCCCCACCCCTCCAGTGGTGCTCACTTGTCAAAAGGAGCCCTGGGGAGGGGGGGGGGGTCGCGGCTAGGGGGTGAAGCACAAGCTGGCTTCGGGCTCCGCAAATTCAGCCTGCGTTGCGGCCCTCGGTTCGCGGCTGGGAGACCACCTGCAGATGCACGTCTGCAGGCATCAGAAAAGATGGACAAAATCCTTGAGAAGAAATCGGCTGCGGAGTAGCTTCGACTACCAATGACGACGCACCCCCGAACTCCCGCAATATATCATACACAACACATCGGAGCAACCAACGGGGATAGTGAAGACCCAGGAGAAAGGGCGGGCGGGTTTGGTGGCCGGGTGGGGGCTCGGCACAGCCCTCTGGCTAGAACCCCCCTCAAAAAAATTAGCTCAATTAACATCCCCCCCAAAAAAAATCCTACCAAGACTGAACCCCAGGCCCAGACCCGAAATTCGGCAAAAAAATGAAAATGGGGTTTCTGGAATCAGCGCGTTGAGGGGGTTCAGAAAAGGGTTCATTTGCCATGTATTTCGTGAAAAAAATGGACCATTTTCAATTTTCAGTTCATAAGAACTGAATCATGGTCCTGTCAACTGAGCCCCTTCCCCGACCCCCCCGCCCCCAGTTTTGGGGGGTTCAATCGACCCCCCCCCCCGCGGGAGTTGAAAACCCGGCATCCCAAACACCACCAGAGGATAAGTGGCAAACCCAGGATTCCCTTGTCCGGCCACCGCTCTGCTGATGTTCTATGACGTCTTGCGGTCTCGGAAGTGAAGCCTTTGCAAATTGGTAAACCACCTGAAGATGTACGCCCGCACTCATTAAGAGAAGATTAAAGCTACGGGGGTTGGGTATTTGAAGGCCTTCCTTCGCTTCCCTCCCTCCATCCCTCCCTCCCTCCCTCCCTCCATCCCTCCATCCCTCGACATGGACACTGTGAAGGCCACTCAAGCCACAGCTGGCGGAGGAAAACTACGGTCGAAAACCATCAAAAACGGGTGAAAAATGACCTTTTCAACACTGCTCCAAACCCATCAAGGATACTAGAAACCCACTCCCCACAAGAGTGCGGCCTCGGCGCTCTATCAGAAATACCCTCGTCGCCCTTCTGCCATGGACATACCTTTGCAGGTCACAACTCACCCCCCGCTGAACAGACACGCACCTTTGCTCTCTTCAGTTCCTGGCGAATGTGCACATGGGCATGCGACCTCATCATGATGTTCATGCGGACGACAGACCCAGGGCCACATTCATGGAACTGACCGGATAAATGAAGGCTCTCCATTCTTCAAGGCTGCTGCCAGCACAGATGGCACTAGCCTTGCACGCATCCCCCACCAACGAAACCTCAACCGGAATGACCCGTCGCTGTTGAGTTGACACGCATTGGTTTGTTTTTAGGTACTGTTTGCACGTGCCTGCTGAGCCAATCCTGTGCAGCATGGGACCTGCCTTCACAAGATTGTCAGTGACCATCAAGCAATACCAGACAAATAAAAAAATTTGGCTGCCGAGGACAGCCAAATTTGTTTCGTCCCCAAAGAGGGACAAAGGAAGGAACGAACACGATGCCAACAATGAGCCTCACGACACGGACTGCGCTTGGTTTACTTCGGATTACAGTCTCCAAGATGAGAACAATCGCAAGGCAGTACTTCCTAACTGCTTTTTTGACCCTGATTTCCAAGCTCCTCCATCAACCACACCATATCTCCCTCATTGCACCTTCCATGATGCGCCAACTAGATCTCACCTACTTGCCCGCCTCTTGTGATGCACACCTCCTAATTGATTCTAAAGGGCATGGGTAATAAGGCTGAGACAAAATCCCTGAAAACGCCTTCCAGCACAGGCCTATCCTCCCACAGCGTAGGATCCACACCCGCTTTTCAAGATAGCTGAGGTCGCAGGCCCTTTCAACTTTAAAAGTCGGCTTAAACGTCGGGGCCTCCGTTCGGAAACCCACGAAGACCTTCCCATTGGCCATCTCCGTTGAAAGTCCGTCTGCAAGATGGAGCTTCGCCAGCGCGTCCGCGTCCGGGAGCTTGTCCACCTGCGGACGATGAACGAGACGCAAGCCGCCGCACCTCGGAGCGCCGCGCTGCCGTGGGAGGACAGACAAGAGTCGCCCCGACGCAGTGGCGACGAGGCGCAGAAGCAAGGGAGTGGGAATGCGGGAGCCCCCTCCAACACCCGGACTCAAACTCCCCACGCGGCGGCAAAATAGCATGCACCTCTACAGGGAAAGAAACCGACGGTCTGCAGCCCCCCAAGAAAAAGCGGGGGGGGGGGGGGGTGGGGGGCAGTGAGGACCCCCGAAGGTTAGTAAGAAGGTAGGGCTTGGTGTGCACATACATAGAGCCATACCGTCTGCGCGTCAAAGAGATTCCCGCTATTTTGAGCGGCACCAGGCGGCCGCCCACGCCCATCAACTTTGTTTCGGGGCACAGCCAGGAAAGCACAGTGAGGGCAGAGGGGGGGAAGCAGGAGGAGGTGGGACGCACTTCGCGGGGGGTGCGAGCAGTCAAGCAGCAAGACCAGTAAGACGGGATGACATAGGGGGCATCTTGGTGTTGATGATGTGAAACGGGGGGCGGGGCTGGATATCTTTGGCTCGGAATGGCCAGTGCAACGCGCGGATCAGAGGATCCGGCGATGTGGGTGCAGCACGCCTGCAGCTGGGAAACCTGCAGCGGCCAGCAGTAAGCAGCAGCCACCACGTCGCAAGCCGGCAGTAGGCATGCAGCCCGGACGCATGCACCAACGCCGCGATCGGGGGATACATACGCGGCAAAGCCTACGTGCAGCGCGACGTCCCAGGCGGCGTCCGAAACATGCGGCTCACCCAGGGGCTCTGTGAATGGCGGCAGCCGAGAGCCGCATGGGCACCGGCATGACATTCAAGAAGAGCAAAGGTGCCCCCACCACCAGTGGACCTCCATCCGCCAGGGGCAGGCACTGCTGCCAAACGCAGTGTAGAGGCGGCGACGGAGGCGACGTGAGGGGTGTGCGGTGTGTGCATGCGTGTGTGTCTTTGGCGCACGACCCCTTGGCAGGTCGGTGGACGCCGGAGCCCAGTATTGCCAGACCCAAGGCAACGCTTCCTGCGCACCGCAGGCGCCGCAAGGGAAGGGTGATTGGCTGTGGGGTAACTAGCACCGCATGAATTACCCTCAATTTTGGGTGCAGGAAGTAGGCCAAACGGGCACAATGGCGAGGCACGACACTCAAAACGGACAAAAATGTTGCGATAGCCACTCCCCATTCAAAAGCACGGTTCACAAAGGGAACCATTTCCCCTGTTCCATGATAATTACCCAAATCGCGTGCCGCAGGATTAGCGTTCCCCAAGCCCCCCCTCCGTTTGAATATCGACACACGACCATGTGCGAGACCTTCAGGAGTCTCGGCGCGATGGTTGGGGGCTGGACAGGGGTCCAGCCGGGGCAAAATCGTGGCACCCCAACGCACATACGTCACAATGATCAGCGCTTGGCAACCCCCCCCCCCCTCCGGAGGGGCAGAATTTTTTTCCACAAAAATCTTCTCCCCCCAACATACGTACGTCAAAATGATCCGTGCAATGCAACGCCAAGCAGCCAAATAAGTGGGGTGGGGGTGGGGGCGTTTTTCATGAATATTCGAATCCTCCATACAATTCTCCGCCTTTTGAGCACACATACATCGGGTGAAAAATAGGCCCCCTGTGTGACATTCCGTCTGGTTGTCGTTCCTTTACGGGGCCCTGGACAGTCACCCGTTCTTCCCTTCGCATGTTGCGTCGGGTTGCTGCTTTCTGTCGGCCGCTGCGGCCGGTGCTCTTGCTGGTGTCGTTTCCGCGTTCGCGGAGCCCAGTAGTTGGTGTGTTGGGGCTGTGCTGAATGTGGCATGGTGTGCCGCTTGCGCGTCAGCGGCGCCCAATAGTTGGCGTATTGAGGATGTGCCGGTTGTTGCCGGGGTCGTTTGACTGTTTTTGCTGTCCACGCGCCTCTGTCCAAAGGCCGTCTATAGCCTGCCTCGCTGTGTTTCTGTGTGCGTGAGGCCCAGGTGCCCTGTTCCTCCACGCGTTGTCCCGGCCGTCCACCATATGTCTTTTTCCCCCTCACGGCTGGTCTGCCCCCCCCATCCCCCCCCCCCACCACAGCCCCGGCGAAAATCTGAAAATGCCGAAAGTCGGGTCCGACAACTTTGAGGATTCCGGCGAGGGCGCGGGGACGGGGGTTGTGTGCAGGTTCTGAATCAGCCCCCCCCCTTGGCCAGACCGAACCAGGCCCGAATGGCGAGGCCAGGGGGGCGCAGGGATGTGTTAGAAGAGACGAGGGCACAGGGGGTCTGAAACCCAAATGTTTGTGTACCAAAATGGCCCCAATCCATAATTCCTTCAGCAAATTTCATCTTTTCCCACCCTCACTCTCAAATCTGTGTCCAGACGGGGGGGGTTACCCCCCTCCTCTGATGATGGACCGCCGTTCTACTACACCCCTGAGGGGGGGCGCACACCAGCTCTTTGACGGCCGCCCACTGCTGCGCGTGCCCAGCGGGGCCCAGGGTGCCCTCCTGCCCCCCCCCCGCCCCGGGCCCCGGAAAGTAATCGAGGTACCCGGGCAGGTCCGTGATGTTGATCCGGTAATTGAGGTCGCCCATCCAAAAGACGTGGGTGCACTGGGAGGCGACGTCGAGCTGCTTGTACCCGACGCGCGCGCCCCGCATGATCTCCGCGACGGCACTGTCGCGGTCCTTGCGGTGCTTCGCCCCGCGGTGCGCCGGCAGGTGGCAGGACACGAACCCGAGGCTGTGGCTGTGGAGCCGGAACCGCAGGACCTGCCCCCCCTTGTTCCCGATCCCGAGGCCGGTGTTCTCCTTTGCGGTCTCCACCTCCGACACGTGCGGGTGGTGTTTAGACAGGACGTAGACGTGCAGTCGCATCTGAAGCACCTGCGGAGGGCGGTACGGGCACTGCAATGACGCCATCGCACTGCCACGGCACTATGTAGGCGCTGTCACACTGCAGAAGCGGCATGAGCGGCGGCATTAACACCGCAGAGTCCGGCAATGCCGCGGAGGTGGCGTGGGCAAGAGGCATGGAGGCCAAGCCTGATGTTGGGCACAGCCGGGCGAAAGATCTTGACGCGATCGGGGGCACCGCGGTGTACGTGAGGGTTGATGGCTTTTAATGTCCTGGCCGCTCTTGCGACGGGAGGGTTAGGGGTTAGCGGGTTAGAGCCTGCCTGAAGCCTGCCCCATCCCATCCCCGGCCCCCCGGTATGTCGCGGCGCGGCGGAAGGACGTCCGCCCTTGACTTAGGTCACCTCACTTGAGGCTCTCCCGTGCGCCATCACCGGCACCCTGCTGCCCCCCTGATGCGCCGGAGCCGGCGCCTCCTTGCCTCCTGCTGGGGGGGCGTGCCCCCCTCCTGGGGTGTGCCCCAGGACCACCCGTGCCGCTGCCTGCGGCCACGAAGGGGGGAGGGGGCGGTCCGGAATCCCCACCCCCCACGCCTCTTTCGCTGGGCCGGCGGCGGCTGAAGCCGACGTCCCCACATGAACCTCCTCCGGGCTGGCGGTTGCGGAAACCGACTGCCCCAGCTCCAGCGCTGGAGCTGCTGCGTGCACCTGTGGTGGGAGGGGGTGATTGTGACCCCCCTCCCCCCATGTACGCACCTTGTGCTCTGAGCGCGGGCTCGGACTGCACGGGGGGGGGGGGGGTTCCCTAGCCCGTGACACCACTGGGCTAGCAGAAACGAAAGCCAGCTGGGCCCCACCACTCACGGAGAGGCCGGCGGCTCTGGCAACCGGCAGGGCCCCTCCGTTCCCACCGCTGGTGGGCTGGGCCAATGGCCCCCTCAAAGATGGTGGCAGAGCCACCACGCCCCCCCTCCCCTGGCCCCGTGGTCTGGGGGGCAGGAGGCTGGGGCGAGGGCAGTGGAGGGGGGGGGGAAGGCCCCATCCCCCGCCAGAACAAACAGAATCTGACCCCCAGGGCGCCGCACAGGGCAGGCGGCCCGGGGGCAGGTTCGGGCATAAATTGATGGGGGAGGGGGGGGCAGAAAGGCGCAGCCCCCCCTCCCGAAAACTACCCATCAGGAGCTCCAGCGTCGCCACCTGGAGCTCCTCTATGCACGTGCGGGTGCACACCTCATCCTCCAGCATCTCCTGCAGCCCCCCCCCCTCCCTGAAAGACATCCTCAAAAACAATGCAGCCCCCTGATGCCCCAGGGCATTGGGTCAACTCAAGGCGGGGGGGGGGGGCTGGTCATGACCCCTCCACCCCCCTCCCCCCAGGGAACCCAAACAAGCGGGTAAGGGCCGGGAGGTTAGCACAGATGGCACCCTGGGCGCTGGGGGACGCTTCCCCTCCAGCCCCAGGCGCCCCGGTAGCGCCACAAACAGCGCCATTGGCAGCCTGCAGGCTGCCCGAAAAATCACAGATGGCGTCCTGGGCGCTGGGGGATGCGTCCCCACCAGCCCCAGGCGCCCCAGTAGCGCCACAGACAGCGCCATTGGCAGCCCGCAGGCTGCTCGAAAAATCACAGATGGCGTCCTGGGCGCTGGGGGATGCGTCCCCACCAGCCCCAGGCGCCCCGGTAGCGCCACAAACAGCGCCATTGGCAGCCTGCGGGCTGCCCGAAAAGTCACAGATGGCGTCCTGGGCGCTGGGGGATGCGTCCCCACCAGTCCCAGGCGCCCCGGTAGCGCCACAAACAGCGCCATTGGCAGCCTGCGGGCTGCCCGAAAAGTCACAGATGGCGTCCTGGGCGCTGGGGGATGCGTCCCCACCAGCCCCAGGCGCCCCGGTAGCGCCACAAACAGCGCCATTGGCAGCCTGCAGGCTGCTCGAAAAATCACAGATGGCGTCCTGGACGCTGAGGGATGCGTCCCCACCAGCCCCAGGCGCCCCAGTAGCGCCACAGACAGCGCCATTGGCAGCCTGCAGGCTGCCCGAGAAGTCACAGATGGCGTCCTAGGCGCTGGGGGATGCGTCCCCACCAGTCCCAGGCGCCCCGGCAGCGCCACAGACAGCCACCGCGGCAGCAGCTGCCATGCCTGCAGCTGCCATTTTTGCGGCTGCAACGTCTGCAGCTGCCAGTTGCGCGGCTGCATCGTCGTCTGCTGACACCGGTGCAGCCGCATTGTCAGCAGCTGCGAGTGCCATACCTGCAATGCCTGCAGCCGCCGCTGCTGCAGCTGCCTTGTTTGCAGCTGCCATTTTCGCTGCCGCCACGTCTGCAGCTGCCAGTTCTGCAGCAGCAGCTGCTGCTTCATCTGCTGCTGCCACCTGCACCTCTAGCTTGCCATACAGGGGGCAGGGCTCATCCGCCCATGCCCCCACTGGGCCCCCCAGGCCAAGGGGGTCGGTGCGCTGCAAGCATACCATGGCCCCCTGCTCGATGAGGCCCAGACCGCTGTGCGCTGCCGCCGTCGACTCCACGTGGTCCAGGGCCGCGTCGGTTGCCGACGCCGCCTCCGGTGTCGTGTCCGAGACCGACACGATGATGGCCGCTGCCGCTGCCACTGCTGCCGCGGTCGCTGCCGCCGTGGACGCCGCAGCCAACGACGCGACCGCTCGACGCGCCCTGGCGCGGCCCCGCCCCGGTGCCCTCCGGCCCGGCTCGCCCCGGGAGGGCGTCGTGGGCGGGGGCACGCATGTTGCCGGCAGCTCCGGCCACTCCGCCGTGGCGGCCGCTTGCCCCGGCTAGGCCCCGGCGCGCGCCATGTGCACGATAGCCTCCTCGTCCTCGACCGCTTGCTGAATAGCCAGCTCCGCCTTGGCTGCCAACGCTGCCGCCGCCAGCACTACCGCCGCCGCCGTTGCTGCCGCGGCACCCTCGACGGGCTCGGGCTGGGGCTGGACCTCCTTCGCGTAGAGCTGCTGTTGCTCGCGCATTTGACGATCTTCTTCTCGCCACTGTCGCGGAGTCTGCCCCGGGGGCAGCCAGAAGTACTCCTCCCCATAGTATTGGGCTCCATCGCGTACCCAACCCCCTTGGTTGGAGTCCTCCGCGATGAGGGGGTCCCCCCACGGGGTGTGCTGCAGCAGTGGCTGCAACGCCGCGACGATGGCCTCGGTGAGGGCCGTGGTCAGGGCCGCGGTCTGGTCCCCCATCGGAGTACTTGCCGCGGAAGCCGCGGCCGCCCGCGGCGTGAGGGCGCGGGTCTCGGCCCTGGCAAGGGGCTGTGGGTAGCCCTCAACGCCGGGAAACGGCCGGTTCTGGCATTTTGTGGGTAAGCGCGCAACCACGGTCAAGGCGCGACAAAAAGAGCGCGCGGTGTACGTGAGGGACCCCACCCTTGTAGGCCACCGCGTCCCCGCCTGCCATCAGGGGCTAGTACATCGGTGCATGACGCGTCTACTAAAGCGCGCGGCGCGGCGCGATTGAGGCAGTCTCTTCCTCCTCACGGTCATTGTCACCATTGCCGCGGTCCAGGAGTGGGATGGGGGAGGGGGGGGGGGGTCCAGGGGGAATGCAGGCTTGGGGGTGGGAGAAAGAAACCACACGCAATCAGCCCTGGGCTGAAACAAAGACGTTTCTACTCAAACAAAGGAAATGGCCGACCATTGCTGCTGCCAAGTACCCCACGACCGCTTGTGTGCAACATTCCGTTACCATCGTTCCACGCCAGTTCTGCCTGAACGCACCGCATGTGAGGCACTCTCACCCCAACCCTGACCTGGTTCATGGTACAGCCAGATCCCCAATCAATGCCGTCCATACGTCAGTGCACCGCGTACCCCTCCTTCGCACCAACATGGCCATGTTCAGGCAAACGGCGGCCACACGGGGGTCCCGTGCCTCGGCAAGGCCACTCTTCTGCACAAACCCGTTGTGCGACCGCCCTCGAGTCGGGTCGGAGCGGTCGCACAAAATGACGCAGATGGGCGTGGGCTGCGGAGGCGGCATCGGACACAGTCAATTGAGGCATCGCGCACAAACGCGGGCCCTTTCCGCCGCATGTATTTCGGTGTGTTGTCCCCCCCTCCCCGTCCCCCTTGCACAAGCGCTGAAAGTCAGGAAAACGACGGTCAGGCGGGTCCGCGTGCTTAGACAAGGCAGTGCTTGTGTAAGGGGGCCATGCGCAACGGATGCTGAGCTCGCATATACCCCCGTGTCACAGGCATATGGTCATAGCCACCACTTTCAGTTCATTGTTTTGCCTTGCTGCCCTGCAGCACAAACCAAATCAGTCCCGTGTGTACAGGGGAGGGGAGGGTAGTTCGGGGATGACGCACCTGAACAGACTCGACAAGCGCGTAGTCCGGGCCGAGGCAATCCCCGAGCACCTGCAGCACATGGGTGCTGCACTCCGACGAGACCATATCGTTGAATGTGGTGCCCCATCCGCCGGCGGTTTTGTCGAGCTTCTTCCGCCGCACCGTCCCGTCTTCTTGGACGTCGTGTTCGTCGTCGGAACTGAGCCCGGCACCAGCGACATCATCCCCGTCGACCTTGTAGATGCACTCCTGCATGCCCACGGCGATGATGTCGTATTGCCCAGCCCCCTCATTCAGCAAGCACCCCGCCTCTGGAACCCACTTCCGGAGGTCCACCGGATTGATCTTTGTGTTCCCAATGTTTGCGGAGCAGCACAGCACCTGCAACTGCGACATCATGCGTCTCCCCTGCAACCAGAGAGGCAGAAATGCATATACATTGGGATTGGGACCCGCCCCCTTTCGTTTCTGCACACTATGCCTGATGATAGCCGTCACCAAAAGGGGTCAATTGTTGGTCCCAAAGCCCGGCACCCTGACACATCCCTTGCAAATGTGGGAACCGGGAAGACACTGTAGCATATGAAGACACACTTGGAACAAAAAAAAAATTTTGGAACAAAAAAACCAGGAAATTCTATTGCCTTCGGCAAGGCATCTCGAAGAGAGACGAGAGAAGAGTCCCGGGTTATATGGGCGTAGCGGCCACTACGCGGGTACTCATGGGTGCTGAAGTATCTGTATTGTCACCAAATGACCACCCAAACCCATCCCAGGGGCGACAGAAGGGTCTCTTCGAAAATTTTCAAGTGCCACGAAACAGCCGAAACATCGGCAATTTCGGGGCTTTCGGGCTGCCCATGGCACGGGCTACATGGCACGGGCCTAGTGGCCCCTACATGGGTCCCTATGGGTGCTCAAGCAACCGTATTGTCACCAAATGACCACCCAAACACGTCCCAGGGGCGACAGAAGGATTTTGGAAAATTTTCAGCCGACACATGCCAGTCTGAAAACGGTTGTCCTCACCAGTAAGGGCCCATATGGGGGGAATTCGGCCGAGGTTACCTGGAGTTCGGACCCGGGACGCCCGCCATTGGTTAGGGGGTTCATATATAGAAAAAAGTCCCTCAGGACCTGGGTGCAAAAAATCCACACACAGCGGCCGCAATACACAAGGAAGTTTTGACCCCCCCCACCCCCTTCTGCCTCCCGAAAAACAGGTACCCAGGTACTGGGGGGGGGGGCAGGGCTCAAAATCAAAAAATTCATTGGGGAATCATTTTGTCTCCCAAAATGATGATTTTACAAGGGATTCGACATCCGACACCACAAGTTGGGGTTTGCTACGCGAATGACCCCCCCCAAAAGGGGGTTTATATGGGGCCCATGCCTGTGCTTGATCTAACAACCTCTCTTCGAGGTGATTTACCACCGTCACTGTCACTGCCTGCGGTTGTGTCATGGTGCGGAGCCCGTCAGGAACCTCTGGGGTGCAAGACCTCCACCTCCCAAATGCACCACGGCACCGTTTGGCACTCCATGCTACACACATTGGTCCACAGTCATTGCTCATGAGTGCCTTTCATTTTTCATGCATTTATGCGCGGGTTGACACTGTCACTGTTACTGTTGCTTGGAACACTGATGCGAGACCCCTGAATATCTCACAATATTGCTGGTAATCAGGACCTAGTCACAATGTTGTGGCATGCCACGATCCCGGAGCCCCATACCCACGCGGACCCAAACTCCCCGAATGGCGACAAAATAACATGCAGCCCTGTAGGGAAAGAAACCGACGGTCCACGGTCCGCACCCCCCGCCCCCCCTCCCCAGAAAAAAGCGGGGGGGTGAGGACCCCCGAAGGTTTGTAAGAAAGTAGAGTTTGTGTGCACATACATAGAGCCATACCGTCTGCGCATCAAAGAGATTCCCGTTGTTTTGAGCGGCAATAGGACAATGAATGAATGAATTTCACAGCTTGATCTCAAAAAGAGATGGTCCCAATCTTGCCGTGAGGCGCAATTGAGCAGCCGGGTGCGATCTGCCTCGGGGGTATCGGAGTCAGGGACGGGGGTGAGCTTATCAATCTTTGCTTGATGAGTCTCCTTCTCCAGCCCTTTTGGATGAAACGCCGGAGCCCAGGATCCCACCACCCAAGAACCCCGAAAACAGCAAACAAGGTATCACGAAATTGCGTGGCAGCACATAGGCAACATCTATGCTGTGATGATTTGGACCATGCTTCTGAACTCCTGCATCCCTCCAACCCCATCCTGGTCTGCTGCCGACGCCCATCAACTTCGTTTCGAAGCGTGCACAGACGGTGGATGTGCAGCGGTGTTATTGTGCCCCAGGATACAGCGAATTGTGTACAACACGACACATTGTATTAGGATTCCAGGGAAGGCCTGCACATACCATTGACCCCAGCCCCCATTCTCCCCCCGAATCGTTCAACAGGGGCTAAACTACCATTGACACTGGTACCAATGGGCAATTAATCGGCAAGACTGCGGGTACACAAGCCGGCGGAATCAAATCGACAAGTGACAGCAATGTGGAGCTGCGCACTTATCGTTTCACGCACCCGCCCTTGCCGGGGAGGGGGGGGCTGGGGGACACAAGAGCACGTCGGGTTTGTGCGCAGGTGGGTTGGGTTCATCGACATGTGTTTATGGCATGTCACACCTCCGTCGTGTCACCCGCCGACTCCTCTGCAACCGTTTCGTTGCAATTACACATGCCGCCATCTCTGTTACCCATGAGCAAGTGGGCTTCTGATATAAATGCTGAAAAAAAAAAGAGGGGGGGGGCGGATGAACGCGCAAACAGCACAACGTTTGTCCGACCAGCAGCACCAATCAGCAGGCAATCGGAGTGCGGAACAGGAGTGCAAAGGTGGCACCAGGAGTCTAGGAAACGCAAACGCACATTCACTTTGCGATGGTCCAAAAAGCCTGGAGTTGACGTCTTGATCCACACAGATTCCATTTCTGCGTGGCTCCCCGGTGTTGAAACCTGTTGACACTTGTCGGTATTCGTTGACTGGATGTCGCTTGTTGGCCGTCGTTGACACTATGGTGTACAATGCTGACATTTCTTGCCACTTGTTGCCATGAATAATCATTTGTCGCTACTTGTTGAGGTCAAACAGCCGCACGGTGTGTGCGGCAGGTAGACCTTTGACCACTTCCCCCAAATCCAAGGCTCCCTCCCAGAGAATGCCACGACGTCGGCCCGACACCACCGCAAGTGCGCACACCAACAAAGTGAAACAACAGGAAACACATGACAAATGTGCACGGCATTATTCTGCATCTTTGGTGGCGATGGCAAGATTTGCACAACAGTACAATGCGCAATTGGGTCCCACTTTATTCCGACAATAGCCTCCGTCCCTCGCCGTGGTAGCCCCCCCCCCCCTTGAAATCTACCCCCACAGCGTGCGAAAGTCTCCCCCTCGAGGGGGGGAGATGGTCGCCAAGTGACGCCCCCCCCCCCCCCCCCCTGGAGGATGGGGAGATTGCAAGGGTATTTCAAGGCAAACTGTGGTGCCCTCCACTGATGCAAGCAGGTACAGGGTACTTGTCGGAAAGTCTCTCCAAAATAGGGAGCAACCATTTACAGAATTGTTCCTCCACATCTTGGCCAAAAGTTTGGTTGATTTGGACCTTGTCACACCCTTGGCTATATGGGTATGGCTATCTGGGGTGGTGTTCGGGGGGCTAATGTACATGTACAACATTAAGGAAAATGGCTGCATGCAAACCACTGCAATAGATATTGCCTAGCAAAACAGTGAAGTGACAGTCTCCCCACCCCCCCCTGGGGGGGCGAGATTTCAAGGGGGGGGGGGGGCTGGGGGAGGTAGGGGAGGAAGAATAACTTAAAAAAATTATTATTGCACAGACTCCAGATGTTCATTCCCAAAACTTCCTCCACAAAACTGGCCCAAAGACAAACAATTTGCATTGTGTATTTTTTACATTTGCAATTTCACAGTTTGTTCCCCTCAGAAAACCGTTTTTTTAAGCCAAAAATGACCTTTTTCTTGGCCCTTTTGGTAACAGAAAGTGTTCTGCACAGACCCCATTTGATAATTCCCAAATATTCCTCCATACATCTGGTCACAAAACAAGCAATCTGCATTGTGTAATTTGATATTTGCGATTTCAAACTTTATTGTCCCCAGAACGACATTTTTCGAACGTTGTTGGTGTTCTTAGTCAAAATAATTGTTTTTTTGCTATTTTTTGGAACAAAAAGTGTTGTTAGACCCCAAGTATTAGTTCCGAACCGTTACTCCGAAAATCGGGCAGAAAGACAAACAATTTGCATTGTGGAATTATATATTTGCAATTTCAAACTTTGCAGCCTTCAAAGCGCTGATTTTTCAATCGTTGTTGGTTGGTTTTAGGGCAAAATGACCGCTTTTTGGCCTATTTTTTGAACAAAAAGTGTTATTGCACACTTTTTTGCCTTTTTTTGGGAATAAAAAATGTTACTGCACAGACCCGCAGTTGCTATTTCCTCCGCAATTCTGGCCAAAGAACAAGCAACTTGCATTGTGTAATTTTACATTTGTGATTTCAAAAGTTGTTCCCTTCAAAACGCCATTTTCGATCATTGTTGGTGTTTTTAGGGCAGAATGACCGGTTTTTTGGCCTTCTTTTGGAAGAAAAAATGTTTTTTCAGGCATAGCGGTCCCCCGCCGAGAGCATTGCACCAAAGCGGCCTGACCGCGGGCAAAAGATACGTTCATGGCAAGCCGAAGTTCACCCAAGGAAGCAAATTAAGTACAAAACACCTGACTCAGGGTGCAGAGCACTGCCTTAATAGCACCAGAGGAACAAAAAGTGGTATTGCACAGACCTCAGTTGTTAATTCCCAAAGGGTCCTCCGCAAATCTGGCCAAAAGACAAGCAATTTAAGTGACTCAGCACCGCGGATCAACAGAACTGGGCATGGCACTCGCTAAGAGCAGTGACAGAGCAATGTGGGAGGGCAACCCAGTGCATAACATTCAGTTGGCCAGGGACGGCCCTTGCAATGCTGGCTACTTTTCGGGGAAATCGTCAATAAGAAGCCCTGCATTTGGTTCCTGCCAAACACCCTCATCGCCAGAAACTCACTGCACCAATACCAATACAAATGCTCCCTACCCTCCCACACCCTTACTCGACCGGTGCCATCAACAATGACTCTGTATATTTCTTCATCGTGAAATTGTTGGGGTCGTTCATATGTCCAATAAAGGGTTCATCATGAAAAAGCTTACCTGCAACCACGGTGATCCTGATCGCTTGGCTGGGCATGTCATGACATAGATGTGTTGGGGGATATACTATGCAACTTGTATATTCTGTCGCATCGATGGACATTTACGCCTCACACCGGACACCTGGTTCAATATAGGTCCAACAAACCAGATGCCGAAGTCACTGTTCAGTGGGAAAATGCTGAAATTGTGTGAGCAAGACCTTTACCAAAAATCAACACAGGGTTTTTCTTTTAAAACTGAATCAGTCCGAGACTGTGTTATAATACAACTCATCACTCAGTAAAACTGAATGAGAAATGCGGATGTGGTGGTGAATCTCTACTAATCCACTGCATTATCTGCTAATTGTTTCACTGTGTGTTTAGGCTCTTATTGGTGGAAATCCACCTATTTGAGTCAGAAACTCATTGGTTCCCTGTGGCACCATGAGCGGCGTCGGAACAGCACTTTTCAGGATGGGCGCAGGAATGGCGCAAGACTCTTTGAAAAGCATCGGTGCAACCACATCCACAAGGAATTATGCAGAGCAGCAGGGGCAGAGGTGCTGAACTATGCGAGGCCCACAGACGGCACAATATGCAAATATATATCTTCATATATACATGTCCCGACTTGGCGACTTGGCGCCTGCACCCTGGGCAGCCAGCGGTGAGTTGGGGGCTCAAACTTTGGATTTAGGAAGGCCATGTGTCTATGCCAAAGATGGCTAGAGTAGAGTAGAGCCCGTGGTGCTGGGAAGGAACTATGGGGAGGGCGGAAACGTGAAGTGTTGCTTGCTGTTGCAAGCTAGATTGAAGGGGGCAGGGGTGTAGCAATATATAATAATATACATCTACAAACATGCAGCCCACTGCATGATATTATTCCTATTTGCCCTGGACCAAAGAACGGTGCAGGACTGGTAACAATTGAGGAACGGTGCAAGCGGTCACGGTATCATCCTCGTGTATTTGCCGCCACAGGGTCAGAAACGCCCTGGGACGGACCGAACTGACACGATGCCAGTGAACGGCGCCCCGATGAAACAGGACCACCACATCTGATGGGCGGTGTGCGCAGACCTTCGCAGAGCTAATGGTGTCGCGTCGGAGTGCCTGTGGTGTGGTGGCCACTGTGCTGCCGAGCACCGGGGTCGCCATGGTGTGGGCAAGAGAATGCTCCGTCCTCCGGCGGCTCGCGACCTCGGTCAACCCCGTCAGTAGGGCGAAGAGGTTTTGTGATTGCTTCCCTCACCTGCCCTGCACGTCAGTCAATTCGTATTCTGTCTCGTACTGTCAAACATCTCCGGACAGTCCATGTACAGCTCTTCCCAAGAAAAACAGTAAGCACTATGAACAAAACGTATGTTTTTGGCAAAACATCGGATTTGGATGGCTGATGCAGCCTGCCGAGGGGCTCCGTCTTGATTAGGGGGGGGGGGGGGACCTAATTAGAAAACATACAAATGCAAACCAGAGGTAATGCACTCGATTAGGAGTGGGGGGGATCCCGTCCTGCCCCCGACTCCCTCCCCCTCTAAAGGGACCCCGGCCTCGCAGGGGCGTGGCGAGACGGCTGTGTGTTGGGGTTTCATTGATCGATTTTAAAGTATGTCTTGTGGGGATGGGGAAAACAGTGAGGAACCGGCAATGTCTGCAACCGTCCATGACCACCACCAACCCTGCCCGCCCCCCTGCAAAAGGATCCCCCTTGTGCAAGGGGCCGGGGTGGATGCCCCCCCTTCTCCCAATCAAAAAGTTGCGGGCGCCCTGGCCCACTGGTCCGCGACGGCAAGCGAGAGGCGGTCGGCCGTGGCCATTTGGGGCTGGGCACCAAAGTGGAGCGAGCGGCGCAGGACTAAGGGTCCGTGTGGCACTGGCCCAAAGGGATGACTGTCAGGATGCTCTGAGGGGCGGGTATTCTGGGGCATACAGAGGCGACACACCCGCTGGTGCAGGGAGGCTACAACTGCCGCGACTGGTGGCCTATGTGCGAAGGCAGCAATCGCTTTGCTCTGACCACGTGAATCTACTCCTCGGGCCTCATCATCCCCAAGAGCAAAAACAGAGTTTTTTTTTTGTTTGGCTTCCGTCGGACACAGCTCGACCGACGGCGCCGGCGAAATTTTGCTAAAAATGCACGTAGCCCTGGGAAATCGCGGCTTATTGCATTTTTTTTGGCCGCCACGGCCCGAAAAGTTTCACAAGCGCCCGGCGTGCACCCGTCCCCAGCCGGGCTGGAGTGAGAAAAGAAAATGAAAAAGGGAGCTGTTTTGCATTTCCTCAAAAGCATGAAACTTTTGGAATGGTTCGATTTCGAGCCGAAAAATTCGTTTTCAGGCCCGAAATTTGTGGCCCGGTTGGAGGGGAAAGGACAGCGGTTGGGGGTCAACGGACGGCGGTTGTTGGTGAACCGACAGCAGTTTGACGGTCCGTAGAGCGGTCTCTGGGGGGCAGTCCAAAAAAAACAAAACACTGTGGGTGTCCTGAGGGAGCGGCCTGATGCTGAGGGGTGCGTGATTTTCCGGGGATGCAGCATCACAACATCACCAGACGGACGTCGTGAGGTGTTCGGTTCGTCTTCGGGGCCCTTCCCCACACCCGGGCTATCTGCGGCACCGTGTGCCGCAGTGTCCACCACGTCACAGAGTGCGCACTGACTGGAGGGTGGCGGTAGTCCCCCCCCCCCCTGTGTACGCTCACACGAAGTACCCAATCAATACGGTCCGGTCCCTGAAGGTACGTGGGCTTGGTGCGTGACATGAGATCCCTTCGAACAGCACCGAATTACATGAGGTACCAAATGAATATGGCCCCTCGAGGTGTGTGAGCTTAGACAAGGCCGAGCTTGGCCAAGGGGTGGGGGTGGGGGGGATCCTCGTCTGCAATACAATTGTACGTCAAGGCGACACTTTGGTCATTCCCGAGCAGTCACCAAGCGTTTGCAGAGGTGTACCCTCTGATCAGATGCGTCTCGGTGGTTGAGGATCACCGGATACCGTGCGGTTGGTGAGCGCCGGCGAAGTGGCGTCCACAGACAATGGGCGGCCAATACGCGCTGGTCCGCGGCGCGCACATTCCTCGACAATGCCGACCCCTCAAGGGGGGGTAGAAAAACAAACGCGGTTGCCGATGCGAGTGGCCAGTGATGGCCCACCGGCGGGTGGCACCCACGGCAGTTGGCAGATGAATGCAGCTCTGCCGGCGGGGCCCATTCAGAACAACGTGAGTTACCATGCCACCCCCCCCCCCCCCAGAAGCATAAAGCAAGCCACAGGGGGGGAAGCCACGCATTATCAGTCACCCCAAGGGTTGGCGCTCATCAGGTGGCCCCTCGTTTCACTGTTGAGTGTTTGCGGTTCGTACATAGAAATATGTTGTAGGGTAGCGCGACATTTGAGCCGTTTGTTGTACATTGAAGGGCAGGGGACCGCCATGTGCCAAAATAAAAAAAATCGGAACTTTTTTGTCTTTGCATTGCGACATCATCATGTGCTCTCGAGGCCATCCCCGCGCAAAGGGTACCATGCGCATCACATGGCGAGGGCCCCTGGCTGTCAGCAAACAGGCCGACGGCGGGAGGTCAGGTCAGGAGGCCAGGCCGACTGACGTCATCTTGTCTTTTGTGAAGCGCTCAGTGGCGGCGATTCCTCGGCCCATTGCCCGTCCCCTCATCCCCAAACCTCCGGAGGTGAGGCGAGGCTGCCCGGGCGGGCTCCGGAGGTCAGCGTAAAGCCCCTTCCGGTTCGTGGGCCACCGACACCCCATTGCCCAGGACGGCCGTGTGGTCCTGGTCACGGGTTCGAACCGGGCGCTTCTAGTTCAGGCGTCGGGTGCATGACGGCTGAGGTACTGTTTTTTGTTTACCCTCGGGACCGAAGCAGGTCAAGGGTCAGTGACAGGGCCGAGCTCGGATATGGGTCGGGCAAGACCGAGCCCTACTTACGTCGGCTACGGCGGTGGTGGGAGGCATGAGGCCTACGCTTTGCCACCCCTCCCCCCCCCCTCCCCGTGCCGCCCCGTGTGCACCGATGGTGAACCACCTTGCGGACCCCTCGGGGACACTACCCCCCCCCCCTTGTATAAGCTACGCCAAAGTCCCAAATTAATACGGTCCCTACGCCTACTGTAGCTTGGACACGGGCGTAGCTTGTGCGCGACACATACAACTACCAACATTGGGCGCCCAGGTTCAAAAACACAGGATGGCATGGTGAGCTGGTGCAAGCAAGGGGAATTAAATGCACAAATATCCCCAAAATCAGAGGTATGTGGGTTCAAGTGGGCAAACACTCACAACAAATGTGTCCATGACTTTATGTGACTCGCAAATTCGTCACCAAACGCATCACTTATGTGGCTGCACTACGTTTGGTACCGAACTAAAATTAGGTACCAACTTAATACGCTTCCTACGCCTACTGTAGCTTGGACAAGGGCGTAGCTTATACAAGGGGGGGGGGTACAATCCAGTCAACACAATGACGTCGCCCATGTCTTCAAGTGGGATCTCCATGTCCTCGGGAGGTCGGCGGGGGCCTCCCGCTCCGACGGTCCGTCCGTCTGGCCCCGCTTGCGCGCCATCCACCGTTTGCCCCGGGGGGCGGTCCAAGCGCTGCACGACGGCGGAGGTACGCGGCCTCTCTTGCGGATGGCCTTGGGCTGTCCTCCGGTGGAGAACGTGGGCTCTCCAAAAGCGGCGCTCTGCGGGTCGACGGGCCCTCAGGCCCCCCAAAAGGGCACGAACGGTGCCCGATCCGCCGCGATGGCGGCCTCCACCCACCGCAGCGTGGCCCCCAGCGCCCCGAACGGGTAGAAGTGCACGCCTTTGATGTTTGACTCCGGGTTGGAGGCCATGTGCCGGGCCACGGGGTCCAGCACCTGCTCCGGGCGGTACAGCAGGAGGCCGCGGTTGCGGGAGAGCAGCTGGAAGCTCACGGGCACCCCGCAGGCCTCCGCGTACCGCAGGCACTCCTGCCACCCGCAGGCCCCGGCGACCCCCACGTAGACCGGGAGGGGGATGTCGCTCTCGGTCAAACGGTGGGAGAAGCGCAGGATGGCCCCGGGGTCGAAGCAGAACTGCGTCACCAGGTACCCCTCGAGGGCGCTCTCCGCGCAGGCCTCCGCCTTGTCCCACACGGAGTCCAGCAGTCGCTGCCCCGTCATGCCGGGCACCACTTGGTTACCCTCGGGATGCCCCGCAAACCCGACCCGGCGGATGCCGTGCCGCTGCAGCGTCCCCATCGCCAGCAGATCCAGGGAGGCGGGGAAGGGGCCCCTGGGGGGGTCCTGCGCGCCGCCGCACAGCAGCACGTCCTCCACCCCCGCGGCCGCCAGGGCCTCCACCTTCGCCTCCCATTCGGGGGCGCTTGCAAAGCGGCGGGCGCAGAGGTGCGGGACGGGGGTGAAGCCGAGGCGGCGGACCTGCCTGGCGGCGTTGACCGAGGTCTGCAGGTCGGCGCCTCGGAGGTGCGGGAGGAAGACGCGCGTGCCTGGGCGAAGGCGGGAGTGGAGGCCCTTCAGTTGCGTGCAATGGCGTGGGAGGACCTCGAAGCTGGCACTCCGCAGCAGCTGCACCAACGGGCTTGGCACTGGGGGAGGCATTCAGGGGGCGGAACCAAGAGCAAAATGGCTTGCACTACGGAGGAATCATGAGCAATGACAAAGGGCGAGCAAATCAACAGAAACACCAGAAAATTACTACACTCTGCCCACAGTCCGGCCAACAGCAGAAGTAAAAACCCTGTATCCTCTTCTCCAAACTTTAGATCACCCATACTCCACAACGGTCTGCAATCCTCTTCCCCCCCCTCCCCCCGCCGTTGCGAGAGCAACACCAAAATCCCAAAATTTGAAGGAAACAACACCCTGTTGCTCTGACATGGGGCTGAATGGTCGGTACTGATCGACTGAATGTCCCCGCCGTAGATACCACCAAGTCTGATGCCCATGTGTGTTTCATAATGCCCCCCCAACACCTACAGAGTTCATCTGCTATTTGCTCCTCATCGGTTAGAATAGAGCAGTTCCACCCTGTGCAGTACCCACAGTTTGCCTTCTTCTGCAACTGTTGCAACAAGCAAAGCACTCCCTTCACGCGATACTGCCTTTCCTCCACATTCCTGACTGCAAATTGGGTCCCGACAGCACCACGTGCAGCAAGTGCAGGGTTTCCTCCCCTTGAATAGCCTTGGCCCTGTCCACCAGCCAACTCAGGACCAGTATTCCAATGCTTTCTGCAGTGGTCCATTCTTTTGTTTTTTGGGTTCAGACTAAGATGAGCTGGGGTAGCCTGCTCACTTCACAGTACTCGAGATAAACTCTGGAATCAAGGTTCAGAGCTGTCCAGTGCTACGATGATCCCACAGTGGCTGTGGTAGCGGATCTGACACGTAGTGTGGATTGGGTGAGTCTGAAACCAGGTTATGCAGTGGGTGACTGCCACGCCCGTGTGTTCCGCAGTGGTCTTTTCACACAAAACTACTACTCTGACATGGGTGTGTGTGTGTGTGTGTGTGAAATTACAAAGGGCAAAGCAGGACACGGTTCCAAACAGTGCCCAAACAACGCCTACCGCTGCTCTGACAAGGGCATTGCTCTCGCAAAGGAGGGAGGGGCACGGTGTTGTGCAACCTCAACAACCATCCATAACTGTCCACAGCCCTGTGCAACAATCTGCACTTTTCTGCAGCCATGGCACCGTCGAAGATGCCAGCAGCCTGCCCTTTTCCCCACCCACGTCTCTAAGGGTGTTTGATCTGTTTCCACCAGCGGTGATGCACATATGTGTACACAAAATGCGTGTCACCTTGCAGTGCTCCCCTACCCACCACCGCCCTTGTCCTACCAACAGTAAATGACAGAAATTAACGAAACCGACGCCCAGTGTTGCTTGGACAAGGGTGTTGCTGCCGTGCTGCACTGCGCAGTGGTACGCATGGAAAGACATAGTGCACTATTCTGAAAACCAAGGCGCAAAGTATGCTACAGATGCCATCGTGGCCAAATCAGTTTCCTTGACACAAAATCTGTATCCCTGTTCATACGTTCTCATCGTCAAAAAATTGCAGAAGAGCCTCCTCCATTTGAGCAATTTTAGCCAATTGAGTACTTTCATCCAACATCGTGCCGGGACTGGGGGTGGGAGGGGTGCTTGGTTCTGTAAATCTTGTCCAGATGTGATTTGGCTTGCACGCAATAAATGATGGACGCCTCTGCTGTACCCTCAGGCTGCACAGGCAGGTTGCTGGCATCATTGAAAACGACATTCAAAAGCACACGTGGCTTTGTGGAGATGTTCGGGCTGGAATCATGCCACGTCAAAAGATGCATGGCTGTGATTGCCCCCGCCTTTCCAGTCATAGCTGTGCATGGGGCACTGCCAATGAGACTACTGTCAATGGTATACTTGAAACTCTTCTCAGCAAAGCCAGCTTCCCAATTGACATCATCCTTAGAGTGTACAGCAACATCCATCTCATGAGAGCCATCAACGAAGGCAACGGGACCATTCGTAGCAGTATGTTCCGCCGCCAATACATGCATTACGACTGCACGAGTAGTTGGCATGCCATCCATGCCATGCCAGAAGTCATAATCACGATACAAAGCCCATTTGCCTTCTGTGGTACCAGCAGATGGGGCCTTGCTGTTGACACAAAACTGGAATACATACACAGAGTCACATCCAATCAAGTCAAGAGCTCTGGAGGCAAGCTTCTCCATCAAAGGCTGGTGCCATTCAGCATCGTAACCACCCAGCCCACAGGCATACATGAACTCGGCAAGGTTGTTGCTGCCCCCGCATGGGAAGTCAAGCGACTCCTCAGCAAGATAACATCCACTGCCAGCACAGGGGGTGCAATGCAGGGTCAGGTCTCTCTCTGTGTGTGTGGGGGGGGTCCGGCCACATGCCACATGTGGCTGTCTCCCCCCCCCAAAAAAAACTTCAGTTTTCCTGGAAAACTTCGGACTGTCAAACCCTGAGTCAGGTCATTCAGTCACTTTGTGTACCCACACATGGTACTGACCGATCCCCGCGTTATGCAGCTGCACACAGGTTGGAATTGACATGTCTTTTTCTTGACAAACTGCTCGTGTCCTGCTACCAACCCTCTGCCGAACTAAACCTTTTGGACATGGGCTGGAGTCTGGCTGGTTTACAACATGTTTGTCGAAGTTCTCATGAGACTTTCTCCGACATGTCGTTCCAAACGCCCAAGAGCTCTTCAGCATGTATCTTCAGCCAGGCCCACGATGGCACAGCACGTCAGCGGCACAAAGCAAAAGGGAAGAAAGACGAATGAATGCAGAGGAATGCGGATGCGATCTCAAGTGTCTGGATGCTGAATACGAATACATAGTTTTTGGCTCGCAAATTCAAAAAAATCGCAAAAAAATATTTTTTGGGCTATTTAGTGGCAAAAACAAAAATTTTGCTAAATATTAATTGTTTTTTTCCCCGCAAAATATTCGTATTTTAAAAATATTCGTATTTGCCCGGTAGGTTGCCGAACCATGGGATGGAATATGGGAGTGTCAGATATGCAAAGAGCCTTGGCAAGTTTGTCGTGAGACTCATTGAGGACCTCGGCTCAGAGGATTTTGCAGGATGGCTGGTCCTGAACCCCCCCCCCCCCCCCCGAAGCTGGCGCAGGAGTGTAGTGTCACGCGAGTGCAAAAGAAAAAAACTGGGGGTACACTCGCGCTGACACTCAAAAAAAATGATATAAAAAAAGTATTTTTTTTCCTGGGTGTCACGCGAGTACACTCGCGTGACACTTCTTTACACTCGCGTGACACTTCCCCCCTGGCGCAGCTCCATTGGAGAGCTTTTTTAAGAGTCACGGTTTCCACCGTGCAGTTGGGTAGGTCCCGCCATTGGGGAGGAAAGAGCGCACATCGCTCGCTCGTCCCCCCCCCCCCAAAGACAATTTTTTTGGTCACATGGTCAGTTGTTACAATGCCCACCCATAAAATAAATTTATCTTTTGCGATTAATTTTTGTCCGACTACCATTTTGCGTTTGATACTGTGTCCTCAATGCTGCTGTTTGCTTCAAATCTTGTAGGGACCAAACTTATCAGCTGTCTTGCAGTTGTGCAGCTGATGAAATAAATGTGTTCCATGCACAACAAAGCTTGTTTTGTACCATTGTACCATTTGTACCATTAGACCTAGTGTGCATGACAGTGGCCCCAACATGGTACGGTGACTGGGCCCTTGGCTTGGGTTTGGCTGCAGCAGGACCCTCTGCACCCGTACGTTTCCTCTTTGCATCTGTTCACAAACAGTACAAACCCTACACTCTCCGAATTATTGATTTAATTAACCTATTTTTTGCGAAATCCTGTGTCCCGAACGGCAGAATTATTTAAAAAATTTGCGTTTCTTGTTTTTTTTTTGCGCTCAGAAACACTCTGGAATTAAATATTTTGGCAAAATATTGGAATTTGCCCGGTATCCTCATGGCCAGCTCAGCCGCTTGCCTCAGCACTGCCTCCCACCAGCTTGCTACCTCCAGCCCCTAAGCTTGCCAAAATAAATATTGCCACCACGTCCCGTTCCGACCTTGTGATAACTGGCGCAGAACTGGCAGCCAGCGTCTTGTGCCTCCATTGAAGTGGTTGCTGTGGCTTGTAGGTGGCATGCAGCTGCATTTTGTTGGTGTAGGTGTAGGCTGCCTCTCTTTTGGATGGGGTTGCACATTCCGGTGTTGGTCCCTGGGGCTGCACCCCATTGGCGCATCCCCTGGCATGATTGGTGAAGACTGCAGGCTACACATGCCCACGCCGTACACCCGCATCCATGCCTTCACTTCTTGACGGAGCCGCCTGTGTAGGCCACCACCCACCGCTACACGTGCATGTGCCCCCACTTGCACATCTTTGCCTGCACGAGATCCACAACCGCGGACGGCTTCAAAAGTGTCGTTGGGGCCGTCGGGGCCCCATGCAGCTGAGCAATTAGATGCCGGAAGTGCAATCTGCTGCAGGACATGTTGCACTTCCCCCATCCAACCCTCGAAGATGGACACCCACAGGGCTACAAAGTCGTCCAAAGTGACAGACCAGCACTGGTACTTTACCTCACAGCGTAGTTGCCGCTGCGCTTCAGCATGGCCTGAAGAACCAACCCCTAGCTCAGACTCCTCTAACATTTATTAAGTCGGCTAGGCTTCACTTGCCGCACCTCACATTGACCAAACACTCGTCTCGTGGTGTCAAACATGAAAGCAGAGAAAAAGCAATGTTTCAGGACATGTGCCTGATCTTCCACCGTCCCATCCAACGGACACAGTCTCCCCTCCATGCACTCCATGTGCACCCCCTGTGGCAACTTGCCCCACATGCATTGGAAAATATACGAATCCCGTTTTGGCAGTAGCGACGTTCAAAAACCACGCCACACTGCTGGTGGCTGTCGCGACTCCAGTTGGGTTTGGCGCTGCATCAAAAGCAGCATTTTTTGACGGGACAACAGTGTTGCCCAGCAGCCCATGGGTGGGGACTGGGGTAGGTCTGCCTGCAGTGCGTACTCCTTGACGACTTTCTTCACACACTTACCAGGCTTCGTTTATAAGAGGGGGGGGGTTATTTTGGACAAGACCCACCCACCCAACTTTGGACCCACCCACCCCACTTTGGACCCACCCAGACCCCCCCCCCTCTTATAATTCTGTGGGGAGCATTTTTTGTAAACCAAATTGGCTACATGACCCTGCCTTTGCAGATTAGTTTCATGATGATGCATGGGAAAAAAAGGGGAAAACAGCTCCACCGCTTTTGTGCAATGACAGGTATATGCCAACCCGAGGAATTGAACCCAGGATCTTGCAGTTGTGCATCAGTGTTCCACCAACTAGGATACTGGACATCTTTGACAAGCACACGGTCAGGAATGAGATAATCATTTTGGGATGACTGGAAAAATGCCCATTTTTGTGCATTTTTAAATTCTCCTGAAAATTCCGAGTATATGGAGTATAAACACATGGGGTGAAAACACTTTTTTCCCACTTTTGGCATGGTGCCTGCACAACAACAAAGCGGAAAGGGGCACCAGCAACCAGCCAGACAAGGCTCCTGTGACCAAAGAAAGAAGGGGTGGCTGGAGCCCAACCCAGGAAACCCTCGGAATTATAAGAGGGGGGGGGTCCAAAGTTTTAGACCCACCCACCCGGCTGAAGACCCACCCACCCAGACCCCCCCCCATTGCAACTTAATTCTTATAAACGAAGCCTGGCACTTACCCTTCCCGCCCCCTTGCGAGAGCAACACTAAAGTCCCAAAATATGACGGAAACAACACCTACCGGTGCTCTGACAAGGGGGCGTATTTATAAAGGGCGTAGGACATGGTTCCAAAAGGTGCGGAGACAATACTTCCTGTTGCTCTGACTAGGGCGTTGCTCTCGCAAACGGGGGGCGGGCTACAGACTGGCTCTGTTGGGTCTCACTGTCTTCCCGGAGTGGCATAATGAAATCCTTTCTCAACCCATAGACAACATGCAACGTCGTATATTGATGATGTGCCACCCGTTTTCTGAACTGTGGGCCCTCACCTTCAGGGAGCTGGCCATAGAACGTGGGCACGAAAGCATGCGATGCGATGTAGAACCTCCGAGCTAGCCGCTTGGTACCACTCCTTAGCATAGTCAGCCCATGGGTCCCACGATGTCGTCTATGCGTGTTTAATTTGGGACTCCCATCCGTTGTACCCTCCCCCCTGCTTGTCCAGTATGCGGCTGGGCGCGACGCTTCCCTCGGAACCCTGAGAGAACCTACCCCAAGTGACGGTTCCCTTGCCTCCCCGATCACTAGACAAGAGATGCGATACACGAAACAAGAGAGCGAACACGAGGGCATGTGCACCACAAAATGATCAGGAAACTGCCTGCAGGGATACGTGTCAGGTCTACTGAGCAACAGGCTCGGTGTGCCACTTTTTCTGATGCGGGTATTTCACTGTAAGGAGCTGCACATGCTCAACAGGGGCCACCTGAATGGGCTCTCCAGCAGGTTTGGCTGCAGGCTTGGCTGCCACCTGGGCACCAGGATTGGAGGCTTTGGCACGAGGTTTGGCAGCTTTTGGGGGCAGGCTTGGCAGCACGTTTGGCCGGGGGATCCAGCCCCTGTGGCAAGCAGTTTGCCTCAGGAACATCGTGGGTGGATTTTTGTTTGTTCAGTCTGAAACCATCGACAATTGTTCGAGATTGTGCGGCACTTCAGACACATGGTCTGAGACAGTACATCGCGGGTGAAATACAATTTTCCGTGGGCAAAAACATTTGCCAAACCCCATACACTCATGCGCTCATATGTGATGGACTGGTAGTCAGCACCACACTCCGAGGGGCCCAGAATCTTGGCAGACACAATATTGCCGTTTGAACGTTGGGAATTGACAACAGCACCAGGAGAGTACGTGTCAATATCATCGACATTCGTGGCTGAAATTGCGAAAAACTTAGTGTTCAGCACGATACAGAGTGCAGTGCAGTGCCTTCCATGCAAGAAATTTGAAGTCCACAGCAATGCACCAACAACAGTACCTCGTCCAACCAGCAAACACACAGGAGAACCTCAACATCCAACCTTCTAAAAAAAGTTGGAAAATGGAAGGTGATCCCCCCCCCCCCTGCTTACTAGACAAGGAGGGGGGGGGGACTCCGATCAAAGGGTCAGGCAGGTGGAGAGAAGCTGCAGCTGGACCTCTTACCTACCGATGGCCAGCTTCCACGTGGGACAAAGAGGGGGGGGGCAGGGCCTCGACTTTCGGAGGTAAATCTGCACCAATCTAGTGCAGATGCCCTCACACATACGGCCAACTGGCCTGAGGCACAACACAATAGGTGGTGCATGTGGGATGCCACCCATCGAGGGGGATTACGTGCACCGCACACGCACCGCGTTGCGTGTTGGAACGCACCATTTCAAAAAGGTCATTCCTTGGTTCCTTGGTTACTCGATGCTCACGCACTGCCCACACTCGGAGGCGGAGATGACGGTGGTAGGCACCCTATCGCCATTTAACAGGGTGTAGGTGGCAGTGATGCCCGCACGAAGCCATGAAAGAGACATGGGTGAACGGGGACACAGTGCAGTATGTGCAATGGTAATACCCTTTACAGCTTGGAAACACGTGCACTTCACTGTGGAACAGGTGGGTACACCCATATACACGCACCGCGTGTGCATCACGCGCACACCACAGATTGTACTCCCTCCGATACCACACTCACAAGCAACACTCCATGCAAGAAGAGGGCCCAACCAAGAAGCGGCATAGAACCACATCCCTTTCAGGGCCGAGGCGACCTACTACAGTACCTGATCCCACGAACCAGCCCCCAAAGGGGGTTGCGCACGGCGTATGCACTACTTCGCCTTACGATTCTGTTTGATGCACGAGCCTTCCTCACTGCGCCACGTCACACAGGCGCGCTCCTGCATCATCTGCGATGTTGTGTGCACAGGCACAGGGAGGCGGCAGCCGGCCAGTGTGGCACGTGCCCCCCGCCGCCCTTGCAATCTCCCCCGTTAGCTTGTGATGGTCTCCCCGGGGGGGGGGGGGTTGCAAGGTATTTCAAGGCAAACTGGGGTACCCTCCACTGATGCAAGCAAAGAGAACACAGGCGAAGTGACTTTCACGTCGATGCGGTGGCAATGTGATTCATCCAATACAACGCCTTTGGAGAGAGAATATCACAGAACACACACAGGTGATCGATTTGAAGTAATGGGAAAGCAATGCAAGGCCATGTGTAAGGCAGATGGGCAACACAAACCAGCGCAATAGATGTTGACTAAAAAAACATGGAAGTGACGGTCTCGGGGGGGGGGGGGGATTGCAAAGGGGTGGGAGATTGCAAGGGGGGGGGGGGGCATGCTGAACGGTGCTCGGCGCGGGGACCGTGTCGAGTTGTGCATTTTGATGCGTTAGTGGAAAGGTAAGACCGGTCAAGGGCAATGTCTGGAGAGGCCGCATGAGTAACGCCCCTCTCGGACAGTACACCCACCAGCAATGGTCCTACTCCAAGGGTAGGCCATCGTTGACTAAAGGGTCCTTCTGGTGGCTTTGGTACCAATAGAAATAATGGTCCTTGTTCATTCAGCCCATTTTCCCACCCACCCCTCCCAGTAGTCTGGGGCTCTATCCCCCCCCCCCCCCGCACCACGAATGGAGACGTGCAGGCACTCAATTATCTTAGGAACCCAAAGCCAAGGGTATTCCTTATGCAATATCAAAGAACAAGGCAACAAACAAAAGCACCGATATTTGCACACGAATTAGGTTCGAGTAGCATTAATTAGGATTCGATCATCCGATCCGAGGGCAATGGGGCGAAGCACATGTTATTTTGGAAAAAAAGGTGCAGTTCAAGTCCATCACATAGCAATGCGTTTTAGTGGTGATAGGTCCAAGGCGATGAAGCAGTTAGGTGAAGAGTGGGTGGCACAAGGGAAGATGGAGCACACGGGCCAAAGTGCTTGGCTGTCCACTGCATTCCCGGTACCGAAGACGACACCCGGTAAATTGCAGGCATCCTCTTCCGCTCCGCTCTCAGGATCTCATGTGCAAGGTTTTGTACTTGGCACTGAGCAAATATCTCCCGATTGTAGCAGAGCACAGCAGCACTTTTTCGATGGTGATATCTTTTTTTGGGGTCCCTGGACTGTGTACCGCAGCCAGATCACCGGGGGGGGGGGGGGTCTTATGCCGCCGAGGCGCAGGAAAAGCACAAGAAGCAGAAAAAAAATCGACGTTCATAGTTGCCAGACATCGGCACACGCCGGCCCACCTTCTTGCCAGACGTTGGCAGACGCAGACCCACTTCTCTGTCAGACGCCGCCGGACGCAAACCCAACCACCAGCCGCACACTAGCGCGCAGTCTGTTCCGGATCGAATGGAATCAGATGGAGCACCAAACGGCATCACTTCCGCATCAAACGGGATCACTTCCGCATCAAACGGGATCACTTCCGCATCAAACGGGGTCACCTCCGGATCAAACGGGGTCACCTCCGCATCAAACCGGACCGCAAACCCAATGCAGGGGGGGAGGCAGGAGAAGGTGCAGGAAGTGTGTGGGGAATTTTGGGGAAGCCCCTGGCTTTTGTGGGATACACTTTGCAGCCAATTCGAAACACGCCACGTCCCCGGACCCCGAATCCCCTCGTTACAGCGACGTCTGGACTGTTGCATGTGGGGGTGTTGGTGACACTGTCAGCACAACACGCGGCACATGTAGGCCACAATAGAGAAAGAAGAGCATGTCAAGCAGGCCTCGTTTGTAAGAGGGGCTGTCAACACCAGCCCACCCAAAACAAACCTTGAGGCAAAACTTGGCCCAGGAAAAATCAAATTTGCATAAATTTGAACAAGCAGGTGGGTGGGTGGGACTCCCACCGGACCCACCCGGACCCCCACTCCCCTCCAATTAATTCCTCACCAACAAGGCCTGCCGTCCAAGGCCGAATGTTCGACACGAGGCGCCATTCGCAGACAGGTCTGCCATGGACGCACGAGACGGTGGTGATCTGGTTGCGGGAGGAAGAGGGCAACATTCAATGTCAACTGCGACGGAATGCAATGGAATGCAAGTCACCCCCCCCCCCATCACATTTCGGTTGGGGGAGATACACACACATACAAATGGCACTGGGCAGTGAACCCCGGGACATAGGGACTTAGACAGTGCTGTGTCTCCGAATCGCGGTTTGATGGAGGCACGTGGCCACATGGTCAGGCGGTGGGGGGCTGCGGCCAAGGGCGCATGCGGTATCCTCCCGGACGTCACCGGGCGGCGGTGCTGTCGTTCCGTTACTACTCCGGCCGTGGACGTCGTGCACAGAAGCGCGTGCCTCATGCGCACTTGTACCCACAGACAACCCTCCCGCGGGCTCGACGCGCGCGCTTATCTGCTGGCCCAGCCAACTGAGGCACCAGAAGAGAAAGGCGCCGCACACAATGACCGCCGCAGACGTGCCCCACAGCCACGGGCGGATCTTATCCCGCAGCAGAATGTAGGCCGAGACGAGCTGCACTGTGTCCAGGACGTAGAGGAGGCCGGCGAGGGTCAGGCGGTGCAGGTGGCTGCCGATGTACGCGCCGACCGGCGCGCCGATCGGTACGATGGGCGCCGTCACGGCGACCAGGGACCAGGCGACGACGGAGTTGCCGCCCTGCATGTACTGCCGCCACAGGAACCCGACGACGGTGTTCGTGGCCATGAGGATGACCGATGTCGGCGTGGCCGTGCGCTCAGACACGCGGAACAGCAGCGTGAGCAGCGCGAACGAGCAGATGTCGAGGCCGCTGCCGCTGATGGAGGAGTTCACGCCGCCGAAGACGCCGATGCAGAACAGGGCGAGCGCCGGCCACAGCTGGAGGCCGGTGTCCCCGATCGTCGGCGCGGCGCAGTGCAGGAGGCGGGCGAGGGCGCCCGCGCCCTCGCCGACGCGGTACCGCGGGATGGACTGCAGCGTCACGCGCTTGTGGTCGCGGTTTGCGAGGTAGAGCGCGAAGGCGAAGGCGAACCACACGGACACGAAGGTGATCTTCTTGACGACGGGCGACATGACCGGCGCAATGTACTCCAGGCCGAGGATCATGCCCACGGCGCCGCCAACGCTGGCGTACAGGACCGCGCCCTTCTCGTATTTGATGCCCATGAAGACAATGTTGAAGGCGGCGGAGGTCATCCCCACGCTCTGGATTATGAAGCTGAAGTCTCGGGCGTCAACGGGCGATACCTTGAAAGCGAGGCACAGCACAGGAAATGCTACGGCTGTCGCCCCCTTCGCTGGTGCAGCGTGTCGACTTCCAAGGGTCATGTAGGTTTTGTGCCCGGCCTAACGGGCGCCTAGGGGATGCCCAACCGGCGCCCAGAGGGTGCCAAGAGGATGCCTCACAGGCGCGTAAAGGGCGCCTGACAGGCGCTTCCGGGTCAAGATGTGCTCTTGAGAGGCAAGGCATGTCAGAGCTAGTGTGCACAGCTCCGGTCACATGAGTTGGACATGCGGGCGAGATGCCTTGATCCTGAACCGACCTTTCCTGCCATGATCTAAAAAAAACGATCCCCTTGTCGCGCTGATCATTTTGAACACACATATGTTGGGGTGGGGGTGGAAAGGTTTGTAGGGGGCAGGGTTTGGTTGACCCCCCCCCCGGGGCATGGCTCCCGTCATTGGAGCCTAAAAACAGCCCCCCCAAGTACTGGGTCAGCTTGTGGCAGTCCGCATGAGACGCTTGCCACCCCAAGCGGCACCCCCTCAGGTGAAGGTGTGTTACTAGTTGCATGTACCTTAATCAACGTGCCGATCCTGAAATCTGCCTCACTCCGGATGCGATACCGGCGTCACTGGTGGACAACACGGGCAGTGGGCACTGGGCAGCATGGGCAGTGGGCAGGGGGCATCATGGGCAGTGGGCATCATGGGCAGCCTGGTTTAAAATTGCACAACGCATTCAAATATCTTGATATAAAAGGGAAATAGATGATCGAAAACCTGTGCAATGTTGGGCTGTTGTGGGGCTGGGATGGGGTTAGGATGCTGTGCATCTTCCTATCTTACACACCCAAAATACGGAGGTTCCGATACGAAGGACGGGATCTAGATGACAATGCACAGGTCCAGCATGTAAACTTCAGGCCATTAAGGTGTATGGGTGTACTGCAGCGACCATACTGCAAGACTGCCAGAGATGGCTTGCTGCAGCCTCGCTCAGGGTATGGTGCTACATGTGTTGGGAGGGGGTGGTCTGCCATGTTGCAGAGCAGCTGGAACTCCTGTCTGTGTTTTGTGCCTTTTGTGTCGCTTGCACAGCGCGAACTCCTGTGCCTCCTGTGATTGGGCACGGGGGGGGGGGGGATGCAGTGGCCAAATCACGAGGGTTTCAAGGCTCCCCTCAGCCCCTCAAGCCGGGATCATTGCCGCACAAGTGTTCACAAACCTCTTGTTCCGGCGTGTCTTGTCGTAGGGAATAGGTACCCCCACCGCATACTACTTTACACATGCTGCAAACAGGAACCCTGGCCCTCGCTGTGGCGCCCCTGGTGGGGCCAGCACTGTCGCGGCCTGCCTTCAGTGGACCCGGGCAGGGGAAACGGCTGCCTCTAAGGGGGGGGGTGATGTTGGGGGGGGGGGGGGCAGAGGCCCAGCCCCAGAAAATTGTGCATGCCACGATCAAGAAACAGGGTATATTGGTTACGCTCACTACTCTGGAGGACAGGAGGGGTCGTGTACTTGTTTCTGGTGACAACCTTGCTCGATGCCCTGATGGGCTGCGTGAGCATCGGAGGTGATGGCAGAATGGGGTGCCTTGGGTAGCACTCCATTGGGACGTCGAGCCGTCAGAGCTCAGATGCAGTGGGCGCACGCACAGACATCCGTGCCCTCATCCCAGTGTTGTGATTAGAGCGCGACACGCAGGATGATGGGCGACACCTTGAACGCGAGGGTCAGCACAGGGAAGGCTACGGCCGCGCCCCCCTCACTCGTGCAGCCTGCCACAAGACTCCCAAAGACCATAATCACGGAAGCATAGAAGTAGTCTTTGAACAGGCCAAAGGACTGCGTGTGTGCCATCACCGGCCACCAGATGGCGTGCCAAAACAGCGCTGGAAGGCCGATGCCAAGCAACGCGCGGTGGCTGGCAACAAAGCGCCGCCAGGCTGACGCACCTTTGCCGAGGCGGGCGAGCTCCAAATCCGTTGCAGACGTTGCCGCATTCAGATCCTGGGGCCGCCAGAAGTACCTGCGAAAGCACCCCAGATCGTCCTTATCTGCGTTCTCGGAAGGTTCGCTTGGCGACATCAGCTAAAAGCAGGTGAGGCCGGAGGCTCAAGGGATCAGGAAGCAACCACGACCCTCCCCCCTTGCCTCGTCTGAATGGCGCTTGGAATGCCCTGTCGGGCAGTGGCACTGACCAAACAGCGCACTCGTGTTGCGTATAACCACGTCCAAACATGAGGGGCCTGTGCCCGACCACTGTGCTCTGCGCCCGTGTATTGCCACATGACTGATGAGGGCCCGGTGTTACTCCTCTAGGCCTCCCTATGCCACCCTCCACCTCCCTACATCTCCCCACACCTCCCCATACCTCCCTACTCTGGCTGCCCAAATATAAGCCACCACAAAGCGAAGGTGCAGGCCATGGGCTGCCCCCCCCCGTTGGGGACCAGAAAACAGAGAGGGCGCCTTCCTCCCCCAACCCCCACCACCCGGGCAGGAAAACCCAACCCCTTGGGAAGAGGAGAGGGGTGCTAGGGGCAGGGCGCGGGCGCAGGGAGACAGGGGAGGGCGGCAGAGTGGTCGGGCGGTAGGGAGGTAACTGACCGCCGCGATGGTGCAGGCGGGGGTGGAGCAAGTGCCACCGCTCCTGTGCTTCGGCCACTAGGGCACGCCCCCCCACCCCCCACCCGGGCGTCGGTCGCCGACCAACCCAACGGGCGGACGACACGACCAGGTTGACAGGTGGCTGTGGGGGTGCACATGGCCCTGCGCCTGCCAGTAGCGCAAGGGCAGTGGCCTAGAGGACACAAGTGTCATATAGAACAACCGTCAAGGGCGTAGAGGACACAAGTATGCTATAGAACAACCATCAAGGGCCCGGAGGACACGAGTATGATATAGAGCAACCATCAAGGGCCTTGGGGACATGAGTATGATATAGGACAACCACCAAGGGCGTAGAGCACAAAAATAATGTATAACAACCATCAAGAGAGTAGAGGACACAAGTATGATATAGGACATAAGTATGATATAGACCAGCCATCAAGGCCCTAGCGAAAACGAGTATGATACAAAACAGCCAGCATGGGCGTAGAGGACACAAGGATGATACAGAACAACCATCAAGGGCGAAGAGGACACAAGTTTGATATAGAGCAGTCATCAAAGGCCTTGAGGATAGAAATATGATATAGAACAACCATCAAGGGCCAAGAGGACGAGATTATGATACAGAACAACCATCAAAGGCGTAGAGGACACACGTATGACATAGAACATCCGTTAATGAATGAGAGGACACAAGTATGATATAGAACAACCATCAAGGGCGTAGAGAACACAAGTATGCTTTAGAATAGCCATCAAGGGCCTAGAGGATACAACTATGATATAGAAAAACCATCAAGGGCCAAGAGGACACAAGTATGATATAGAATAACCATAAAGGGCATAGAGGACACAAGTATGACATAGAGCATCCGGTAACAACTGTGAGGACACAAGTATGATGTAGAACAACCATTAAGGGCCAAGAGGACACTAGCATGATATAGAACACCCATCACGGGCCTTGAGGACACAAGTACCATTTTTTACAACCATCAACTTCCTAGACGACACGAGCATGATGTAGAACGGCCATCAAGAGCCGAGGGGACACGAGTATGATAATAGAAGAACCATCCAGGGCTTGGAGGACATGAGTGTGATATGGAACAACAATCAAGGGCGTAGAGGACATAAGTATGATATAGAACAACCATCAAGGGCCAAGAGGGCACGAGAATGATATAGAATACCCATCAAGGGGCTAGAGGACACGAGTATCATAGAGATCAGCCATCAAGGGTCTAGAGGACACAAGTTTGATATACAACAACCAACAAGTGCATAGAGGACATGAGCATGATATAGAACAACCATCAAGGGCCCAGAGGACATGGGTATGATATAGGACGCCCATCAAGGTCGTGAACAACACGGGTATGAAATGGAACAACCATCAAGGGTCTAGACGACACGAGTAACAGGGGGTTGATGGTCGGTATCTGATTGACTGAACGCCCCCGCCATAGGCACTTTCAGCCCTTAGTCCCAATGTGTTGCTCATCCCGTAATTAGGGCTGATTGGTGGTGCCTCGCACATGCAGTACAAACATGTCATGTATGTTCTCACCTGGTTCGGTTGGTGGCTATACTTGTACTCCTGTAGCTGTGTGGTGATGGTCGCTCCGTGGTGGCCATGGTGGATTGCGTAACTTTGTGTGCGTGTATGCTGCCTTTTGGTGGGTGTTGTGTTAGTGGTTGAATTGTCGGCCTCGAGCCGTGATGGCGTCGGTTCAATTCCTACTGCCTACATGGCCCCTCCACCGAAGCAAACAAGGAGGAGATGCAGCTGCTGCGAGCGGCTAACGGAGTAGGTCGCGGAGCACACTGCTGCAGGGGGCGGTGGTGCAGAATTTTTGCCAGGCACAAGGGGGCGGGGGGCGTAAAGATCAAAAAGATGACGAGACACACCTACCGCAAGCCGGCGGTACCAGTGGGGGAGCGAGCTGCTGTAGGGGGCGGTGGTGGGGACCTTGCCGACAGGCGTCCCTGGACGTGCTGACGACAGGAGGGTTCAAACCTCCGACGCGGCGATGCCAGCCTATGGTGCAGACAACTAGACCGACACGAGTAACATAGAGTACAGTCATCAAGGGCCTTGAGGCACGAGTCTGATATACAGCAGCCATCAAGGGGCTAGAGCACACAAGTATGATATAGAATAGCCATCAAGGGTCTAGAGGACACACGTTTGATTTAGAACAAGCATCAAGGGCCCGGAGGACACGAGTATGAAATAGAATAGCCATCAAGAGCCTAGAGGACACAAGAATAAAATCGAACATCCATCAAGGATGTAGAGGACACAAGTATGATATGGAACACCCATCAAGGGCTTAGAGGACATGGGTACGATATAGAACGGCCACCAAGGGCCGGGAGGACACCGGTATGAAATGGAACAGCCATCAAGGGCCTTAAGGGCACAAGTATGATATAGAACACCCATCAACGGCCTTGAGGACACGAGTACGATATAGAATTACCATCAACGGCCTAGAGGAGGCGAGTATAATATAGAACAACCATCTAGGGCCCAGAGGACACAAGTAAGACATAGAATAGCCATCAAGGGCCTTGAGGAGACGAGTATCATATAGAATAGCCATCTTGGGCCGAGAGGACACAAATATGATATAGAATTGCCATCAAGAGCCTAGAGGACAAGAGTATGATATAGAATAGTCGTCAAGGGTCTAGAGGACACAAGTTTGATTTAGAACAACCAACAAGGGCGTACAAGACACAAGTATGATATAGAACAACCATTAAGGGAACAGATGACACAAGTGTGATATAGAACAACCATCAAGGGCGTAGAGGACATAAGTATGATACAAAACAACCATCAAGGGCCAAGAGGAGACGAGAATGATATAGAACAGGCATCAAGGGGCTAGTCGACACAAGTATGATAAAGAACAATCATTACAGGTCTACGGGACACAAGTTTGATGTAGAACAACCAACACGGGCGTACAAGACATGAGTATGATATAGACTAAACTCCAAGGGACTAGCGGACATATACACCAACCATCAAGGGCCTAGAGGACACAAGTATGATATAGGACAACCATCAACTGCCCTGAGCAGACAAGTATGATACACAACAGCCATCAAGGGCCCGGAGGACACAAGTATGATATAGATTAGCCATCTTGGGCCGAGAGGACACAAGTTTGATTTAAAACAACCATCAATGGTGTTGAGGACACGAATGAGATATAGGAAAACTATCAAGGGCCTTGAGGACATGAGTATCATATACAACAGCCATATAGAACAACCATCAAGCGCGTAGAGGACACAAGTATGATATAGAACAACCATCAAGGGCCTAGAAGAGACAAAAATGCTACAGAACAACCATCAAGGTCCTAGAGGACACGAGTATGATATAGAACAGCAATCAAGGGCCTAGAGGACACAAGGATGATATAGAACAACCATCAAGGGTAAAGAGGGGACAAAAATCATATAGAACATCCATCAAGGCTTATAGGACAGAAGTGTGATATAGAACATCCATCAAGGGCTTAGGGGAGGTACGTACAATATAGAACAGCCATTAAGGGCCTAGAGGACACAAGAATGATATAGAAAAACCATCAAGGGCATAGAGGACAAGAGCAAGGTATAGAATGACGACCAAGGCCTTGAGGAGACGAGTATGATATAAAACGGCCACTAGGGGCCTATGAGGACACGAGCATGACATACAATAGCCATCAAGGGCCCAGAGGACACGAGTAAGATATGGAACAACCATCAAGGGTGTAGACGACACAAGTACGATATAGAACAACCATCTAGGGCGTAGAAGACACATGTATGATATAGAACAACCACCAAGGGCGCAGAGGACACGGGTATGATATAGAATAACCATTAAGGGATCGCAGACCACGAGTATGATGTAGAAGAGCCATCAAGGGGCCTAGAGGACACGAGTTTGATGTAGAACCACCACCAAGGGCCTAGAGGACTCCAACATGATATAGAATAACCATCAAGGGCCTAGGGGGAACAGATATGATGTAGAACAACCATCAAGGGCCTGGAGGACAAGGGTGAAATATAGAACGACCATCAAGGGCCTTGAGGACACGAGTTTGATATAGATCGGAGATCAAGGGCTTTGAGGACAAGAGTATGATATAGAATGGCCAGCAGCATCCTCGAGGACACGGGTATCATATACAATAGCCATCAAGGGCGTAGAGGACACGAGTATGCAATAGAACAACCATCAAGGGTGTAGAGGACAAAAGTGCGATATAGAACAGCCATCAAGGGCGTAGAGCAGAGGGGTATGATATAGAACAACCATTAAGAACCCAAAGAACTCAAGTATGATATATAAGAGCCATCAAGGACCTAGAGGACACGAGTATGATATAGAACCATCACCAAGGGGCGAAAAGACACAAGTATGATATACAGCAACCATCAAGGGCGTACACGACACAAGTAAGATATAGAACAAGCATCAAGGGCCTTGAGGACACGAGTATGATATAGAACACGGAACAAGGCCCTTGAGGACACGACCATGATGCAAAAGAGCCGTCAAGGGCCTAGAGGATGCTAGTATGATATCGGACAACCATCACGGGCGCAGAGGACACAAGTATGATATAGAACAACCATCAAGGGCCTAGAGGACACAAGTATAATTTACAACAACCATGAAGGGCCCCGAGGACACCAATACGATAGAGATTAGCCATCAATAGCCTAGGGGACACCAGCATTATATGGAAAAACGAGGAAGGGGATAGAGGACACAAGTGTGATACAGAACACCTATCAAGGGCCTAGAGGACATGAGTAAGATATGGAACAACCATCAAGGGTTCAGAAGACATGAGTATGATGTAGAACAACCATCCAGGGGGTAGAGGACACAGGTATGATATAGAACAACCATCAAGGGTGCAGAGGACAGAAGTATGATATAGAACTACCATTAAGGGCCCCAAAAACATGAGTAGAGCACTAGAGTCAGTCAATTAGGCTGACAGTTAGCCAATTGGTAGGCAGGCAGGCAGGCAGTCAATTAGGCAAGCGGGCATGCAGGCAGAAACACCTTTTTTGGTGTCAGTCTGCATCTCCAAACGAAGAAGAGGGTCACCCCTGCAGCAAGTCGAGTGGAAAAACAGTCGGCACTCGAGCAGGCGAGCGTCTGTTTGATCCCCGGACGCACTCGCTGGCCGTTTGATGGTTTGTCCCACAGCCATTTTGCAGACCACGGTTCGAGTCCCACTAAGCACAAATTTTTCACCCCCCCCCCCCCCCACACACAAGAAAGTGGTCCCCAAGTGCGGGGGGGTAGAGGGCTCAAAATCAAAAATTTTGTTGGGGATCACTTTGTCTCGCAAAGTAATGATTTTACAAGGGGTTAGACATCCAATCATGCCTTGGGGTATGTTACGCGTACGACCCCAAAAAAGCGGAGTGTATGGTGTCCGCGCATACGCTTGATCTAACAACCTCTCTTCGAGGTGATTTCCCTCAAGCTGCTTGCCAATTGTGCAGCATGGTATCCTTGGTATTACGATGGGCGAAAATCTTTTCCGTGTGTCTCCCTTTGTGGGATCCTCACATTCCTGCACAGAGCTCATGTGTCTCCTTGCTATTTTTGGTATACCCCCGCAGACCACTTGCTGTCGAAACAAATCCTCATATCCACAGGCTTGCTCCTCCATCAAATTTGCTGCCGTTGGGAGGGGGGGTCTGTCCTTAATAAGGATGAAAAAAAGGATGCGCAACGCAAACACAAAACAAATGTTCATGGGGACGATGTCGGCTTTACGGTCATGGGACCTTCTCTACTTCAAAGGTTGGCGCTTGGCACTTGGTAGCCGTTGGTGGTGGGCAGATGGTGGTTGGCGGTAGGTGGCATTTGGTGGTTGGCGGTTGGTGTCAGTTGGCGGTTGGCGGCTGGCGGCGGTTGGCGATTGGTGGTTCTTGGGGTGCTGACCGGGGGGGCTGTCTAGGTGCCAATCTGAGGATGGTTCTTGCCCCCAACTGTGTGAGCACGGAGACATAGTCACACAGGGGCATCAATGTGTGGGGAACGCGTCGTGTGCTCTGGGATCCTATCCTTCCTTGGGATCTCAGTAACAACGCCTGTATCATGGTGATGTAACGCGATATGCCCAATATATTTGCCGGTCCTAAACCCCCTGCATGGAGTGATGCAGTGATGTGTGTGACATTATGGGCTTTTTAGATGTTCTCTGTATCTCTCTCCGATCGGACAATCTGCAGTTTAGGTTAGGTTACGTTGGTCCATTTGCAGTCTTCTTGTTCGAAAAGGCAACAACTTCGCCCATGGCAATCAAGGAGTGGAGGGTGCACCCAAACCCCACTGCTGCTAGGGGTTGACTATAATTTTAAAAAAAAGAAAAAAAAGTGTCATACCACAAGCTGTGGAGTGTGAGGTCTGGTTCAGTGGATGCCATAATACCCATCCTAACCGACAGGAAGAGCCAATCCTCAGATTTGATGTGTCCACATTCCCTGATTGGAAGCAGCTGGAGCGGGATGCAGCATACACAGGGGGAGGTTGAAAGTGTAAATTGCAATAGGACGTGACTTGCAAAGCACTCAAAGCAAAACACCTTGCAAAGAGTCACGAATTTTGTGTGGCATTTCTGCGGCCGGTGGATGCCACAATGCATGGGCAGGCAGTTCGAAATACATTTGGGACTGCAATCCCCAAGCGTCACTGGGAATGGAAGGGCATCTGACGAAACATTATTCTACACCAGACAACGGCCGGTCTCTGCACTGTTGCGCTGTTCCAGACCCTGGAATGCCCGTCCATTGCGCTGCCGCTGCATGCATAGAACATTCTGTCTGCTCGTTAGGTCACAGAGCCTTGAATAGTGACTGGTTTCATCGGTCCTTGAAATATCATAAGATTACCTTTGTGGACACAAGCATTGATGCGCCACAGTACGAAGACCAGGGTTCTCCGGATTGCATTCGCAAGGAACCACGATGAGCATGCAATTGATCGCTATCCGGTACAACACGGTACAATACGGTACACCAACCACCAAAGGTTGCAACGCCGCATCCTGTGGCTATTTGTACGTGAGTATCTTCAAAGTTTTGCAGCGATATTTCACGCCACGTTAACAACCCTAACCCTAACGATGAAACATATCGGGCCTTGCACCTTCAAGATGAAAAACATCAATTTCGACAAGCAATATCCCGTTGACTTCATAATTGCTGGCGCCGCGCTCTGCCATCATCCATCATCCATCAAGACCCCGAGCATGACAGTCGGCATGATCAACTGCCATGCCCATCGTGTCAACCACCTCATCACCAGCATGATGGCCATCACGCCCCAACAAGATGACCAACATCATGAGGGCATCACAATCAACCATCATGCTCATGATGATCCGACTGCATCATGACGGTCAGCACGTTTCATGATCAGTCACGTGTTCACTCATGATGTATGCATTGTGCTGCGTGTGTACAGGAGTGCTCCTCCAACCCACTCTCAATCGCCTCTTTTCATTGCAGTTCGTATTTCCACGTGAAGTGTTGCAGAAATAAAATGCAACAGAGAAGAGTTGTCCCAAATGTAGAGAGGAGAACATCAGAGAATAACAAGAAGAAGAGAGGCGTAGAGAAAGAAAACGCCTTTTTGGTGACGTTTGTCCAGCGAATTGAGCACTGCTCGACGCTGCTGCCTTCTGTACTACATGACATACAATACTTCAATATCAATGAGAAGAAGAAGCAATGGTCTGCGGGCTCACCCAATGGGACTGGCTTCTCAGCAAAAAGTCGAGGGAAGGCCCCGGCAAATCAGAATTTATAAAGGTTCGCATTGCAACGGCGACCACGCCGTAGAATTCGTAGCTAGAATGAACATAACACAAAACAACATTCACAGTGTCCCTTTGGCTTCCGTCTTTTGCCACTTGCCATGATTTGCCACTTGCCACGAATCTCTTCTGCAGTGCTCTGGGGCAATCCAAACCGTCTACCACAACAAAATAGTAAACAACAAAGCAACGAAAGCCCGGAGTTCAGTGGTCAGAGGCATAAAATCGTAGGCGTCTGCCATGGGTGCAATTCCCAGCCTGCCCCAATACCTCACGTGCCGAGGAGGTCCTGAGAAGGGTTGTGTACAAATCCGGAAGGGCCAACCAACCCCACCAACGGAGTGGGTAGCCCCGTGGTTAGGCACCCTTGGTTTCAGGAACATCTGTACCGGGTTCAAGTCAGGCGATTTGCAAATTACCCTCCACTACTGGAGTACATACATTTACCCCTGCGTACAGCCGTATGCACTGTAGCACGCTGCGGGTCCTGTATCCCCCTGTACCCCCCTCCTCCTCTTTGCACAAGCACGGCTCACGTCCGGGAAAACAAAGGTCAGATAAGGACAAGGCCGTGCTTACACCTTTCGCCACAGGTCACAGGCCGGATGTGGATGCATCGCCATTCCCAATCCACTTCATCCGGTGCAGAAATGAGTTGCACTGCAGGACAGAGAGTTGGGACGAGCAGACACCACTCTGGTCTGCATGGCCCAGCCTGTCTTTCCCACTACAATGCGCCCGTCCCGCGACCTCAAAAACGGTGGTCACAACAACAACCTGTAGCTGCATTGAACGGTTGGGGGGACGCATGTTGGGGGCATTGCTCAGCACGGCAGGAGGAAGGGGGGTAGAATGGGGCAGAACGTGAAGCAGGTGAAGTCGCTGCTTTTCCGCATTTAGTCACAAGTGGCACCTCGCCAAGCGCAGCCGCACTTGTTGAACGCAAGCAACGATTTGGCAGATACTCTTACGTCCTTCTAATCATGGGTCCCACATACGAACCCATTCGTGGGTGAGGGATGACAATGCTGCTCGATGCAGACAAAGTGTACGTGACCCAACAGGCAACAAGCAGACGCAACCAGCGTCAGGTCAGGTGCTTCTGCACCCTGGGGCACTGAACTAGGAACGTCATACATCACATGATGCAGGGAGCCCCCATTTTTGCTGTGCCCCGTCCTTTGCGCCCTCCCCCCCCCTCCCCCGTTTTAGGGGGAGGAAGTCCACTGATTCGGGCTGGGGTAAATCGGCATAAACCAGGGCAGGGGAGTGGGGTTTGCTGTCCCCACACTCTGCGAGGGCCCAGAAACCCCTTCCTTTTGGTTGTTGTGCACTTACAGCCCTTTGGAAACCCACAGTATGTCAGATTATTTCGAAAAAAAAGTCACCCCCTGGTCTTGATGCCATCCATGAGCATTACTGTATCAAAGATATCCTTTTCTTCCTTGCGGCCTGCCTCACCATGGAGCCACTTGAGCTCAGCGACCAAAAATGAGGCACCATGTTCAGTAGCATCACATGCTGAGGACCATCGCATATCAGTATAATCAGGCAAGTTTTCGCCAACAAAGGCAATGTACCTTTGCTGCCTGGAGGTGGACCAGTTTCCATGCACCAGGGTCCACATATACTTCATACATGTACAATCATGTTCGGGTGTTCCTGCAATTCTGCAGCAAATTGATTTCCTGTATGGCCCCAGCAGGTGCGCAATTTAGCATTTTTGAAGAAAAGCAGCCAAATGCCCCCTGAAGGATTTGCGGTGGCTTTTCCAGATGTTGTTCCTGAGACCGGGCCTGTCGAGATGCGTCAAGGTCATTGGTTGAAGTCAATGTTGAGCCCTTGCGGAAACGAACAGAACAGTCTGCCATGAGAATTGTCTGTTAACAGAAATGCAACACAGTTGCACATAGGCATTTCTCACCAAACCACAGGCACCTTCATTAAATGGTCTTTTTTGCCACTACTGCCAAAATACCACTGATTCGGGCTAACGGTTCGGGCTGATGCGGGCAAACCGGGTCCCGAAAGGGGGGGGGGGGGGCTTGCCTTTGGCCATCAACAGAAGCTTGTCCCGTCCCGCTTGCCCATGGCCCCGCGGCCCAGCAGTGCTGGCGGCCTTTGTCAAGGCTGGAGCACTGAAGTAGGAATCGCCTTTTCGCGAGGCATGAGGCACGGCCTGCGGAAACTGGGAACCGGCACCAGACAGCCCCCGCCACAGCCCAATTCGGCGAAGAAATCCCAACAATTCGGCAGAACAATTCGGCGGGCCTATTTTTCGGCGAAATGCTTCCCAGTCACCAGGATTATGGCCCTGGCCCCCCAAACGCACTGTCCCTTTGGTTGCTGTGTTGTCAGGGACATGTGGAAACCCTTATTAGCTGAAAAAAACATTTTCATCCTGCTGGATCTATAAGACCAAAAATGGCGTCTGCCAAACGAAAATGATTGGTTGAATGGTTATAGTGTTGGATTACAAAACACCAAGAAATGGGGGTACCCTGGTTCAGACCCCAATGGGGTAAATTTTATGACCTGGACCCAGAGTCAAAGACCCTGCTGGATCTATAAGACCAAAAATGGCATCTGCCAAACGAAAATGATTGGTTGAATGGTTATAGTGTTGGATTACAAAACACCAAGAAATGGGGGTACCCTGGTTCAGACCCCAATGGGGTACATTTTATGACCTGGACCCAGAGTCAAAGACAGGTTTTTGGAAGTGTCCGGGGGGTAACTTGGTCCCACCGTTTCAGTTTGCGGCGCATTTTTTTTCATGTGCACGGGAAAGCTGTGCACTTTCTGAATATCCAAGAGGTGTTAATTGGTATAAGAAGTGGAAGACTCGGCAACCTCGCATTCCCCAGACACAACTACAGAATCCACTGCAGGCGCCAGTAGCCCGGAATCCACTGACTGGGGGCCTGATGATGAGCTGCCCGAAGAACGGCGGCTGAAGAACGCACTGGGCCATGCAGAGCGAACACAAAATTCGCAAACTGCCCCCTTACTGGCATCGGGATACTTGTCCCGAAGAAAAGTTTGATCAGCGGAGGACAACGAATCCCAGCAGACCAAAGACACGTCTTTTTGTGGACAGTAAAAAACACTTCATGGTGCCAATCTGAACAACCAATGTACAAAGAAAAGGTATTATGCAGTATCCCAAAGTAAGTGACACCTCCAACTCAGGTGACCCAGAACCCATAAACCCCAACATGTTGGCAAAACGAGGCGGCAAAGTCCAAGAAACCTAGTGATTCGGCAAAACAAATCGGCGAGATTCAGAAACCCAACAATTCGGCAGACCAATTCGGCAAAATCGGCAAAATTCGGCCGCCGAATTGGGGGAAGGGGGGGTTGTGTCCCTGAATGACCGAGACTCTCACGGGCCATTGCAGGGCCACAGGGGCATCGGATAGGCACGTGTTTAAAGGGCATTGCACAGATACGAACAGGCAATGGCCCTTGTGCAGCGCTGTGAAATGGCCTCAGAGACTGAACACACAGTGAATGGAGCGAGCGTGCAGTGCGAAACTGTGGTCACTCGGGGGTCGTGACATCAGTATCCAGAGGCCCGCAGTGCAACAGTGGCTACGGACATTGCGGCTGAGGACCTGAGGACTGTGCTGTGCACGTACCCAGGCAGGCGTTCAGCTGCCAATGAAAGAACGAATGGGGACTGCGTGCATCGGGGCGGTGCACAGTGGGGGCGGTGCACAGTGCAGCGCCTGGAAACTGTTGCCCTTTGCTGGCACCGTGCAAACAGCGCTGCACAATGAATGGCGGTGAAGTGCACAGGCGCGGCACTCAGAAGCCGGGGGCCATGTATGTCACCACCTCGTCGCTAGTGCAGGGGGACATGTACCGGGGGCACGCGGGGACCGGGTACGGGGCACTGGGGCCTGGCACGTCCGAGCGGGGGCTGGCGACCTCCAGGGCCACACTGGACAGACTGAGGGTGCGGAGGGGTGCGGCAGGCCCCGGGCGGGAGGGCGGCGGGGCGCGGGTACACGGGTGCGGGGCCGTGGGTGTGGGCCGGTACGGTGGGCTGCGCCTGGGGGGGTCTGCGGGGCGGCGGGCGGATCGCACAGCGGTGGCGATTGGGGCCGAGCGCTGGGGCGGCAGCGGCTCGTGTGAAGGCTCAACACAATCGCTGCCCGCATCACTGCCCCCGTCGCTGTCCAACGCGAGGGGCTCGGGCCGTGCGTTGACCCCGGGCCCCTCCGTGCGACCGGCCGAGGGCTGCACCGCCAGCCGCGCGACCGACCCGCCGGCGGTGGCCCGCGTCTCGACCTCCCGAATCTCCAGGGCCTCGGCCTTGGCCAAGTGGGCGAGGGCGGGCAGGAATGCGCTGTTCGGCAGCTGCAGCAGAATGGCAGAGGCCTCCCTCCCGCTCCCGACGAGGCCCCGCAGCGCCGCCAACGGCTGCCGCTCGGCAGCCCCCTCCACCATCACGATGTAGTCCACCTCCGCATGGGCCTGCCCCGCCCCCGCCCGCCCGCGCAGCGCAGCCTCCACGCGGAACGCGGTGCCGGGCCGGAACAGCACCTCCGCTTGGTCCGGGTACCGCGAGACCGGCCGCAGGGCCCGCGCCGACGCGCTCCGGAGGAAGAACACCGACCCTTTGTCCCCCGGGACGAACTCCTCGGCCACCGCCCGCCGCGCAGAGGCGCTGGAGAACGCCGGCCAGCACACGGCCTCGCCCTCGCGGTACGCCCCATTGAACCGCACCCCGATGCCGCGGAAGGCTGTGCCCTCGTACGCCGGCAGCCGCTGCAGCCCCTGGTCGAGCTGCCATAGCAGCGGGCGCCAGAAGTCGAGCGCCTGTGCGTCGCGCGCGCGCAGCGCGACGTTCACCGCGGCGTAGATCTGGTCCCCGTGACCCGCCAGCTCGTACGTGTACACGTAAAGGGGCAGCACGTGCAGAGGGCCGAGCTGCAGCTGCTGCCGCTGCGCCTCATAGACCTTCAGCACCGCGTCCTCGCACATCGAGAGGATGTCCGCGTGCGCAAACCGCAGGCCCAGCGCGTTGTCCGGCAGCGCCTGGCAGAACGCGAGCGTCCCGATGTGCTCGGCGGTGTAGCCGGGGGCGAGGACCGGCGCCGCGTGCGGCACCGCCGTCGGCCCCAGCAGCCCATCGGTGAAGCGCCCCTCGCCCCCCCGCCACGCGCCCCCCACTGACGCCGCCGTGACGCACGAGATGCCGTACGCCTTCATCCACTTGGCCCTCTGCGCGACCTCCTCCGGGACGGAGTAGGCGCCGGCGAGGGCTGCGGCCTTCACGCGCCCCAGCCACTCGCGTTGCGCCGCGTCCGGCACGGCCCACGCCCGGCGGCCCTCGTCGCGGGCGGGCGGGCACCAGCGCGGCGGGTCCAGCAGCCCCGCCGCGTGCGCGTGCTCGAGGCCGCACAAGCTCGACGCCCCGGCGGCAAGTCCGTCGGGCGACACCACCCACGCGGCCCCCCAGTCGCGGACCGCACCGCAATCCGGCGTCCACACCCACTCCACGCCGTCCCAGTACTGCACCGCCGTGCGGAAGCGGCACCGCATGGGCGCGGTCCCGGCGTCGTCGCAGTGCGTGAGCGCATCCACGTCGATGACGGCCTTGGCCCCTCGGTGGACCACGCTCAGAGTCCGTCCGGGCCCCCCAAGCGCCGCGCGGATCTGGTGCTGAACGTCGGGTGGGTACGTGTCCCACAGCCCATGCCCCACGTAACACTGCCACTCGAGGCACTCAGGGCGTCGCGTCCTGTATGCCCCGACGGCCAACGTGAGGGTGCCGGGGTCGCCGGACGCGGCGGCGCTCTCCAGCAGCGACACGGCGTGCAGGACCCAGCGCAGCCCCACGTCCGCCGCCAAGAGCGTTGGGTTCGCGCCGTCCGGTGGGGCCGGGGCGAAGTCCGGGGCGAGGCTGCTGCGCGGCGCGCATGGCGCGCGCGGCGGGTCCGCGTACGCCGCCTCGAATCCCGCGGACGTCCGGAGGCCGCGGGGCGAGAGCCTCTTGAGCACGCGGCGGAACGACGACGGCCTTCGCACCACCTCCCCCGGCCCCTCTTCAGGGGTGCCGGGGCCACCGGGGTCTGAGAAGTCGAGCCACACCTCCGGTGCCGGGCTCCCCAGATGCTGCGACATGCACCAGCCGCGCCGCTCTGGGCCCCTGCCGCCCACCTCCGGCGCCAAGCAGTAGACGTACCGGCCACGGCCCAGGCCCATGTACACGCGCGCCCCGTTGTAGCTCAACAGCGGCTGGCGGACATACAACTCATCGCCGGCCTCCCCCGGGCCTCGGAGGCGGAGGCTGTGCAGCGGCGGGGCGTGCGGGACCCGCGCATCGAGGCAGCACGGGTGGTCCTCCAGCAGCGCGCCCAGGATGGCCGCGCTTCCACAGCGCGCGGCGTAGTGCGCGGCGCTGGGGCAGCCCCGCACCGGCGCCGTCCCGAGGGCCAGGCGCACGCGCAGCACCTCCCGCACGCCCTCGACCGAGTCCTGCTCAACCGCCGCCGCGAGGGTGTGCACCAGCTCTGCGTCGCTGGCAGGGCCGTCGCACGCGCTGTGCCACCGCTGGAGGTAGTCCGCGGAGCCGCAGGCGGCGCAGTGCGCGGCCCAGCACGCGGCGTGGTACGGGCGGCGCCAGCCCTCGGGGCTGTGCAGCCACGGGGTCGCGATGACTGGCCTCTGGCAGTGCAGGCACCGCAGGCACCGGGTGTGACCCTTGCGTCTGTCGGGGGCCCGAGGTCCCGGCTCAAGCGACGGATGGTCGTCAGTTTGCGCGGCCGGGGCCGGCGGAAGGTACGTCCCGATGAAGCGCCATCGCGAAACCGCCTGGCCGCATCCCGGGCACTCGTACGGCCGGTCGTCGCGCAGCGCGGGGATGCCCACGGAACAGAACAGCGCAGCGCCGAGGGCAATGAGGCACAGCCCCCCCATCATCCACCACGACACGCCCTCGGACTCCAACGCCGCCAGCACCATAACCCACACGACGCCCAGCAGCAGCATCGCAAGGCTCGTCACGAGCCCGCACTCGATCCAGGGGCTGGGCCAGCGCGGGTGCACGCTGGCCGCCCGCCAGCAGCACCGCCGCTGCTCTTTCCGGGCCCAGTACGCCGGCGAGAGGGGTTGGGCCGCCTTGTGCTTCCCGTGCCACCAGCTGCAGCAGGCGGCGATCAGGAGCAGCAATAGGCTGAGCAGAAGGAGTAGCAGCGGCACCCAGCCCGAAGCCGTGTGCACCACCACCAGGTCGGCGACGAACAGGGGGGTGGTGCGCGGGCGACGGGCAGCCCCGGCGCGGGCGCTGCTGGTATCCGGCGGATTGTAAAAGATGAGGAGCTGGACGTCTTTGGTGGAGCCCAGGGGTAGCTGCACGCTCTGCCCCACGTGCACGCGCGTGAAGTTGTATGTGCAGGCGTGGCACTGCGGACAGCCCGCGCCGGGGGAGGTGCAGCCAGACTCGATGCGCACTGTGACGTTCCCGTCGCATTTGTGGATGCGGAAGGTCATGCGGTGGTCCTTGAGGCTCGACATCGTGGACGTCCCTGTCTGCACCAAATGCACACAGGCCGCGCTGTAGCTGAACGACAGGGTCGTGTTGCTGAAGTCAACTCCGCTGCCGTCCGCACCCCCGGTACACAACGGCAGCAGGGCGGTCACGGTGGGGCTTGCGGTGGCGGTGGGCAGGGCTGTTGCGGTCGCTGCAGTGGACGGTGTTGCGGTGGCCGTGTTCGATGCCGCGGCGGTCGCGGTGGGCTCTGGGGTCCCGGTCATCGAGGGCGTGAACGTCGCCCCCGCGAGAAATGCGGTGTGGGCGCCCCCAATGGCGACGGCCATGACGGGCCTCGGCGTCGGCCGCAGCAGCTCCTGCGGGACGTACACCGGGGCTGTGTGCCCCGTTCCCAATTGGCCCTCCGCGTTGCCCCCGAACACAAAAAGCGCGCGCTCGGCCGTGAGGAACGCCCCGTGCGACTCCCCCAGCGCGAGCGCGCGGACCGCGCCGCCGGGGCAGTGCCGCATGGAGCGCGGGGACGGGCTGCGGGCCACCCCCGGCCCCAGGCCCAGCCGCCCGTCCCCCGCCGCGCCCATCGCGTAGCACACGCCCCCGGCCACGAACGCGCTGTGGAACGCCCCCAGCGCCACGTGAGTGACGGGCCGCCCGTTGGGGGCGGGCAGGGGCCGGGGCGTGGGCTGGTCGGCGTCGTGGGCGTTGCCCCCAAACACGTACAGCGTGCCCCGCACCACAAAGGCCGTGTGCATGGCCCCCAGCGCGACGGCCGTCGCGTTTGCCCCGGCAGCCAGGCGCTGCGGGGTGGCGTACACACCGCCCCCCCCCAGCCCCAGCTGCCCCCGCGTGTTGCTGCCCATCACGAACAGCTCCCCCCCGGCCACGAACGCCGTGTGCGCCCCCCCCCGCCGCCACCGCCGTCACGGCCCCGCCGTTGGGGGGCACGACCCGCTCGGGCCGCGGCGCCGGGGCGGTGTGACCCAGCCCCAACTGCCCCTCTGCGTTCCGGCCGCATGTGTACAGGGCCCCGCCAGCCATGAACGCCGTGTGGTAGTCCCCGGCCGCGACCGCCGTGGTCGGCGCGCCGTTGGGGGCCGCCACGTGCTGCGGCGCGCGCGACGCTGGGGCGTGTGGGCCCCGGCCGAGCTGCCCGTGGGCGTTGGAGCCCATAGCGTACACCCGCCCCCCCGCCAGGAACGCGCCGTGCGCCCGCCCAAAGGCGAAGGCCTCGATCGGCGCCCCCGATGGCGATGCGATCGGCTGCGGCGCTGTCGCCGCGCCGGCGTGCCCCAGCCCAAGTTCACCATCCGTGTTCCGGCCCATGACGTACCACTGCTCTGTGAGTGGTGCGTCGCGCGCGCTCAGGCCAGGGTCCGGGGGCGCCGCCGCGCGAGCCGGGCCCCGCAACACGAAGGCGCTGGCGTGTGGCCCCGCCGCAACACACGCGACGGCGCCGTCCTCTGGCAACCGCAGCAGCTGCGGCCGCGGCAGCTCAGGCCCCACCGCCCCAAACTGACCATCGGCGTTGCTGCCGGCGCCATACAGCCGCCCCCCGGCCATGAACAGGCCGTGCTCACGCCCCAGCGCCACCGCCGTGACGGGCCCCCCGCCGGGGGCGTCCACAGGGACCGGGAACACGACCCGCGCGGCCCCGGGGCCGAGGCCGCGCGGCGGCGCCCCCACGACGTAGAGCCGCCCCCCGGCGATGAACGCGCTGCCGCCGGGCCCCAGCGCCACGTGCGTCACCGCGGCCCCGTTCGGCGCCGGCACGCGCCGCGGGACGCGCTGGGCCGCGGCGAGCCCCACCCCCAACTGCCCGTACTCGTTGTCGCCGAACATGTACAGTGCGCCGCCCGCGACGAACGCGCTGTGCGAGGGCCCAGCGGCGATGGCTGAGACCGCTTTGCCGTTTGGCACCGGCACCGGCTGCAGGACCAAGGCCCGGTCAGTGTGCCCCAGCCCCAGCTGCCCAGCGGAATTGTCCCCGGCGACGTACACCCGGCCGCCGCCGCCGCCGCTGGAGTACAGCACAACGTCGGAGATCGCCGTGTCCCCCCGGGCCCCAGACCCCGGCACGGCCTCGAAGCGCACACGCTGCACCGCCCGCGCGAAGTACACGACGGTCTCAGTCCACGCCGCCGCACTGGAGTTGTGCTGCTGCCCATCGCACCGCCAAAGCTGGGCCCACTGCCCCGTGCCCACTGCAGCCGCCACCACCAGAGCCCTGACCCCGGGGCCATACATGAGGTACCGGAACCCGATCGCCGTGTAGTCCCCGGCGGCGGAGGTCACATACGAGGCTCCCGCATCCGCGTCGGACGTCGGGGCATTGGATGGGGTAACAGACGCGCCCGTGTCCACGTGCAGCGCGTATCGCGCCGGCGATGCGGGGCCATCCCGCGGTCCGCTCGCGCCGGGGCCCTGCGCTGGCGCTGCCTCAGGGGCGCGCCCCCGTCTCCACTGCGACCGCGCTCCAGGCGCGGCCCCGCTCACCCACAACGCGTCGCAGAAGCGGAACGCCTCCGCGTCGAACTCGCAGCGCTGCACCGCCCCCGCCGCGTGCAGCGCAACGTCGGCCACCGCCGTGTCCCCGCTCGGCCCGGCGCCTGGCACCGCCTCGAAGCGCACGCGGCGCACGGGGCGGTCGAAGGCGACCCAGGCCTCGCCCCACGGCGCCGCACGCGCGTCGTGCTGCGGCCCCTGCCGGGCCCAGTACTGCGACCACCGCTCGTCCGCCCCCTCCGCCCACACCGCCAGAGCCCCGGTGTGGGCCCCGGACATGTGGAACCGGAAGCCGACCGCGTCGTACCGTCCCTGTTCCGACACGAGGTATGCCACGGCGCCGGGGCCACGCGCGCCACTGGCCTCCACGAAGGCGTACCGGCGTCCCCCAGGGGCCGCGAGGCCGGGGGGCGCCGACGGGGCCCCCTCCGAACCGCCGGCCAACCGCCATGCGGCCTCCGCCCCGCCCTCCGTTGCGCTTGCCGTCCACAACCCGCCGCAGGCGACGCCCAGCGGCACCGGGTCCTCGAAGGAGCAGGTCCGGCCGGCGGCCGTGAGGAAGAGGCTGTGCCGCGCCCCCAATGCCGCGGCGGTAACGGGCGGCAGGACCAGCGACAACACCCGCGGGCGCGACTGGGGCCGCGTGTGCCCGAGCGCCAACTGCCCGGCGTCGTTGGCCCCCATGACATAGACCTGACCCCCGGCGACGAAGGCGCTGTGCCGCCCGCCCACCGCGACCGTCGCCACTGCTCGGCCGTTCGGGGCGACCACTCGCGCCGGCGCACTGCGATTCGCGACCTCGGGACCGAGGCCCAGCTCGCCGGCGCCGTTGGAGCCCATGACGAAGAGATCTCCGCCGGCGACGAAGGCGCTGTGGCTCGGCCCCAGAGCCACCGCTGTGACGTCTTTGCCCTCCGGCCCGACCACCTCCCCAGCGCTGGGGCCGGGGGACGCGCCCAAGCCCAACGCACCGGGGGCGTTCCGCCCCATGACGTGCAGCTGCGCCCCGCGCTCGCACTGCGTGCGGGCGTACCCGCCGGAACAACCCCGTCCTCCGCCTCGCACAAAACTGCAGTCCTCCAGAGCCATTTCGAGTCCAGTGCATCGCACAGTGGGCCCCCTGCTGCTCCCACTTGGGGCCCCGGGCTCCGACGTGCCCCGCCCTCCCAAATAGCCCAGGGTGCGGCACACGACAGCAGCACCAGCGTCGTCCCAATCGTTGCCGCACACAGCGCCCCAACGGCCCTCGTCCGGGTCCAGCACCTCCACACGCCCTTCCAGAGCGTTGGCTCCTGCCGAGAGTCGAACCCGTGCCTCGGGGGCAGTGGCATTCACTTGTTCGGAAAATAGACACCGCCCCTGCTGCCGGTACAAGGGCCCCCCGCCGCACCACCCATGCACGCTGCAGCACTCGCCAGGTCCGCAGGGAGCAAAGCCGTATTGGGCTCCACAGCGGCGGTCCTCTCTGACAGCACAAGGGGGCGGGCCGGGGACCCTGCAGTCCGCTGGTGGGTCGCCCGGTTCTGAAGAGATGCAAGCGGTTGTACAGCGGTAGAGAGGGCTGAACAGGGGTGGTGAGTTGTTGAAGAGCAGTGGGGTGCAGCTTAACTCTGCTGGACAGACGAGACAACAGTGCCTCACCAACCAGACCCGGGCCCCCCATCGTTGAGGTTTGGATGTCCTCAAAGGTGGGCCGTGCAGGGACCATGGGGTTGGTTGCGCTCGCATCTCCTCCTCCTACTCCTCCTCCACGCCCGGTGCACGGCCAAACCCCCGCCCGGTGTACAGCTACACCCCCGCAAATTTCGTTGTACAGTGGGCACTACCTCAAATACAGGGGGGGGGGGGGATCACCGGGAATTTTTCGCACGAGAAAATTTCGCACCGGGCTTATTTCGCACAGTGCCCTGAAAATCCCGCGGGAAATTTGGCACCCTTCCAGGATTGTACTGTTTACTACTGGGCAATTCCTGTGTTGCACTGCCAAATTCCAGCGGATTCCAGGATTGTTTTGCGAATTTCCAGGAGCTTCCAGGATTGCATTCTTTACTTTCAGGGGGTTCCTGCATGACCTGGTTCTCAATCCCATGCCCCAAGGTCCAAAGCAATCCAGCCCCTTTATCTGCTTATCTGCTTTGGGGCACAACAAACACCAATTCCCTTATTATCCGGGACTCCTTGGTCCCTGACCCTGATCCTTGAGTCCCCGGAGCCTTTCCCCCTCCCCGGGACGTTCGCGTGGACTGTGGGCGTATAGACACCCTCCAGCCGGGGAGGGAGTCCGGATTCCGGGGCCGCCTCCATCCTCTTCCCACATTGAGAAGCTCAAAAGCGAGAGAACAAAGAGGTGGTGAAAATGCGCCCCAGTGGCTAAATTTCGCACCGGGTTTATTTCGCACAGTGGCCTGAAAATTGAGCGGGAAATTTCGCACACATTTGAAAAACGAAATCTCCCACAACGAAATATTCCCCCCGCGAAATATCCCTTCCCCCCTGTACGTTGAGAGGACACAGAATGTGTCAGCATCTGCAGTGGTTTAGGCTTTTATGGGCTTAGTGGGCAGCATGCCTGGATGGCTTAAAGGAGACCAGAAGGGTGGAGAAGGTTGAACAGGGATAACGAGGGTTGTAGCACATTGCAGCAGGTTTCAGAGGGTTGGTGAGGATTGCAGAGTTGTGATGAGGCTGGCGAGGGCCGTCGAGAGTGAGCACAGGTGAAAGAGTGATGTGAAGAGTTGAGGAGGGGTGTAGAACATTTATGAGGGACGGGGGTTATCATCAAAGCTGATGGATTGATCAGCATTGGCGACGGCAGAGGAGGGTGATACAGGGTGGTGGGAGGCTGGGGACGGTTCATGATGGTCAGGATGAGGCTTGACAGAACCCAGAGAGTTGAGGGCTGGCAGATGAGGGCTGCAGAGGGATTTGGAGGGATGGGTCTCCTCCTCCTCCTTCCTCCTCCTCCCCACTCCCTTTGACCCCGCCCCAGGTAGCACAAACTGCTGAGCAGCAGCGTCACCAGCATCTGTTGGATCAGGGGACCGCATGCATCACGCAGGCACTATACATTGCACTCATTGTAGCCCTGTTGCAAAACAATGCAGGAGATCACACACACCTGATGGGATGCCATCGGGGCAAGGACAATGGCAATGACTGGGTGACTCTGAAGATGGGGATGGAGGCTGTGGGTAAGATGAGGGGGATGGGAGTGCAGTTGGCCTTAGCGCCGGGGATGGGGAAGGGGTGGTGGATGAGAATGCAGATGAATATGGCGAGGAAGAAGGGGACTGTGATGCAGATGACGACGGGGTTTGAAATGGCAATGGAGATGGGGAAGAGACTGCAGACGAAGCAGGCAAAATGGACGGTGATGGCGAAGGGTCTGAAAATCGGGATTGGGATGCAAGAGGGCCGGCAGGCGGCGACCAGGAGTGGTGCAGTGATGGTGCTCGGGAGGAAGGTGGGGACGGTGACGACAGCGGAGATGACAGTGTGAACGGGGTTGGAGATGGGAATGCAGAAGAGGGGGATGCTGGGAGGAGTGGGGGAGGTGACTGCGATGAGGCTGGGGACAGGGAAGTGGTTGGAAATCGCGAAGGGGATGGGGGCGAAGTGGGAGGTGGTGCAACAGATGGGGTTTGTGGCGGTCGTGGGAACGGGAATGTAGATGTGGATGGTGATGGTGATGCAACTGGGGATCTGAGTGAGGAAGCAGAAGAGGATGGGGACAACGAGGTGGGTGGAACCGGGGAGGAGGAAGGGGGTGGTTGAGCGGGGTGCAGGGATGGGGATGGGGGTAGGGGTAATAATGCAGATGCTGAGGGGGAGGGATGTGGTTTTGGAGATGGGCTACGCGCTGGTGATGGGGGCAGGAAAGGTGATACGGATGCAGGTGGCACTGGGGACGTTAAAGATGGGGTTGCAAAAGGTAAAGAACAAGATTGAGAGGAGTGGGTAGACGGCGCCGGAATCAGGTATGATGACGGAGAAGGGTATTGCGACGAGGATGGGGTGAGGGTGGGGGATGCTGCGGGGGAGGGGGCCTGCGCTGTGGATGGACGTGGCGATGGGGACGGATAAGGGGATGCTGCTGGGCTCAGGGATCGTGTTGGGGTTGCTATTGGGGATAAGAAGGGCGACGGAGATGCAGAAGCGGAGGAAAACAGCGGTGATAAGTGTTGTGATGGCTGCTGTGATGAGATTGGGGCCAGAGATGGAGGTTGCGATGGGATTGGGCTTCGGATTCGGGACGATGGAGCGGAATTCGGCTGTGGAGAAGATGGCCAAAACAATAGAGGAAAAGCAGGGGATGGGGATGGGCCCAGCGATCCTGATAACAGCGTGGATGACAACGGGGATGCGGAGAGAGATGGCAGCGGTGATGGGATTGGTGATGGCGATGCCGAATGGGATGGAGATGGGCTTGGGATCGGAGATGGTGAGGGGGAGGCAATGGGCGATGGCGAGGGACCTGGTGAGGAGGATGGGACAGGGGATTGGGAGGGTGCTGCTGACGTGGATGGTGATGTGGATGGTGATGGAGATGCGGAGGGAGATGGCAGCGGTGATGGGATTGGTGATGGCGATGCCGAATGGGATGGAGATGGGCTTGGGATCGGAGATGGTGAGGGGGAGGCAATGGGCGATGGCGAGGGACCTGGTGAGGAGGATGGGACAGGGGATTGGGAGGGTGCTGCTGACGTGGATGGTGATGTGGATGGTGATGGAGATGCGGAGGGAGATGGCAGCGGTGATGGGATTGGTGATGGCGATGCCGAATGGGATGGAGATGGGCTTGGGATCGGAGATGGTGAGGGGGAGGCAATGGGCGATGGAGATGGACCTGGTGTGGGGGATGGGACAGGGGATTGGGAGGGTGCTGCTGACGTGGATGGTGATGTGGATGGTGATGGAGATGCGGAGGGAGATGGCAGCGGTGATGGGATTGGTGATGGCGATGCCGAATGAGATGGAGATGGGCTTAGGATCGGAGATGGTGAGGGGGAGGCAATGGGCGATGGAGATGGACCTGGTGTGGGGGATGGGACAGGGGATTGGGAGGGTGCTGCTGACGTGGATGGTGATGTGGATGGTGATGGAGATGCGGAGGGAGATGGCAGCGGTGATGGGATTGGTGATGGCGATGCCGAATGGGATGGAGATGGGCTTAGGATCGGAGATGGTGAGGGGGAGGCGATGGGCGATGGAGAGGGACCTGGTGTGGGGGATGGGACAGGGGATTGGGAGGGTGCTGCTGACGTGGATGGTGATGTGGATGGTGATGGAGATGCGGAGGGAGATGGCAGCGGTGATGGGATTGGTGATGGCGATGCCGAATGGGATGGAGATGGGCTTAGGATCGGAGATGGTGAGGGGGAGGCAATGGGCGATGGAGATGGACCTGGTGTGGGGGATGGGACAGGGGATTGGGAGGGTGCTGCTGACGTGGATGGTGATGTGGATGGTGATGGAGATGCGGAGGGAGATGGCAGCGGTGATGGGATTGGTGATGGCGATGCCGAATGGGATGGAGATGGGCTTAGGATCGGAGATGGTGAGGGGGAGGCAATGGGCGATGGAGAGGGACCTGGTGTTGGGGATGGGACAGGGGATTGGGAGGGTGCTGCTGACGTGGATGGTGATGTGGATGGTGATGGAGATGCGGAGGGAGATGGCAGCGGTGATGGGATTGGTGATGGCGATGCCGAATGGGATGGAAATGGGCTTGGGATCGGAGATGGTGAGGGGGAGGCAATGGGCGATGGAGATGGACCTGGTGTGGGGGATGGGACAGGGGATTGGGAGGGTGCTGCTGACGTGGATGGTGATGTGGATGGTGATGGAGATGCGGAGGGAGATGGCAGCGGTGATGGGATTGGTGATGGCGATGCCGAATGGGATGGAGATGGGCTTGGGATTGGAGATGGTGAGGGGGAGGCAATGGGCGATGGAGAGGGACCTGGTGAGGAGGATGGGACAGGGGATTGGGAGGGTGCTGCTGACGTGGATGGTGATGTGGATGGTGATGGAGATGCGGAGGGAGATGGCAGCGGTGATGGGATTGGTGATGGCGATGCCGAATGGGATGGAGATGGGCTTAGGATCGGAGATGGTGAGGGGGAGGCAATGGGCGATGGAGAGGGACCTGGTGTGGGGGATGGGACAGGGGATTGGGAGGGTGCTGCTGACGTGGATGGTGATGTGGATGGTGATGGAGATGCGGAGGGAGATGGCAGCGGTGATGGGATTGGTGATGGCGATGCCGAATGGGATGGAGATGGGCTTGGGATCGGAGATGGTGAGGGGGAGGCGATGGGCGATGGCGAGGGACCTGGTGAGGAGGATGGGACAGGGGATTGGGAGGGTGCTGCTGACGTGGATGGTGATGTGGATGGTGATGGAGATGCGGAGGGAGATGGCAGCGGTGATGGGATTGGTGATGGCGATGCCGAATGGGATGGAGATGGGCTTAGGATCGGAGATGGTGAGGGGGAGGCAATGGGCGATGGAGATGGACCTGGTGTGGGGGATGGGACAGGGGATTGGGAGGGTGCTGCTGACGTGGATGGTGATGTGGATGGTGATGGAGATGCGGAGGGAGATGGCAGCGGTGATGGGATTGGTGATGGCGATGCCGAATGGGATGGAGATGGGCTTAGGATCGGAGATGGTGAGGGGGAGGCAATGGGCGATGGAGAGGGACCTGGTGTGGGGGATGGGACAGGGGATTGGGAGGGTGCTGCTGACGTGGATGGTGATGTGGATGGTGATGGAGATGCGGAGGGAGATGGCAGCGGTGATGGGATTGGTGATGGCGATGCCGAATGGGATGGAAATGGGCTTGGGATCGGAGATGGTGAGGGGGAGGCAATGGGCGATGGAGATGGACCTGGTGTGGGGGATGGGACAGGGGATTGGGAGGGTGCTGCTGACGTGGATGGTGATGTGGATGGTGATGGAGATGCGGAGGGAGATGGCAGCGGTGATGGGATTGGTGATGGCGATGCCGAATGGGATGGAGATGGGCTTAGGATTGGAGATGGTGAGGGGGAGGCAATGGGCGATGGAGAAGGACCTGGTGAGGAGGATGGGACAGGGGATGGGGAGGGTGCTGCTGACGTGGATGGTGATGTGGATGGTGATGGAGATGCGGAGGGAGATGGCAGCGGTGATGGGATTGGTGATGGCGATGCCGAATGGGATGGAGATGGGCTTAGGATCGGAGATGGTGAGGGGGAGGCAATGGGCGATGGAGAGGGACCTGGTGTGGGGGATGGGACAGGGGATTGGGAGGGTGCTGCTGACGTGGATGGTGATGTGGATGGTGATGGAGATGCGGAGGGAGATGGCAGCGGTGATGGGATTGGTGATGGCGATGCCGAATGGGATGGAGATGGGCTTGGGATCGGAGATGGTGAGGGGGAGGCGATGGGCGATGGCGAGGGACCTGGTGAGGAGGATGGGACAGGGGATTGGGAGGGTGCTGCTGACGTGGATGGTGATGTGGATGGTGATGGAGATGCGGAGGGAGATGGCAGCGGTGATGGGATTGGTGATGGCGATGCCGAATGGGATGGAAATGGGCTTGGGATCGGAGATGGTGAGGGGGAGGCAATGGGCGATGGAGATGGACCTGGTGTGGGGGATGGGACAGGGGATTGGGAGGGTGCTGCTGACGTGGATGGTGATGTGGATGGTGATGGAGATGCGGAGGGAGATGGCAGCGGTGATGGGATTGGTGATGGCGATGCCGAATGGGATGGAGATGGGCTTAGGATTGGAGATGGTGAGGGGGAGGCAATGGGCGATGGAGAGGGACCTGGTGAGGAGGATGGGACAGGGGATGGGGAGGGTGCTGCTGACGTGGATGGTGATGTGGATGGTGATGGAGATGCGGAGGGAGATGGCAGCGGTGATGGGATTGGTGATGGCGATGCCGAATGGGATGGAGATGGGCTTAGGATCGGAGATGGTGAGGGGGAGGCAATGGGCGATGGAGAGGGACCTGGTGTGGGGGATGGGACAGGGGATTGGGAGGGTGCTGCTGACGTGGATGGTGATGTGGATGGTGATGGAGATGCGGAGGGAGATGGCAGCGGTGATGGGATTGGTGATGGCGATGCCGAATGGGATGGAGATGGGCTTGGGATCGGAGATGGTGAGGGGGAGGCGATGGGCGATGGCGAGGGACCTGGTGAGGAGGATGGGACAGGGGATTGGGAGGGTGCTGCTGACGTGGATGGTGATGTGGATGGTGATGGAGATGCGGAGGGAGATGGCAGCGGTGATGGGATTGGTGATGGCGATGCCGAATGGGATGGAGATGGGCTTAGGATCGGAGATGGTGAGGGGGGGGCAATGGGCGATGGAGATGGACCTGGTGTGGGGGATGGGACAGGGGATAGGGAGGGTGCTGCTGACGTGGATGGTGATGTGGATGGTGATGGAGATGCGGAGGGAGATGGCAGCGGTGATGGGATTGGTGATGGCGATGCCGAATGGGATGGAGATGGGCTTAGGATCGGAGATGGTGAGGGGGAGGCAATGGGCGATGGAGAGGGACCTGGTGTGGGGGATGGGACAGGGGATTGGGAGGGTGCTGCTGACGTGGATGGTGATGTGGATGGTGATGGAGATGCGGAGGGAGATGGCAGCGGTGATGGGATTGGTGATGGCGATGCCGAATGGGATGGAAATGGGCTTGGGATCGGAGATGGTGAGGGGGAGGCAATGGGCGATGGAGATGGACCTGGTGTGGGGGATGGGACAGGGGATTGGGAGGGTGCTGCTGACGTGGATGGTGATGTGGATGGTGATGGAGATACGGAGGGAGATGGCAGCGGTGATGGGATTGGTGATGGCGATGCCGAATGGGATGGAGATGGGCTTAGGATTGGAGATGGTGAGGGGGAGGCAATGGGCGATGGAGAGGGACCTGGTGAGGAGGATGGGACAGGGGATGGGGAGGGTGCTGCTGACGTGGATGGTGATGTGGATGGTGATGGAGATGCGGAGGGAGATGGCAGCGGTGATGGGATTGGTGATGGCGATGCCGAATGGGATGGAGATGGGCTTAGGATCGGAGATGGTGAGGGGGAGGCAATGGGCGATGGAGAGGGACCTGGTGTGGGGGATGGGACAGGGGATTGGGAGGGTGCTGCTGACGTGGATGGTGATGTGGATGGTGATGGAGATGCGGAGGGAGATGGCAGCGGTGATGGGATTGGTGATGGCGATGCCGAATGGGATGGAGATGGGCTTGGGATCGGAGATGGTGAGGGGGAGGCGATGGGCGATGGCGAGGGACCTGGTGAGGAGGATGGGACAGGGGATTGGGAGGGTGCTGCTGACGTGGATGGTGATGTGGATGGTGATGGAGATGCGGAGGGAGATGGCAGCGGTGATGGGATTGGTGATGGCGATGCCGAATGGGATGGAGATGGGCTTAGGATCGGAGATGGTGAGGGGGGGGCAATGGGCGATGGAGATGGACCTGGTGTGGGGGATGGGACAGGGGATAGGGAGGGTGCTGCTGACGTGGATGGTGATGTGGATGGTGATGGAGATGCGGAGGGAGATGGCAGCGGTGATGGGATTGGTGATGGCGATGCCGAATGGGATGGAGATGGGCTTAGGATCGGAGATGGTGAGGGGGAGGCAATGGGCGATGGAGAGGGACCTGGTGTGGGGGATGGGACAGGGGATTGGGAGGGTGCTGCTGACGTGGATGGTGATGTGGATGGTGATGGAGATGCGGAGGGAGATGGCAGCGGTGATGGGATTGGTGATGGCGATGCCGAATGGGATGGAGATGGGCTTGGGATCAAAGACGGTGAGGGGGAGGCAATGGGCGATGGAGAGGGACCTGGTGTTGGGGATGGGACAGGGGATTGGGAGGGTGCTGCTGACGTGGATGGTGATGTGGATGGTGATGGAGATGCGGAGGGAGATGGCAGCGGCGATGGGATTGGTGATGGCGATGCCGAATGGGATGGAGATGGGCTTAGGATCGGAGACGGTGAGGGGGAGGCGATGGGCGATGGAGAGGGACCTGGTGTGGGGGATGGGACAGGGGATTGGGAGGGTGCTGCTGACGTGGATGGTGATGTGGATGGTGATGGAGATGCGGAGGGAGATGGCAGCGGTGATGGGATTGGTGATGGCGATGCCGAATGGGATGGAGATGGGCTTGGGATTGGAGATGGTGAGGGGGAGGCAATGGGCGATGGAGAGGGACCTGGTGTGGGGGATGGGACAGGGGATTGGGAGGGTGCTGCTGACGTGGATGGTGATGTGGATGGTGATGGAGATGCGGAGGGAGATGGCAGCGGTGATGGGATTGGTGATGGCGATGCCGAATGGGATGGAGATGGGCTTGGGATCAAAGACGGTGAGGGGGAGGCAATAGGCGATGGAGAGGGACCTGGTGTGGGGGGTGAGACAGGGGATTGGGAGGGTGCTGCTGACGTGGATGGTGATGTGGATGGTGATGGAGATGCGGAGGGAGATGGCAGCGGTGATGGGATTGGTGATGGCGATGCCGAATGGGATGGAGATGGGCTTAGGATCGGAGACGGTGAGGGGGAGCCAATGGGCGATGGAGAGGGACCTGGTGTGGGGGATGGGAAAGGGGATTGGGAGGGTGCTGCTGACGTGGATGGTGATGTGGATGGTGATGGAGATGCGGAGGGAGATGGCAGCGGTGATGGGATTGGTGATGGCGATGCCGAATGGGATGGAGATGGGCTTGGGATCGGAGACGGTGAGGGGGAGGCAATGGGCGATGGAGATGGACCTGGTGTGGGGGATGAGACAGGGGATTGGGAGGGTGCTGCTGACGTGGATGGTGATGTGGATGGTGATGGAGATGCGGAGGGAGATGGCAGCGGTGATGGGATTGGTGATGGCGATGCCGAATGGGATGAGATGGGCTTGGGATCGGAGACGGTGAGGGGGAGGCGATGGGCGATGGAGAGGGACCTGGTGTGGGGGATGAGACAGGGGATTGGGAGGGTGCTGCTGACGTGGATGGTGATGTGGATGGTGATGGAGATGCGGAGGGAGATGGCAGCGGTGATGGGATTGGTGATGGCGATGCCAAATGGGATGGAGATGGGCTTGGGATTGGAGATGGTGAGGGGGAGGCAATGGGCGATGGAGAGGGACCTGGTGTTGGGGATGGGACAGGGGATTGGGAGGGTGCTGCTGACGTGGATGGTGATGTGGATGGTGATGGAGATGCGGAGGGAGATGGCAGCGGCGATGGGATTGGTGATGGCGATGCCGAATGGGATGGAGATGGGCTTGGGATCGAAGATGGTGAGGGGGAGGCGATGGGCGATGGAGAGGGACCTGGTGTGGGGGATGAGACAGGGGATTGGGAGGGTGCTGCTGACGTGGATGGTGATGTGGATGGTGATGGAGATGCGGAGGGAGATGGTAGCGGTGATGGGATTGGTGATGGCGATGCCAAATGGGATGGAGATGGGCTTGGGATTGGAGATGGTGAGGGGGAGGCAATGGGCGATGGAGAGGGACCTGGTGTTGGGGATGGGACAGGGGATTGGGAGGGTGCTGCTGACGTGGATGGTGATGTGGATGGTGATGGAGATGCGGAGGGAGATGGCAGCGGCGATGGGATTGGTGATGGCGATGCCGAATGGGATGGAGATGGGCTTGGGATCGAAGATGGTGAGGGGGAGGCGATGGGCGATGGAGAGGGACCTGGTGTGGGGGATGAGACAGGGGATTGGGAGGGTGCTGCTGACGTGGATGGTGATGTGGATGGTGATGGAGATGCGGAGGGAGATGGCAGCGGTGATGGGATTGGTGATGGCGATGCCGAATGGGATGGAGATGGGCTTGGGATCGGAGATGGTGAGGGGGAGGCAATGGGCGATGGAGGGGGACCTGGTGTGGGGGATGGGACAGGGGATTGGGAGGGTGCTGCTGACGTGGATGGTGATGTGGATGGTGATGGAGATGCGGAGGGAGATGGCAGCGGTGATGGGATTGGTGATGGCGATGCCGAATGGGATGAGATGGGCTTGGGATCGGAGACGGTGAGGGGGAGGCGATGGGCGATGGAGAGGGACCTGGTGTGGGGGATGAGACAGGGGATTGGGAGGGTGCTGCTGACGTGGATGGTGATGTGGATGGTGATGGAGATGCGGAGGGAGATGGCAGCGGTGATGGGATTGGTGATGGCGATGCCGAATGGGATGGAGATGGGCTTGGGATCGGAGACGGTGAGGGGGAGGCAATGGGCGATGGAGATGGACCTGGTGTGGGGGATGAGACAGGGGATTGGGAGGGTGCTGCTGACGTGGATGGTGATGTGGATGGTGATGGAGATGCGGAGGGAGATGGCAGCGGTGATGGGATTGGTGATGGCGATGCCGAATGGGATGAGATGGGCTTGGGATCGGAGACGGTGAGGGGGAGGCGATGGGCGATGGAGAGGGACCTGGTGTGGGGGATGAGACAGGGGATTGGGAGGGTGCTGCTGACGTGGATGGTGATGTGGATGGTGATGGAGATGCGGAGGGAGATGGCAGCGGTGATGGGATTGGTGATGGCGATGCCAAATGGGATGGAGATGGGCTTGGGATTGGAGATGGTGAGGGGGAGGCAATGGGCGATGGAGAGGGACCTGGTGTTGGGGATGGGACAGGGGATTGGGAGGGTGCTGCTGACGTGGATGGTGATGTGGATGGTGATGGAGATGCGGAGGGAGATGGCAGCGGCGATGGGATTGGTGATGGCGATGCCGAATGGGATGGAGATGGGCTTGGGATCGAAGATGGTGAGGGGGAGGCGATGGGCGATGGAGAGGGACCTGGTGTGGGGGATGAGACAGGGGATTGGGAGGGTGCTGCTGACGTGGATGGTGATGTGGATGGTGATGGAGATGCGGAGGGAGATGGCAGCGGTGATGGGATTGGTGATGGCGATGCCGAATGGGATGGAGATGGGCTTGGGATCGGAGATGGTGAGGGGGAGGCAATGGGCGATGGAGAGGGACCTGGTGTGGGGGATGGGACAGGGGATTGGGAGGGTGCTGCTGACGTGGATGGTGATGTGGATGGTGATGGAGATGCGGAGGGAGATGGCAGCGGTGATGGGATTGGTGATGGCGATGCCGAATGGGATGGAGATGGGCTTAGGATCGGAGATGGTGAGGGGGAGGCAATGGGCGATGGAGATGGACCTGGTGTTGGGGATGGGACAGGGGATTGGGCGGGTGCTGCTGACGTGGATGGTGATGTGGATGGTGATGGAGATGCGGAGGGAGATGGCAGCGGTGATGGGATTGGTGATGGCGATGCCGAATGGGATGGAGATGGGCTTGGGATCGGAGATGGTGAGGGGGAGGCAATGGGCGATGGAGAGGGACCTGGTGAGGAGGATGGGACAGGGGATTGGGAGGGTGCTGCTGACGTGGATGGTGATGTGGATGGTGATGGAGATGCGGAGGGAGATGGCAGCGGTGATGGGATTGGTGATGGCGATGCCGAATGAGATGGAGATGGGCTTGGGATCGGAGATGGTGAGGGGGAGGCAATGGGCGATGGAGAGGGACCTGGTGTTGGGGATGGGACAGGGGATTGGGAGGGTGCTGCTGACGTGGATGGTGATGTGGATGGTGATGGAGATGCGGAGGGAGATGGCAGCGGCGATGGGATTGGTGATGGCGATGCCGAATGGGATGGAGATGGGCTTAGGATCGGAGATGTTGAGGGGGAGGCAATGGGCGATGGAGAGGGACCTGGTGAGGAGGATGGGACAGGGGATTGGGAGGGTGCTGCTGACGTGGATGGTGATGTGGATGGTGATGGAGATGCGGAGGGAGATGGCAGCGGTGATGGGATTGGTGATGGCGATGCCGAATGGGATGGAAATGGGCTTGGGATCGGAGACGGTGAGGGGGAGGCAATGGGCGATGGAGAGGGACCTGGTGTGGGGGATGGGAAAGGGGATTGGGAGGGTGCTGCTGACGTGGATGGTGATGTGGATGGTGATGGAGATGCGGAGGGAGATGGCAGCGGTGATGGGATTGGTGATGGCGATGCCGAATGGGATGGAGATGGGCTTGGGATCGGAGACGGTGAGGGGGAGGCGATGGGCGATGGAGAGGGACCTGGTGTGGGGGATGAGACAGGGGATTGGGAGGGTGCTGCTGACGTGGATGGTGATGTGGATGGTGATGGAGATGCGGAGGGAGATGGCAGCGGTGATGGGATTGGTGATGGCGATGCCGAATGGGATGGAGATGGGCTTGGGATCGGAGACGGCGAGGGGGAGGCGATGGGCGATGGAGAGGGACCTGGTGTGGGGGATGAGACAGGGGATTGGGAGGGTGCTGCTGACGCGGATGGTGATGTGGATGGTGATGGAGATGCGGAGGGAGATGGCAGCGGTGATGGGATTGGTGATGGCGATGCCAAATGGGATGGAGATGGGCTTGGGATTGGAGATGGTGAGGGGGAGGCAATGGGCGATGGAGAGGGACCTGGTGTTGGGGATGGGACAGGGGATTGGGAGGGTGCTGCTGACGTGGATGGTGATGTGGATGGTGATGGGGATGCGGAGGGAGATGGCAGCGGCGATGGGATTGGTGATGGCGATGCCGAATGGAATGGAGATGGGCTTGGGATCGGAGATGGTGAGGGGGAGGCGATGGGCGATGGAGAGGGACCTGGTGTGGGGGATGGGACAGGGGATTGGGAGGGTGCTGCTGACGTGGATGGTGATGTGGATGGTGATGGAGATGCGGAGGGAGATGGCAGCGGTGATGGGATTGGTGATGGCGATGCCGAATGGGATGGAGATGGGCTTGGGATCGAAGATGGTGAGGGGGAGGCGATGGGCGATGGAGAGGGACCTGGTGTGGGGGATGGGACAGGGGATTGGGAGGGTGCTGCTGACGTGGATGGTGATGTGGATGGTGATGGAGATGCGGAGGGAGATGGCAGCGGTGATGGGATTGGTGATGGCGATGCCGAATGGGATGGAGATGGGCTTAGGATCGGAGACGGTGAGGGGGAGGCAATGGGCGATGGAGATGGACCTGGTGTTGGGGATGGGACAGGGGATTGGGAGGGTGCTGCTGACGTGGATGGTGATGTGGATGGTGATGGAGATGCGGAGGGAGATGGCAGCGGTGATGGGATTGGTGATGGCGATGCCGAATGGGATGGAGATGGGCTTGGGATCGGAGATGGTGAGGGGGAGGCGATGGGCGATGGAGAGGGACCTGGTGTGGGGGATGGGACAGGGTATTGGGAGGGTGCTGCTGACGTGGATGGTGATGTGGATGGTGATGGAGATGCGGAGGGAGATGGCAGCGGTGATGGGATTGGTGATGGCGATGCCGAATGGGATGGAGATGGGCTTGGGATCGGAGATGGTGAGGGGGAGGCGATGGGCGATGGAGAGGGACCTGGTGAGGAGGATGGGACAGGGGATTGGGAGGGTGCTGCTGACGTGGATGGTGATGTGGATGGTGATGGAGATGCGGAGGGAGATGGCAGCGGTGATGGGATTGGTGATGGCGATGCCGAATGGGATGGAGATGGGCTTGGGATCGGCGATGGTGAGGGGGAGGCAATGGGCGATGGAGAGGGACCTGGTGTGGGGGATGGGACAGGGGATTGGGAGGGTGCTGCTGACGTGGATGGTGATGTGGATGGTGATGGAGATGCGGAGGGAGATGGCAGCGGTGATGGGATTGGTGATGGCGATGCCGAATGGGATGGAGATGGGCTTACGATCGGAGATGGTGAGGGGGAGGCAATGGGCGATGGAGAGGGACCTGGTGTGGGGGATGGGACAGGGGATTGGGAGGGTGCTGCTGACGTGGATGGTGATGTGGATGGTGATGGAGATGCGGAGGGAGATGGCAGCGGTGATGGGATTGGTGATGGCGATGCCGAATGGGATGGAGATGGGCTTGGGATCGGAGATGGTGAGGGGGAGGCGATGGGCGATGGAGAGGGACCTGGTGAGGAGGATGGGACAGGGGATTGGGAGGGTGCTGCTGACGTGGATGGTGATGTGGATGGTGATGGAGATGCGGAGGGAGATGGCAGCGGTGATGGGATTGGTGATGGCGATGCCGAATGGGATGGAAATGGGCTTGGGATCGAAGATGGTGAGGGGGGGGCGATGGGCGATGGAGAGGGACCTGGTGTGGGGGATGGGACAGGGGATTGGGAGGGTGCTGCTGACGTGGATGGTGATGTGGATGGTGATGGAGATGCGGAGGGAGATGGCAGCGGTGATGGGATTGGTGATGGCGATGCCGAATGGGATGGAGATGGGCTTGGGATCGGAGATGGTGAGGGGGAGGCGATGGGCGATGGAGAGGGACCTGGTGAGGAGGATGGGACAGGGGATTGGGAGGGTGCTGCTGACGTGGATGGTGATGTGGATGGTGATGGAGATGCGGAGGGAGATGGCAGCGGTGATGGGATTGGTGATGGCGATGCCGAATGGGATGGAGATGGGCTTGGGATCGGCGATGGTGAGGGGGAGGCAATGGGCGATGGAGAGGGACCTGGTGTGGGGGATGGGACAGGGGATTGGGAGGGTGCTGCTGACGTGGATGGTGATGTGGATGGTGATGGAGATGCGGAGGGAGATGGCAGCGGTGATGGGATTGGTGATGGCGATGCCGAATGGGATGGAGATGGGCTTACGATCGGAGATGGTGAGGGGGAGGCAATGGGCGATGGAGAGGGACCTGGTGTGGGGGATGGGACAGGGGATTGGGAGGGTGCTGCTGACGTGGATGGTGATGTGGATGGTGATGGAGATGCGGAGGGAGATGGCAGCGGTGATGGGATTGGTGATGGCGATGCCGAATGGGATGGAGATGGGCTTGGGATCGGAGATGGTGAGGGGGAGGCGATGGGCGATGGAGAGGGACCTGGTGAGGAGGATGGGACAGGGGATTGGGAGGGTGCTGCTGACGTGGATGGTGATGTGGATGGTGATGGAGATGCGGAGGGAGATGGCAGCGGTGATGGGATTGGTGATGGCGATGCCGAATGGGATGGAAATGGGCTTGGGATCGAAGATGGTGAGGGGGGGGCGATGGGCGATGGAGAGGGACCTGGTGTGGGGGATGGGACAGGGGATTGGGAGGGTGCTGCTGACGTGGATGGTGATGTGGATGGTGATGGAGATGCGGAGGGAGATGGCAGCGGTGATGGGATTGGTGATGGCGATGCCGAATGGGATGGAGATGGGCTTACGATCGGAGATGGTGAGGGGGAGGCAATGGGCGATGGAGATGGACCTGGTGTGGGGGATGGGACAGGGGATTGGGAGGGTGCTGCTGACGTGGATGGTGATGTGGATGGTGATGGAGATGCGGAGGGAGATGGCAGCGGTGATGGGATTGGTGATGGCGATGCCGAATGGGATGGAGATGGGCTTAGGATCGGAGACGGTGAGGGGGAGGCAATGGGCGATGGAGATGGACCTGGTGTTGGGGATGGGACAGGGGATTGGGAGGGTGCTGCTGACGTGGATGGTGATGTGGATGGTGATGGAGATGCGGAGGGAGATGGCAGCGGTGATGGGATTGGTGATGGCGATGCCGAATGGGATGGAGATGGGCTTAGGATCGGAGACGGTGAGGGGGAGGCAATGGGCAATGGAGATGGACCTGGTGTTGGGGATGGGACAGGGGATTGGGAGGGTGCTGCTGACGTGGATGGTGATGTGGATGGTGATGGAGATGCGGAGGGAGATGGCAGCGGTGATGGGATTGGTGATGGCGATGCCGAATGGGATGGAGATGGGCTTACGATCGGAGATGGTGAGGGGGAGGCAATGGGCGATGGAGAGGGACCTGGTGTGGGGGATGGGACAGGGGATTGGGAGGGTGCTGCTGACGTGGATGGTGATGTGGATGGTGATGGAGATGCGGAGGGAGATGGCAGCGGTGATGGGATTGGTGATGGCGATGCCGAATGGGATGGAGATGGGCTTGGGATCGGAGATGGTGAGGGGGAGGCGATGGGCGATGGAGAGGGACCTGGTGAGGAGGATGGGACAGGGGATTGGGAGGGTGCTGCTGACGTGGATGGTGATGTGGATGGTGATGGAGATGCGGAGGGAGATGGCAGCGGTGATGGGATTGGTGATGGCGATGCCGAATGGGATGGAGATGGGCTTGGGATCGGAGATGGTGAGGGGGAGGCAATGGGCGATGGAGAGGGACCTGGTGTGGGGGATGGGACAGGGGATTGGGAGGGTGCTGCTGACGTGGATGGTGATGTGGATGGTGATGGAGATGCGGAGGGAGATGGCAGCGGTGATGGGATTGGTGATGGCGATGCCGAATGGGATGGAGATGGGCTTAGGATCGGAGATGGTGAGGGGGAGGCAATGGGCGATGGAGATGGACCTGGTGTGGGGGGTGGGACAGGGGATTGGGAGGGTGCTGCTGACGTGGATGGTGATGTGGATGGTGATGGAGATGCGGAGGGAGATGGCAGCGGTGATGGGATTGGTGATGGCGATGCCGAATGGGATGGAAATGGGCTTGGGATCGGAGATGGTGAGGGGGAGGCGATGGGCGATGGAGAGGGGCCTGGTGTGGGTGATGGGACAGGGGATTGGGAGGGTGCTGCTGACGTGGATGGTGATGTGGATGGTGATGGAGATGCGGAGGGAGATGGCAGCGGTGATGGGATTGGTGATGGCGATGCCGAATGGGATGGAGATGGGCTTAGGATCGGAGATGGTGAGGGGGAGGCAATGGGCGATGGAGAGGGACCTGGTGTGGGGGATGGGACAGGGGATTGGGAGGGTGCTGCTGACGTGGATGGTGATGTGGATGGTGATGGAGATGCGGAGGGAGATGGCAGCGGTGATGGGATTGGTGATGGCGATGCCGAATGGGATGGAGATGGGCTTAGGATCGGAGATGGTGAGGGGGAGGCAATGGGCGATGGAGATGGACCTGGTGTTGGGGATGGGACACGGGATCGGGAGGGTGCTGCTGACGTGGATGGTGATGTGGATGGTGATGGAGATGCGGAGGGAGATGGCAGCGGTGATGGGATTGGTGATGGCGATGCCGAATGGGATGGAGATGGGCTTAGGATCGGAGACGGTGAGGGGGAGGCGATGGGCGATGGAGAGGGACCTGGTGTTGGGGATGGGACAGGGGATTGGGAGGGTGCTGCTGACGTGGATGGTGATGTGGATGGTGATGGAGATGCGGAGGGAGATGGCAGCGGTGATGGGATTGGTGATGGCGATGCCGAATGGGATGGAGATGGGCTTAGGATCGGAGATGGTGAGGGGGAGGCAATGGGCGATGGAGATGGACCTGGTGTTGGGGATGGGACAGGGGATTGGGAGGGTGCTGCTGACGTGGATGGTGATGTGGATGGTGATGGAGATGCGGAGGGAGATGGCAGCGGTGATGGGATTGGTGATGGCGATGCCGAATGGGATGGAGATGGGCATAGGATTGGAGATGGTGAGGGGGAGGCAATGGGCGATGGAGATGGACCTGGTGTTGGGGATGTTTTGTTTTGTTTTGTTTTGTGAAAAACGCTTTGGCCAGGGTCGTACTGGTCCCCTCCCGGAGATTACCCATCTTCTCTTCGGTGGTGTGCTTCCCTTACCTTTGTATTACCCGTGCTCCCGAAAATTTTCACGTCTTCTCGAACTTGTACTGCCAAAGAAGACAAAACAACCTGCCACTGGCTTGTACCGGCAGGTACCTTTTCTGGTTTTTCTCATGTCTTTCTGAAAGATGTTGTTTTTGCTGTGGATTGATTGTTGCACCTGTTTTTGTGTGATCCTGACTGTTCTTTCCCATGCCTACCCCCTGTACAGGACACGCACTGCACCATTTGCTCATGTGATGTCTCTGCTGCTGCACTGTTTCTCTGGGGCCTTTGTGCCAGGGCCTGCTGCGTTGTGGCAGTGCCCTGTGCAGAGAGGCGTTGTCTGTGTGTGATGTTACAACGTCCCACTGCCACATGGTGGTCCCGTGGTGTGCTGCCCGTGCTCAGTAATGCCCTGCTGCACTGTGGCTGCTTCTGGTATCTGGAGTACCTGATCTGAACCTGTGCACGACGTTTGACTGACTGGACATACATACGGCTGCTCCCTTCTGTTGGGACTTGACCGTTGGCGGGACTTTTTATATAAGTCACCTGAGCTTCTGTGTCCGTTGCTGGACATTTCATATACTGCACCTGGGTATCCTTGTCTGTTGCTGGCTGCAGTTAATGGTCCGACGTTGCTCATCCTCTCGTGTATGGCTGCTGCCATTGTTTGGGGTACCCCTTGGTACCTCCTTTTGGGCCTCTGTCTCCTTTGGCCCACGTTGCGCTGCGAGCGTACCTCATGGCTGAGCCTTTGCCTCCTTTTCCTTTGACTTCGTGATGTCCTGTAGAAGAGTCACAGCGTTCCTGCACACGTCTGGCCGCACTCCCTTCACTGTATCTCGGTCCCTGATCACCCACTTGACGAACTGCTCGTTTATCTCCAGACACCACAGCTGCATGCCACTATCCATTCTGCACCCTGTCCATTCCCACGCACTGCCAACCAGACACCAGTACACCCCTCTCCCTTGTGATCCTCTGCTTTGCGCTTCTCGTATAACCTGACCCTTGTCCCCTCCATCTTCTCCTACCCACACATCCGGTACTCTCCTGGTCCATTCTGCTGCTCCTATGCCCTCTGGAGATTGCACCAGTAGTGCCACGACTGTATCTGTTCGCGGCCTTGTTGCTGAGATGAGGGTCCACCATGTGTGGAGGGCCATGGGTTTGACTGCTCTTTTTCGTTTTTTCACTTGACCTACTGCTATTCTGCAGTTGGTGCCTGCTTGCCAGTCTGCCAGTAGTCTGTTGTGCTGGTCCATCTTCATCTCTGATTCCTCCGCTGCATACACTATGGCATATGCTGCTTCTAGGGTTCTGAACACCACTGATTTGGGGTGCTGTACCCCCACTCTCGCTAGTGGCACTGTGATTCCTTGCACTGGACCTATGCCCAGCCACATTGGCCACACTGTTCTGTTTGAGTGTTTCTGTGGTTGCAGTGCACTCGCTCTGGAGGGATGAGACCATACTATGTCTACTTGCTGCTTCCCTTGTATCCGAACCCCCCCCCATGTCGGGGTGATACGTCCTGGCTGTACTCCTTCACTGATGAGTATCTGGCACACCTCCTGCACCCATAGGTATATCCTCGTTTTCGTCACGATGCATTCATGCAGTTGATGGTGCCTGACACTCTCGCACCACAGCCCACATTTTTCACAGTGTTGTTGCTTTCCATCCCATTCCCACTCTGCTGCCTCTGCATACAGGCTCCATGTTCTGATTTCCCCCCAGTCTCTTATGCTCAGCGGTTGCAGTCTTTGCCATGCTTTCTGTGCCTCCTTTGCTTCCGGGAACACTCTGGTCCATGTACGCTGCTGTGGTGCTGGTGTCCTATCACTCTCTTCACTGCGCAGTGCTGACGTCGTGCGCTGCAGGAGGTATTTTTTGATGTCGATGATGACCTCGTCATTCACTAATGGCAGAACCACTGTTTCATCTGTCCAGACTTTTGGCAGGCGCAGTGGTGTGCCTCTGCCTTTGGCCCCTTCTTTGGCCTCCTTGTCCATTTCCTGGTTCGCCTGTGATATCCAGTCTTGCTGTTGACTGTCATGATGTGCCTGTACCCATCCCCACTCCAGGGGTACTGTTGTTTCTTGTCCCGTGGCTATTATTCTGTCCATGATGGATGCTGGTCGTTGTTGCAACTGCCCTGACGCCAAAGACTGGATTGCTTCCAGGCTGTCCGACCATGCCCACACCTTCTGGACTGTCACTTCTGATTTCCTGATGGCTTGGAGCACTGCCTCCAGTGCCATCACTATCATGGTGGCCTCTACCAGCTTTGTACTGAGTCCCTGCGCCTTTATAGTCACCCGTTTCTTCAACCACACATTGCCTTCTTCATCCACCACCATTGCTGCTCCCCCCCACTGTTCTATGTTGCTGGCGTCGCCGAATATGTATAAGACCCTGACCGCTGCGTTTTCCTCTTGCCTCCGTAGGGTCCATACCTCTCCTTGTTGTGATTCCACCCTGATGAATTTGATGCCCATGCTGTGAACTCTTGCCCTTAGTCTCCTCACATCCTTGTCCCACCTGTGGAGATCTTCTGACTGCCAGTGTACCCAGGTTGTTTCACTCAGCACCTGACTGGGGCTGTTCATCGCCTTGTGATACTCCACTATGGCTGTGACCCACATCAGTGTGTCCGGGCCTGGTCTCCCTATGATGTCATATACACATTCTCTGGGTGTTCTCCTGGGTATGCCAAACGCTCCTCTGAATGCTCTGGTCACCATGCCTGTCAAAGCACTGATCTGTCCCTCTGCTGGAATATTTACCACGCATTTGTACACCATGCGGTTCTCCACCAGTCCCTCAATGACTGCGATGGTGACTCCTGCTGACACTGGCCACCTGGCCAATTGCCCTATCACTCTGTTGGTCCATGTCTTGATGACCTTCCTTATGGCTGCATATCCTCCTGTGATGTTGACATTACCTCCCAGTAGTTTTACATTTGCATGCCTGTTTTCTGTGGTGACTTTGTCTGCTCCCCATTTGACCTTGAACTTATGCACTGCTATGTTGTCGTTCTCCACCTTGAACCCCAGTACCTTCATTTTCCCACTGTGGTTTCTTTGCCCCAGTGTATGGATTGCACTCCTCAGTGTGTCTGCCAGGTGCTGGGTAATCTCTGCTACTTCTTTTGCTGGTGCTGCTGCTGCTGCTGCCGTGTCATCCACATACCCCATGGAGCCTACTGTTTCCTCTCCGAGAATGACCCGTAGTCTCACTCCTACTCCTGCTTCCCGTACTGCCAGGTGCAGGAGGTGCATGGGGATGATGTACAGTAGGGGGTCCAGCCCCCCCCCCCTGCAGTACTCCGTCTATCTGTTTGTACCACTCGCTGAGCCCATAGGCTGTGACGACGTATGTTCTCAAATGTTCATACAGTTTCAGCACTCCGTTCACTGTTTCCCTGACGTCGGGTGTGCCTTGCTGTGCCATGACTGTGATTGACTGTCTCATGACTTCATCGAATGCCCCCACTATGTCCAGCAGTAACACTCCCACTGCCCCCTTGGTGGCTAGTGCCTGTGTGATGAGCATGTGCATGAGCCTCCTCATACCATGCACTGAGCTGCCTTTGTATCCCGCAAACTGTCTGCCTGCCGACCACCTCGGTCTGGTCATGGTTTGTACCAGAGGAGCCAATAGTCTTGCCTGTATGCGTAGTAGTGCGGACAGGATTTTTATGGGCCTTGTGTTCTTGTTGACATTGCACCCCTCTGACTTGTGTGCTGTCATGTGCAGCACTTCTTTCACTTCTTCCGGCCACTGTTCGTACCCCATCCTGAGTATCTGGATGAACTGGTGTGCTGCTTGTATTCCAAACAGTTTTACAAATGCTGGGGTGAACCCATCCACTCCTGCTGTCTTGTTTACCATCTCTCCTTTTCTGTGGACCAGAGCACTTATTGAGACTGGTCCTGCCCCTTTGGGGATGCTGAGCTCTGCCGCTCTCTCCACTCGTTGTGGTCGGTCATCCGTCACGTGTTTTCCCACTAGATCCTCCACCCATTCCACTGGTACTCTCGTAGTGTGTACTGGGTACTTTTTGAGACACTCCTTGTTGACCACTGTGAGAATTTCTTTCCCTTCCACTGTGCACTGACGATCCGTGTCCTCCACCTGATGCAGTATTTTAAAGGGATTTGCTGCCTTTAATCTGAGAACTTTCAATGTTCTCCCTGCCATCCCTGGCTGTGATACTTGACGCCACTGCTGCACTGTGGTCTCCCAGTATTTTGCTGTAAGCGACTGCTGCACCCTGTCTCTTACTTTCCAGCCTTTGCCCTGGACCACTCTCTTGAGCTGCCGGATTGTTTCCCTGTCATCCTTTGTCTCCTCCTCCTGCTGGTTCCTGAACTCCCTGTTCACGATGACCACTGTTTCTCGTATCATTTGCATCCATTGCTGTGGTGTTGTCCTTCTCCCACTGAATGCCTCCACTAAGTCTGAGAACATCACATTGTGGTGTTTGTCCCATTGCAGGGGTGTGACCGGCTTGGCGTCTGATTGTGCTGCTCCTGCTGCCAGCTCTACTTCCCCTTTGACCCATACCACTGGGTGGTCCCCTACTGGAGATAGCCATACCCCTCTCTGTTGCTGATTTATTCCGTTTATGACGAAGAAGTCCTTTGGCGGGTGTTGGCGACCTGTCATGTACGCTACGGTCCTGCCCTTGGTGAGAAGCGTGGCTATGGTTTCTCTGTGGAACCGTATGTCTCGATTCCAGTCTCCACCTACTGCCTCCCAATCATGTGGAGTCTTGTCCAGTGTCTCCAGTATTTCCACCATCTGCCCCTTATACTCATGGGGTTCGTTCTTCTGGGCCATGTGTACTGATCCTACTATTCCCAGACCCATGGCATTGCGTACCAATACCATGAGTGCACTGGGTATATCCATCAGGACTGCTTGTTTACGTGCCCAGGTAAGTCGCACCCACACTTCATTGGCCTGTCCCACTTTCGTGTGCTGTGACTGTTGCATCCAGTATCCTGCTATGGTTCTTTGTCTCTCCTTCTTCTGCGACCCCCACATTTCTTGACACGCCAGCACGTCCGCTTGGGTTTCCACTACCACTGTGGTCACCTCATCCCATTTCCTCGTGGGTGTTTCCTTCCCTCTGTTGATGCCTTGGCAGTTCACTGATACCAGACTGTATCTCATTTTCACCTGTTGACTGTTCTCTGGTACCATCATTGCCTTCCACGCTTGCTGTTCGTATTGCTGTCGTCCCCAGTGTGGCGCACTCCAGTTGATTCTTATCACCCCTCTGCCATGCCCCTCTGTGTATTTTACCAGTTCGCCCCTCCAGTGGCGCTCCTGAGGATCCCATTTCGTGATGTTGCATATTTGTGCCCACCATGACCCCATGTCTGTTTCTTCTTTTCGTCTGCGTCTGTTGATTCCCGTCTCTTTCACCAGTACTTGGTGCTGTCTCCCATGGCTCCATATCTGCACTACTATCCAGAGTTTGACTGTGACCTCTGCATTGCACTCTTGTGCCACGGGGAAATTCAGTATTCCCACTCTCTCAAGCGCTGCTCCTTCTGTCCACAGTGTGAATTTAGTCTCCCCACACTGCAGTATTCCCGAGTGCAGCTGCTCTGTGCCGCAAATGGCTGGTCTTCCCGGTAGTTTGACTACCCTGTGTGCCATCATCTCATGCGGTGTCCCACTCCCAGTCCATTTGGGACCCAAGATTCTGGTTACTGCGACCCTCTGGTCCCCTTGACGTAGGACTTCACTGTGTCCTCCTGTTCGTCTCTTTGGCAGCTGTACTCTTTCCCCTGCCAGGGTTAGTGTGCCACTGTCCTCAGTAGGGCATGCCATTGTTTGCACTGGGTGGTAGCCCCCTGTTTTGTGTTTTTTATTCTGCTTGTGGAGCCCTTTGTACGCCTTGGACTGAGTCAGCTGTTGCAGTACCCACGGCGGTGCATCCTGCATCCCATGTCCTCTGCTTCTGACGACCACCTCAAACTGATCTGCTGCTTTGTCCCACTCACTCTCTGCGGAGTTTAATGAGTGCCTTTCGTTCTGTGATCCTTCTGGTCTCTTTTGAAAACTTTTCTGAATACCCCATATGCCATGTCTCTCTGCTATTTCTTCTATGTCCCGTTGGGCATCTTCCATGCCTGCTGTGAACGTCACTGTTCCTCCCATTTCTGTGCATTGTCCAAATCCCCACAGGGATATGAATGCATGTTGTGGACTATACGGGGGCATGAGACACCACACTGTTTGATCTGTGAGTGCATCCACAACCACACCTGTCGCTGCCACTTCCACTGCCGCCTCCGGCTTGATTTGCTGTGGTGAAGGGATCCTTGCCGCAATCTTTTTCAGGCCGTCCAGCATGGATAGCTCCTTGATTTCTATTTCGTCTGACCGCTGCATGAGGTCTCTCGCCGCAGAGACTCGAAATGAGTCCCTATACGCCCCTGATAGGGCCGTGTCCAGCTGTTCCCCTGGGACAAACATGACTACTTCATTGTACTGTCTCTGCATGTCTCTGAATGTCCTGAAGTCCAGCGACAACATCCCAAACACTTCCTCTGCTGCCGAGTACGAGTCCATTGCATCTGTGTATTGGAACCCTGTCAGGAGCACTGGTCGAAGTCGTTTGGCTCCTCTCGTGAGTCTCTGGACTACCACTTTGTTGACTCCTTCACCCGTTCTCCACACTCCTGTCGGGGTATCGGCTGCTGCACTGCCATGGGACGTGTCCTCCTTTGCCGGGGGCCTCTGGTTGTCCTGGACCTCTATTGCCTGATCCTCTACATCCTCATCGCCATCTGTCTTGTTAGTGTCATCTGGCAGTATTACCCTTTGGGCTGCGCCTTGATTGTTCTTGGCGTACTTCCTGCTCCTTTCCGTCGGCGTTGATGACTTTTTGGGTGACCACTTTCTGGCTTGTGCTCTGTCTCGATCCTGTTGTTTGGCGTGCTCCGCCTCCTTCGCCCTCTGGGCTCTGGCCTTATCTTCTTCCTCTACTCGGTCTCTGCTGACGTATCTCACATATTTGACCAGCACTTTGGCCCACCATTTGACTTCTGATTGCGTCGCCTCTGTGATTCTTTTCCGCACTGCTGAGTATATGCCCGTCGCTGGCAGCAGTAGTATGGCCATGTCAATCTCCTCCTCGTATTCTTCTGCCACCAGGGCTTGCAGTCTGTCCTCTTCCGGGATGTTGAGGTCGTGCAGTGATTCCAGTAGGGCCAGTACTTTTTTCATTTCCGTCTGATCGATGTCTCCTCTGGGTCTCTCCTCCTGCTGATTTGCTGTCGAGGGGGGGTCTCCTTCATCCCCTGGTTCTGACCTGGCATCCAGATCTCTATACATCTTGGGCCATGCCATATTCCACATCGCCCTGGCTTCTGCGTCCTTCATGATGATGCTCGCTGACCATGTGGTCAGCAGTCCTTTGTCGGCGACTCGTCTTACCACTTCTACCGTGGCATCTAGTAGTGAGTACTTGCTGCGGATCCCCATCAGTCGTGCTCCTGCCTTCGGGGCTATGTCTTGTACTACATCTTTTTCCTCATCGGATTGCAGCTTCAGCATCATTGTGTTCCAGGTCGCCGTCTCCACATCTCGTTTGAGCCTGGTGATCTCTGTTATCACCCCTTGTTCTACATCTCCACAGAGGAGGTGCATTGTCATGAGCCTGGCTCTATGACTGCCTGGTTGCAGCCATAGTCCTAGGGTCTCCGTCACCGCGTCTCCATTCTCTGGCTCCCATCGTATTTTCTTGGGATCGCCTTGTACTGCTCGGACTTTGCCCCACGATGTTTGTATGGCTGGTGGCATCGTGTTCCTGTATAATATCAAGAGAACTAGTGTTCGCAGTGCTCTTTGTCTTGCTGTCGGCAGCCATCGTAGCTTACTATCGACGCCTGCTTTGCTGTTGTGCACTCTGGCACCCGTGTCCAGCTGCTGGTGCTGTGCTTGCCGGTTTCTCTCTAATGGGGCTCTCGTGACCCTCTTCTCAGATTTATTCTTGCTCTTCTCTGCTCTGTGCAGCCATTCACTCGCCTTTTTACCCCAGCACTCGGGTACTCGTGTCCCTTGTGGCTGTCTGTCTGTGCACCGGCTCTCGCGGCCTGCTTGTACCCTGTTTGATTGTCGTTCTCCTGCTTCATGTTTCTGGGTACTCGTGACCCTTATGCACTGTCACCCTGTTTATCTCTTCGGGCCATCGTGGCCAGCCCACTTTCGTAGTGGTCTCTTTTCACGTTACCTTGTGTTTTCTGCACAGACCATGTCATCTGTGTCTGCCTGCTGTTCGCTCCGTGGAGTCCATGCTCCGTTATGCACTGCAAGCACACACACGGCACAGATTGATGTGATTCTGGGCAACTGCCCTGTGTGTACATGGTTGCACAGTCCTGACGTTTCATGTCTTCTGGAGTAGCCAGTGATGCGGTCTGTTGTTCCAGGCATCTAGCTCCCTCTCTGTCTTGGACAGGTGGAGTCTAGGCATCCAGCTCCGTGCTTGCCGCACTCTTGAGTCTGGGTCTCATCACCGGTCGTTCCGTTCGGTGGCATCTAGCTCCCTGCTCTTTGCAGTTGGAGTCTAGGCATCCAGCTTCGTGCCTGTGGCACTCGAAGTCTGGGTATCTGGTGATATCCTCTTTTCTCAGACCTCTTCATCTGGACTATTGTGCGGTTGCTCCTTTTTGTCCAGGCATCCAGCTCTCTGCTCGTAGCAGTTGGAGTCTGGGCATCCAGCTCCGTGTATCCCACACTTGGAGTCTGGGCATCTGGCCCTGTACATTGCTGTGACTGGGTCCAGGCATCCTCGCTGGTGCGCTTCTGCACAACTCAGCTGGGCATCTTGGTCACCATTCCTGTTTTTTGCTCTCGCCCTTTTGTCTTCCGGACCGTCGGTGTTTTCCACCCGTCCTGACTTCTTGTCTTTCACCCTTTGCTGTTGATGTCTGGGCTTCTTGTGTAATGCCCTGGGCACTCACTGTCCTGGGACCCAGTTGTTCTGCCTGTTCCAAGCAGGTGTTGCTGTACTAGGGGTTATCATCTCGTCCGTGGTGTCCAGTCCTTTGGGTCTCACCTGACGACAGGGCTTGACAATTCGCACCTGCACAGCCACTGCAGGGCGCTAATGTGCATTCTTAACTTCACGGCATCGCCGCAAAGAAAGATTGCTGTTTTGCAGAAACAAACCAGAGCCGCCATAGGCATTGTTGACCCCTCGGGTTTCCATCCCGGCGCCAACCCTGGTTTGCTTCTTAGGCTGAAAATTGCCGCGCTAAAATAGCGGAAAACAGCAGAAAACGATACAATTGTTACTGCACCTACCTATCTTTACTAGTGCTGCTCTCTTACTATACCTCGTCAGCGTTCTGTACCCTGTCACCCCGGTCTCCCGGCTCTTTGTCAGCGCACCTGATGAACGGTGCCATGAGTCTTGTTGTCCTTTACTTGTCTTGGCCGCACGACACCACGACGCCCCGCTCACCCAACCGCCACGAGAGACGGAGTAAGGGTGGATCCTCTTCAGATACAGCCTGAGGCTCTGCTTGAGGTCTGGGGGGTGTGCTTTCGCGACCACCTACAGCTGGAGCCCACGCTCAACCACTGCAAGCGCCGTGGCCGGACCATGATTGCGAAGCCACACGGGGAGCACAAGGCCCACGGGGGCTGTTGCCTAGGTTGGGGATGAGCCGACTTTCTCTGTTCTGGTGTGTTGGGCTGTTTTGCCCTCCCAGCAGAAACCCTCGCCCGGCAGGTTTCTGCTTTTTACCGTACCGGCAACTCGTCAGCACCACGTGGCACCGGCGAGTTGCATCAATTCCACAAACGATCTGTACACCCGCCACGTGGCTGGGCCCCAGGTCTGTCGCCCAGGATTGGGAAGGGAGGCTTTCCTATTTACCACAAACCAACATCGATCTGTACACCCGCCACTTGGCTGGGCCCCAGGTCTGTCGCCCAGGATTGGGAAGGGAGGCTTTCCTAATTACCACAAACCAATATCAAGCCTGACAGGCACCTGCCACTCTGTGGCTAGGCCCCAGGTCGCTTGCCCGGGTTTTGGAAGGGAGACAGTGTGTTACACCATGTACCCTGGTTGATATTGACGTTCGTGATTTTGCTTTCGCTGTCTTTCTCCACTCTCTTGTCACTGATCACTTACTCCATTCACTCGTACTGTATCGGACGTCTCGCGTTTCAGAGCCTATAAGAGAAAAACAGGCATACCTCCCCAAACCTTCCCTGTTTGCAACCACCTTCGCAGAAGAGGGCCCGGTCAAGGAAAGGCAATGGGCGATGGAGATGGACCTGGTGTTGGGGATGGGACAGGGGATTGGGAGGGTGCTGCTGACGTGGATGGTGATGTGGATGGTGATGGAGATGCGGAGGGAGATGGCAGCGGTGATGGGATTGGTGATGGCGATGCCGAATGGGATGGAAATGGGCTTGGGATCGGAGATGGTGAGGGGGAGGCGATGAGCGATGGAGAGGGACCTGGTGTGGGGGATGGGACAGGGGATTGGGAGGGTGCTGCTGACGTGGATGGTGATGTGGATGGTGATGGAGATGCGGAGGGAGATGGCAGCGGTGATGGGATTGGTGATGGCGATGCCGAATGGGATGGAAATGGGCTTGGGATCGGAGATGGTGAGGGGGAGGCGATGAGCGATGGAGAGGGACCTGGTGTGGGGGATGGGACAGGGGATTGGGAGGGTGCTGCTGACGTGGATGGTGATGTGGATGGTGATGGAGATGCGGAGGGAGATGGCAGCAGTGATGGGATTGGTGATGGCGATGCCGAATGGGATGGAGATGGGCTTAGGATCGGAGATGGTGAGGGGGAGGCAATGGGCGATGGAGATGGACCTGGTGTGGGGGATGGGACAGGGGATTGGGAGGGTGCTGCTGACGTGGATGGTGATGTGGATGGTGATGGAGATGCGGAGGGAGATGGCAGCGGTGATGGGATTGGTGATGGCGATGCCGAATGGGATGGAGATGGGCTTGGGATCGGAGATGGTGAGGGGGAGGCAATGGGCGATGGAGATGGACCTGGTGTTGGGGATGGGACAGGGGATTGGGAGGGTGCTGCTGACGTGGATGGTGATGTGGATGGTGATGGAGATGCGGAGGGAGATGGCAGCGGTGATGGGATTGGTGATGGCGATGCCGAATGGGATGGAGATGGGCTTAGGATCGGAGATGGTGAGGGGGAGGCAATGGGCGATGGAGAGGGACCTGGTGTGGGGGATGGGACAGGGGATTGGGAGGGTGCTGCTGACGTGGATGGTGATGTGGATGGTGATGGAGATGCGGAGGGAGATGGCAGCGGTGATGGGATTGGTGATGGCGATGCCGAATGGGATGGAGATGGGCTTGGGATCGGAGGTGGTGAGGGGGAGGCAATGGGCGATGGAGATGGACCTGGTGTTGGGGATGGGACAGGGGATTGGGAGGGTGCTGCTGACGTGGATGGTGATGTGGATGGTGATGGAGATGCGGAGGGAGATGGCAGCGGTGATGGGATTGGTGATGGCGATGCCGAATGGGATGGAGATGGGCTTAGGATCGGAGATGGTGAGGGGGAGGCGATGGGCGATGGAGAGGGACCTGGTGTGGGGGATGGGACAGGGGATTGGGAGGGTGCTGCTGACGTGGATGGTGATGTGGATGGTGATGGAGATGCGGAGGGAGATGGCAGCGGTGATGGGATTGGTGATGGCGATGCCGAATGGGATGGAGATGGGCTTAGGATCGGAGATGGTGAGGGGGAGGCGATGGGCGATGGAGAGGGACCTGGTGTGGGGGATGGGACAGGGGATTGGGAGGGTGCTGCTGACGTGGATGGTGATGTGGATGGTGATGGAGATGCGGAGGGAGATGGCAGCGGTGATGGGATTGGTGATGGCGATGCCGAATGGGATGGAGATGGGCTTGGGATCGGAGATGGTGAGGGGGAGGCAATGGGCGATGGAGATGGACCTGGTTTTGGGGATGGGACAGGGGATTGGGAGGGTGCTGCTGACGTGGATGGTGATGCGGATGGTGATGGAGATGCGGAGGGAGATGGCAGCGGTGATGGGATTGGTGATGGCGATGCCGAATGGGATGGAGATGGGCTTGGGATCGGAGATGGTGAGGGGGAGGCAATGGGCGATGGAGAGGGACCTGGTGTGGGGGATGGGACAGGGGATTGGGAGGGTGCTGCTGACGTGGATGGTGATGTGGATAGTGATGGAGATGCGGAGGGAGATGGCAGCGGTAATGGGATTGGTGATGGGGATGGCGAAGGAGATGCGGAGGTGTATGGGAATGGGAGTACTACTGCCGACAAGGATGGTGAGGGAGATGGTGGTGGATTTATGTACGTGGATGTGGAAGGGGATGAGGAAGGAGATACGAATGGGGATGAGGGTAGGGCTGCAGAACGAGATGGGTGTGGCCTTCGGATCGGAGATAGTAAAGGGGAGGGACTTGGTGATGGAGATAGTCTTGACAAAGGAGGACTACATGACGGCACTGAGGGTAGTGATGGTGATGGTGCTGCGGAGAGAGATGGGTGTGATTTGATTGGTGACAGGGTTGTAGATGCTGCTAGTGACGGGGATGGCGATGGGGAAGGAGTTGGCAACGGAGATGGACGTGGTCGCGCAGATGGAAGCCGGGAGTCGGGTGGAGGTGGGGAAGGGGGTGGGGTTGGGAATGGTGATGGGGAGGGAGCTGGTGATGGGATGGGATTTTGTGATGCGGATCGGAAGGGTGATTGAGCTGGGATCGGTGATGGCGATGAGATTGCGGCAGGGGGAGCTGTGGGTGTCGATGGGGCGGGGGATGGCAATGCAGGTAAGGATAGTGGAGCAAAGGGAGACGGTGAGGGATTTGTGTGCGTGGAATGCGATGCGAATGCGGATGAGAACAGGGCTGGGGAGGGGGCTGTTGATGGCGTGAGGGCTTGGGGTGGCGACAGAAATGGTGAAGGGAAAGGAGATGGGCTTCGAATTGGGGACAGTGAAGGGGAAAGAAGGCGTGGTGGCGACGGTTGTGATAAGGGACGGGATGGGTTTGGGGATGGTGATGGTGATGCCATGGGCGGTGGGGCTGCAGAGAGACGTGGGGCTGGTGTTGGGATTGGAGATGGGGATCGGGATGGGGATGTTCTGCGCAACGGGGAGATAGGGGATGGGTATGGGAGTTGAACTGGCGACCAAGGCACATATGGCGATCCGGAAAAGGCAGATGGTGATGAGGCTGGAGAGGTGAATGGCGATGACGATGGTGAAACGGGAGGGGGTGGCGATGGTGGGGTCGGGGAGGGCGTTAGGGGTGGGGATGGAGAAGGAGAAGGAGATGCTGCTGGCGACACGGAAGGGAGCGATGGTGGCGGGGTCGGGGATGAGGATGGGGATGGGGATGGGGATGGTGATGGTGAGATTGCACACGTGCAGGACAGGAGAATCCTGCTATAAATGGCAGAACCGTGTTGTAGAGCGATGCCCACGCCTTCCGTGAACGTCGCCGCTGCGCGGCCGTCTTGCGCCATGAAAGCGGCATAGGCACTGATCACCACCGCGCTGTCAAAGGTGGGGGTCATGGGGCATTGGAAATCCAGAACATCGGCGTAATTTGTATCCCCCGAAAGCAATACGTCGTATGCCTTGGACGTCACGGTATTGGCGGGAGGGCGACCGAATGTGTCCTGACTGGCCGATGGACCGCAGATCCGCAATATCATTACCGACCCACAAGTAAGTCTACAGACAACACGAAAGGCGCAAGCAAGGCGCGCGCTGCCCCTGCACTGCTCATATGGTCCCGTCCGTCTCCGTCTGCTTGAGTTACGTTCGACGCAAAACCCAACCGGTTCCCGCGTAGGTATCGAAGTTTGGAGCGTGCGTCATGCACCACTGATGGCCGTACAGGACTTTGCACAACGTGCCCTCGGCGTGCATGCAAGCTCGTGACAGTGCCAAAATGCTACGAGAGGAATGGGAGGCACTCCGAAGCACAATGGTGTGGATGGCCTAGCCATACATGGCTCAAAATGATCAGCTCGACGTGGGGATCATTTGGAGTCGCGTGACGTTGGGGGTCAGCGTTTTTCAAAATCGGCCGACTAGACCCTAGGGTCAAAATAATTTGCGGGGCCGCTTCGCCGCCCAAGTGAGACCAACTTTGGTCGCATTTCGAACCCCAACGGCACCTAATCTCTGTGCCGATTCGCAGACACGAATCGAAGGGAAGCATGACACGGCACGTGGAACAAGGATGTCGCACACAGGACACATACTCTGTACAACGTCCAAGGGGCATCCGCTTGATATATGAAACGCAGCGTGTTCATGTTTACAAGCTGAGCACAGCCTTTGCCTGCAATCACACCGCCAGGGGAAGCCATATTCGCGCACCAAGTTCCATTGGCCACGGCACCTCCCGTTACAGCCTCTGCCACTGTGACATTGGGGTTGACGCAAAGTTGGCCTGCACCAAGGCCGCAAAATAGTGTGGCGAAGAGAATAACCACCTTCATGTCAACAACTTCGCATTACAACACACGCTGGAAGAGACAGATTGACACGAACGCCCAGCATGAAAATCAAGGGACGGATTGTCAAGTGACGATTTCCTGGTCTTGCGCATGACGTGTGTTCGTGCAAGTCTATGACAATCGGCATGGCACAAGAGCAACTTCTTTGGGCGGGGGGGGGGGGGGGTACGGTGTGGTGAGATTTGGTGCAAAGTTGTGATACGTAGCATCAGCCGAATGGTATAAGTAACAATGAGCAGCCCATATGGCGTACCGAAGAGAGGTGGAAGGCTCGTGCAAGGGGTCAACAATCATTCACAGGTGCAAGGCTATGTATGAGCAAGACCCGCACTCAAAATGTATGAAAAGCTATATAATCTTGGTAGGAGCAATCCAGCAACAAATCATGCAAATAACTCTTCGGTGAAATCCCATAATGCTGCAAAGTGCAAAACATTGAGTGCCGATGTGCACAAAGGTAGCATGTGTGATATCGCACTTCTTTTCATAGTGCGCGCCTATTTTTGCTGCTAATGTTATGCGTGTATTTTGTAAACAACAACAACAATGCGAGGGCAAGAACAAAAGCTTCTCAAACGGCCATAACCTGCATACGCATGTGCCACATTGTGCGACAGTGCAAGACTTAAACACATTTTGGTTCACGCTTGTATTCCGAATGTCCACACATAGGTAAAACCACGGTGTCTGACTACATCCGGGTGCAGGCTCCGGTTTCTGCTATATGTCTACAACATGCCCTGCATACGTCTCATAGGCTAGGACCATGTGTCCCCACGCATGTGCAATCATTCATTGATATGCCATGGTCGGGACGTCGTGGTACAGCACTCAACAAGTGATAAAGGGTAGAAATGCAACACAATGTTACGTTGGTCCATTTGCAGTCTTCTTGTTCGAAAAGGCAACAACTTTGCCCATGGCAATCAAGGAGTGGAGGGTGCACCCAAACCCCACTGCTGCTAGGGGTTGACTACAATTTTAAAAAAAAGAAAAAAAAGTGTCATACCACAAGCTGTGGAGTGTGAGGTCTGGTTCAGTGGATGCCATAATACCCATCCTAACCGACAGGAAGAGCCAATCCTCAGATTTGATGTGTCCACATTCCCTGATTGGAAGCAGCTGGAGCGGGATGCAGCATACACAGGGTGAGGTTGAAAGTGTAAATTGCAATAGGACGTGACTTGCAAAGCACTCAAAGCAAAACACCGTGCAAAGAGTCACGAATTTTGTGTGGCATTTCTGCGGCCGGTGGATGCCACAATGCATGGGCAGGCAGTTCGAAATACATTTGGGACTGCAATCCCCAAGCGTCACTGGGAATGGAAGGGCATCTGACGAAACATTATTCTACACCAGACAACGGCCGGTCTGTGCACTGTTGCGCTGTTCCAGACCCTGGAATGCCCGTCCATTGCGCTGCCGCTGCATGCATAGAACATTTTGTTTGCTCGTTAGGTCACAGAGCCTTGAATAGTGACTGGTTTCATCGGTTGGCTCGAGTCAATCCTTGAAATACCGTAAGATTACCTTTGTGGACACAAGCATTGATGCGCTACAGTACGAAGACCAGGGTTCTCCGGATTGCATTCGCAAGGAACCATGATGAGCATGCGATTAATCGCTATCCGGTACGACACGGTACAATACGGTACTCCAACCACCAAAGGTTGCAACGCCGCATCCTGTGGCTATTTGTACGTGAGTATCTTCAACGTTTTGCAGCGATATTTCACGCCACGTTAACAACCCTAACCCTAACGATGAAACATATCGGGCCTTGCACCTTCAAGATGAAAAACATCAATTTCGACAAGCAATATCCCGTTGACTTCATAATTGCTGGCGCCGCGCTCTGCCATCATCCATCATCCATCAAGATCGCGAGCATGACAGTCGGCATGATCAACTGCCATGCCCATCGTGTCAACCACCTCATCACCAGCATGATGGCCATCACGCCCCAACAAGATGACCAACATCATGAGGGCATCACAATCAACCATCATGCTCATGATGATCCAACTGCACCATGACAGTCAGCACGTTTCATGATCCGTCACGTGTTCACTCATGATGTATGCATTGTGCTGCGTGTGTACAGGAGTGCTCCTCCAACCCACTCTCAATAGCCTCTTTCCATTGCAGTCGTATTTCCACGTGAAGTGTTGCAGAAATAAAATGCAACAGAGAAGAGTTGTCCCAAATGTAGAGAGGAGAACATCAGAGAATAACAAGAAGAAGATAGGCGTAGAGAAAGAAAACGCCTTTTTGGTGACGTTTGTCCAGCGAATTGAGCACTGCTCGACGCTGCTGCCTTCTGTACTACATGACATACAATACTTCAATATCAATAAGAAGAAGAAGCAATGGTCTGCGGGCTCACCCAATGGGACTGGCTTCTCAGCAAAAAGTCGAGGGAAGGCCCCGGCAAATCAGAATTTATAAAGGTTCGCATTGCAACGGTGACCACGCCGTAGAATTCGTAGATAGAATGAATATAACACAAAACAACATTCACAGTGTCCCTTTGGCTTCCATCTTTTGCCACTTGCCATGATTTGCCACTTGCCACGAATCTCTTCTGTAGTGCTCTGGGGTACTCCAAACCGTCTACCACAACAAAATAGTAAACAACGAAGCAACGAAAGGGGGGTACTCCCGTAGTTCAGTGGTCAGAGGCATAAAATCGTAGGCGTCTGCCATGGGTGCAATTCCCAGCCTGCCCCAATACCTCACGTGCCGAGGAGGTCCTGAGAAGGGTTGTGTACAAATCCGGAAGGGCCAACCAACCCCACCAACGGAGTGGGTAGCCCCGTGGTTAGGCACCCTTGGTTTCAGGAACATCTGTACCGGGTTCAAGTCAGGCGATTTGCAAATTACCCTCCACTACTGGAGTACATACATTTACCCCTGCGTACAGCCGTATGCACTGTAGCACGCTGCGGGTCCTGTATCCCCCTGTACCCCCCTCCTCCTCTTTGCAAAAGCATGGCTCACGTCGGGGAAAACAAAGGTCAGATAAGGACAAGGCCGTGCTTACACCTTTCGCCACAGGTCACAGACCGGATGTGGATGCATCGCCATTCCCAATCCACTTCATCCGGTGCAGAAATGAGTTGCACTGCAGGACAGAGAGTTGGGACGAGCAGACACCACTCTGGTCTGTATGGCCCAGCCTGTCTTTCCCACTACAATGCGCCCGTCCCCCGACCTCAAAAACGGTGGTCACAACAGCAACCTGTAGCTGCATTGAACGGTTGGGGGGACGCATGTTGGGGGCATTGCTCAGCACGGCAGGAGGAAGGGGGGTAGAATGGGGCAGAACGTGAAGCAGGTGAAGTCGCTGCTTTTCCGCATTTAGTCACAAGCGGCACCTCGCCAAGCGCAGCCGCACTTGTTGAATGCAAGCACCGATTCGGCAGATACTCTTACGTCCTTCTAATCATGGGTCCCACATACGAACCCATTCGTGGGTGAGGGATGACAATGCTGCTCGATGCAGACAAAGTGTACGTGACCCAACAGGCAACAAGCAGACGCAACCAGCGCCAGGTCAAGTGCTTCTGCACCCTGGGGCACTGAACTAGGAACGTCATACATCACATGATGCAGGGAGCCCCCATTTTTGCTGTGCCCCGTCCTTTGCGCCCCCCCCCCCCCTCCTCCCCCGTTTTAGGGGGAGGAAGTCCACTGATTCGGGCTTGGGTAAATCGGCATAAACCAGGGCAGGGGAGTGGGGTTTGCTGTCTCCACACTCTGCGAGGGCCCAGAAACCCCTTCCTTTTGGTTGTTGTGCACTTACAGCCCTTTGGAAACCCACAGTATGTCAGATTATTTCGAAAAGAAGTCACCCCTTGGTCTTGATGCCATCCATGAGCATTACTGTATCAAAGATATCCTTTTCCTCCTTGCGGCCTGCCTCACCATGGAGCCACTTGAGCTCAGCGACCAAAAATGAGGCACCATGTTCAGTAGCATCACATGCTGAGGACCATCGCATATCAGTATAATCAGGCAAGTTTTCGCCAACAAAGGCAATGTACCTTTGCTGCCTGGAGGTGGACCAGTTTCCATGCACCAGGGTCCACATATACTTCATACATGTACAATCATGTTCGGGTGTTCCTGCAATTCTGCAGCAAATTGATTTCCTGTGTGGCCCCAGCAGGTGCGCAATTTAGCATTTTCGAAGAAAAGCAGCCAAATGCTCCCTGGAGGATTTGCGGTGGCTTTTCCAGATGTTGTTCCTGAGACCGGGCCTGTCGAGATGCGTCAAGGTCATTGGTTGAAGTCAATGTTGAGCCCTTGCGGAAACGAACAGAACAGTCTGCCATGAGAATTGTCTGTTAACAGAAATGCAACACAGTTGCACATAGGCATTTCTCACCAAAACACAGGCACCTTCATTAAATGGTCTTTTTTGCCACTACTGCCAAAATACCACTGATTCGGGCTAACGGTTCGGGCTGATGCGGGCAAACCGGGTCCCGAAAAGGGGGGGAGGGGCTTGCCTTTGGCCATCAACAGAAGCTTGTCCCGTCCCGCTTGCCCATGGCCCCGCGGCCCAGCAGTGCTGGCGGCCTTTGTCATGGCTGGAGCACTGAAGTAGGAATCGCCTTTTCGCGAGGCATGAGGCACGGCCTGCGGAAACTGGGAACCGGCACCAGACAGCCCCCGCCACAGCCCAATTCGGCGAAGAAATCCCAACAATTCGGCAGAACAATTCGGCGGGCCTATTTTTCGGCGAAATGCTTCCCAGTCACCAGGATTATGGCCCTGGCCCCCCAAACGCACTGTCCCTTTGGTTGCTGTGTTGTCAGGGACATGTGGAAACCCTTATTAGCTGAAAAAACATTTTCATCCTGCTGGATCTATAAGACCAAAAATGGCGTCTGCCAAACGAAAATGATTGGTTGAATGGTTATAGTGTTGGATTACAAAACACCAAGAAATGGGGGTACCCTGGTTCAGACCCCAATGGGGTAAATTTTATGACCTGGACCCAGAGTCAAAGACAGGTTTTTGGAAGTGTCCGGGGGGTAACTTGGTCCCACCGTTTCAGTTTGCGGCGCATTTTTTTTCATGTGCACGGGAAAACTGTGCACTTTCTGAATATCCAAGAGGTGTTAATTGGTATAAGAAGTGGAAGACTCGGCAACCTCGCATTCCCCAGACACAACTACAGAATCCACTGCAGGCGCCAGTAGCCCGGAATCCACTGACTGGGGGCCTGATGATGAGCTGCCCAAAGAACGGCGGCTGAAGAACGCACTGGGCCATGCAGAGCGAACACAAAATTCGCAAACTGCCCCCTCACTGGCATCGGGATACTTGTCCCGAAGAAAAGTTTGATCAGCGGAGGACAACGAATCCCAGGGGACCAAAGACACTTTTTGTGGACAGTAAAAACACTTCATGGTGCCAATCTGAACAACGAATGTACAAAGAAAAGGTATTATGCAGTATCCCAAAGTAAGTGACACCTCCAACTCAGGTGACGCAGAACCCATAAACCCCAACATGTTGGCAAAACGAGGCGGCAAAGTCCCAGAAACCTAGTGATTCGGCAAAACAAATCCGCGAGATTCAGAAACCCAACAATTCGGCAGACCAATTCGGCAAAATCGGCAAAATTCGGCCGCCGAATTGGGGGGAGGGCGGGGGGTTGTGTCCCTGAATGACCGAGACTCTCACGGGCCATTGCAGGGCCACAGGGGCATCGGATAGGCACGTGTTCAAAGGGCATTGCACAGATACGAACAGGCGATGGCCCTTGTGCAGCGCTGTGAAATGGCCTCAGAGACTGAACACACAGCGAATGGAGCGAGCGTGCAGTGCGACACTGCGGTCACTCGGGGGTCGTGACATTAGTATCCAGAGGCCCGCAGTGCAACAGTGGCTACGGACATTGTGGCTGAGGACCTGAGGACTGTGATGTGCACGTACCCAGGCAGGCGTTCAGCTGCCAGACAATGAATGAATGAAAGAACGAATGGGGACTGCGTGCATCGGGGCGGTGCACAGTGGGGGCTGTGCACAGTGCAGCGCCTGGAAACTGTTGCCCTTTGCTGGCACCGTGCAAACAGCGCTGCACAATGAATGGCGGTGAAGTGCACAGGCGCGGCACTCAGAAGCCGGGGGCCATGTATGTCACCACCTCGTCGCTAGTGCAGGGGGACATGTACCGGGGGCACGCGGGGACCGGGTACGGGGCACTGGGGCCTGGCACGTCCGAGCGGGGGCTGGCGACCTCCAGGGCCACACTGGACAGACTGAGGGTGCGGAGGGGTGCGGCAGGCCCCGGGCGGGAGGGCGGCGGGGCGCGGGTACACGGGTGCGGGGCCGTGGGTGTGGGCCGGTACGGTGGGCTGCGCCTGGGGGGGTCTGCGGGGCGGCGGGCGGATCGCACAGCGGTGGCGATTGGGGCCGAGCGCTGGGGCGGCAGCGGCTCGTGTGAAGGCTCAACACAATCGCTGCCCGCATCACTGCCCCCGTCGCTGTCCAACGCGAGGGGCTCGGGCCGTGCGTTGACCCCGGGCCCCTCCGTGCGACCGGCCGAGGGCTGCACCGCCAGCCGCGCGACCGACCCGCCGGCGGTGGCCCGCGTCTCGACCTCCCGAATCTCCAGGGCCTCGGCCTTGGCCAAGTGGGCGAGGGCGGGCAGGAATGCGCTGTTCGGCAGCTGCAGCAGAATGGCAGAGGCCTCCCTCCCGCTCCCGACGAGGCCCCGCAGCGCCGCCAACGGCTGCCGCTCGGCAGCCCCCTCCACCATCACGATGTAGTCCACCTCCGCATGGGCCTGCCCCGCCCCCGCCCGCCCGCGCAGCGCGGCCTCCACGCGGAACGCGGTGCCGGGCCGGAACAGCACCTCCGCTTGGTCCGGGTACCGCGAGACCGGCCGCAGGGCCCGCGCCGACGCGCTCCGGAGGAAGAACACCGACCCTTTGTCCCCCGGGACGAACTCCTCGGCCACCGCCCGCCGCGCAGAGGCGCTGGAGAACGCCGGCCAGCACACGGCCTCGCCCTCGCGGTACGCCCCATTGAACCGCACCCCGATGCCGCGGAAGGCTGTGCCCTCGTACGCCGGCAGCCGCTGCAGCCCCTGGTCGAGCTGCCATAGCAGCGGGCGCCAGAAGTCGAGCGCCTGTGCGTCGCGCGCGCGCAGCGCGGCGTTCACCGCGGCGTAGATCTGGTCCCCGTGACCCGCCAGCTCGTACGTGTACACGTAAAGGGGCAGCACGTGCAGAGGGCCGAGCTGCAGCTGCTGCCGCTGCGCCTCATAGACCTTCAGCACCGCGTCCTCGCACATCGAGAGGATGTCCGCGTGCGCAAACCGCAGGCCCAGCGCGTTGTCCGGCAGCGCCTGGCAGAACGCGAGCGTCCCGATGTGCTCGGCGGTGTAGCCGGGGGCGAGGACCGGCGCCGCGTGCGGCACCGCCGTCGGCCCCAGCAGCCCATCGGTGAAGCGCCCCTCGCCCCCCCGCCACGCGCCCCCCACTGACGCCGCCGTGACGCACGAGATGCCGTACGCCTTCATCCACTTGGCCCTCTGCGCGACCTCCTCCGGGACGGAGTAGGCGCCGGCGAGGGCTGCCGCCTTCACGCACCCCAGCCACTCGCGTTGCGCCGCGTCCGGCACGGCCCACGCCCGGCGGCCCTCGTCGCGGGCGGGCGGGCACCAGCGCGGCGGGTCCAGCAGCCCCGCCGCGTGCGCGTGCTCGAGGCCGCACAAGCTCGACGCCCCGGCGGCAAGTCCGTCGGGCGACACCACCCACGCGGCCCCCCAGTCGCGGACCGCACCGCAATCCGGCGTCCACACCCACTCCACGCCGTCCCAGTACTGCACCGCCGTGCGGAAGCGGCACCGCATGGGCGCGGTCCCGGCGTCGTCGCAGTGCGTGAGCGCATCCACGTCGATGACGGCCTTGGCCCCTCGGTGGACCACGCTCAGAGTCCGTCCGGGCTCCCCAAGCGCCGCGCGGATCTGGTGCTGAACGTCGGGTGGGTACGTGTCCCACAGCCCATGCCCGACGTAACACTGCCACTCGAGGCACTCGGGGCGTCGCGTCCTGTATGCCCCGACGGCCAACGTGAGGGTGCCGGGGTCGCCGGACGCGGCGGCGCTCTCCAGCAGCGACACGGCGTGCGGGACCCAGCGCAGCCCCACGTCCGCCGCCAAGAGTGTCGGGTTCGCGCCGTCCGGTGGGGCCAAGGCGAAGTCCGGGGCGAGGCTGCTGCGCGGCGCGGGTGGCGCGCGCGGCGGGTCCGCGTACGCCGCCTCGAATCCCGCGGACGTCCGGAGGCCGCGGGGCAAGAGCCTCTTGAGCACGCGGCGGAACGACGACGGCCTTCGTACCACCTCCCCCGGCCCCTCTTCAGGGGTGCCGGGGCCACCGGGGTCTGAGAAGTCGAGCCACACCTCCGGTGCCGGGCTCCCCAGATGCTCCGACATGCACCAGCCGCGCCGCTCTGGGCCCTTGCCGCCCGCCTCCGGCGCCAAGCAGTAGACGTACCGGCCACGGCCCAGGCCCATGTACACGGGCGCCCCGTTGTAGCTCAACAGCGGCTGGTGGACATACAACTCATCGCCGGCCTCCCCCGGGCCTCGGAGGCGGAGGCTGTGCAGCGGCGGGGCGTGCGGGACCCGCGCATCGAGGCAGCACGGGTGGTCCTCCAGCAGCGCGCCCAGGACGGCCGCGCTGCCACAGCGCGCGGCGTAGTGCGCGGCGCTGGGGCATCCCCGCACCGGCGCCGTCCCGAGGGCCAGGCGCACGCGCAGCACCTCCCGCACGCCCTCGACCGAGTCCTGCTCAACCGCCGCCGCGAGGGTGTGCGCCAGCTCTGCGTCGCTCGCGGGGCCGTCGCACGCGCTGTGCCACCGCTGGAGGTAGTCCGCGGAGCCGCAGGCGGCGCAGTGCGCGGCCCAGCACGCGGCGTGGTACGGGCGGCGCCAGCCCTCGGGGCTGTGCAGCCACGGGGTCGCGATGACCGGCCTCTGGCAGTGCAGGCACCGCAGGCACCGGGTGTGACCCTTGCGTCTGTCGGGGGCCCGAGGTCCCGGCTCAAGCGACGGATGGTCGTCAGTTTGCGCGGCCGGGGCCGGCGGAAGGTACGTCCCGATGAAGCGCCATCGCGAAACCGCCTGGCCGCATCCCGGGCACTCGTACGGCCGGTCGTCGCGCAGCGCGGGGATGCCCACGGAACAGAACAGCGCAGCGCCGAGGGCAATGAGGCACAGCCCCCCCATCATCCACCACGACACGCCCTCGGACTCCAACGCCGCCAGCACCATAACCCACACGACGCCCAGCAGCAGCATCGCAAGGCTCGTCACGAGCCCGCACTCGATCCAGGGGCTGGGCCAGCGCGGGTGCACGCTGGCCGCCCGCCAGCAGCACCGCCGCTGCTCTTTCCGGGCCCAGTACGCCGGCGAGAGGGGTTGGGCCGCCTTGTGCTTCCCGTGCCACCAGCTGCAGCAGGCGGCGATCAGGAGCAGCAATAGGCTGAGCAGAAGGAGTAGCAGCGGCACCCAGCCCGAGGCCGTGTGCACCACCACCAGGTCGGCGACGAACAGGGGGGTGGTGCGCGGGCGACGGGCAGCCCCGGCGCGGGCGCTGCTGATATCCGGCGGATTGTAAAAGATGAGGAGCTGGACGTCTTTGGTGGAGCCCAGGGGTAGCTGCACGCTCTGCCCCACGTGCACGCGCGTGAAGTTGTATGTGCAGGCGTGGCACTGCGGACAGCCCGCGCCGGGGGAGGTGCAGCCAGACTCGATGCGCACTGTGACGTTCCCGTCGCATTTGTGGATGCGGAAGGTCATGCGGTGGTCCTTGAGGCTCGACATCGTGGACGTCCCTGTCTGCACCAAATGCACACAGGCCGCGCTGTAGCCGAACGACAGGGTCGTGTTGCTGAAGTCAACTCCGCTGCCGTCCGCACCCCCGGTACACAACGGCAGCAGGGCGGTCACGGTGGGGCTTGCGGTGGCGGTGGGCAGGGCTGTTGCGGTCGCTGCAGTGGACGGTGTTGCGGTGGCCGTGTTCGATGCCGCGGCGGTCGCGGTGGGCTCCGGGGTCCCGGTCATCGAGGGCGTGAACGTCGCCCCCGCGAGAAATGCGGTGTGGGCGCCCCCAATGGCGACGGCCATGACGGGCCTCGGCATCGGCCGCAGCAGCTCCTGCGGGACGTACACCGGGGCTGTGTGCCCCGTTGCTAATTGGCCCTCCGCGTTGCCCCCGAACACAAAAAGCGCGCGCTCGGCCGTGAGGAACGCCCCATGCGACTCCCCCAGCGCGAGAACGCGGACCGCGCCGCCGGGGCAGTGCCGCATGGGGCGCGGGGACGGGCTGCGGGCCACCCCCGGCCCCAGGCCCAGCCGCCCGTCCCCCGCCGCGCCCATCGCGTAGCACACGCCCCCGGCCACAAACGCGCTGTGGAACGCCCCCAGCGCCACGTGAGTGACGGGCCGCCCGTTGGGGGCGGGCAGGGGCCGGGGCTTGGGCTGGTCGGCATCGTCGGGCCCCAGGCCCAGCTGCCCGTGGGCGTTGCCCCCAAACACGTACAGCGTGCCCCGCACCACAAAGGCCGTGTGCATGGCCCCCAGCGCGACGGCTGTCGCGTTCGCCCCGGCAGCCAGGCGCTGCGGGGTGGCGTACACACCGCCCCCCCCCAGCCCCAGCTGCCCCCGCGTGTTGCTGCCCATCACGAACAGCTCCCCCCCGGCCACGAACGCCGTGTGCGCCCCCCCCGCCGCCACCGCCGTCACGGCCCCGCCGTTGGGGGGCACGACCCGCTCGGGCCGCGGCGCCGGGGCGGTGTGACCCAGCCCCAACTGCCCCTCTGCGTTCCGGCCGCATGTGTACAGGGCCCCGCCAGCCATGAACGCCGTGTGGTAGTCCCCGGCCGCGACCGCCGTGGTCGGCGCGCCGTTGGGGGCCGCCACGTGCTGCGGCGCGCGCGACGCTGGGGCGTGTGGGCCCCGGCCGAGCTGCCCGTGGGCGTTGGAGCCCATAGCGTACACCCGCCCCCCCGCCAGGAACGCGCCGTGCGCCCGCCCAAAGGCGAAGGCCTCGATCGGCGCCCCCGATGGCGATGCGATCGGCTGCGGCGCTGTCGCCGCGCCGGCGTGCCCCAGCCCAAGTTCACCATCCGTGTTCCGGCCCATGACGTACCACTGCTCTGTGAGTGGTGCGTCGCGCGCGCTCAGGCCAGGGTCCGGGGGCGCCGCCGCGCGAGCCGGGCCCCGCAACACGAAGGCGCTGGCGTGTGGCCCCGCCGCAACACACGCGACGGCGCCGTCCTCTGGCAACCGCAGCAGCTGCGGCCGCGGCAGCTCAGGCCCCACCGCCCCAAACTGACCATCGGCGTTGCTGCCGGCGCCATACAGCCGCCCCCCGGCCATGAACAGGCCGTGCTCACGCCCCAGCGCCACCGCCGTGACGGCCCCCCCGCCGGGGGCGTCCACAGGGACCGGGAACACGACCCGCGCGGCCCCGGGGCCGAGGCCGCGCGGCGGCGCCCCCACGACGTAGAGCCGCCCCCCGGCGATGAACGCGCTGCCGCCGGGCCCCAGCGCCACGTGCGTCACCGCGGCCCCGTTCGGCGCCGGCACGCGCCGCGGGACGCGCTGGGCCGCGGCGAGCCCCACCCCCAACTGCCCGTACTCGTTGTCGCCGAACATGTACAGTGCGCCGCCCGCGACGAACGCGCTGTGCGAGGGCCCGGCGGCGATGGCTGAGACCGCTTTGCCGTTTGGCACCGGCACCGGCTGCAGGACCAAGGCGCGGTCAGTGTGCCCCAGCCCCAGCTGCCCAGCGGAATTGTCCCCGGCGACGTACACCCGGCCGCCGCCGCCGCCGCTGGAGTACAGCACAACGTCGGAGATCGCCGTGTCCCCCCGGGCCCCAGACCCCGGCACGGCCTCGAAGCGCACGCGCTGCACCGCCCGCGCGAAGTACACGACGGTCTCAGTCCACGCCGCCGCACTGGAGTTGTGCTGCTGCCCATCGCACCGCCAAAGCTCGGCCCACTGCCCCGTGCCCACTGCAGCCGCCACCACCAGAGCCCTGACCCCGGGGCCATACATGAGGTACCGGAACCCGATCGCCGTGTAGTCCCCGGCGGCGGAGGTCACATACGAGGCTCCGGCATCCGCGTCGGACGTCGGGGCATTGGATGGGGTAACAGACGCGCCCGTGTCCACGTGCAGCGCGTATCGCGCCGGCGATGCGGGGCCATCCCGCGGTCCGCTCGCGCCGGGGCCCTGCGCTGGCGCTGCCTCAGGGGCGCGCCCCCGTCTCCACTGCGACCGCGCTCCAGGCGCGGCCCCGCTCACCCACAACGCGTCGCAGAAGCGGAACGCCTCCGCGTCGAACTCGCAGCGCTGCACCGCCCCCGCCGCGTGCAGCGCAACGTCGGCCACCGCCGTGTCCCCGCTCGGCCCGGCGCCTGGCACCGCCTCGAAGCGCACGCGGCGCACGGGGCGGTCGAAGGCGACCCAGGCCTCGCCCCACGGCGCCGCACGCGCGTCGTGCTGCGGCCCCTGCCGGGCCCAGTACTGCGACCACCGCTCGTCCGCCCCCTCCGCCCACACCGCCAGAGCCCCGGTGTGGGCCCCGGACATGTGGAACCGGAAGCCGACCGCGTCGTACCGTCCCTGTTCCGACACGAGGTATGCCACGGCGCCGGGGCCACGCGCGCCACTGGCCTCCACGAAGGCGTACCGGCGTCCCCCAGGGGCCGCGAGGCCGGGGGGCGCCGACGGGGCCCCCTCCAAACCGCCGGCCAACCGCCATCCGGCCTCCGCCCCGCCCTCCGTTGCGCTTGCCGTCCACAACCCGCCGCAGGCGACGCCCAGCGGCACCGGGTCCTCGAAGGAGCAGGTCCGGCCGGCGGCCGTGAGGAAGAGGCTGTGCCGCGCCCCCAATGCCGCGGCGGTGACGGGCGGCAGGACCAGCGACAACACCCGCGGGCGCGACTGGGGCCGCGTGTGCCCGAGCCCCAACTGCCCGGCGTCGTTGGCCCCCATGACATAGACCTGACCCCCGGCGACGAAGGCGCTGTGCCGCCCGCCCACCGCGACCGTCGCCACTGCTCGGCCGTTCGGGGCGACCACTCGCGCCGGCGCACTGCGATTCGCGACCTCGGGACCGAGGCCCAGCTCGCCGGCGCCGTTGGAGCCCATGACGAAGAGATCTCCGCCGGCGACGAAGGCGCTGTGGCTCGGCCCCAGAGCCACCGCTGTGACGTCTTTGCCCTCCGGCCCGACCACCTCCCCAGCGCTGGGGCCGGGGGACGCGCCCAAGCCCAACGCACCGGGGGCGTTCCGCCCCATGACGTGCAGCTGCGCCCCGCGCTCGCACTGCGTGCGGGCGTACCCGCCGGAACAACCCCGTCCTCCGCCTCGCACAAAACTGCAGTCCTCCAGAGCCATTTCGAGTCCAGTGCATCGCACAGTGGGCCCCCTGCTGCTCCCACTTGGGGCCCCGGGCTCCGACGTGCCCCGCCCTCCCAAATAGCCCAGGGTGCGGCACACGACAGCAGCACCAGCGTCGTCCCAATCGTTGCCGCACACAGCGCCCCAACGGCCCTCGTCCGGGTCCAGCACCTCCACACGCCCTTCCAGAGCGTTGGCTCCTGCCGAGAGTCGAACCCGTGCCTCGGGGGCAGTGGCATTCACTTGTTCGGAAAATAGACACCGCCCCTGCTGCCGGTACAAGGGCCCCCCGCCGCACCACCCATGCACGCTGCAGCACTCGCCAGGTCCGCAGGGAGCAAAGCCGTATTGGGCTCCACAGCGGCGGTCCTCTCTGGCAGCACAAGGGGGCGGGCCGGGGACCCTGCAGTCCGCTGGTGGGTCGCCCGGTTCTGAAGAGATGCAAGCGGTTGTACAGCGGTAGAGAGGGCTGAACAGGGGTGGTGAGTTGTTGAAGAGCAGTGGGGTGCAGCTTAACTCTGCTGGACAGACGAGACAACAGTGCCGCACCAACCAGACCCACCCCCCCCATCGTTGAGGTTTGGATGTCCTCAAAGGTGGGCCGTGCAGGGACCATGGGGTTGGTTGCGCTCGCATCTCCTCCTCCTCCTCCTCCACGCCCGTTGCACGGCCAAACCCCCGCCCGGTGTACAGCTACACCCCCGCAAATTTCGTTGTACAGTGGGCACTACCTCAAATACAGGGGGGGGGGGGGGGATCACCGGGAATTTTTCGCACGAGAAAATTTCGCACCGGGCTTATTTCGCACAGTACCCTGAAAATCCCGCGGGAAATTTCGCACCCTTCTAGGATTGTACTGTTTACTACTGGGCAATTCCTGTGTTGCACTGCCAAATTCCAGCGGATTCCAGGATTGTTTTGCGAATTTCCAGGAGCTTCCAGGATTGCATTCTTTACTTTCAGGGGGTTCCTGCATGACCTGGTTCTCAATCCCATGCCCCAAGGTCCAAAGCAATCCAGCCCCTTTATCTGCTTATCTGCTTTGGGGCACAACAAACACCAATTCCCTTATTATCCGGGATTCCTTGGTCCCTGACCCTGATCCTTGAGTCCCCGGAGCCTTCCCCCCTCCCCGGGACGTTCGCGTGGACTGTGGGCGTATAGACACCCTCCAGCCGGGGAGGGAGTCCGGATTCCGGGGCCGCCTCCATCCTCTTCCCACACTGAGAAGCTCAAAAGCGAGAGAACGAAGAGGTGGTGAAAATGCGCCCCAGTGGCTAAATTTCGCACCGGGTTTATTTCGCACAGTGGCCTGAAAATTGAGCGGGAAATTTCGCACACATTTGAAATACGAAATTTCCCACAACGAAATATTCCCCCCGCGAAATATCCCTTCCCCCCTGTACGTTGAGAGGACACAGAATGTGTCAGCATCTGCAGTGGTTTAGGCTTTTATGGGGTTTGGTGGGCAGCATGCATGGACGGCCTACAGGAGACCAGAGGGGTGGAGAAGGTTGAACAGGGATAACGAGGGTTGTAGCGCATTGCAGCAGGTTTCAGAGGGTTGGTGAGGATTGCAGAGTTGTGATGAGGCTGGCGAGGGCCGTCGAGATTGAGCACAGGTGAAAGAGTGATGTGAAGAGTTGAGGAGGGGTGTAGAACATTTATGAGGGACGGGGGTTATCATCAAAGCTGATGGATTGATCAGCATTGGCGACGGCAGAGGAGGGTGATACAGGGGGGTGGGAGGCTGGGGACGGTTCATGATGGTCAGGATGAGGCTTGACAGAACCCAGAGAGTTGAGGGCTGGCAGATGAGGGCTGCAGAGGGATTTGGAGGGATGGGTCTCCTCCTCCTCCTTCCTCCTCCTCCCCACTCCCTTTGACCCCGCCCCAGGTAGCACAAACTGCTGAGCAGCAGCGTCACCAGCATCTGTTGGATCAGGGGACCGCATGCATCACGCAGGCACTATACATTGCACTCATTGCAGCCCTGTTGCAAAACAATGCAGGAGATCACACACACCTGATGGGATGCCATCGGGGCAAGGACAATGGCAATGACTGGGTGACTCTGAAGATGGGGATGGAGGCTGTGGGTAAGATGAGGGGGGTGGGAGTGCAGTTGGCCATAGCGCTGGGGATGGGGAAGGGGTAGTGGATGAGAACGCAGATGAATATGGCGAGGAAGACGGGGACTGTGATGCAGATGACGACGGGGTTTGAAATGGCAATGGAGATGGGGAAGAGACTGCAGACGAAGTAGGCAAAATGGACGGTGATGGCGAAGGGTCTGAAAATCGGGGTTGGGATGCAAGAGGGCCGGCAGGCGGCGACCAGGAGTGGTGCAGTGATGGTGCTCGTGAGGAAGGTGGGGACGGTGACTGCGATGAGGCTGGGGACAGGGAAGTGGTTGGAAATCGCGAAGGGGATGGGGGCGAAGTGGGAGGTGGTGCAACAGATGGGGTTTGTGGCGGTCGTGGGAACGGGAATGTAGATGTGGATGGTGATGGTGATGCAACTGGGGATCTGAGTGAGGAAGCAGAAGAGGATGGGGACAACGAGGTGGGTGGAACCGGGGAGGAGGAAGGGGGTGGTTGAGCGGGGTGCAGGGATGGGGATGGGGGTAGGGGTAATAATGCGGATGCTGAGGGGGAGGGATGTGGTTTTGGAGATGGGCTACGCGCTGGTGATGGGGGCAGGAAAGGTGATACGGATGCAGGTGGCACTGGGGACGTTAAAGATGGGGTTGCAAAAGGTAAAGAACAAGATTGAGAGGAGTGGGTAGACGGCGCCGGAATCAGGTATGATGACGGAGAAGGGTATTGCGACGAGGATGGGGTGAAGGTGGGGGATGCTGCGGGGAAGGGGGCCTGCGCTGCGGATGGACGTGGCGATAGGGACGGATAAGGGGATGTTAGTGGGCTCAGGGATCGTGTTGGGGTTGCTATTGGGGATGAGGAGGGCGACGGAGATGCAGAAGCGGAGGAAAACAGCGGTGATAAGTGTTGTGATGGCTGCTGTGATGAGAATCCGAATGGGGTGGATGGCCGCCAAGATGGGATGGGGGCCGGAGATGGAGGTTGCGATGGGATCGGGCTTCGGATTTGGGACGATGGAGCGGAATTCGGCTGTGGGGAAGATGGCCGCAACGATAGAGGCAAGGCAGGGGATGAGGATGGGCCCAGCGGTCCTGATAACAGCGTAGATGACGACGGGGATGCGGGGAGAGATGGCAGCGGTGATGGGATTGGTGATGGCGATGCCGAATGGGATGGAGATGGGCTTGGGATCGGAGGTGGTGAGGGGGAGGCAATGGGCGATGGAGAGGGACCTGGTGTGGGTGATGGGACAGGGGGTTGGGAGGGTGCTGCTGACGTGGATGGTGATGTGGATGGTGATGGAGATGCGGAGGGAGATGGCAGCGGTGATGGGATTGGTGATGGCGATGCCGAATGGGATGAAGATGGGCTTGGGATCGGAGATGGTGAGGGGGGGGCAATGGGCGATGGAGAGGGACCTGGTGTGGGGGGTGGGACAGGGGGTTGGGAGGGTGCTGCTGACGTGGATGGTGATGTGGATGGTGATGGAGATGCGGAGGGAGATGGCAGCGGTGATGGGATTGGTGATGGCGATGCCGAATGGGATGGAGATGGGCTTAGGATCGGAGATGGTGAGGGGGAGGCGATGGGCGATGGAGAGGGACCTGGTGTGGGGGATGGGACAGGGGATTGGGAGGGTGCTGCTGACGTGGATGGTGATGTGGATGGTGATGGAGATGCGGAGGGAGATGGCAGCGGTGATGGGATTGGTGATGGCGATGCCGAATGGGATGGAGATGGGCTTAGGATCGGAGACGGTGAGGGGGAGGCGATGGGCGATGGAGATGGACCTGGTGTTGGGGATGGGACAGGGGATTGGGAGGGTGCTGCTGACGTGGATGGTGATGTAGATGGTGATGGAGATGCGGAGGGAGATGGCAGCGGTGATGGGATTGGTGATGGCGATGCCGAATGGGATGAAGATGGGCTTGGGATTGGAGATGGTGAGGGGGAGGCGATGGGCGATGGAGAGGGACCTGGTGTGGGGGATGGGACAGGGGATTGGGAGGGTGCTGCTGACGTGGATGGTGATGTGGATGGTGATGGAGATGCGGAGGGAGATGGCAGCGGTGATGGGATTGGTGATGGCGATGCCGAATGGGATGGAGATGGGCTTGGGATCGGAGATGGTGAGGGGGAGGCGATGGGCGATGGAGATGGACCTGGTGTGGGGGATGGGACAGGGGATTGGGAGGGTGCTGCTGACGTGGATGGTGATGTGGATGGTGATGGAGATGCGGAGGGAGATGGCAGCGGTGATGGGATTGGTGATGGCGATGCTGAATGGGATGGAGATGGGCTTGGGATCGGAGATGGTGAGGGGGAGGCAATGGGCGATGGAGAGGGACCTGGTGTGGGGGATGGGACAGGGGATTGGGAGGGTGCTGCTGACGTGGATGGTGATGTGGATGGTGATGGAGATGCGGAGGGAGATGGCAGCGGTGATGGGATTGGTGATGGCGATGCCGAATGGGATGGAGATGGGCTTAGGATCGGAGATGGTGAGGGGGAGGCAATGGGCGATGGAGATGGACCTGGTGCGGGGGATGGGACAGGGGATTGGGAGGGTGCTGCTGACGTGGATGGTGATGTGGATGGTGATGGAGATGCGGAGGGAGATGGCAGCGGTGATGGGATTGGTGATGGCGATGCCGAATGGGATGGAGATGGGCTTGGGATCGGAGACGGTGAGGGGGAGGCGATGGGCGATGGAGAGGGACCTGGTGAGGAGGATGGGACAGGGGATTGGGAGGGTGCTGCTGACGTGGATGGTGATGTGGATGGTGATGGAGATGCGGAGGGAGATGGCAGCGGTGATGGGATTGGTGATGGCGATGCCGAATGGGATGGAGATGGGCTTGGGATCGGAGATGGTGAGGGGGAGGCAATGGGCGATGGAGATGGACCTGGTGTGGGGGATGGGACAGGGGATTGGGAGGGTGCTGCTGACGTGGATGGTGATGTGGATGGTGATGGAGATGCGGAGGGAGATGGCAGCGGTGATGGGATTGGTGATGGCGATGCCGAATGGGATGGAGATGGGCTTAGGATCGGAGACGGTGAGGGGGAGGCGATGGGCGATGGAGATGGACCTGGTGTTGGGGATGGGACAGGGGATTGGGAGGGTGCTGCTGACGTGGATGGTGATGTGGATGGTGATGGAGATGCGGAGGGAGATGGCAGCGGTGATGGGATTGGTGATGGCGATGCCGAATGGGATGGAGATGGGCTTAGGATCGGAGATGGTGAGGGGGAGGCGATGGGCGATGGAGAGGGACCTGGTGTGGGGGATGGGACAGGGGATTGGGAGGGTGCTGCTGACGTGGATGGTGATGTGGATGGTGATGGAGATGCGGAGGGAGATGGCAGCGGTGATGGGATTGGTGATGGCGATGCCGAATGGGATGGAAATGGGCTTGGGATCGGAGATGGTGAGGGGGGGGCAATGGGCGATGGAGAGGGACCTGGTGTGGGGGATGGGACAGGGGATTGGGAGGGTGCTGCTGACGTGGATGGTGATGTGGATGGTGATGGAGATGCGGAGGGAGATGGCAGCGGTGATGGGATGGGTGATGGCGATGCCGAATGGGATGGAGATGGGCTTCGGATCGGAGATGGTGAGGGGGAGGCGATGGGCGATGGAGAGGGACCTGGTGAGGAGGATGGGACAGGGGATTGGGAGGGTGCTGCTGACGTGGATGGTGATGTGGATGGTGATGGAGATGCGGAGGGAGATGGCAGCGGTGATGGGATTGGTGATGGCGATGCCGAATGGGATGGAGATGGGCTTGGGATCGGAGATGGTGAGGGGGAGGCAATGGGCGATGGAGAGGGACCTGGTGTGGGGGATGGGACAGGGGATTGGGAGGGTGCTGCTGACGTGGATGGTGATGTGGATGGTGATGGAGATGCGGAGGGAGATGGCAGCGGTGATGGGATTGGTGATGGCGATGCCGAATGGGATGGAGATGGGCTTAGGATCGGAGATGGTGAGGGGGAGGCGATGGGCGATGGAGATGGACCTGGTGTGGGGGATGGGACAGGGGATTGGGAGGGTGCTGCTGACGTGGATGGTGATGTGGATGGTGATGGAGATGCGGAGGGAGATGGCAGCGGTGATGGGATTGGTGATGGCGATGCCGAATGGGATGGAGATGGGCTTGGGATCGGAGATGGTGAGGGGGAGGCAATGGGCGATGGAGAGGGACCTGGTGTGGGGGATGGGACAGGGGATTGGGAGGGTGCTGCTGACGTGGATGGTGATGTGGATGGTGATGGAGATGCGGAGGGAGATGGCAGCGGTGATGGGATTGGTGATGGCGATGCCGAATGGGATGGGGATGGGCTTGGGATCGGAGATGGTGAGGGGGAGGCGATGGGCGATGGAGAGGGACCTGGTGAGGAGGATGGGACAGGGGATTGGGAGGGTGCTGCTGACGTGGATGGTGATGTGGATGGTGATGGAGATGCGGAGGGAGATGGCAGCGGTGATGGGATTGGTGATGGCGATGCCGAATGGGATGGAGATGGGCTTAGGATCGGAGATGGTGAGGGGGAGGCAATGGGCGATGGAGAGGGACCTGGTGTGGGGGATGGGACAGGGGATTGGGAGGGTGCTGCTGACGTGGATGGTGATGTGGATGGTGATGGAGATGCGGAGGGAGATGGCAGCGGTGATGGGATTGGTGATGGCGATGCCGAATGGGATGGAGATGGGCTTAGGATCGGAGATGGTGAGGGGGAGGCAATGGGCGATGGAGATGGACCTGGTGTGGGGGATGGGACAGGGGATTGGGAGGGTGCTGCTGACGTGGATGGTGATGTGGATGGTGATGGAGATGCGGAGGGAGATGGCAGCGGTGATGGGATTGGTGATGGCGATGCCGAATGGGATGGAGATGGGCTTGGGATCGGAGATGGTGAGGGGGAGGCGATGGGCGATGGAGAGGGACCTGGTGTGGGGGATGGGACAGGGGATTGGGAGGGTGCTGCTGACGTGGATGGTGATGTGGATGGTGATGGAGATGCGGAGGGAGATGGCAGCGGTGATGGGATTGGTGATGGCGATGCCGAATGGGATGGAGATGGGCTTAGGATCGGAGACGGTGAGGGGGAGGCGATGGGCGATGGAGATGGACCTGGTGTGGGGGATGGGACAGGGGGTTGGGAGGGTGCTGCTGACGTGGATGGTGATGTGGATGGTGATGGAGATGCGGAGGGAGATGGCAGCGGTGATGGGATTGGTGATGGCGATGCCGAATGGGATGGGGATGGGCTTGGGATCGGAGATGGTGAGGGGGAGGCGATGGGCGATGGAGAGGGACCTGGTGAGGAGGATGGGACAGGGGATTGGGAGGGTGCTGCTGACGTGGATGGTGATGTGGATGGTGATGGAGATGCGGAGGGAGATGGCAGCGGTGATGGGATTGGTGATGGCGATGCCGAATGGGATGGAGATGGGCTTAGGATCGGAGATGGTGAGGGGGAGGCAATGGGCGATGGAGAGGGACCTGGTGTGGGGGATGGGACAGGGGATTGGGAGGGTGCTGCTGACGTGGATGGTGATGTGGATGGTGATGGAGATGCGGAGGGAGATGGCAGCGGTGATGGGATTGGTGATGGCGATGCCGAATGGGATGGAGATGGGCTTAGGATCGGAGATGGTGAGGGGGAGGCAATGGGCGATGGAGATGGACCTGGTGTGGGGGATGGGACAGGGGATTGGGAGGGTGCTGCTGACGTGGATGGTGATGTGGATGGTGATGGAGATGCGGAGGGAGATGGCAGCGGTGATGGGATTGGTGATGGCGATGCCGAATGGGATGAAAATGGGCTTGGGATTGGAGATGGTGAGGGGGAGGCAATGGGCGATGGAGAGGGACCTGGTGTGGGGGATGGGACAGGGGATTGGGAGGGTGCTGCTGACGTGGATGGTGATGTGGATGGTGATGGAGATGCGGAGGGAGATGGCAGCGGTGATGGGATTGGTGATGGCGATGCCGAATGGGATGGAGATGGGCTTAGGATCGGAGACGGTGAGGGGGAGGCGATGGGCGATGGAGATGGACCTGGTGTGGGGGATGGGACAGGGGATTGGGAGGGTGCTGCTGACGTGGATGGTGATGTGGATGGTGATGGAGATGCGGAGGGAGATGGCAGCGGTGATGGGATTGGTGATGGCGATGCCGAATGGGATGGAGATGGGCTTAGGATCGGAGATGGTGAGGGGGAGGCGATGGGCGATGGAGAGGGACCTGGTGTGGGGGATGGGACAGGGGATTGGGAGGGTGCTGCTGACGTGGATGGTGATGTGGATGGTGATGGAGATGCGGAGGGAGATGGCGGCGGTGATGGGATTGGTGATGGCGATGCCGAATGGGATGGAAATGGGCTTGGGATCGGAGATGGTGAGGGGGGGGCAATGGGCGATGGAGAGGGACCTGGTGTGGGGGATGGGACAGGGGATTGGGAGGGTGCTGCTGACGTGGATGGTGATGTGGATGGTGATGGAGATGCGGAGGGAGATGGCAGCGGTGATGGGATTGGTGATGGCGATGCCGAATGGGATGGAGATGGGCTTAGGATCGGAGATGGTGAGGGGGAGGCAATGGGCGATGGAGATGGACCTGGTGTTGGGGATGGGACAGGGGATTGGGAGGGTGCTGCTGACGTGGATGGTGATGTGGATGGTGATGGAGATGCGGAGGGAGATGGCAGCGGTGATGGGATTGGTGATGGCGATGCCGAATGGGATGGAGATGGGCTTGGGATCGGAGATGGTGAGGGGGAGGCAATGGGCGATGGAGAGGGACCTGGTGTGGGGGATGGGACAGGGGATTGGGAGGGTGCTGCTGACGTGGATGGTGATGTGGATGGTGATGGAGATGCGGAGGGAGATGGCAGCAGTGATGGGATTGGTGATGGCGATGCCGAATGGGATGGAGATGGGCTTAGGATCGGAGATGGTGAGGGGGAGGCGATGGGCGATGGAGAGGGACCTGGTGTGGGGGATGGGACAGGGGATTGGGAGGGTGCTGCTGACGTGGATGGTGATGTGGATGGTGATGGAGATGCGGAGGGAGATGGCAGCGGTGATGGGATTGGTGATGCCGATGCCGAATGGGATGGAAATGGGCTTGGGATCGGAGACGGTGAGGGGGAGGCGATGGGCGATGGAGAGGGACCTGGTGTGGGGGATGCGACAGGGGATTGGGAGGGTGCTGCTGACGTGGATGGTGATGTGGATGGTGATGGAGATGCGGAGGGAGATGGCAGCGGTGATGGGATTGGTGATGGCGATGCCGAATGGGATGGAGATGGGCTTAGGATCGGAGACGGTGAGGGGGAGGCGATGGGCGATGGAGATGGACCTGGTGTTGGGGATGGGACAGGGGATTGGGAGGGTGCTGCTGACGTGGATGGTGATGTGGATGGTGATGGAGATGCGGAGGGAGATGGCAGCGGTGATGGGATTGGTGATGGCGATGCCGAATGGGATGGAGATGGGCTTAGGATCGGAGATGGTGAGGGGGAGGCGATGGGCGATGGAGAGGGACCTGGTGTGGGGGATGGGACAGGGGGTTGGGAGGGTGCTGCTGACGTGGATGGTGATGTGGATGGTGATGGAGATGCGGAGGGAGATGGCAGCGGTGATGGGATTGGTGATGGCGATGCCGAATGGGATGGAGATGGGCTTGGGATCGGAGATGGTGAGGGGGAGGCAATGGGCGATGGAGATGGACCTGGTGTGGGGGATGGGACAGGGGATTGGGAGGGTGCTGCTGACGTGGATGGTGATGTGGATGGTGATGGAGATGCGGAGGGAGATGGCAGCGGTGATGGGATTGGTGATGGCGATGCCGAATGGGATGGAAATGGGCTTGGGATTGGAGACGGTGAGGGGGAGGCGATGGGCGATGGAGAGGGACCTGGTGTGGGGGATGGGACAGGGGATTGGGAGGGTGCTGCTGACGTGGATGGTGATGTGGATAGTGATGGAGATGCGGAGGGAGATGGCAGCGGTAATGGGATTGGTGATGGGGATGGCGAAGGAGATGCGGAGGTGTATGGGAATGGGAGTAGTACTGCCGACAAGGATGGTGAGGGAGATGGTGGTGGATTTATGTACGTGGATGTGGAAGGGGATGAGGAAGGAGATACGAATGGGGATGAGGGTAGGGCTGCAGAACGAGATGGGTGTGGCCTTCGGATCGGAGATAGTAAAGGGGAGGGACTTGGTGATGGAGATAGTCTTGACAAAGGAGGACTACATGACGGCACTGAGGGTAGTGATGGTGATGGTGCTGCGGAGAGAGATGGGTGTGATTTGATTGGTGATAGGGTTGTAGATGCTGCTAGTGACGGGGATGGCGATGGGGAAGGAGTTGGCAACGGAGATGGACGTGGTCGCGCAGATGGAAGCCGGGAGTCGGGTGGAGGTGGGGAAGGGGGTGGGGTTGGGAATGGTGATGGGGAGGGAGCTGGTGATGGGATGGGATTTTGTGATGCGGATCGGAAGGGTGATTGAGCTGGGATCGGTGATGGCGATGAGATTGCGGCAGGGGGAGCTGTGGGTGTCGATGGGGCGGGGGATGGCAATGCAGGTAAGGATAGTGGAGCAAAGGGAGACGGTGAGGGATTTGTGTGCGTGGAATGCGATGCGAATGCGGATGAGAACAGGGCTGGGGAGGGGGCTGTTGATGGCGTGAGGGCTTGGGGTGGCGACAGAAATGGTGAAGGGAAAGGAGATGGGCTTCGAATTGGGGACAGTGAAGGGGAAAGAAGGCGTGGTGGCGACGGTTGTGATAAGGGACGGGATGGGTTTGGGGATGGTGATGGTGATGCCATGGGCGGTGGGGCTGCAGAGAGACGTGGGGGTGGTGTTGGGATTGGAGATGGGGATCGGGATGGGGATGTTCTGCGCGACGGGGAGATAGGGGATGGGTATGGGAGTTGAACTGGCGACCAAGGCACATATGGCGATCCGGAAAAGGCAGATGGTGATGAGGCTGGAGAGGTGAATGGCGATGACGATGGTGAAACGGGAGGGGGTGGCGATGGTGGGGTCGGGGAGGGCGTTAGGGGTGGGGATGGAGAAGGAGAAGGAGATGCTGCTGGCGACACGGAAGGGAGCGATGGTGGCGGGGTCGGGGATGAGGATGGGGATGGGGATGGGGATGGTGATGGTGAGATTGCACACGTGCAGGACAGGAGAATCCTGCTATAAATGGCAGAACCGTGTTGTAGAGCGATGCCCACGCCTTCCGTGAACGTTGCCGCTGCGCGGCCGTCTTGCGCCATGAAAGCGGCATAGGCACTGATCACCACCGCGCTGTCAAAGGTGGGGGTCATGGGGCATTGGAAATCCAGAACATCGGCGTAATTTGTATCCCCCGAAAGCAATACGTCGTATGCCTTGGACGTCACGGTATTGGCGGGAGGGCGACCGAATGTGTCCTGATACTTGTACTGGCCGATGGACCGCAGATCCGCAATATCATTACCGACCCACAAGTAAGTCTACAGACAACACGAAAGGCGCAAGCAAGGCGCGCGCTGCCCCTGCACTGCTCATATGGTCCCGTCCGTCTCCGTCTGCTTGAGTTACGTTCGACGCAAAACCCAACCGGTTCCCGCGTAGGTATCGAAGTTTGGAGCGTGCGTCATGCACCACTGATGGCCGTACAGGACTTTGCACAACGTGCCCTCGGCGTGCATGCAAGCTCGTGACAGTGCCAAAATGCTACGAGAGGAATGGGAGGCACTCCGAAGCACAATGGTGTGGATGGCCTAGCCATACATGGCTCAAAATGATCAGCTCGACGTGGGGATCATTTGGAGTCGCGTGACGTTGGGGGTCAGCGTTTTTCAAAATCGGCCGACTAGACCCTAGGGTCAAAATAATTTGCGGGGCCGCTTCGCCGCCCAAGTGAGACCAACTTTGGTCGCATTTCGAACCCCAACGGCACCTAATCTCTGTGCCGATTCGCAGACACGAATCGAAGGGAAGCATGACACGGCACGTGGAACAAGGATGTCGCACACAGGACACATACTCTGTACAACGTCCAAGGGGCATCCGCTTGATATATGAAACGCAGCGTGTTCATGTTTACAAGCTGAGCACAGCCTTTGCCTGCAATCACACCGCCAGGGGAAGCCATATTCGCGCACCAAGTTCCATTGGCCACGGCACCTCCCGTTACAGCCTCTGCCACTGTGACATTGGGGTTGACGCAAAGTTGGCCTGCACCAAGGCCGCAAAATAGTGTGGCGAAGAGAATAACCACCTTCATGTCAACAACTTCGCATTACAACACACGCTGGAAGAGACAGATTGACACGAACGCCCAGCATGAAAATCAAGGGACGGATTGTCAAGTGACGATTTCCTGGTCTTGCGCATGACGTGCTTGCTCATGACGTGTGTTCGTGCAAGTCTATGACAATCGGCATGGCACAAGAGCAACTTCTTTGGGCGGGGGGGGGGGGGGGGTACGGTGTGGTGGGATTTGGTGCAAAGTTGTGATACGTAGCATCAGCCGAATGGTATAAGTAACAATGAGCAGCCCATATGGCGTACCGAAGAGAGGTGGAAGGCTCGTGCAAGGGGTCAACAATCATTCACAGGTGCAAGGCTATGTATGAGCAAGACCCGCACTCAAAATGTATGAAAAGCTATATAATCTTGGTAGGAGCAATCCAGCAACAAATCATGCAAATAACTCTTCGGTGAAATCCCATAATGCTGCAAAGTGCAAAACATTGAGTGCCGATGTGCACAAAGGTAGCATGTGTGATGTCGCACTTCTTTTCATAGTGCGCGCCTATTTTTGCTGCTAATGTTATGCGTGTATTTTGTAAACAACAACAACAATGCGAGGGCAAGAACAAAAGCTTCTCAAACGGCCATAACCTGCATACGCATGTGCCACATTGTGCGACAGTGCAAGACTTAAACACATTTTGGTTCACGCTTGTATTCCGAATGTCCACACATAGGTAAAACCACGGTGTCTGACTACATCCGGGTGCAGGCTCCGGTTTCTGCTATATGTCTACAACATGCCCTGCATACGTCTCATAGGCTAGGACCATGTGTCCCCACGCATGTGCAATCATTCATTGATATGCCATGGTCGGGACGTCGTGGTACAGCACTCAACAAGTGATAAAGGGTAGAAATGCAACACAATGTTACGTTGGTCCATTTGCAGTCTTCTTGTTCGAAAAGGCAACAACTTTGCCCATGGCAATCAAGGAGTGGAGGGTGCACCCAAACCCCACTGCTGCTAGGGGTTGACTACAATTTTAAAAAAAAGAAAAAAAAGTGTCATACCACAAGCTGTGGAGTGTGAGGTCTGGTTCAGTGGATGCCATAATACCCATCCTAACCGACAGGAAGAGCCAATCCTCAGATTTGATGTGTCCACATTCCCTGATTGGAAGCAGCTGGAGCGGGATGCAGCATACACAGGGTGAGGTTGAAAGTGTAAATTGCAATAGGACGTGACTTGCAAAGCACTCAAAGCAAAACACCGTGCAAAGAGTCACGAATTTTGTGTGGCATTTCTGCGGCCGGTGGATGCCACAATGCATGGGCAGGCAGTTCGAAATACATTTGGGACTGCAATCCCCAAGCGTCACTGGGAATGGAAGGGCATCTGACGAAACATTATTCTACACCAGACAACGGCCGGTCTGTGCACTGTTGCGCTGTTCCAGACCCTGGAATGCCCGTCCATTGCGCTGCCGCTGCATGCATAGAACATTTTGTTTGCTCGTTAGGTCACAGAGCCTTGAATAGTGACTGGTTTCATCGGTTGGCTCGAGTCAATCCTTGAAATACCGTAAGATTACCTTTGTGGACACAAGCATTGATGCGCTACAGTACGAAGACCAGGGTTCTCCGGATTGCATTCGCAAGGAACCATGATGAGCATGCGATTAATCGCTATCCGGTACGACACGGTACAATACGGTACTCCAACCACCAAAGGTTGCAACGCCGCATCCTGTGGCTATTTGTACGTGAGTATCTTCAACGTTTTGCAGCGATATTTCACGCCACGTTAACAACCCTAACCCTAACGATGAAACATATCGGGCCTTGCACCTTCAAGATGAAAAACATCAATTTCGACAAGCAATATCCCGTTGACTTCATAATTGCTGGCGCCGCGCTCTGCCATCATCCATCATCCATCAAGATCGCGAGCATGACAGTCGGCATGATCAACTGCCATGCCCATCGTGTCAACCACCTCATCACCAGCATGATGGCCATCACGCCCCAACAAGATGACCAACATCATGAGGGCATCACAATCAACCATCATGCTCATGATGATCCAACTGCATCATGACAGTCAGCACGTTTCATGATCCGTCACGTGTTCACTCATGATGTATGCATTGTGCTGCGTGTGTACAGGAGTGCTCCTCCAACCCACTCTCAATAGCCTCTTTCCATTGCAGTCGTATTTCCACGTGAAGTGTTGCAGAAATAAAATGCAACAGAGAAGAGTTGTCCCAAATGTAGAGAGGAGAACATCAGAGAATAACAAGAAGAAGATAGGCGTAGAGAAAGAAAACGCCTTTTTGGTGACGTTTGTCCAGCGAATTGAGCACTGCTCGACGCTGCTGCCTTCTGTACTACATGACATACAATACTTCAATATCAATAAGAAGAAGAAGCAATGGTCTGCGGGCTCACCCAATGGGACTGGCTTCTCAGCAAAAAGTCGAGGGAAGGCCCCGGCAAATCAGAATTTATAAAGGTTCGCATTGCAACGGTGACCACGCCGTAGAATTCGTAGATAGAATGAATATAACACAAAACAACATTCACAGTGTCCCTTTGGCTTCCATCTTTTGCCACTTGCCATGATTTGCCACTTGCCACGAATCTCTTCTGTAGTGCTCTGGGGTACTCCAAACCGTCTACCACAACAAAATAGTAAACAACGAAGCAACGAAAGGGGGGTACTCCCGTAGTTCAGTGGTCAGAGGCATAAAATCGTAGGCGTCTGCCATGGGTGCAATTCCCAGCCTGCCCCAATACCTCACGTGCCGAGGAGGTCCTGAGAAGGGTTGTGTACAAATCCGGAAGGGCCAACCAACCCCACCAACGGAGTGGGTAGCCCCGTGGTTAGGCACCCTTGGTTTCAGGAACATCTGTACCGGGTTCAAGTCAGGCGATTTGCAAATTACCCTCCACTACTGGAGTACATACATTTACCCCTGCGTACAGCCGTATGCACTGTAGCACGCTGCGGGTCCTGTATCCCCCTGTACCCCCCTCCTCCTCTTTGCAAAAGCATGGCTCACGTCGGGGAAAACAAAGGTCAGATAAGGACAAGGCCGTGCTTACACCTTTCGCCACAGGTCACAGACCGGATGTGGATGCATCGCCATTCCCAATCCACTTCATCCGGTGCAGAAATGAGTTGCACTGCAGGACAGAGAGTTGGGACGAGCAGACACCACTCTGGTCTGTATGGCCCAGCCTGTCTTTCCCACTACAATGCGCCCGTCCCCCGACCTCAAAAACGGTGGTCACAACAGCAACCTGTAGCTGCATTGAACGGTTGGGGGGACGCATGTTGGGGGCATTGCTCAGCACGGCAGGAGGAAGGGGGGTAGAATGGGGCAGAACGTGAAGCAGGTGAAGTCGCTGCTTTTCCGCATTTAGTCACAAGCGGCACCTCGCCAAGCGCAGCCGCACTTGTTGAATGCAAGCACCGATTCGGCAGATACTCTTACGTCCTTCTAATCATGGGTCCCACATACGAACCCATTCGTGGTTGAGGGATGACAATGCTGCTCGATGCAGACAAAGTGTACGTGACCCAACAGGCAACAAGCAGACGCAACCAGCGCCAGGTCAGGTGCTTCTGCACCCTGGGGCACTGAACTAGGAACGTCATACATCACATGATGCAGGGAGCCCCCATTTTTGCTGTGCCCCGTCCTTTGCGCCCCCCCCCCCCCTCCTCCCCCGTTTTAGGGGGAGGAAGTCCACTGATTCGGGCTGGGGTAAATCGGCATAAACCAGGGCAGGGGAGTGGGGTTTGCTGTCTCCACACTCTGCGAGGGCCCAGAAACCCCTTCCTTTTGGTTGTTGTGCACTTACAGCCCTTTGGAAACCCACAGTATGTCAGATTATTTCGAAAAGAAGTCACCCCTTGGTCTTGATGCCATCCATGAGCATTACTGTATCAAAGATATCCTTTTCCTCCTTGCGGCCTGCCTCACCATGGAGCCACTTGAGCTCAGCGACCAAAAATGAGGCACCATGTTCAGTAGCATCACATGCTGAGGACCATCGCATATCAGTATAATCAGGCAAGTTTTCGCCAACAAAGGCAATGTACCTTTGCTGCCTGGAGGTGGACCAGTTTCCATGCACCAGGGTCCACATATACTTCATACATGTACAATCATGTTCGGGTGTTCCTGCAATTCTGCAGCAAATTGATTTCCTGTGTGGCCCCAGCAGGTGCGCAATTTAGCATTTTCGAAGAAAAGCAGCCAAATGCTCCCTGGAGGATTTGCGGTGGCTTTTCCAGATGTTGTTCCTGAGACCGGGCCTGTCGAGATGCGTCAAGGTCATTGGTTGAAGTCAATGTTGAGCCCTTGCGGAAACGAACAGAACAGTCTGCCATGAGAATTGTCTGTTAACAGAAATGCAACACAGTTGCACATAGGCATTTCTCACCAAAACACAGGCACCTTCATTAAATGGTCTTTTTTGCCACTACTGCCAAAATACCACTGATTCGGGCTAACGGTTCGGGCTGATGCGGGCAAACCGGGTCCCGAAAAGGGGGGGGGGGGGGCTTGCCTTTGGCCATCAACAGAAGCTTGTCCCGTCCCGCTTGCCCATGGCCCCGCGGCCCAGCAGTGCTGGCGGCCTTTGTCATGGCTGGAGCACTGAAGTAGGAATCGCCTTTTCGCGAGGCATGAGGCACGGCCTGCGGAAACTGGGAACCGGCACCAGACAGCCCCCGCCACAGCCCAATTCGGCGAAGAAATCCCAACAATTCGGCAGAACAATTCGGCGGGCCTATTTTTCGGCGAAATGCTTCCCAGTCACCAGGATTATGGCCCTGGCCCCCCAAACGCACTGTCCCTTTGGTTGCTGTGTTGTCAGGGACATGTGGAAACCCTTATTAGCTGAAAAAACATTTTCATCCTGCTGGATCTATAAGACCAAAAATGGCGTCTGCCAAACGAAAATGATTGGTTGAATGGTTATAGTGTTGGATTACAAAACACCAAGAAATGGGGGTACCCTGGTTCAGACCCCAATGGGGTAAATTTTATGACCTGGACCCAGAGTCAAAGACAGGTTTTTGGAAGTGTCCGGGGGGTAACTTGGTCCCACCGTTTCAGTTTGCGGCGCATTTTTTTTCATGTGCACGGGAAAACTGTGCACTTTCTGAATATCCAAGAGGTGTTAATTGGTATAAGAAGTGGAAGACTCGGCAACCTCGCATTCCCCAGACACAACTACAGAATCCACTGCAGGCGCCAGTAGCCCGGAATCCACTGACTGGGGGCCTGATGATGAGCTGCCCAAAGAACGGCGGCTGAAGAACGCACTGGGCCATGCAGAGCGAACACAAAATTCGCAAACTGCCCCCTCACTGGCATCGGGATACTTGTCCCGAAGAAAAGTTTGATCAGCGGAGGACAACGAATCCCAGGGGACCAAAGACACTTTTTGTGGACAGTAAAAACACTTCATGGTGCCAATCTGAACAACGAATGTACAAAGAAAAGGTATTATGCAGTATCCCAAAGTAAGTGACACCTCCAACTCAGGTGACGCAGAACCCATAAACCCCAACATGTTGGCAAAACGAGGCGGCAAAGTCCCAGAAACCCAGTGATTCGGCAAAACAAATCCGCAAGATTCAGAAACCCAACAATTCGGCAGACCAATTCGGCAAAATCGGCAAAATTCGGCCGCCGAATTGGGGGGAGGGCAGGGGGTTGTGTCCCTGAATGACCGAGACTCTCACGGGCCATTGCAGGACCACAGGGGCATCGGATAGGCACGTGTTCAAAGGGCATTGCACAGATACGAACAGGCGATGGCCCTTGTGCAGCGCTGTGAAATGGCCTCAGAGACTGAACACACAGCGAATGGAGCGAGCGTGCAGTGCGACACTGCGGTCACTCGGGGGTCGTGACATTAGTATCCAGAGGCCCGCAGTGCAACAGTGGCTACGGACATTGTGGCTGAGGACCTGAGGACTGTGATGTGCACGTACCCAGGCAGGCGTTCAGCTGCCAGACAATGAATGAATGAAAGAACGAATGGGGACTGCGTGCATCGGGGCGGTGCACAGTGGGGGCTGTGCACAGTGCAGCGCCTGGAAACTGTTGCCCTTTGCTGGCACCGTGCAAACAGCGCTGCACAATGAATGGCGGTGAAGTGCACAGGCGCGGCACTCAGAAGCCGGGGGCCATGTATGTCACCACCTCGTCGCTAGTGCAGGGGGACATGTACCGGGGGCACGCGGGGACCGGGTACGGGGCACTGGGGCCTGGCACGTCCGAGCGGGGGCTGGCGACCTCCAGGGCCACACTGGACAGACTGAGGGTGCGGAGGGGTGCGGCAGGCCCCGGGCGGGAGGGCGGCGGGGCGCGGGTACACGGGTGCGGGGCCGTGGGTGTGGGCCGGTACGGTGGGCTGCGCCTGGGGGGGTCTGCGGGGCGGCGGGCGGATCGCACAGCGGTGGCGATTGGGGCCGAGCGCTGGGGCGGCAGCGGCTCGTGTGAAGGCTCAACACAATCGCTGCCCGCATCACTGCCCCCGTCGCTGTCCAACGCGAGGGGCTCGGGCCGTGCGTTGACCCCGGGCCCCTCCGTGCGACCGGCCGAGGGCTGCACCGCCAGCCGCGCGACCGACCCGCCGGCGGTGGCCCGCGTCTCGACCTCCCGAATCTCCAGGGCCTCGGCCTTGGCCAAGTGGGCGAGGGCGGGCAGGAATGCGCTGTTCGGCAGCTGCAGCAGAATGGCAGAGGCCTCCCTCCCGCTCCCGACGAGGCCCCGCAGCGCCGCCAACGGCTGCCGCTCGGCAGCCCCCTCCACCATCACGATGTAGTCCACCTCCGCATGGGCCTGCCCCGCCCCCGCCCGCCCGCGCAGCGCGGCCTCCACGCGGAACGCGGTGCCGGGCCGGAACAGCACCTCCGCTTGGTCCGGGTACCGCGAGACCGGCCGCAGGGCCCGCGCCGACGCGCTCCGGAGGAAGAACACCGACCCTTTGTCCCCCGGGACGAACTCCTCGGCCACCGCCCGCCGCGCAGAGGCGCTGGAGAACGCCGGCCAGCACACGGCCTCGCCCTCGCGGTACGCCCCATTGAACCGCACCCCGATGCCGCGGAAGGCTGTGCCCTCGTACGCCGGCAGCCGCTGCAGCCCCTGGTCGAGCTGCCATAGCAGCGGGCGCCAGAAGTCGAGCGCCTGTGCGTCGCGCGCGCGCAGCGCGGCGTTCACCGCGGCGTAGATCTGGTCCCCGTGACCCGCCAGCTCGTACGTGTACACGTAAAGGGGCAGCACGTGCAGAGGGCCGAGCTGCAGCTGCTGCCGCTGCGCCTCATAGACCTTCAGCACCGCGTCCTCGCACATCGAGAGGATGTCCGCGTGCGCAAACCGCAGGCCCAGCGCGTTGTCCGGCAGCGCCTGGCAGAACGCGAGCGTCCCGATGTGCTCGGCGGTGTAGCCGGGGGCGAGGACCGGCGCCGCGTGCGGCACCGCCGTCGGCCCCAGCAGCCCATCGGTGAAGCGCCCCTCGCCCCCCCGCCACGCGCCCCCCACTGACGCCGCCGTGACGCACGAGATGCCGTACGCCTTCATCCACTTGGCCCTCTGCGCGACCTCCTCCGGGACGGAGTAGGCGCCGGCGAGGGCTGCCGCCTTCACGCACCCCAGCCACTCGCGTTGCGCCGCGTCCGGCACGGCCCACGCCCGGCGGCCCTCGTCGCGGGCGGGCGGGCACCAGCGCGGCGGGTCCAGCAGCCCCGCCGCGTGCGCGTGCTCGAGGCCGCACAAGCTCGACGCCCCGGCGGCAAGTCCGTCGGGCGACACCACCCACGCGGCCCCCCAGTCGCGGACCGCACCGCAATCCGGCGTCCACACCCACTCCACGCCGTCCCAGTACTGCACCGCCGTGCGGAAGCGGCACCGCATGGGCGCGGTCCCGGCGTCGTCGCAGTGCGTGAGCGCATCCACGTCGATGACGGCCTTGGCCCCTCGGTGGACCACGCTCAGAGTCCGTCCGGGCTCCCCAAGCGCCGCGCGGATCTGGTGCTGAACGTCGGGTGGGTACGTGTCCCACAGCCCATGCCCGACGTAACACTGCCACTCGAGGCACTCGGGGCGTCGCGTCCTGTATGCCCCGACGGCCAACGTGAGGGTGCCGGGGTCGCCGGACGCGGCGGCGCTCTCCAGCAGCGACACGGCGTGCGGGACCCAGCGCAGCCCCACGTCCGCCGCCAAGAGTGTCGGGTTCGCGCCGTCCGGTGGGGCCAAGGCGAAGTCCGGGGCGAGGCTGCTGCGCGGCGCGGGTGGCGCGCGCGGCGGGTCCGCGTACGCCGCCTCGAATCCCGCGGACGTCCGGAGGCCGCGGGGCGAGAGCCTCTTGAGCACGCGGCGGAACGACAACGGCCTTCGTACCACCTCCCCCGGCCCCTCTTCAGGGGTGCCGGGGCCACCGGGGTCTGAGAAGTCGAGCCACACCTCCGGTGCCGGGCTCCCCAGATGCTCCGACATGCACCAGCCGCGCCGCTCTGGGCCCCTGCCGCCCGCCTCCGGCGCCAAGCAGTAGACGTACCGGCCACGGCCCAGGCCCATGTACACGGGCGCCCCGTTGTAGCTCAACAGCGGCTGGCGGACATACAACTCATCGCCGGCCTCCCCCGGGCCTCGGAGGCGGAGGCTGTGCAGCGGCGGGGCGTGCGGGACCCGCGCATCGAGGCAGCACGGGTGGTCCTCCAGCAGCGCGCCCAGGACGGCCGCGCTGCCACAGCGCGCGGCGTAGTGCGCGGCGCTGGGGCATCCCCGCACCGGCGCCGTCCCGAGGGCCAGGCGCACGCGCAGCACCTCCCGCACGCCCTCGACCGAGTCCTGCTCAACCGCCGCCGCGAGGGTGTGCGCCAGCTCTGCGTCGCTCGCGGGGCCGTCGCACGCGCTGTGCCACCGCTGGAGGTAGTCCGCGGAGCCGCAGGCGGCGCAGTGCGCGGCCCAGCACGCGGCGTGGTACGGGCGGCGCCAGCCCTCGGGGCTGTGCAGCCACGGGGTCGCGATGACCGGCCTCTGGCAGTGCAGGCACCGCAGGCACCGGGTGTGACCCTTGCGTCTGTCGGGGGCCCGAGGTCCCGGCTCAAGCGACGGATGGTCGTCAGTTTGCGCGGCCGGGGCCGGCGGAAGGTACGTCCCGATGAAGCGCCATCGCGAAACCGCCTGGCCGCATCCTGGGCACTCGTACGGCCGGTCGTCGCGCAGCGCGGGGATGCCCACGGAACAGAACAGCGCAGCGCCGAGGGCAATGAGGCACAGCCCCCCCATCATCCACCACGACACGCCCTCGGACTCCAACGCCGCCAGCACCATAACCCACACGACGCCCAGCAGCAGCATCGCAAGGCTCGTCACGAGCCCGCACTCGATCCAGGGGCTGGGCCAGCGCGGGTGCACGCTGGCCGCCCGCCAGCAGCACCGCCGCTGCTCTTTCCGGGCCCAGTACGCCGGCGAGAGGGGTTGGGCCGCCTTGTGCTTCCCGTGCCACCAGCTGCAGCAGGCGGCGATCAGGAGCAGCAATAGGCTGAGCAGAAGGAGTAGCAGCGGCACCCAGCCCGAGGCCGTGTGCACCACCACCAGGTCGGCGACGAACAGGGGGGTGGTGCGCGGGCGACGGGCAGCCCCGGCGCGGGCGCTGCTGATATCCGGCGGATTGTAAAAGATGAGGAGCTGGACGTCTTTGGTGGAGCCCAGGGGTAGCTGCACGCTCTGCCCCACGTGCACGCGCGTGAAGTTGTATGTGCAGGCGTGGCACTGCGGACAGCCCGCGCCGGGGGAGGTGCAGCCAGACTCGATGCGCACTGTGACGTTCCCGTCGCATTTGTGGATGCGGAAGGTCATGCGGTGGTCCTTGAGGCTCGACATCGTGGACGTCCCTGTCTGCACCAAATGCACACAGGCCGCGCTGTAGCCGAACGACAGGGTCGTGTTGCTGAAGTCAACTCCGCTGCCGTCCGCACCCCCGGTACACAACGGCAGCAGGGCGGTCACGGTGGGGCTTGCGGTGGCGGTGGGCAGGGCTGTTGCGGTCGCTGCAGTGGACGGTGTTGCGGTGGCCGTGTTCGATGCCGCGGCGGTCGCGGTGGGCTCCGGGGTCCCGGTCATCGAGGGCGTGAACGTCGCCCCCGCGAGAAATGCGGTGTGGGCGCCCCCAATGGCGACGGCCATGACGGGCCTCGGCATCGGCCGCAGCAGCTCCTGCGGGACGTACACCGGGGCTGTGTGCCCCGTTGCTAATTGGCCCTCCGCGTTGCCCCCGAACACAAAAAGCGCGCGCTCGGCCGTGAGGAACGCCCCATGCGACTCCCCCAGCGCGAGAACGCGGACCGCGCCGCCGGGGCAGTGCCGCATGGGGCGCGGGGACGGGCTGCGGGCCACCCCCGGCCCCAGGCCCAGCCGCCCGTCCCCCGCCGCGCCCATCGCGTAGCACACGCCCCCGGCCACAAACGCGCTGTGGAACGCCCCCAGCGCCACGTGAGTGACGGGCCGCCCGTTGGGGGCGGGCAGGGGCCGGGGCTTGGGCTGGTCGGCATCGTCGGGCCCCAGGCCCAGCTGCCCGTGGGCGTTGCCCCCAAACACGTACAGCGTGCCCCGCACCACAAAGGCCGTGTGCATGGCCCCCAGCGCGACGGCTGTCGCGTTCGCCCCGGCAGCCAGGCGCTGCGGGGTGGCGTACACACCGCCCCCCCCCAGCCCCAGCTGCCCCCGCGTGTTGCTGCCCATCACGAACAGCTCCCCCCCGGCCACGAACGCCGTGTGCGCCCCCCCCGCCGCCACCGCCGTCACGGCCCCGCCGTTGGGGGGCACGACCCGCTCGGGCCACGGCGCCGGGGCGGTGTGACCCAGCCCCAACTGCCCCTCTGCGTTCCGGCCGCATGTGTACAGGGCCCCGCCAGCCATGAAGGCCGTGTGGTAGTCCCCGGCCGCGACCGCCGTGGTCGGCGCGCCGTTGGGGGCCGCCACGTGCTGCGGCGCGCGCGACGCTGGGGCGTGTGGGCCCCGGCCGAGCTGCCCGTGGGCGTTGGAGCCCATAGCGTACACCCGCCCCCCCGCCAGGAACGCGCCGTGCGCCCGCCCAAAGGCGAAGGCCTCGATCGGCGCCCCCGATGGCGATGCGATCGGCTGCGGCGCTGTCGCCGCGCCGGCGTGCCCCAGCCCAAGTTCACCATCCGTGTTCCGGCCCATGACGTACCACTGCTCTGTGAGTGGTGCGTCGCGCGCGCTCAGGCCAGGGTCCGGGGGCGCCGCCGCGCGAGCCGGGCCCCGCAACACGAAGGCGCTGGCGTGTGGCCCCGCCGCAACACACGCGACGGCGCCGTCCTCTGGCAACCGCAGCAGCTGTGGCCGCGGCAGCTCAGGCCCCACCGCCCCAAACTGACCATCGGCGTTGCTGCCGGCGCCATACAGCCGCCCCCCGGCCATGAACAGGCCGTGCTCACGCCCCAGCGCCACCGCCGTGACGGCCCCCCCGCCGGGGGCGTCCACAGGGACCGGGAACACGACCCGCGCGGCCCCGGGGCCGAGGCCGCGCGGCGGCGCCCCCACGACGTAGAGCCGCCCCCCGGCGATGAACGCGCTGCCGCCGGGCCCCAGCGCCACGTGCGTCACCGCGGCCCCGTTCGGCGCCGGCACGCGCCGCGGGACGCGCTGGGCCGCGGCGAGCCCCACCCCCAACTGCCCGTACTCGTTGTCGCCGAACATGTACAGTGCGCCGCCCGCGACGAACGCGCTGTGCGAGGGCCCGGCGGCGATGGCTGAGACCGCTTTGCCGTTTGGCACCGGCACCGGCTGCAGGACCAAGGCCCGGTCAGTGTGCCCCAGCCCCAGCTGCCCAGCGGAATTGTCCCCGGCGACGTACACCCGGCCGCCGCCGCCGCCGCTGGAGTACAGCACAACGTCGGAGATCGCCGTGTCCCCCCGGGCCCCAGACCCCGGCACGGCCTCGAAGCGCACGCGCTGCACCGCCCACGCGAAGTACACGACGGTCTCAGTCCACGCCGCCGCACTGGAGTTGTGCTGCTGCCCATCGCACCGCCAAAGCTCGGCCCACTGCCCCGTGCCCACTGCAGCCGCCACCACCAGAGCCCTGACCCCGGGGCCATACATGAGGTACCGGAACCCGATCGCCGTGTAGTCCCCGGCGGCGGAGGTCACATACGAGGCTCCGGCATCCGCGTCGGACGTCGGGGCATTGGATGGGGTAACAGACGCGCCCGTGTCCACGTGCAGCGCGTATCGCGCCGGCGATGCGGGGCCATCCCGCGGTCCGCTCGCGCCGGGGCCCTGCGCTGGCGCTGCCTCAGGGGCGCGCCCCCGTCTCCACTGCGACCGCGCTCCAGGCGCGGCCCCGCTCACCCACAACGCGTCGCAGAAGCGGAACGCCTCCGCGTCGAACTCGCAGCGCTGCACCGCCCCCGCCGCGTGCAGCGCAACGTCGGCCACCGCCGTGTCCCCGCTCGGCCCGGCGCCTGGCACCGCCTCGAAGCGCACGCGGCGCACGGGGCGGTCGAAGGCGACCCAGGCCTCGCCCCACGGCGCCGCACGCGCGTCGTGCTGCGGCCCCTGCCGGGCCCAGTACTGCGACCACCGCTCGTCCGCCCCCTCCGCCCACACCGCCAGAGCCCCGGTGTGGGCCCCGGACATGTGGAACCGGAAGCCGACCGCGTCGTACCGTCCCTGTTCCGACACGAGGTATGCCACGGCGCCGGGGCCACGCGCGCCACTGGCCTCCACGAAGGCGTACCGGCGTCCCCCAGGGGCCGCGAGGCCGGGGGGCGCCGACGGGGCCCCCTCCGAACCGCCGGCCAACCGCCATCCGGCCTCCGCCCCGCCCTCCGTTGCGCTTGCCGTCCACAACCCGCCGCAGGCGACGCCCAGCGGCACCGGGTCCTCGAAGGAGCAGGTCCGGCCGGCGGCCGTGAGGAAGAGGCTGTGCCGCGCCCCCAATGCCGCGGCGGTGACGGGCGGCAGGACCAGCGACAACACCCGCGGGCGCGACTGGGGCCGCGTGTGCCCGAGCCCCAACTGCCCGGCGTCGTTGGCCCCCATGACATAGACCTGACCCCCGGCGACGAAGGCGCTGTGCCGCCCGCCCACCGCGACCGTCGCCACTGCTCGGCCGTTCGGGGCGACCACTCGCGCCGGCGCACTGCGATTCGCGACCTCGGGACCGAGGCCCAGCTCGCCGGCGCCGTTGGAGCCCATGACGAAGAGATCTCCGCCGGCGACGAAGGCGCTGTGGCTCGGCCCCAGAGCCACCGCTGTGACGTCTTTGCCCTCCGGCCCGACCACCTCCCCAGCGCTGGGGCCGGGGGACGCGCCCAAGCCCAACGCACCGGGGGCGTTCCGCCCCATGACGTGCAGCTGCGCCCCGCGCTCGCACTGCGTGCGGGCGTACCCGCCGGAACAACCCCGTCCTCCGCCTCGCACAAAACTGCAGTCCTCCAGAGCCATTTCGAGTCCAGTGCATCGCACAGTGGGCCCCCTGCTGCTCCCACTTGGGGCCCCGGGCTCCGACGTGCCCCGCCCTCCCAAATAGCCCAGGGTGCGGCACACGACAGCAGCACCAGCGTCGTCCCAATCGTTGCCGCACACAGCGCCCCAACGGCCCTCGTCCGGGTCCAGCACCTCCACACGCCCTTCCAGAGCGTTGGCTCCTGCCGAGAGTCGAACCCGTGCCTCGGGGGCAGTGGCATTCACTTGTTCGGAAAATAGACACCGCCCCTGCTGCCGGTACAAGGGCCCCCCGCCGCACCACCCATGCACGCTGCAGCACTCGCCAGGTCCGCAGGGAGCAAAGCCGTATTGGGCTCCACAGCGGCGGTCCTCTCTGACAGCACAAGGGGGCGGGCCGGGGACCCTGCAGTCCGCTGGTGGGTCGCCCGGTTCTGAAGAGATGCAAGCGGTTGTACAGCGGTAGAGAGGGCTGAACAGGGGTGGTGAGTTGTTGAAGAGCAGTGGGGTGCAGCTTAACTCTGCTGGACAGACGAGACAACAGTGCCTCACCAACCAGACCCACCCCCCCCATCGTTGAGGTTTGGATGTCCTCAAAGGTGGGCCGTGCAGGGACCATGGGGTTGGTTGCGCTCGCATCTCCTCCTCCTCCTCCTCCACGCCCGGTGCACGGCCAAACCCCCGCCCGGTGTACAGCTACACCCCCGCAAATTTCGTTGTACAGTGGGCACTACCTCAAATACAGGGGGGGGGGGGGGGGATCACCGGGAATTTTTCGCACGAGAAAATTTCGCACCGGGCTTATTTCGCACAGTACCCTGAAAATCCCGCGGGAAATTTCGCACCCTTCTAGGATTGTACTGTTTACTACTGGGCAATTCCTGTGTTGCACTGCCAAATTCCAGCGGATTCCAGGATTGTTTTGCGAATTTCCAGGAGCTTCCAGGATTGCATTCTTTACTTTCAGGGGGTTCCTGCATGACCTGGTTCTCAATCCCATGCCCCAAGGTCCAAAGCAATCCAGCCCCTTTATCTGCTTATCTGCTTTGGGGCACAACAAACACCAATTCCCTTATTATCCGGGATTCCTTGGTCCCTGACCCTGATCCTTGAGTCCCCGGAGCCTTCCCCCCTCCCCGGGACGTTCGCGTGGACTGTGGGCGTATAGACACCCTCCAGCCGGGGAGGGAGTCCGGATTCCGGGGCCGCCTCCATCCTCTTCCCACACTGAGAAGCTCAAAAGCGAGAGAACGAAGAGGTGGTGAAAATGCGCCCCAGTGGCTAAATTTCGCACCGGGTTTATTTCGCACAGTGGCCTGAAAATTGAGCGGGAAATTTCGCACACATTTGAAATACGAAATTTCCCACAACGAAATATTCCCCCCGCGAAATATCCCTTCCCCCCTGTACGTTGAGAGGACACAGAATGTGTCAGCATCTGCAGTGGTTTAGGCTTTTATGGGGTTTGGTGGGCAGCATGCATGGACGGCCTACAGGAGACCAGAGGGGTGGAGAAGGTTGAACAGGGATAACGAGGGTTGTAGCGCATTGCAGCAGGTTTCAGAGGGTTGGTGAGGATTGCAGAGTTGTGATGAGGCTGGCGAGGGCCGTCGAGATTGAGCACAGGTGAAAGAGTGATGTGAAGAGTTGAGGAGGGGTGTAGAACATTTATGAGGGACAGGGGTTATCATCAAAGCTGATGGATTGATCAGCATTGGCGACGGCAGAGGAGGGTGATACAGGGTGGTGGGAGGCTGGGGACGGTTCATGATGGTCAGGATGAGGCTTGACAGAACCCAGAGAGTTGAGGGCTGGCAGATGAGGGCTGCAGAGGGATTTGGAGGGATGGGTCTCCTCCTCCTCCTTCCTCCTCCTCCCCACTCCCTTTGACCCCGCCCCAGGTAGCACAAACTGCTGAGCAGCAGCGTCACCAGCATCTGTTGGATCAGGGGACCGCATGCATCACGCAGGCACTATACATTGCACTCATTGCAGCCCTGTTGCAAAACAATGCAGGAGATCACACACACCTGATGGGATGCCATCGGGGCAAGGACAATGGCAATGACTGGGTGACTCTGAAGATGGGGATGGAGGCTGTGGGTAAGATGAGGGGGATGGGAGTGCAGTTGGCCATAGCGCTGGGGATGGGGAAGGGGTAGTGGATGAGAACGCAGATGAATATGGCGAGGAAGACGGGGACTGTGATGCAGATGACGACGGGGTTTGAAATGGCAATGGAGATGGGGAAGAGACTGCAGACGAAGTAGGCAAAATGGACGGTGATGGCGAAGGGTCTGAAAATCGGGATTGGGATGCAAGAGGGCCGGCAGGCGGCGACCAGGAGTGGTGCAGTGATGGTGCTCGTGAGGAAGGTGGGGACGGTGACTGCGATGAGGCTGGGGACAGGGAAGTGGTTGGAAATCGCGAAGGGGATGGGGGCGAAGTGGGAGGTGGTGCAACAGATGGGGTTTGTGGCGGTCGTGGGAACGGGAATGTAGATGTGGATGGTGATGGTGATGCAACTGGGGATCTGAGTGAGGAAGCAGAAGAGGATGGGGACAACGAGGTGGGTGGAACCGGGGAGGAGGAAGGGGGTGGTTGAGCGGGGTGCAGGGATGGGGATGGGGGTAGGGGTAATAATGCGGATGCTGAGGGGGAGGGATGTGGTTTTGGAGATGGGCTACGCGCTGGTGATGGGGGCAGGAAAGGTGATACGGATGCAGGTGGCACTGGGGACGTTAAAGATGGGGTTGCAAAAGGTAAAGAACAAGATTGAGAGGAGTGGGTAGACGGCGCCGGAATCAGGTATGATGACGGAGAAGGGTATTGCGACGAGGATGGGGTGAAGGTGGGGGATGCTGCGGGGAAGGGGGCCTGCGCTGCGGATGGACGTGGCGATAGGGACGGATAAGGGGATGTTAGTGGGCTCAGGGATCGTGTTGGGGTTGCTATTGGGGATGAGGAGGGCGACGGAGATGCAGAAGCGGAGGAAAACAGCGGTGATAAGTGTTGTGATGGCTGCTGTGATGAGAATCCGAATGGGGTGGATGGCCGCCAAGATGGAATGGGGGCCAGAGATGGAGGTTGCGATGGGATCGGGCTTCGGATTTGGGACGATGGAGCGGAATTCGGCTGTGGGGAAGATGGCCGCAATGATAGAGGCAAGGCAGGGGATGAGGATGGGCCCAGCGGTCCTGATAACAGCGTAGATGACGACGGGGATGCGGGGAGAGATGGCAGCGGTGATGGGATTGGTGATGGCGATGCCGAATGGGATGGAGATGGGCTTGGGATCGGAGGTGGTGAGGGGGAGGCAATGGGCGATGGAGAGGGACCTGGTGTGGGTGATGGGACAGGGGGTTGGGAGGGTGCTGCTGACGTGGATGGTGATGTGGATGGTGATGGAGATGCGGAGGGAGATGGCAGCGGTGATGGGATTGGTGATGGCGATGCCGAATGGGATGAAGATGGGCTTGGGATCGGAGATGGTGAGGGGGGGGCAATGGGCGATGGAGAGGGACCTGGTGTGGGGGGTGGGACAGGGGGTTGGGAGGGTGCTGCTGACGTGGATGGTGATGTGGATGGTGATGGAGATGCGGAGGGAGATGGCAGCGGTGATGGGATTGGTGATGGCGATGCCGAATGGGATGGAGATGGGCTTAGGATCGGAGATGGTGAGGGGGAGGCAATGGGCGATGGAGAGGGACCTGGTGAGGAGGATGGGACAGGGGATTGGGAGGGTGCTGCTGACGTGGATGGTGATGTGGATGGTGATGGAGATGCGGAGGGAGATGGCAGCGGTGATGGGATTGGTGATGGCGATGCCGAATGGGATGGAGATGGGCTTGGGATCGGAGATGGTGAGGGGGAGGCGATGGGCGATGGAGAGGGACCTGGTGTGGGGGATGGGACAGGGGATTGGGAGGGTGCTGCTGACGTGGATGGTGATGTGGATGGTGATGGAGATGCGGAGGGAGATGGCAGCGGTGATGGGATTGGTGATGGCGATGCCGAATGGGATGGAGATGGGCTTGGGATCGGAGATGGTGAGGGGGAGGCAATGGGCGATGGAGAGGGACCTGGTGTGGGGGATGGGACAGGGGATTGGGAGGGTGCTGCTGACGTGGATGGTGATGTGGATGGTGATGGAGATGCGGAGGGAGATGGCAGCGGTGATGGGATTGGTGATGGCGATGCCGAATGGGATGGAAATGGGCTTGGGATCGGAGATGGTGAGGGGGAGGCGATGGGCGATGGAGAGGGACCTGGTGTGGGGGATGGGACAGGGGATTGGGAGGGTGCTGCTGACGTGGATGGTGATGTGGATGGTGATGGAGATGCGGAGGGAGATGGCAGCGGTGATGGGATTGGTGATGGCGATGCCGAATGGGATGGAGATGGGCTTGGGATCGGAGGTGGTGAGGGGGAGGCAATGGGCGATGGAGAGGGACCTGGTGTGGGTGATGGGACAGGGGGTTGGGAGGGTGCTGCTGACGTGGATGGTGATGTGGATGGTGATGGAGATGCGGAGGGAGATGGCAGCGGTGATGGGATTGGTGATGGCGATGCCGAATGGGATGGAGATGGGCTTGGGATCGGAGATGGTGAGGGGGGGGCAATGGGCGATAGAGAGGGACCTGGTGTGGGGGGTGGGACAGGGGATTGGGAGGGTGCTGCTGACGTGGATGGTGATGTGGATGGTGATGGAGATGCGGAGGGAGATGGCAGCGGTGATGGGATTGGTGATGGCGATGCCGAATGGGATGGAGATGGGCTTGGGATCGGAGATGGTGAGGGGGAGGCGATGGGCGATGGAGAGGGACCTGGTGTTGGGGATGGGACAGGGGATTGGGAGGGTGCTGCTGACGTGGATGGTGATGTGGATGGTGATGGAGATGCGGAGGGAGATGGCAGCGGTGATGGGATTGGTGATGGCGATGCCGAATGGGATGGAAATGGGCTTAGGATCGGAGATGGTGAGGGGGAGGCAATGGGCGATGGAGAGGGACCTGGTGTGGGGGATGGGACAGGGGATTGGGAGGGTGCTGCTGACGTGGATGGTGATGTGGATGGTGATGGAGATGCGGAGGGAGATGGCAGCGGTGATGGGATTGGTGATGGCGATGCCGAATGGGATGGAGATGGGCTTAGGATCGGAGACGGTGAGGGGGAGGCGATGGGCGATGGAGATGGACCTGGTGTTGGGGATGGGACAGGGGATTGGGAGGGTGCTGCTGACGTGGATGGTGATGTGGATGGTGATGGAGATGCGGAGGGAGATGGCAGCGGTGATGGGATTGGTGATGGCGATGCCGAATGGGATGGAGATGGGCTTGGGATCGAAGATGGTGAGGGGGAGGCGATGGGCGATGGAGAGGGACCTGGTGTGGGGGATGGGACAGGGGATTGGGAGGGTGCTGCTGACGTGGATGGTGATGTGGATGGTGATGGAGATGCGGAGGGAGATGGCAGCGGTGATGGGATTGGTGATGGCGATGCCGAATGGGATGGAAATGGGCTTGGGATCGGAGATGGTGAGGGGGAGGCAATGGGCGATGGAGAGGGACCTGGTGAGGAGGATGGGACAGGGGATTGGGAGGGTGCTGCTGACGTGGATGGTGATGTGGATGGTGATGGAGATGCGGAGGGAGATGGCAGCGGTGATGGGATTGGTGATGGCGATGCCGAATGGGATGGAGATGGGCTTGGGATCGGAGATGGTGAGGGGGAGGCAATGGGCGATGGAGAGGGACCTGGTGTGGGGGATGGGACAGGGGATCGGGAGGGTGCTGCTGACGTGGATGGTGATGTGGATGGTGATGGAGATGCGGAGGGAGATGGCAGCGGTGATGGGATTGGTGATGGCGATGCCGAATGGGATGGAGATGGGCTTAGGATCGGAGATGGTGAGGGGGAGGCAATGGGCGATGGAGATGGACCTGGTGTGGGGGATGGGACAGGGGATTGGGAGGGTGCTGCTGACGTGGATGGTGATGTGGATGGTGATGGAGATGCGGAGGGAGATGGCAGCGGTGATGGGATTGGTGATGGCGATGCCGAATGGGATGGAAATGGGCTTGGGATCGGAGATGGTGAGGGGGAGGCGATGGGCGATGGAGAGGGACCTGGTGTGGGGGATGGGACAGGGGATTGGGAGGGTGCTGCTGACGTGGATGGTGATGTGGATGGTGATGGAGATGCGGAGGGAGATGGCAGCGGTGATGGGATTGGTGATGGCGATGCCGAATGGGATGGAGATGGGCTTAGGATCGGAGACGGTGAGGGGGAGGCAATGGGCGATGGAGATGGACCTGGTGTGGGGGATGGGACAGGGGATTGGGAGGGTGCTGCTGACGTGGATGGTGATGTGGATGGTGATGGAGATGCGGAGGGAGATGGCAGCGGTGATGGGATTGGTGATGGCGATGCCGAATGGGATGGAGATGGGCTTAGGATCGGAGACGGTGAGGGGGAGGCAATGGGCGATGGAGATGGACCTGGTGTGGGGGATGGGACAGGGGATTGGGAGGGTGCTGCTGACGTGGATGGTGATGTGGATGGTGATGGAGATGCGGAGGGAGATGGCAGCGGTGATGGGATTGGTGATGGCGATGCCGAATGGGATGGAGATGGGCTTAGGATCGGAGATGGTGAGGGGGAGGCAATGGGCGATGGAGATGGACCTGGTGTGGGGGATGGGACAGGGGATTGGGAGGGTGCTGCTGACGTGGATGGTGATGTGGATGGTGATGGAGATGCGGAGGGAGATGGCAGCGGTGATGGGATTGGTGATGGCGATGCCGAATGGGATGGAGATGGGCTTGGGATCGGAGATGGTGAGGGGGAGGCAATGGGCGATGGAGAGGGACCTGGTGAGGAGGATGGGACAGGGGATTGGGAGGGTGCTGCTGACGTGGATGGTGATGTGGATGGTGATGGAGATGCGGAGGGAGATGGCAGCGGTGATGGGATTCGTGATGGCGATGCCGAATGGGATGGAGATGGGCTTGGGATCGGAGATGGTGAGGGGGAGGCAATGGGCGATGGAGAGGGACCTGGTGTGGGGGATGGGACAGGGGATTGGGAGGGTGCTGCTGACGTGGATGGTGATGTGGATAGTGATGGAGATGCGGAGGGAGATGGCAGCGGTGATGGGATTGGTGATGGCGATGCCGAATGGGATGGAAATGGGCTTGGGATCGGAGATGGTGAGGGGGAGGCGATGGGCGATGGAGAGGGACCTGGTGTGGGGGATGGGACAGGGGATTGGGAGGGTGCTGCTGACGTGGATGGTGATGTGGATGGTGATGGAGATGCGGAGGGAGATGGCAGCGGTGATGGGATTGGTGATGGCGATGCCGAATGGGATGGAGATGGGCTTAGGATCGGAGGTGGTGAGGGGGAGGCGATGGGCGATGGAGAGGGACCTGGTGTGGGGGACGGGACAGGGGATTGGGAGGGTGCTGCTGACGTGGATGGTGATGTGGATGGTGATGGAGATGCGGAGGGAGATGGCAGCGGTGATGGGATTGGTGATGGCGATGCCGAATGGGATGGAGATGGGCTTAGGATCGGAGATGTTGAGGGGGAGGCGATGGGCGATGGAGAGGGACCTGGTGTGGGGGATGGGACAGGGGATTGGGAGGGTGCTGCTGACGTGGATGGTGATGTGGATGGTGATGGAGATGTGGAGGGAGATGGCAGCGGTGATGGGATTGGTGATGGCGATGCCGAATGGGATGGAGATGGGCTTAGGATCGGAGATGGTGAGGGGGAGGCAATGGGCGATGGAGAGGGACCTGGTGTGGGGGATGGGACAGGGGATTGGGAGGGTGCTGCTGACGTGGATGGTGATGTGGATGGTGATGGAGATGCGGAGGGAGATGGCAGCGGTGATGGGATTGGTGATGGCGATGCCGAATGGGATGGAAATGGGCTTGGGATCGGAGATGGTGAGGGGGAGGCGATGGGCGATGGAGAGGGACCTGGTGTGGGGGATGGGACAGGGGATTGGGAGGGTGCTGCTGACGTGGATGGTGATGTGGATGGTGATGGAGATGCGGAGGGAGATGGCAGCGGTGATGGGATTGGTGATGGCGATGCCGAATGGGATGGAGATGGGCTTAGGATCGGAGGTGGTGAGGGGGAGGCGATGGGCGATGGAGAGGGACCTGGTGTGGGGGATGGGACAGGGGATTGGGAGGGTGCTGCTGACGTGGATGGTGATGTGGATGGTGATGGAGATGCGGAGGGAGATGGCAGCGGTGATGGGATTGGTGATGGCGATGCCGAATGGGATGGAGATGGGCTTAGGATCGGAGATGTTGAGGGGGAGGCGATGGGCGATGGAGAGGGACCTGGTGTGGGGGATGGGACAGGGGATTGGGAGGGTGCTGCTGACGTGGATGGTGATGTGGATGGTGATGGAGATGCGGAGGGAGATGGCAGCGGTGATGGGATTGGTGATGGCGATGCCGAATGGGATGGAGATGGGCTTAGGATCGGAGATGGTGAGGGGGAGGCAATGGGCGATGGAGATGGACCTGGTGTTGGGGATGGGACAGGGGATTGGGAGGGTGCTGCTGACGTGGATGGTGATGTGGATGGTGATGGAGATGCGGAGGGAGATGGCAGCGGTGATGGGATTGGTGATGGCGATGCCGAATGGGATGGAAATGGGCTTAGGATCGGAGATGTTGAGGGGGAGGCAATGGGCGATGGAGAGGGACCTGGTGTGGGGGATGGGACAGGGGATTGGGAGGGTGCTGCTGACGTGGATGGTGATGTGGATGGTGATGGAGATGCGGAGGGAGATGGCAGCGGTGATGGGATTGGTGATGGCGATGCCGAATGGGATGGAAATGGGCTTGGGATCGGAGACGGTGAGGGGGAGGCAATGGGCGATGGAGATGGACCTGGTGTGGGGGATGGGACAGGGGATTGGGAGGGTGCTGCTGACGTGGATGGTGATGTGGATGGTGATGGAGATGCGGAGGGAGATGGCAGCGGTGATGGGATTGGTGATGGCGATGCCGAATGGGATGGAGATGGGCTTAGGATCGGAGATGGTGAGGGGGAGGCGATGGGCGATGGAGAGGGACCTGGTGTGGGGGATGGGACAGGGGATTGGGAGGGTGCTGCTGACGTGGATGGTGATGTGGATGGTGATGGAGATGCGGAGGGAGATGGCAGCGGTGATGGGATTGGTGATGGCGATGCCGAATGGGATGGAGATGGGCTTGGGATCGGAGATGGTGAGGGGGAGGCGATGGGCGATGGAGAGGGACCTGGTGTGGGGGATGGGACAGGGGATTGGGAGGGTGCTGCTGACGTGGATGGTGATGTGGATGGTGATGGAGATGCGGAGGGAGATGGCAGCGGTGATGGGATTGGTGATGGCGATGCCGAATGGGATGGAGATGGGCTTAGGATCGGAGATGTTGAGGGGGAGGCGATGGGCGATGGAGAGGGACCTGGTGTGGGGGATGGGACAGGGGATTGGGAGGGTGCTGCTGACGTGGATGGTGATGTGGATGGTGATGGAGATGCGGAGGGAGATGGCAGCGGTGATGGGATTGGTGATGGCGATGCCGAATGGGATGGAAATGGGCTTGGGATCGGAGACGGTGAGGGGGAGGCAATGGGCGATGGAGATGGACCTGGTGTGGGGGATGGGACAGGGGATTGGGAGGGTGCTGCTGACGTGGATGGTGATGTGGATGGTGATGGAGATGCGGAGGGAGATGGCAGCGGTGATGGGATTGGTGATGGCGATGCCGAATGGGATGGAGATGGGCTTAGGATCGGAGATGGTGAGGGGGAGGCAATGGGCGATGGAGATGGACCTGGTGTTGGGGATGGGACAGGGGATTGGGAGGGTGCTGCTGACGTGGATGGTGATGTGGATGGTGATGGAGATGCGGAGGGAGATGGCAGCGGTGATGGGATTGGTGATGGCGATGCCGAATGGGATGGAGATGGGCTTAGGATCGGAGATGTTGAGGGGGAGGCGATGGGCGATGGAGAGGGACCTGGTGTGGGGGATGGGACAGGGGATTGGGAGGGTGCTGCTGACGTGGATGGTGATGTGGATGGTGATGGAGATGCGGAGGGAGATGGCAGCGGTGATGGGATTGGTGATGGCGATGCCGAATGGGATGGAAATGGGCTTGGGATCGGAGACGGTGAGGGGGAGGCAATGGGCGATGGAGATGGACCTGGTGTGGGGGATGGGACAGGGGATTGGGAGGGTGCTGCTGACGTGGATGGTGATGTGGATGGTGATGGAGATGCGGAGGGAGATGGCAGCGGTGATGGGATTGGTGATGGCGATGCCGAATGGGATGGAGATGGGCTTAGGATCGGAGATGGTGAGGGGGAGGCGATGGGCGATGGAGAGGGACCTGGTGTGGGGGATGGGACAGGGGATTGGGAGGGTGCTGCTGACGTGGATGGTGATGTGGATGGTGATGGAGATGCGGAGGGAGATGGCAGCGGTGATGGGATTGGTGATGGCGATGCCGAATGGGATGGAGATGGGCTTGGGATCGGAGATGGTGAGGGGGAGGCGATGGGCGATGGAGAGGGACCTGGTGTGGGGGATGGGACAGGGGATTGGGAGGGTGCTGCTGACGTGGATGGTGATGTGGATGGTGATGGAGATGCGGAGGGAGATGGCAGCGGTGATGGGATTGGTGATGGCGATGCCGAATGGGATGGAGATGGGCTTAGGATCGGAGATGTTGAGGGGGAGGCGATGGGCGATCGAGAGGGACCTGGTGTGGGGGATGGGACAGGGGATTGGGAGGGTGCTGCTGACGTGGATGGTGATGTGGATGGTGATGGAGATGCGGAGGGAGATGGCAGCGGTGATGGGATTGGTGATGGCGATGCCGAATGGGATGGAGATGGGCTTAGGATCGGAGATGGTGAGGGGGAGGCGATGGGCGATGGAGAGGGACCTGGTGTGGGGGATGGGACAGGGGATTGGGAGGGTGCTGCTGACGTGGATGGTGATGTGGATGGTGATGGAGATGCGGAGGGAGATGGCAGCGGTGATGGGATTGGTGATGGCGATGCCGAATGGGATGGAGATGGGCTTAGGATCGGAGATGGTGAGGGGGAGGCAATGGGCGATGGAGATGGACCTGGTGTTGGGGATGGGACAGGGGATTGGGAGGGTGCTGCTGACGTGGATGGTGATGTGGATGGTGATGGAGATGCGGAGGGAGATGGCAGCGGTGATGGGATTGGTGATGGCGATGCCGAATGGGATGGAGATGGGCCTGGGATCGGAGACGGTGAGGGGGAGGCAATGGGCGATGGAGATGGACCTGGTGTGGGTGATGGGACAGGGGATTGGGAGGGTGCTGCTGACGTGGATGGTGATGTGGATGGTGATGGAGATGCGGAGGGAGATGGCAGCGGTGATGGGATTGGTGATGGCGATGCCGAATGGGATGGAGATGGGCTTAGGATCGGAGACGGTGAGGGGGAGGCAATGGGCGATGGAGATGGACCTGGTGTTGGGGATGGGACAGGGGATTGGGAGGGTGCTGCTGACGTGGATGGTGATGTGGATGGTGATGGAGATGCGGAGGGAGATGGCAGCGGTGATGGGATTGGTGATGGCGATGCCGAATGGGATGGAGATGGGCTTGGGATCGGAGATGGTGAGGGGGAGGCAATGGGCGATGGAGATGGACCTGGTGTGGGGGATGGGACAGGGGATTGGGAGGGTGCTGCTGACGTGGATGGTGATGCGGATGGTGATGGAGATGCGGAGGGAGATGGCAGCGGTGATGGGATTGGTGATGGCGATGCCGAATGGGATGGAGATGGGCTTGGGATCGGAGATGGTGAGGGGGAGGCAATGGGCGATGGAGAGGGACCTGGTGTGGGGGATGGGACAGGGGATTGGGAGGGTGCTGCTGACATGGATGGTGATGTGGATAGTGATGGAGATGCGGAGGGAGATGGCAGCGGTAATGGGATTGGTGATGGGGATGGCGAAGGAGATGTGGAGGTGTATGGGAATGGGAGTAGTACTGCCGACAAGGATGGTGAGGGAGATGGTGGTGGATTTATGTACATGGATGTGGAAGGGGGTGAGGAAGGAGATACGAATGGGGATGAGGGTAGGGCTGCAGAACGAGATGGGTGTGGCCTTCGGATCGGAGATAGTAAAGGGGAGGGACTTGGTGATGGAGATAGTCTTGACAAAGGAGGACTACATGACGGCACTGAGGGTAGTGATGGTGATGGTGCTGCGGAGAGAGATGGGTGTGATTTGATTGGTGATAGGGTTGTAGATGCTGCTAGTGACGGGGATGGCGATGGGGAAGGAGTTGGCAACGGAGATGGACGTGGTCGCGCAGATGGAAGCCGGGAGTCGGGTGGAGGTGGGGAAGGGGGTGGGGTTGGGAATGGTGATGGGGAGGGAGCTGGTGATGGGATGGGATTTTGTGATGCGGATCGGAAGGGTGATTGAGCTGGGATCGGTGATGGCGATGAGATTGCGGCAGGGGGAGCTGTGGGTGTCGATGGGGCGGGGGATGGCAATGCAGGTAAGGATAGTGGAGCAAAGGGAGACGGTGAGGGATTTGTGTGCGTGGAATGCGATGCGAATGCGGATGAGAACAGGGCTGGGGAGGGGGCTGTTGATGGCGTGAGGGCTTGGGGTGGCGACAGAAATGGTGAAGGGAAAGGAGATGGGCTTCGAATTGGGGACAGTGAAGGGGAAAGAAGGCGTGGTGGCGACGGTTGTGATAAGGGACGGGATGGGTTTGGGGATGGTGATGGTGATGCCATGGGCGGTGAGGCTGCAGAGAGACGTGGGGGTGGTGTTGGGATTGGAGATGGGGATCGGGATGGGGATGTTCTGCGCGACGGGGAGATAGGGGATGGGTATGGGAGTTGAACTGGCGACCAAGGCACATATGGCGATCCGGAAAAGGCAGATGGTGATGAGGCTGGAGAGGTGAATGGCGATGACGATGGTGAAACGGGAGGGGGTGGCGATGGTGGGGTCGGGGAGGGCGTTAGGGGTGGGGATGGAGAAGGAGAAGGAGATGCTGCTGGCGACACGGAAGGGAGCGATGGTGGCGGGGTCGGGGATGAGGATGGGGATGGGGATGGGGATGGTGATGGTGAGATTGCACACGTGCAGGACAGGAGAATCCTGCTATAAATGGCAGAACCGTGTTGTAGAGCGATGCCCACGCCTTCCGTGAACGTTGCCGCTGCGCGGCCGTCTTGCGCCATGAAAGCGGCATAGGCACTGATCACCACCGCGCTGTCAAAGGTGGGGGTCATGGGGCATTGGAAATCCAGAACATCGGCGTAATTTGTATCCCCCGAAAGCAATACGTCGTATGCCTTGGACGTCACGGTATTGGCGGGAGGGCGACCGAATGTGTCCTGATACTTGTACTGGCCGATGGACCGCAGATCCGCAATATCATTACCGACCCACAAGTAAGTCTACAGACAACACGAAAGGCGCAAGCAAGGCGCGCGCTGCCCCTGCACTGCTCATATGGTCCCGTCCGTCTCCGTCTGCTTGAGTTACGTTCGACGCAAAACCCAACCGGTTCCCGCGTAGGTATCGAAGTTTGGAGCGTGCGTCATGCACCACTGATGGCCGTACAGGACTTTGCACAACGTGCCCTCGGCGTGCATGCAAGCTCGTGACAGTGCCAAAATGCTACGAGAGGAATGGGAGGCACTCCGAAGCACAATGGTGTGGATGGCCTAGCCATACATGGCTCAAAATGATCAGCTCGACGTGGGGATCATTTGGAGTCGCGTGACGTTGGGGGTCAGCGTTTTTCAAAATCGGCCGACTAGACCCTAGGGTCAAAATAATTTGCGGGGCCGCTTCGCCGCCCAAGTGAGACCAACTTTGGTCGCATTTCGAACCCCAACGGCACCTAATCTCTGTGCCGATTCGCAGACACGAATCGAAGGGAAGCATGACACGGCACGTGGAACAAGGATGTCGCACACAGGACACATACTCTGTACAACGTCCAAGGGGCATCCGCTTGATATATGAAACGCAGCGTGTTCATGTTTACAAGCTGAGCACAGCCTTTGCCTGCAATCACACCGCCAGGGGAAGCCATATTCGCGCACCAAGTTCCATTGGCCACGGCACCTCCCGTTACAGCCTCTGCCACTGTGACATTGGGGTTGACGCAAAGTTGGCCTGCACCAAGGCCGCAAAATAGTGTGGCGAAGAGAATAACCACCTTCATGTCAACAACTTCGCATTACAGCACACGCTGGAAGAGACAGATTGACACGAACGCCCAGCATGAAAATCAAGGGACGGATTGTCAAGTGACGATTTCCTGGTCTTGCGCATGACGTGCTTGCTCATGACGTGTGTTCGTGCAAGTCTATGACAATCGGCATGGCACAAGAGCAACTTCTTTGGGCGGGGGGGGGGGGTACGGTGTGGTGAGATTTGGTGCAAAGTTGTGATACGTAGCATCAGCCGAATGGTATAAGTAACAATGAGCAGCCCATATGGCGTACCGAAGAGAGGTGGAAGGCTCGTGCAAGGGGTCAACAATCATTCACAGGTGCAAGGCTATGTATGAGCAAGACCCGCACTCAAAATGTATGAAAAGCTATATAATCTTGGTAGGAGCAATCCAGCAACAAATCATGCAAATAACTCTTCGGTGAAATCCCATAATGCTGCAAAGTGCAAAACATTGAGTGCCGATGTGCACAAAGGTAGCATGTGTGATATCGCACTTCTTTTCATAGTGCGCGCCTATTTTTGCTGCTAATGTTATGCGTGTATTTTGTAAACAACAACAACAATGCGAGGGCAAGAACAAAAGCTTCTCAAACGGCCATAACCTGCATACGCATGTGCCACATTGTGCGACAGTGCAAGACTTAAACACATTTTGGTTCACGCTTGTATTCCGAATGTCCACACATAGGTAAAACCACGGTGTCTGACTACATCCGGGTGCAGGCTCCGGTTTCTGCTATATGTCTACAACATGCCCTGCATACGTCTCATAGGCTAGGACCATGTGTCCCCACGCATGTGCAATCATTCATTGATATGCCATGGTCGGGACGTCGTGGTACAGCACTCAACAAGTGATAAAGGGTAGAAATGCAACACAATGTTACGTTGGTCCATTTGCAGTCTTCTTGTTCGAAAAGGCAACAACTTTGCCCATGGCAATCAAGGAGTGGAGGGTGCACCCAAACCCCACTGCTGCTAGGGGTTGACTACAATTTTAAAAAAAAGAAAAAAAAGTGTCATACCACAAGCTGTGGAGTGTGAGGTCTGGTTCAGTGGATGCCATAATACCCATCCTAACCGACAGGAAGAGCCAATCCTCAGATTTGATGTGTCCACATTCCCTGATTGGAAGCAGCTGGAGCGGGATGCAGCATACACAGGGGGAGGTTGAAAGTGTAAATTGCAATAGGACGTGACTTGCAAAGCACTCAAAGCAAAACACCGTGCAAAGAGTCACGAATTTTGTGTGGCATTTCTGCGGCCGGTGGATGCCACAATGCATGGGCAGGCAGTTCGAAATACATTTGGGACTGCAATCCCCAAGCGTCACTGGGAATGGAAGGGCATCTGACGAAACATTATTCTACACCAGACAACGGCCGGTCTGTGCACTGTTGCGCTGTTCCAGACCCTGGAATGCCCGTCCATTGCGCTGCCGCTGCATGCATAGAACATTTTGTTTGCTCGTTAGGTCACAGAGCCTTGAATAGTGACTGGTTTCATCGGTTGGCTCGAGTCAATCCTTGAAATACCGTAAGATTACCTTTGTGGACACAAGCATTGATGCGCTACAGTACGAAGACCAGGGTTCTCCGGATTGCATTCGCAAGGAACCATGATGAGCATGCGATTAATCGCTATCCGGTACGACACGGTACAATACGGTACTCCAACCACCAAAGGTTGCAACGCCGCATCCTGTGGCTATTTGTACGTGAGTATCTTCAACGTTTTGCAGCGATATTTCACGCCACGTTAACAACCCTAACCCTAACGATGAAACATATCGGGCCTTGCACCTTCAAGATGAAAAACATCAATTTCGACAAGCAATATCCCGTTGACTTCATAATTGCTGGCGCCGCGCTCTGCCATCATCCATCATCCATCAAGATCGCGAGCATGACAGTCGGCATGATCAACTGCCATGCCCATCGTGTCAACCACCTCATCACCAGCATGATGGCCATCACGCCCCAACAAGATGACCAACATCATGAGGGCATCACAATCAACCATCATGCTCATGATGATCCAACTGCATCATGACAGTCAGCACGTTTCATGATCCGTCACGTGTTCACTCATGATGTATGCATTGTGCTGCGTGTGTACAGGAGTGCTCCTCCAACCCACTCTCAATAGCCTCTTTCCATTGCAGTCGTATTTCCACGTGAAGTGTTGCAGAAATAAAATGCAACAGAGAAGAGTTGTCCCAAATGTAGAGAGGAGAACATCAGAGAATAACAAGAAGAAGATAGGCGTAGAGAAAGAAAACGCCTTTTTGGTGACGTTTGTCCAGCGAATTGAGCACTGCTCGACGCTGCTGCCTTCTGTACTACATGACATACAATACTTCAATATCAATAAGAAGAAGAAGCAATGGTCTGCGGGCTCACCCAATGGGACTGGCTTCTCAGCAAAAAGTCGAGGGAAGGCCCCGGCAAATCAGAATTTATAAAGGTTCGCATTGCAACGGTGACCACGCCGTAGAATTCGTAGATAGAATGAATATAACACAAAACAACATTCACAGTGTCCCTTTGGCTTCCATCTTTTGCCACTTGCCATGATTTGCCACTTGCCACGAATCTCTTCTGTAGTGCTCTGGGGTACTCCAAACCGTCTACCACAACAAAATAGTAAACAACGAAGCAACGAAAGGGGGGTACTCCCGTAGTTCAGTGGTCAGAGGCATAAAATCGTAGGCGTCTGCCATGGGTGCAATTCCCAGCCTGCCCCAATACCTCACGTGCCGAGGAGGTCCTGAGAAGGGTTGTGTACAAATCCGGAAGGGCCAACCAACCCCACCAACGGAGTGGGTAGCCCCGTGGTTAGGCACCCTTGGTTTCAGGAACATCTGTACCGGGTTCAAGTCAGGCGATTTGCAAATTACCCTCCACTACTGGAGTACATACATTTACCCCTGCGTACAGCCGTATGCACTGTAGCACGCTGCGGGTCCTGTATCCCCCTGTACCCCCCTCCTCCTCTTTGCAAAAGCATGGCTCACGTCGGGGAAAACAAAGGTCAGATAAGGACAAGGCCGTGCTTACACCTTTCGCCACAGGTCACAGACCGGATGTGGATGCATCGCCATTCCCAATCCACTTCATCCGGTGCAGAAATGAGTTGCACTGCAGGACAGAGAGTTGGGACGAGCAGACACCACTCTGGTCTGTATGGCCCAGCCTGTCTTTCCCACTACAATGCGCCCGTCCCCCGACCTCAAAAACGGTGGTCACAACAGCAACCTGTAGCTGCATTGAACGGTTGGGGGGACGCATGTTGGGGGCATTGCTCAGCACGGCAGGAGGAAGGGGGGTAGAATGGGGCAGAACGTGAAGCAGGTGAAGTCGCTGCTTTTCCGCATTTAGTCACAAGCGGCACCTCGCCAAGCGCAGCCGCACTTGTTGAATGCAAGCACCGATTCGGCAGATACTCTTACGTCCTTCTAATCATGGGTCCCACATACGAACCCATTCGTGGGTGAGGGATGACAATGCTGCTCGATGCAGACAAAGTGTACGTGACCCAACAGGCAACAAGCAGACGCAACCAGCGCCAGGTCAGGTGCTTCTGCACCCTGGGGCTCTGAACTAGGAACGTCATACATCACATGATGCAGGGAGCCCCCATTTTTGCTGTGCCCCGTCCTTTGCGCCCCCCCCCCCTCCTCCCCCGTTTTAGGGGGAGGAAGTCCACTGATTCGGGCTTGGGTAAATCGGCATAAACCAGGGCAGGGGAGTGGGGTTTGCTGTCTCCACACTCTGCGAGGGCCCAGAAACCCCTTCCTTTTGGTTGTTGTGCACTTACAGCCCTTTGGAAACCCACAGTATGTCAGATTATTTCGAAAAGAAGTCACCCCTTGGTCTTGATGCCATCCATGAGCATTACTGTATCAAAGATATCCTTTTCCTCCTTGCGGCCTGCCTCACCATGGAGCCACTTGAGCTCAGCGACCAAAAATGAGGCACCATGTTCAGTAGCATCACATGCTGAGGACCATCGCATATCAGTATAATCAGGCAAGTTTTCGCCAACAAAGGCAATGTACCTTTGCTGCCTGGAGGTGGACCAGTTTCCATGCACCAGGGTCCACATATACTTCATACATGTACAATCATGTTCGGGTGTTCCTGCAATTCTGCAGCAAATTGATTTCCTGTGTGGCCCCAGCAGGTGCGCAATTTAGCATTTTCGAAGAAAAGCAGCCAAATGCTCCCTGGAGGATTTGCGGTGGCTTTTCCAGATGTTGTTCCTGAGACCGGGCCTGTCGAGATGCGTCAAGGTCATTGGTTGAAGTCAATGTTGAGCCCTTGCGGAAACGAACAGAACAGTCTGCCATGAGAATTGTCTGTTAACAGAAATGCAACACAGTTGCACATAGGCATTTCTCACCAAAACACAGGCACCTTCATTAAATGGTCTTTTTTGCCACTACTGCCAAAATACCACTGATTCGGGCTAACGGTTCGGGCTGATGCGGGCAAACCGGGTCCCGAAAAGGGGGGGAGGGGCTTGCCTTTGGCCATCAACAGAAGCTTGTCCCGTCCCGCTTGCCCATGGCCCCGCGGCCCAGCAGTGCTGGCGGCCTTTGTCATGGCTGGAGCACTGAAGTAGGAATCGCCTTTTCGCGAGGCATGAGGCACGGCCTGCGGAAACTGGGAACCGGCACCAGACAGCCCCCGCCACAGCCCAATTCGGCGAAGAAATCCCAACAATTCGGCAGAACAATTCGGCGGGCCTATTTTTCGGCGAAATGCTTCCCAGTCACCAGGATTATGGCCCTGGCCCCCCAAACGCACTGTCCCTTTGGTTGCTGTGTTGTCAGGGACATGTGGAAACCCTTATTAGCTGAAAAAACATTTTCATCCTGCTGGATCTATAAGACCAAAAATGGCGTCTGCCAAACGAAAATGATTGGTTGAATGGTTATAGTGTTGGATTACAAAACACCAAGAAATGGGGGTACCCTGGTTCAGACCCCAATGGGGTAAATTTTATGACCTGGACCCAGAGTCAAAGACAGGTTTTTGGAAGTGTCCGGGGGGTAACTTGGTCCCACCGTTTCAGTTTGCGGCGCATTTTTTTTCATGTGCACGGGAAAACTGTGCACTTTCTGAATATCCAAGAGGTGTTAATTGGTATAAGAAGTGGAAGACTCGGCAACCTCGCATTCCCCAGACACAACTACAGAATCCACTGCAGGCGCCAGTAGCCCGGAATCCACTGACTGGGGGCCTGATGATGAGCTGCCCAAAGAACGGCGGCTGAAGAACGCACTGGGCCATGCAGAGCGAACACAAAATTCGCAAACTGCCCCCTCACTGGCATCGGGATACTTGTCCCGAAGAAAAGTTTGATCAGCGGAGGACAACGAATCCCAGGGGACCAAAGACACTTTTTGTGGACAGTAAAAACACTTCATGGTGCCAATCTGAACAACGAATGTACAAAGAAAAGGTATTATGCAGTATCCCAAAGTAAGTGACACCTCCAACTCAGGTGACCCAGAACCCATAAACCCCAACATGTTGGCAAAACGAGGCGGCAAAGTCCCAGAAACCCAGTGATTCGGCAAAACAAATCCGCGGGATTCAGAAACCCAACAATTCGGCAGACCAATTCGGCAAAATCGGCAAAATTCGGCCGCCGAATTGGGGGGAGGGCGGGGGGTTGTGTCCCTGAATGACCGAGACTCTCACGGGCCATTGCAGGGCCACAGGGGCATCGGATAGGCACGTGTTCAAAGGGCATTGCACAGATACGAACAGGCAGGAACGAATGGGGACTGCGTGCATCGGGGCGGTGCACAGTGGGGGCTGTGCACCGCGCCTGGAAACTGTTGCCCTTTGCCGGCACCGTGCAAACAGCGCTGCACAATTAATGGCGGTGAAGTGCACAGGCGCGGCACTCAGAAGCCGGGGGCCATGTATGTCACCACCTCGTCGCTAGTGCAGGGGGACATGTACCGGGGGCACGCGGGGACCGGGTACGGGGCACTGGGGCCTGGCACGTCCGAGCGGGGGCTGGCGACCTCCAGGGCCACACTGGACAGACTGAGGGTGCGGAGGGGTGCGGCAGGCCCCGGGCGGGAGGGCGGCGGGGCGCGGGTACACGGGTGCGGGGCCGTGGGTGTGGGCCGGTACGGTGGGCTGCGCCTGGGGGGGTCTGCGGGGCGGCGGGCGGATCGCACAGCGGTGGCGATTGGGGCCGAGCGCTGGGGCGGCAGCGGCTCGTGTGAAGGCTCAACACAATCGCTGCCCGCATCACTGCCCCCGTCGCTGTCCAACGCGAGGGGCTCGGGCCGTGCGTTGACCCCGGGCCCCTCCGTGCGACCGGCCGAGGGCTGCACCGCCAGCCGCGCGACCGACCCGCCGGCGGTGGCCCGCGTCTCGACCTCCCGAATCTCCAGGGCCTCGGCCTTGGCCAAGTGGGCGAGGGCGGGCAGGAATGCGCTGTTCGGCAGCTGCAGCAGAATGGCAGAGGCCTCCCTCCCGCTCCCGACGAGGCCCCGCAGCGCCGCCAACGGCTGCCGCTCGGCAGCCCCCTCCACCATCACGATGTAGTCCACCTCCGCATGGGCCTGCCCCGCCCCCGCCCGCCCGCGCAGCGCGGCCTCCACGCGGAACGCGGTGCCGGGCCGGAACAGCACCTCCGCTTGGTCCGGGTACCGCGAGACCGGCCGCAGGGCCCGCGCCGACGCGCTCCGGAGGAAGAACACCGACCCTTTGTCCCCCGGGACGAACTCCTCGGCCACCGCCCGCCGCGCAGAGGCGCTGGAGAACGCCGGCCAGCACACGGCCTCGCCCTCGCGGTACGCCCCATTGAACCGCACCCCGATGCCGCGGAAGGCTGTGCCCTCGTACGCCGGCAGCCGCTGCAGCCCCTGGTCGAGCTGCCATAGCAGCGGGCGCCAGAAGTCGAGCGCCTGTGCGTCGCGCGCGCGCAGCGCGGCGTTCACCGCGGCGTAGATCTGGTCCCCGTGACCCGCCAGCTCGTACGTGTACACGTAAAGGGGCAGCACGTGCAGAGGGCCGAGCTGCAGCTGCTGCCGCTGCGCCTCATAGACCTTCAGCACCGCGTCCTCGCACATCGAGAGGATGTCCGCGTGCGCAAACCGCAGGCCCAGCGCGTTGTCCGGCAGCGCCTGGCAGAACGCGAGCGTCCCGATGTGCTCGGCGGTGTAGCCGGGGGCGAGGACCGGCGCCGCGTGCGGCACCGCCGTCGGCCCCAGCAGCCCATCGGTGAAGCGCCCCTCGCCCCCCCGCCACGCGCCCCCCACTGACGCCGCCGTGACGCACGAGATGCCGTACGCCTTCATCCACTTGGCCCTCTGCGCGACCTCCTCCGGGACGGAGTAGGCGCCGGCGAGGGCTGCCGCCTTCACGCACCCCAGCCACTCGCGTTGCGCCGCGTCCGGCACGGCCCACGCCCGGCGGCCCTCGTCGCGGGCGGGCGGGCACCAGCGCGGCGGGTCCAGCAGCCCCGCCGCGTGCGCGTGCTCGAGGCCGCACAAGCTCGACGCCCCGGCGGCAAGTCCGTCGGGCGACACCACCCACGCGGCCCCCCAGTCGCGGACCGCACCGCAATCCGGCGTCCACACCCACTCCACGCCGTCCCAGTACTGCACCGCCGTGCGGAAGCGGCACCGCATGGGCGCGGTCCCGGCGTCGTCGCAGTGCGTGAGCGCATCCACGTCGATGACGGCCTTGGCCCCTCGGTGGACCACGCTCAGAGTCCGTCCGGGCTCCCCAAGCGCCGCGCGGATCTGGTGCTGAACGTCGGGTGGGTACGTGTCCCACAGCCCATGCCCGACGTAACACTGCCACTCGAGGCACTCGGGGCGTCGCGTCCTGTATGCCCCGACGGCCAACGTGAGGGTGCCGGGGTCGCCGGACGCGGCGGCGCTCTCCAGCAGCGACACGGCGTGCGGGACCCAGCGCAGCCCCACGTCCGCCGCCAAGAGTGTCGGGTTCGCGCCGTCCGGTGGGGCCAAGGCGAAGTCCGGGGCGAGGCTGCTGCGCGGCGCGGGTGGCGCGCGCGGCGGGTCCGCGTACGCCGCCTCGAATCCCGCGGACGTCCGGAGGCCGCGGGGCGAGAGCCTCTTGAGCACGCGGCGGAACGACGACGGCCTTCGTACCACCTCCCCCGGCCCCTCTTCAGGGGTGCCGGGGCCACCGGGGTCTGAGAAGTCGAGCCACACCTCCGGTGCCGGGCTCCCCAGATGCTCCGACATGCACCAGCCGCGCCGCTCTGGGCCCCTGCCGCCCGCCTCCGGCGCCAAGCAGTAGACGTACCGGCCACGGCCCAGGCCCATGTACACGGGCGCCCCGTTGTAGCTCAACAGCGGCTGGCGGACATACAACTCATCGCCGGCCTCCCCCGGGCCTCGGAGGCGGAGGCTGTGCAGCGGCGGGGCGTGCGGGACCCGCGCATCGAGGCAGCACGGGTGGTCCTCCAGCAGCGCGCCCAGGACGGCCGCGCTGCCACAGCGCGCGGCGTAGTGCGCGGCGCTGGGGCATCCCCGCACCGGCGCCGTCCCGAGGGCCAGGCGCACGCGCAGCACCTCCCGCACGCCCTCGACCGAGTCCTGCTCAACCGCCGCCGCGAGGGTGTGCGCCAGCTCTGCGTCGCTCGCGGGGCCGTCGCACGCGCTGTGCCACCGCTGGAGGTAGTCCGCGGAGCCGCAGGCGGCGCAGTGCGCGGCCCAGCACGCGGCGTGGTACGGGCGGCGCCAGCCCTCGGGGCTGTGCAGCCACGGGGTCGCGATGACCGGCCTCTGGCAGTGCAGGCACCGCAGGCACCGGGTGTGACCCTTGCGTCTGTCGGGGGCCCGAGGTCCCGGCTCAAGCGACGGATGGTCGTCAGTTTGCGCGGCCGGGGCCGGCGGAAGGTACGTCCCGATGAAGCGCCATCGCGAAACCGCCTGGCCGCATCCCGGGCACTCGTACGGCCGGTCGTCGCGCAGCGCGGGGATGCCCACGGAACAGAACAGCGCAGCGCCGAGGGCAATGAGGCACAGCCCCCCCATCATCCACCACGACACGCCCTCGGACTCCAACGCCGCCAGCACCATAACCCACACGACGCCCAGCAGCAGCATCGCAAGGCTCGTCACGAGCCCGCACTCGATCCAGGGGCTGGGCCAGCGCGGGTGCACGCTGGCCGCCCGCCAGCAGCACCGCCGCTGCTCTTTCCGGGCCCAGTACGCCGGCGAGAGGGGTTGGGCCGCCTTGTGCTTCCCGTGCCACCAGCTGCAGCAGGCGGCGATCAGGAGCAGCAATAGGCTGAGCAGAAGGAGTAGCAGCGGCACCCAGCCCGAGGCCGTGTGCACCACCACCAGGTCGGCGACGAACAGGGGGGTGGTGCGCGGGCGACGGGCAGCCCCGGCGCGGGCGCTGCTGATATCCGGCGGATTGTAAAAGATGAGGAGCTGGACGTCTTTGGTGGAGCCCAGGGGTAGCTGCACGCTCTGCCCCACGTGCACGCGCGTGAAGTTGTATGTGCAGGCGTGGCACTGCGGACAGCCCGCGCCGGGGGAGGTGCAGCCAGACTCGATGCGCACTGTGACGTTCCCGTCGCATTTGTGGATGCGGAAGGTCATGCGGTGGTCCTTGAGGCTCGACATCGTGGACGTCCCTGTCTGCACCAAATGCACACAGGCCGCGCTGTAGCCGAACGACAGGGTCGTGTTGCTGAAGTCAACTCCGCTGCCGTCCGCACCCCCGGTACACAACGGCAGCAGGGCGGTCACGGTGGGGCTTGCGGTGGCGGTGGGCAGGGCTGTTGCGGTCGCTGCAGTGGACGGTGTTGCGGTGGCCGTGTTCGATGCCGCGGCGGTCGCGGTGGGCTCCGGGGTCCCGGTCATCGAGGGCGTGAACGTCGCCCCCGCGAGAAATGCGGTGTGGGCGCCCCCAATGGCGACGGCCATGACGGGCCTCGGCATCGGCCGCAGCAGCTCCTGCGGGACGTACACCGGGGCTGTGTGCCCCGTTGCTAATTGGCCCTCCGCGTTGCCCCCGAACACAAAAAGCGCGCGCTCGGCCGTGAGGAACGCCCCATGCGACTCCCCCAGCGCGAGAACGCGGACCGCGCCGCCGGGGCAGTGCCGCATGGGGCGCGGGGACGGGCTGCGGGCCACCCCCGGCCCCAGGCCCAGCCGCCCGTCCCCCGCCGCGCCCATCGCGTAGCACACGCCCCCGGCCACAAACGCGCTGTGGAACGCCCCCAGCGCCACGTGAGTGACGGGCCGCCCGTTGGGGGCGGGCAGGGGCCGGGGCTTGGGCTGGTCGGCATCGTCGGGCCCCAGGCCCAGCTGCCCGTGGGCGTTGCCCCCAAACACGTACAGCGTGCCCCGCACCACAAAGGCCGTGTGCATGGCCCCCAGCGCGACGGCTGTCGCGTTCGCCCCGGCAGCCAGGCGCTGCGGGGTGGCGTACACACCGCCCCCCCCCAGCCCCAGCTGCCCCCGCGTGTTGCTGCCCATCACGAACAGCTCCCCCCCGGCCACGAACGCCGTGTGCGCCCCCCCCGCCGCCACCGCCGTCACGGCCCCGCCGTTGGGGGGCACGACCCGCTCGGGCCGCGGCGCCGGGGCGGTGTGACCCAGCCCCAACTGCCCCTCTGCGTTCCGGCCGCATGTGTACAGGGCCCCGCCAGCCATGAAGGCCGTGTGGTAGTCCCCGGCCGCGACCGCCGTGGTCGGCGCGCCGTTGGGGGCCGCCACGTGCTGCGGCGCGCGCGACGCTGGGGCGTGTGGGCCCCGGCCGAGCTGCCCGTGGGCGTTGGAGCCCATAGCGTACACCCGCCCCCCCGCCAGGAACGCGCCGTGCGCCCGCCCAAAGGCGAAGGCCTCGATCGGCGCCCCCGATGGCGATGCGATCGGCTGCGGCGCTGTCGCCGCGCCGGCGTGCCCCAGCCCAAGTTCACCATCCGTGTTCCGGCCCATGACGTACCACTGCTCTGTGAGTGGTGCGTCGCGCGCGCTCAGGCCAGGGTCCGGGGGCGCCGCCGCGCGAGCCGGGCCCCGCAACACGAAGGCGCTGGCGTGTGGCCCCGCCGCAACACACGCGACGGCGCCGTCCTCTGGCAACCGCAGCAGCTGTGGCCGCGGCAGCTCAGGCCCCACCGCCCCAAACTGACCATCGGCGTTGCTGCCGGCGCCATACAGCCGCCCCCCGGCCATGAACAGGCCGTGCTCACGCCCCAGCGCCACCGCCGTGACGGCCCCCCCGCCGGGGGCGTCCACAGGGACCGGGAACACGACCCGCGCGGCCCCGGGGCCGAGGCCGCGCGGCGGCGCCCCCACGACGTAGAGCCGCCCCCCGGCGATGAACGCGCTGCCGCCGGGCCCCAGCGCCACGTGCGTCACCGCGGCCCCGTTCGGCGCCGGCACGCGCCGCGGGACGCGCTGGGCCGCGGCGAGCCCCACCCCCAACTGCCCGTACTCGTTGTCGCCGAACATGTACAGTGCGCCGCCCGCGACGAACGCGCTGTGCGAGGGCCCGGCGGCGATGGCTGAGACCGCTTTGCCGTTTGGCACCGGCACCGGCTGCAGGACCAAGGCCCGGTCAGTGTGCCCCAGCCCCAGCTGCCCAGCGGAATTGTCCCCGGCGACGTACACCCGGCCGCCGCCGCCGCCGCTGGAGTACAGCACAACGTCGGAGATCGCCGTGTCCCCCCGGGCCCCAGACCCCGGCACGGCCTCGAAGCGCACGCGCTGCACCGCCCACGCGAAGTACACGACGGTCTCAGTCCACGCCGCCGCACTGGAGTTGTGCTGCTGCCCATCGCACCGCCAAAGCTCGGCCCACTGCCCCGTGCCCACTGCAGCCGCCACCACCAGAGCCCTGACCCCGGGGCCATACATGAGGTACCGGAACCCGATCGCCGTGTAGTCCCCGGCGGCGGAGGTCACATACGAGGCTCCGGCATCCGCGTCGGACGTCGGGGCATTGGATGGGGTAACAGACGCGCCCGTGTCCACGTGCAGCGCGTATCGCGCCGGCGATGCGGGGCCATCCCGCGGTCCGCTCGCGCCGGGGCCCTGCGCTGGCGCTGCCTCAGGGGCGCGCCCCCGTCTCCACTGCGACCGCGCTCCAGGCACGGCCCCGCTCACCCACAACGCGTCGCAGAAGCGGAACGCCTCCGCGTCGAACTCGCAGCGCTGCACCGCCCCCGCCGCGTGCAGCGCAACGTCGGCCACCGCCGTGTCCCCGCTCGGCCCGGCGCCTGGCACCGCCTCGAAGCGCACGCGGCGCACGGGGCGGTCGAAGGCGACCCAGGCCTCGCCCCACGGCGCCGCACGCGCGTCGTGCTGCGGCCCCTGCCGGGCCCAGTACTGCGACCACCGCTCGTCCGCCCCCTCCGCCCACACCGCCAGAGCCCCGGTGTGGGCCCCGGACATGTGGAACCGGAAGCCGACCGCGTCGTACCGTCCCTGTTCCGACACGAGGTATGCCACGGCGCCGGGGCCACGCGCGCCACTGGCCTCCACGAAGGCGTACCGGCGTCCCCCAGGGGCCGCGAGGCCGGGGGGCGCCGACGGGGCCCCCTCCGAACCGCCGGCCAACCGCCATCCGGCCTCCGCCCCGCCCTCCGTTGCGCTTGCCGTCCACAACCCGCCGCAGGCGACGCCCAGCGGCACCGGGTCCTCGAAGGAGCAGGTCCGGCCGGCGGCCGTGAGGAAGAGGCTGTGCCGCGCCCCCAATGCCGCGGCGGTGACGGGCGGCAGGACCAGCGACAACACCCGCGGGCGCGACTGGGGCCGCGTGTGCCCGAGCCCCAACTGCCCGGCGTCGTTGGCCCCCATGACATAGACCTGACCCCCGGCGACGAAGGCGCTGTGCCGCCCGCCCACCGCGACCGTCGCCACTGCTCGGCCGTTCGGGGCGACCACTCGCGCCGGCGCACTGCGATTCGCGACCTCGGGACCGAGGCCCAGCTCGCCGGCGCCGTTGGAGCCCATGACGAAGAGATCTCCGCCGGCGACGAAGGCGCTGTGGCTCGGCCCCAGAGCCACCGCTGTGACGTCTTTGCCCTCCGGCCCGACCACCTCCCCAGCGCTGGGGCCGGGGGACGCGCCCAAGCCCAACGCACCGGGGGCGTTCCGCCCCATGACGTGCAGCTGCGCCCCGCGCTCGCACTGCGTGCGGGCGTACCCGCCGGAACAACCCCGTCCTCCGCCTCGCACAAAACTGCAGTCCTCCAGAGCCATTTCGAGTCCAGTGCATCGCACAGTGGGCCCCCTGCTGCTCCCACTTGGGGCCCCGGGCTCCGACGTGCCCCGCCCTCCCAAATAGCCCAGGGTGCGGCACACGACAGCAGCACCAGCGTCGTCCCAATCGTTGCCGCACACAGCGCCCCAACGGCCCTCGTCCGGGTCCAGCACCTCCACACGCCCTTCCAGAGCGTTGGCTCCTGCCGAGAGTCGAACCCGTGCCTCGGGGGCAGTGGCATTCACTTGTTCGGAAAATAGACACCGCCCCTGCTGCCGGTACAAGGGCCCCCCGCCGCACCACCCATGCACGCTGCAGCACTCGCCAGGTCCGCAGGGAGCAAAGCCGTATTGGGCTCCACAGCGGCGGTCCTCTCTGGCAGCACAAGGGGGCGGGCCGGGGACCCTGCAGTCCGCTGGTGGGTCGCCCGGTTCTGAAGAGATGCAAGCGGTTGTACAGCGGTAGAGAGGGCTGAACAGGGGTGGTGAGTTGTTGAAGAGCAGTGGGGTGCAGCTTAACTCTGCTGGACAGACGAGACAACAGTGCCTCACCAACCAGACCCACCCCCCCCATCGTTGAGGTTTGGATGTCCTCAAAGGTGGGCCGTGCAGGGACCATGGGGTTGGTTGCGCTCGCATCTCCTCCTCCTCCTCCTCCACGCCCGTTGCACGGCCAAACCCCCGCCCGGTGTACAGCTACACCCCCGCAAATTTCGTTGTACAGTGGGCACTACCTCAAATACAGGGGGGGGGGGGGGGATCACCGGGAATTTTTCGCACGAGAAAATTTCGCACCGGGCTTATTTCGCACAGTACCCTGAAAATCCCGCGGGAAATTTCGCACCCTTCTAGGATTGTACTGTTTACTACTGGGCAATTCCTGTGTTGCACTGCCAAATTCCAGCGGATTCCAGGATTGTTTTGCGAATTTCCAGGAGCTTCCAGGATTGCATTCTTTACTTTCAGGGGGTTCCTGCATGACCTGGTTCTCAATCCCATGCCCCAAGGTCCAAAGCAATCCAGCCCCTTTATCTGCTTATCTGCTTTGGGGCACAACAAACACCAATTCCCTTATTATCCGGGATTCCTTGGTCCCTGACCCTGATCCTTGAGTCCCCGGAGCCTTCCCCCCTCCCCGGGACGTTCGCGTGGACTGTGGGCGTATAGACACCCTCCAGCCGGGGAGGGAGTCCGGATTCCGGGGCCGCCTCCATCCTCTTCCCACACTGAGAAGCTCAAAAGCGAGAGAACGAAGAGGTGGTGAAAATGCGCCCCAGTGGCTAAATTTCGCACCGGGTTTATTTCGCACAGTGGCCTGAAAATTGAGCGGGAAATTTCGCACACATTTGAAATACGAAATTTCCCACAACGAAATATTCCCCCCGCGAAATATCCCTTCCCCCCTGTACGTTGAGAGGACACAGAATGTGTCAGCATCTGCAGTGGTTTAGGCTTTTATGGGGTTTGGTGGGCAGCATGCATGGACGGCCTACAGGAGACCAGAGGGGTGGAGAAGGTTGAACAGGGATAACGAGGGTTGTAGCGCATTGCAGCAGGTTTCAGAGGGTTGGTGAGGATTGCAGAGTTGTGATGAGGCTGGCGAGGGCCGTCGAGATTGAGCACAGGTGAAAGAGTGATGTGAAGAGTTGAGGAGGGGTGTAGAACATTTATGAGGGACAGGGGTTATCATCAAAGCTGATGGATTGATCAGCATTGGCGACGGCAGAGGAGGGTGATACAGGGTGGTGGGAGGCTGGGGACGGTTCATGATGGTCAGGATGAGGCTTGACAGAACCCAGAGAGTTGAGGGCTGGCAGATGAGGGCTGCAGAGGGATTTGGAGGGATGGGTCTCCTCCTCCTCCTTCCTCCTCCTCCCCACTCCCTTTGACCCCGCCCCAGGTAGCACAAACTGCTGAGCAGCAGCGTCACCAGCATCTGTTGGATCAGGGGACCGCATGCATCACGCAGGCACTATACATTGCACTCATTGCAGCCCTGTTGCAAAACAATGCAGGAGATCACACACACCTGATGGGATGCCATCGGGGCAAGGACAATGGCAATGACTGGGTGACTCTGAAGATGGGGATGGAGGCTGTGGGTAAGATGAGGGGGATGGGAGTGCAGTTGGCCATAGCGCTGGGGATGGGGAAGGGGTAGTGGATGAGAACGCAGATGAATATGGCGAGGAAGACGGGGACTGTGATGCAGATGACGACGGGGTTTGAAATGGCAATGGAGATGGGGAAGAGACTGCAGACGAAGTAGGCAAAATGGACGGTGATGGCGAAGGGTCTGAAAATCGGGATTGGGATGCAAGAGGGCCGGCAGGTGGCGACCAGGAGTGGTGCAGTGATGGTGCTCGTGAGGAAGGTGGGGACGGTGACTGCGATGAGGCTGGGGACAGGGAAGTGGTTGGAAATCGCGAAGGGGATGGGGGCGAAGTGGGAGGTGGTGCAACAGATGGGGTTTGTGGCGGTCGTGGGAACGGGAATGTAGATGTGGATGGTGATGGTGATGCAACTGGGGATCTGAGTGAGGAAGCAGAAGAGGATGGGGACAACGAGGTGGGTGGAACCGGGGAGGAGGAAGGGGGTGGTTGAGCGGGGTGCAGGGATGGGGATGGGGGTAGGGGTAATAATGCGGATGCTGAGGGGGAGGGATGTGGTTTTGGAGATGGGCTACGCGCTGGTGATGGGGGCAGGAAAGGTGATACGGATGCAGGTGGCACTGGGGACGTTAAAGATGGGGTTGCAAAAGGTAAAGAACAAGATTGAGAGGAGTGGGTAGACGGCGCCGGAATCAGGTATGATGACGGAGAAGGGTATTGCGACGAGGATGGGGTGAAGGTGGGGGATGCTGCGGGGAAGGGGGCCTGCGCTGCGGATGGACGTGGCGATAGGGACGGATAAGGGGATGTTAGTGGGCTCAGGGATCGTGTTGGGGTTGCTATTGGGGATGAGGAGGGCGACGGAGATGCAGAAGCGGAGGAAAACAGCGGTGATAAGTGTTGTGATGGCTGCTGTGATGAGAATCCGAATGGGGTGGATGGCCGCCAAGATGGGATGGGGGCCAGAGATGGAGGTTGCGATGGGATCGGGCTTCGGATTTGGGACGATGGAGCGGAATTCGGCTGTGGGGAAGATGGCCGCAATGATAGAGGCAAGGCAGGGGATGAGGATGGGCCCAGCGGTCCTGATAACAGCGTAGATGACGACGGGGATGCGGGGAGAGATGGCAGCGGTGATGGGATTGGTGATGGCGATGCCGAATGGGATGGAGATGGGCTTGGGATCGGAGGTGGTGAGGGGGAGGCAATGGGCGATGGAGAGGGACCTGGTGTGGGTGATGGGACAGGGGGTTGGGAGGGTGCTGCTGACGTGGATGGTGATGTGGATGGTGATGGAGATGCGGAGGGAGATGGCAGCGGTGATGGGATTGGTGATGGCGATGCCGAATGGGATGAAGATGGGCTTGGGATCGGAGATGGTGAGGGGGGGGCAATGGGCGATGGAGAGGGACCTGGTGTGGGGGGTGGGACAGGGGGTTGGGAGGGTGCTGCTGACGTGGATGGTGATGTGGATGGTGATGGAGATGCGGAGGGAGATGGCAGCGGTGATGGGATTGGTGATGGCGATGCCGAATGGGATGGAGATGGGCTTGGGATCGGAGATGGTGAGGGGGAGGCAATGGGCGATGGAGAGGGACCTGGTGAGGAGGATGGGACAGGGGGTTGGGAGGGTGCTGCTGACGTGGATGGTGATGTGGATGGTGATGGAGATGCGGAGGGAGATGGCAGCGGTGATGGGATTGGTGATGGCGATGCCGAATGGGATGGAGATGGGCTTGGGATCGGAGATGGTGAGGGGGGGGCAATGGGCGATGGAGAGGGACCTGGTGAGGAGGATGGGACAGGGGGTTGGGAGGGTGCTGCTGACGTGGATGGTGATGTGGATGGTGATGGAGATGCGGAGGGAGATGGCAGCGGTGATGGGATTGGTGATGGCGATGCCGAATGGGATGGAGATGGGCTTGGGATCGGAGATGGTGAGGGGGGGGCAATGGGCGATGGAGAGGGACCTGGTGAGGAGGATGGGACAGGGGGTTGGGAGGGTGCTGCTGACGTGGATGGTGATGTGGATGGTGATGGAGATGTGGAGGGAGATGGCAGCGGTGATGGGATTGGTGATGGCGATGCCGAATGGGATGGAAATGGGCTTGGGATCGGAGATGGTGAGGGGGAGGCAATGGGCGATGGAGAGGGACCTGGTGAGGAGGATGGGACAGGGGGTTGGGAGGGTGCTGCTGACGTGGATGGTGATGTGGATGGTGATGGAGATGTGGAGGGAGATGGCAGCGGTGATGGGATTGGTGATGGCGATGCCGAATGGGATGGAGATGGGCTTGGGATCGGAGATGGTGAGGGGGAGGCAATGGGCGATGGAGAGGGACCTGGTGAGGAGGATGGGACAGGGGATTGGGAGGGTGCTGCTGACGTGGATGGTGATGTGGATGGTGATGGAGATGCGGAGGGAGATGGCAGCGGTGATGGGATTGGTGATGGCGATGCCGAATGGGATGAAGATGGGCTTAGGATCGGAGATGGTGAGGGGGAGGCGATGGGCGATGGAGAGGGACCTGGTGTGGGTGATGGGACAGGGGATTGGGAGGGTGCTGCTGACGTGGATGGTGATGTGGATGGTGATGGAGATGCGGAGGGAGATGGCAGCGGTGATGGGATTGGTGATGGCGATGCCGAATGGGATGAAGATGGGCTTGGGATCGGAGATGGTGAGGGGGAGGCAATGGGCGATGGAGAGGGACCTGGTGAGGAGGATGGGACAGGGGGTTGGGAGGGTGCTGCTGACATGGATGGTGATGTGGATAGTGATGGAGATGCGGAGGGAGATGGCAGCGGTGATGGGATTGGTGATGGCGATGCCGAATGGGATGGAGATGGGCTTAGGATCGGAGATGGTGAGGGGGAGGCGATGGGCGATGGAGAGGGACCTGGTGTGGGGGATGGGACAGGGGATTGGGAGGGTGCTGCTGACGTGGATGGTGATGTGGATGGTGATGGATATGTGGAGGGAGATGGCAGCGGTGATGGGATTGGTGATGGCGATGCCGAATGGGATGGAGATGGGCTTGGGATCGGAGATGGTGAGGGGGGGGCAATGGGCGATGGAGAGGGACCTGGTGTGGGGGGTGGGACAGGGGGTTGGGAGGGTGCTGCTGACGTGGATGGTGATGTGGATGGTGATGGAGATGCGGAGGGAGATGGCAGCGGTGATGGGATTGGTGATGGCGATGCCGAATGGGATGGAGATGGGCTTGGGATCGGAGATGGTGAGGGGGGGGCAATGAGCGATGGAGAGGGACCTGGTGTGGGGGACGGGACAGGGGATTGGGAGGGTGCTGCTGACATGGATGGTGATGTGGATAGTGATGGAGATGCGGAGGGAGATGGCAGCGGTGATGGGATTGGTGATGGCGATGGCGAAGGAGATGTGGAGGTGTATGGGAATGGGAGTAGTACTGCCGACAAGGATGGTGAGGGAGATGGTGGTGGATTTATGTACATGGATGTGGAAGGGGATGAGGAAGGAGATACGAATGGGGATGAGGGTAGGGCTGCAGAACGAGATGGGTGTGGCCTTCGGATCGGAGATAGTAAAGGGGAGGGGCTTGGTGATGGAGATAGTCTTGACAAAGGAGGACTACATGACGGCACTGAGGGTAGTGATGGTGATGGTGCTGCGGAGAGAGATGGGTGTGATTTGATTGGTGATAGGGTTGTAGATGCTGCTCGTGACGGGGATGGCGATGGGGAAGGAGTTGGCAACGGAGATGGACGTGGTCGCGCAGATGGAAGCCGGGAGTCGGGTGGAGGTGGGGAAGGGGGTGGGGTTGGGAATGGTGATGGGGAGGGAGCTGGTGATGGGATGGGATTTTGTGATGCGGATCGGAAGGGTGATTGAGCTGGGATCGGTGATGGCGATGAGATTGCGGCAGGGGGAGCTGTGGGTGTCGATGGGGCGGGGGATGGCAATGCAGGTAAGGATAGTGGAGCAAAGGGAGACGGTGAGGGATTTGTGTGCGTGGAATGCGATGCGAATGCGGATGAGAACAGGGCTGGGGAGGGGGCTGTTGATGGCGTGAGGGCTTGGGGTGGCGACAGAAATGGTGAAGGGAAAGGAGATGGGCTTCGAATTGGGGACAGTGAAGGGGAAAGAAGGCGTGGTGGCGACGGTTGTGATAAGGGACGGGATGGGTGTGGGGATGGTGATGGTGATGCCATGGGCGGTGGGGCTGTAGAGAGACGTGGGGGTGGTGTTGGGATTGGAGATGGGGATCGGGATGGGGATGTTCTGCGCGACGGGGAGATAGGGGATGGGTATGGGAGTTGAACTGGCGACCAAGGCACATATGGCGATCCGGAAAAGGCAGATGGTGATGAGGCTGGAGAGGTGAATGGCGATGACGATGGTGAAACGGGAGGGGGTGGCGATGGTGGGGTCGGGGAGGGCGTTAGGGGTGGGGATGGAGAAAGAGAAGGAGATGCTGCTGGCGACACGGAAGGGAGCGATGGTGGCGGGGTCGGGGATGAGGATGGGGATGGGGATGGGGATGGTGAAATTGCACACGTGCAGGACAGGAGAATCCTGCTATAAATGGCAGAACCGTGTTGTAGAGCGATGCCCACGCCTTCCGTGAACGTTGCCGCTGCGCGGCCGTCTTGCGCCATGAAAGCGGCATAGGCACTGATCACCACCGTGCTGTCAAAGGTGGGGGTCATGGGGCATTGGAAATCCAGAACATCGGCGTAATTTGTGTCCCCCGAAAGCAATACGTCGTATGCCTTGGACGTCACGGTATTGGCGGGAGGGCGACCGAATGTGTCCTGATACTTGTACTGGCCGATGGACCGCAGATCCGCAATATCATTACCGACCCACAAGTAAGTCTACAGACAACACGAAAGGCGCAAGCAAGGCGCGCGCTGCCCCTGCACTGCTCATATGGTCCCGTCCGTCTCCGTCTGCTTGAGTTACGTTCGACGCAAAACCCAACCGGTTCCCGCGTAGGTATCGAAGTTTGGAGCGTGCGTCATGCACCACTGATGGCCGTACAGGACTTTGCACAACGTGCCCTCGGCGTGCATGCAAGCTCGTGACAGTGCCAAAATGCTACGAGAGGAATGGGAGGCACTCCGAAGCACAATGGTGTGGATGGCCTAGCCATACATGGCTCAAAATGATCAGCTCGACGTGGGGATCATTTGGAGTCGCGTGACGTTGGGGGTCAGCGTTTTTCAAAATCGGCCGACTAGACCCTAGGGTCAAAATAATTTGCGGGGCCGCTTCGCCGCCCAAGTGAGACCAACTTTGGTCGCATTTCGAACCCCAACGGCACCTAATCTCTGTGCCGATTCGCAGACACGAATCGAAGGGAAGCATGACACGGCACGTGGAACAAGGATGTCGCACACAGGACACATACTCTGTACAACGTCCAAGGGGCATCCGCTTGATATATGAAACGCAGCGTGTTCATGTTTACAAGTTGAGCACAGCCTTTGCCTGCAATCACACCGCCAGGGGAAGCCATATTCGCGCACCAAGTTCCATTGGCCACGGCACCTCCCGTTACAGCCTCTGCCACTGTGACATTGGGGTTGACGCAAAGTTGGCCTGCACCAAGGCCGCAAAATAGTGTGGCGAAGAGAATAACCACCTTCATGTCAACAACTTCGCATTACAACAAACGCTGGAAGACACAGATTGACACGAACGCCCAGCATGAAAATCAAGGGACGGATTGTCAAGTGACGATTTCCTGGTCTTGCGCATGACGTGCTTGCTCATGACGTGTGTTCGTGCAAGTCTATGACAATCGGCATGGCACAAGAGCAACTTCTTTGGACGGGGGGGGGGGTACGGTGTGGTGAGATTTGGTGCAAAGTTGTGATACGTAGCATCAGCCGAATGGTATAAGTAACAATGAGCAGCCCATATGGCGTACCGAAGAGAGGTGGAAGGCTCGTGCAAGGGGTCAACAATCATTCACAGGTGCAAGGCTATGTATGAGCAAGACCCGCACTCAAAATGTATGAAAAGCTATATAATCTTGGTAGGAGCAATCCAGCAACAAATCATGCAAATAACTCTTCGGTGAAATTCCATAATTGCTACAAAGTGCAAAACATTGAGTGCCGATGTGCACCAAGGTAGCATGTGTGATATCGCACTTCTTTTCGTAGTGCGCGCCTATTTTTGTTGCTAATGTTATGCGTGTATTTTGTGCGGTGATTCTATGTTTTGTGTTTTTGGTCTTTATGGGAGGTTCCGAAGGCCAGGCAACTTGGAGTATGAGGTAAGGGTGTTCTTGAAAGGTGGCTGACCCCCCCCACCCTTGCAAACCCATCCCCATACCCATACCATGCGTGAGAAGAGGCGGTACAATGGTGCACTACGTATTTTGGGGCGCGCCAGCCAGCCAGCCAGCCGGGGGGGGGGAGGTGGGGGGTTCCAAAGCCTCCCAGCCACCCAGCCGCGGCTAGGCGCAGCTCCTGTAGGTTGCCCAACGCAAAAAACGCAACGTCCAACGCAGACAGTGGCACAAAGTTATTCAAATGCGTCTAAGTACAACTCAGTCCAAATTAGTGAGGTTGGGGTAAAAAGGTGCCCTCAAAGGGTAGGAAAGTTCGACAAATTTTTGACGTGAAATCGTCGCTTCGACGAAATTCTAAATAGTGCACCTGGTAAACAGACACTCAAAAAAGACGTTCCCAGCTTGTCGGCGTCTCATCTTCCAAGAATTTCGAGAAAACCTCAAAACTCTGCGCGACGTGCGTCAGCAGGGTTTTCCCTGACCACAGTGAACGGCTTGCTTCTTGGGCTAAGTTGATTTGGGACCGAGACCCTCCCCCCTCCCCCCTGTGCTGACCAATTCCCCTCCTTCACACGAGCCTACTTACTACCTGCGTGTGCGACATCCTGTAGGCCTAGATCGCGTTCGACTCCGATTGCCATTCACCATTCACGTTTCTCATGTCACCTCACACGATTTTTGCACGATTCATTTGTCCGGCTATCATTCTATACCACTTGATGTATTTCACTAGCAACATATTTTCCCTGCTAGGGTGAAAATGGATATCCAAACTGTTGCAACCACGCTACAAAATTCGTACCACCAGGACAAGGGGGTGCGGAAGCAGGCTGAGGAAACTTTGAAGCAGTTCCGGGGGCAGCCGAAGTTTACTCAAGCTCTATTGCGCTTGATTGTTACTGAAGGTGTTGCCGATCCCGTGAAGAGGTCAGCGGCTGTGTATTTTAAGAATCTTGCCAAGTATCATTGGGATCCCCGGGAAGAGTTTCATATCAGTGACGGAGACAAAGCAGAAGTTCGTTCGGTTGTCATCGACTGCATGATCAACTGCCAGAGCCCTCAAATTCGGACAATCCTATCCGATGCCATCGCCAAAATTTGCGATTTCGACTTTCCCGAGAATTGGCCAGACGTCGTTCCCACGTTAATCAGCAAGTTTTCCACAACGCAAGATTTGAACGTTTGCAATGGTTCTTTGTATACGGCGCACTCGATATTTAAGCGGTATCGAATCGCTTTGGAACTAACTCTCAAGACGCAACAAGAGTTGCTTGCTATCATCGGTGCGTTCGGTCAACCCCTACTTGATTTGGTTGAAAGAACCACGCAAGCTATCCCGCAAGCTGGGGGGAACAAAGGACCTTTGGAGCAAATTTTTAGAGTTCTCAACTTGGCGGTGGAATGTTTCATCGACCTTAATACCTTGGATATCGCCGACTGGTTCTTGGCAAACTTAACACGCTTCATGACCGCGTTCTTGACGCTCATGGGGTGCAACTTCCCCGCCTTGGACAGCCCGGACGATGAGCTTCCCGGCTTGCTCGATGAAAATAAGGCCGTCATACTCAAATGCATCACCTTGTGTTTGGAAAAGTTCGACGAGGATTTCCAACCGTACGTGGAGAAGTTTACGGTTGCCGTTTGGGAGCTATTACAATCGGTCTCCCCGCAACCCAAACATGACCAACTTTGTGTCGAAGCAATGGGTTTTCTGACAGGCGTCAGTCGCACCATCTACCATAAACTATTGTCAGACCAAGAGAAGCAAAAAGTGATATGCGAAAAGATCATCATTCCCAACGTTGAGCTTCGCGACCTCGACCTCGAAATGTTTGAGGACGACCCTATCGAGTATATTCGGCGTGATATCGAGGGTAGCGATTCGGACACGCGACGCCGGAGTGCATGTGATCTAATTCAAGGGCTTTCCAAAAATTATGAGCAAACGGTGACTGATACCTTTCAAAGATATATTGCCTTTTTAACCGAGCAATACAGTAGCAATCCGAACAATTGGAAAGCTAAGGACACGGCGATGTACCTGATAACTGCGTTGACGGTTCGCGGGGCCACAACACAACACGGAACACGCCGAATCAATGATATGGTCAACATTGGGGACTTCTATCAAGGACATGTAGTTCCGGAGTTGCAAGACCCAAGTTGCCCGAATGCCAAATACCCGGTGTTGAAGGCGGATGCAATCAAGTTCGTTTCTTGTTTCCGACTACAAATCCCGAAAGACCGTTACGTGCCCTTGTTGCAAATGCTTGCTGGTTGGGTGAAATGTCCGAGTGAGGTGGTGCACTCATACGCGGCGGCTTCAATTGAGAGATTGTTGATGGCGAGAGATGATAACAACCAACTTCGATTGCAAAAGGATGAATGGAAAGATCTCGCAGGTATTGATGTTGTCTTGCGTATTCCCCACACCACTAATGCACGTCAAACCAACTAGCGATGCCGAAATGATGGACGAATAGCCGATTTGTCGTGTCGTGCGGAAGTCGTTGGAAGGGGACTAAATCCTCACAATTGACGGGATGCTTGACGACGTTATAAGGGTATCTTGATGGCACCTAGATAAATCTTCATATCGTTGTTCTGGCTTCCATGTAAAGTCAACATGGTGGCTCGGCAAGATTCATGCCTTTTTCGTTGCATGAGGCATGCCATTCCCCATCCCCTTTTGTTGAAGTATCCTTCCGGGGAACGTCATGGATAGCACCCATGATGGTGCGAATATTGACATGGCCCCGGAAGCACCAAACGAAGCAAAGGGACCGAGCTAGCCAAGGTAGAAAAGTGGAAACGTGGGTTATTATTACGGTATATATTCCGCTCTTTTGCGCTACACGAGGACCATGACATCGCCATTTCGTATGTGTTCAAGGAGGAATGGTGTTTGCCGATCGTTTGCCGACCGTGTGGTGCTTGTTCGAGGACATTGGTTGCCACCATGTACAAAACAAGTGCATTGTTGTGTGAGGACAAATTGCCACGTGCATGGTTCATATGTTGGTGTTTCGACAAATGTGCAGTGTGCTCTTCACCATACCAATTCCTAGATTGTGTTTGATTTCTCTGCAACCAGGCTTATTATTGCAAAATTTGTTCCAAACTTTGCAAGCGTCCAAGGAGGAGAATGAATACGTCATGAAGGCCATAATGCGAGTTATCATGAATGGACAGGAGAACCTTGGTCAATTTGTGCCGCACATCCTTCCAATCCTGACGAGCATTTTGTCACAGGTATGGTCCAAAGATACCCCGCAACCGGAACAAACACGATTTGGTTGCTTGGGCATCTTGGAAATGCCCGGAGGTCACTCTACACGACAATGCACTCACTTGGAAACATTTCACTTCACAATGCATACGTATTGAATTGCATTGATGCACTGTGCATCTGCTTGCGACGCATGCATGAACATGACCATGTGACAATCAGGTCGCTAAGAATCCGCAGCACCCAACATTCAACCATTACCTCTTCGAGTCCCTTTCCGGTCTCGTCAAATTTAACAACGGGACCCTTAGCCAGATCGAGCAAGCTGTCACCCCCATCTTCACGGACATCTTGGGGTCGGACACCGCTGAGTTCATGCCATACGTTTTCCAAATCTTTGCGCAAATGTTGGAGCAGCATGCCGAGGTAAACGCGCAGTACATGGCCATGTTTGCCCCCATGCTCACACCTTCATTATACGAGAACAAGGGAAACATTCCTGCTCTTGTGCGGTATCCTCCTCTGTCTATGTAACATCGATTTTGCTGTAGTGTCGCTAATGCTATTTTGACCCGTTTTGGAAGCGGCTTCGTCTTGGTTCCCTGGCATCCGTTGCGTGGTTGACTCCGAAAATGTAATGCCCACTCTCGCTGCCACAAAAGCAAAGGAAGACATGGGTATGCACATGATACATGATGTGGCAAAGGCAAGGCAAATGATGTGGCACTTGATGGTCATGCAAGCCATCAATCAACTAATTGTTGAGGTTGCAGCGAAAATCTGCAATCAAAATCATCGCTTCATCGTTGCGTTGTTCTGCCTCAGGCTTGTCCGCGTGTACCTTGAGAAAGCCCCACAAAAAGTCGTGGCAGCAGGGCAGCTGAACCCCACTCTAGGCGTGTTCCAGGTACGTGAGCTGTCAAATGATGCCGATTCTGCATGCAGACCGCATTTCCAACCCTTACACACCAGCTGTGGTCGCGCCTGCCCGTCTGTAATGGTGTGGCCAGGGGTGGCGTGCGACAATGTGACCAGGTTCTTTGACGAAGGTGACCGAGAGCCATTCTTTCTGAGTAATCAGTCCTACCCCACATCTTCGCAAATTTTTTGCTGTTGTTCACGTGCCCGGGAGTGTTATTTCTACCAATTAGAGGCAGCGCCTTGGCCCCCAGGCGCTGCAACAACTGCATAGAAAGGGCGCAGGGTGCGAAACACCAGGAGGTTGTACAGTTTGTAGACACGGGCACAGCGACACCAGCATCCACATGCAAATCTCTGCAACACAGTATTTGGTATCCTCCAAGATGTACGATCACGAAGGTTTCGGCCTGCTCAACGCAATCGTTGGGTATTTCCCTCGGGAGCATCTGGCCGATGTGCTGAAGACCATCCTCAGTATTCTGTTCACCCGCCTCATGTCGTCGCGCACCGTCAAGTTCGTGAAGTGTTTGACCATCTTCTTCTCGTTGTTCGTGATCAAACTTGGAGCCGACACGTTGATACAGACCGTGGAGAGTGTGCAGGCTGGGGGCGGGCTGTGGAAGCAAGTGTTTCTGAATGTGTGGCTGCGAGACGTGCAGAAGGTTGAATCTCGACCCCTGGTCCGCGGTGAGGGGTGCTCGAGAATGAAGTTCCCGATCTGCTGACTGACCCAAACGCACATTGAAGAATATACAGTACATGTGCCATTTTCTTTAAAGGCGCCACCATCTACAGCATACCTGACTGCGCAAATCAAACCTAGCCAGCACTGAATTCGTGGAGCATGTGTACAATGTTGTCCACAGTGTGGTTTGCACATGTTTCCAATTTCCAAAACAGGAAGCACTGTGCACTATAGCGCATAGCCTCTCACAATATAACCGCCGTACAAGTTTTTTGATGGGGGAATGCCGTTTCAAGGAAATGATACAACAGGATGTACATCAGAGGCTGGCGTACAGTTTCGACAAATTCCATTTTAGCGAATTCTTCGCTGAACCCGTTGCATGCGGTCATGCGTGTCGAGGGTTGATTACGGTTGGCAATGCGCGATAGCGGTTGGAGTGGGTTGTCGGAGAGGGCTGGGATTTCTTGCACAGGTATCTGGAAAGATTCCCAGAAAAATGTGCAGCGTGGCGCTGACAAAGCTCCTCACAGAGTCCAACGCGATGCTGCAGGACGCTTTTTTCGAGCTTTGGCCCCAGGCTGTTTTGGCAGGTATGGCACCTCCTGGTGAAGATTGGATGAGCTGCAGCTGCCAAAAGAGAGATGTGTCTCAATGTACTGCTTTTTGGGCATGTGGGTCGGCACAGTGACTGCTCAGGCGCTGTGGTAGGATATTTTGGCGGAAGAAGTGTCCATGGGGCTCTCCAGTGAACGCAAAGGCGTCCAACACCGTGTCGTAGACCACCACGGGGCTCAGTCGCTCCATTCACTAGGCGCCCCGTACAGCATGTAGAACATGCCCAAAAGAGACGGAAGAGACGGAGGGGGCTCAAGACCAAGCACCAAGACGACTCTCCATTTTTGGTATCATCATTCAGTGCTCCTCATTCTCAGGCTGTAGGGTGAAGATGTAACAGGCTGGCAGGTGTCACAGAGAAGCATTGCTTGAGACGAAACGACACCATTGTGACAGCGGGCAGCACACCTGCTGTATTGCTCACCAAGCGCCCACAACGTGGAACGATCACTCCACAACGCTTGAACAAGTGCATAACACCGCAAGTCAGATGAGGAGATGCCGCGTGCGCCGTGTGGGACCCTCCTAGCAAGCAACGCAATTTGCCCAGAAGACGCTGGGTAAACTAGGAAACTGCCTGGGACAGGAAGCGATGGTAGAAACCGAAGGTGGCATCACAGATGGTTTCATTGGAGATCGCTTCGCACTCTAGGAATAGCCCAGAATGCGCACGCGGTTATTTCACCATCTCAAGTATTAACGCCGCTGTTTCTCTTGATGTTCCCCTTTATGTTGATCCCCGTTTTTCCTCTGGCCTCTGTCTTTGCTGGCATATCCACTGGCACCATCACTTGGCCATGCATTGTTTTGGAAACGTGTTCTGCTGAAATGGATGGGATTCCCGATTGCCACGCAGGTGGCTGCACAATGGGCTGTGGTACCAGGGTCGGATGAAAAAGGACACACAGTTTCACACGGTCTGAGGAACTTTGTTTTGTTTGGAGGGATGGTGCCAGGACAAAATAGCGTGGCCGGTGGTGACAATCACCGGTGGTGACTCGGCACGTGTGTTCAGCAATGTTAAGCGGTGTCAAGCAATGTTAAGCAATGTTAAGCAATGTTAAGCGGTGTTATGCAATGTGAAGCAATGTTGAGCAATGTTCAGCAATGGTAAGCGATGTTGAGCAATGTAAAGCAGTTTTAACCAATGTTAAGCGGTATTGGTTAAAGATATGAATGAATGCACTACCATCGGTGAACCACAGGCCGTCGTCATTTTTCTATCCACCGCCGTGGGTTTCTGTCGTCACTGTCTGTTGATTTCGGTGGACGATTTCTCAGGACGACTTGGGCGACTCATGATGCGAGTCCACCGAGATTTCAGCAGTGCCTGCTGCAAGTGTTAAAAAAAAAAACAACAACAAAGCACATCCCGTCTGGGATGGGTCAAAATAAGATGATGCACCCAACAAAAAGACGCAGCGCACGTCTGTCTGTTTAGAGCGGGTGTCGAAACCCCAGAGCCTCCTCCCCGCTTCTTCTGCATTTCAGAGCTTAAGATGCTGGAATTGGGAGAGGAGAATGATGAGGAGAAGGATAAGTATGCAAACAAGCACGTGGTGACCGTGGAGCAGTTGAAGGACCAGGAGCAAGGGTACATGAATGCATTTTGCCCATTGCAGGTGCGGTGCATTGCAGCGATGACCTGTGTTTGGTCCATGAAAAACTACGCCTCCACTTGCTTTTCCCGTTGGACCCTTTTTTTGGACACGCTGAGGGCCAAAGGGGGCCAGGGGGCGCCTGGACAGGTGGGGCATGCCAGTCTCTTGAAACGCAACAGCCCGATTGAGCTGGATCGATTCCGGAACGCGCACATGGAACAAATCCGATGCAGGATTCTGCCCGCGGCCAAAGATGCCCGAAGGTGAGTGTTGAGGAGCGGTTGTGAAGCGGTTCGTGGCGGTTGGAATGGCAGCTGTAGGCCAAATGGCAGCATGCTCGGGGCTGGGGCAGAATGGTATTGTCCCTTGATGGGAAAGGCCCCTTCGTGCTCTGTCACTCATTCAGTGTGTGACGGTGTCGTTAATTCTGGGGTTATTCCTTTTTTCTTCATCTTCCTTTTATGGGGGCGCTTCTTCAGCAGAATCACTGGGCCCGCTCTGTTTGAGTATTGAACAAGGGGTGCATGTTGCTGGCATTGTGGCACGGCATGGGCGCTTGCAGTTGCTTCAACGTTCCTCGCGCTGGTTTGGCAGTGTGCATCCAAGGCTGAAGATGACCCCTGTGCCGACATCCAAGACGACCGCGCGTACTTCGTGCAGAATCTGCAGAGGGTAGTGGGCAGCGCACCCCAATGCCGTGGTGGACTGCAGTCCCTGCCTCCAGATGTGCAGGGCATTGTCCGGAAGGTTGTGCCTGGCTTGCTATGAGGAGGAACAGCTTCGCCGGCAACTCGACGCCCAACCCATTGTGCCATTCTGCCGTGATATCCTTTGTGGAGCATTTGTTCAAAGGGAAAGAGGGTGGCTTCTGCAGCGTGCACAGGGAAGTGAATGTGTGTGCCATGTGGGTCTGCCAAATATGTGCCTCAGCACCAGGCGTACCTCTCGGCATCATGATGTTTCGGATTCTTTGACTCTTTCCACCTCTCAATTGCGTTTCAAAAGAGGTCTGCAGCCAGGGTTGCTTGAAGGCGACTCAGTGCCCACGATAGAGTTCGCCGTGATCTCCGATTCATAGATAAACAGCCGAGGGACAGAATGGGGGGAAGGTTGCAAGTGGTATGCCATCAGGGGGGCTGATGGATGTATTGCATGGTTCAGCACAGTGGATTGTCAATCTGAGTTGGCGCTGATGACGGGGAGAGGGATGGGTTGTTGGCATCACTATCGTTGATAAGGTGATTTGTTTGCGGAGGCCCTTGCGCGCAACATGTGTTGCGACGAGCGTAACATGCAAGGCGACACGAAACGCGGTCGCCACAGCAGCACGCGTAGAACTGCAGGGTGCCACGCTTACTATGCATGGCAAATTCGCCACCACTTGCACTGCAATATTCACTCTGATGCTCATTTGATATGCACTGCGATCTGCACTGCTTTATGCCACAGTCTGTCTGCCTGTCTGCTTGTCTGCCTGTGTCTGCCCGCATTCCTGCTGCTTGACTGCCTGCCTGCCTGCCTGCCTGCCTGCCCCCCCCCCTTCTCCTCTTTCTCTCTCTCCGTCCGTCCGTCCGTCCGTTTGTGTGTACCTCTGTGTGTGTGTGTGTGTGTCGCAAAAAGTGTGTGTGTGTGTGTGTGTGTGTGTGTGTGTGTGTGTGCACCACAGCAATTTTCACAATATGCACCGAAACATCTTCGCGCTGTTGTGAATTGCACTGCACTACGCACTGCCATCATTATGCTGCACGATGCTGCTGTGCCGAGGGAAAGACCCGCGCTGCATTGTGTAAGACATGTACTTTGGTACACATCCCAATAAACCCCGTATGAAGCACCAGGAACGTCCCACGACGTATCATGCCATGGCACATGTGATAGACACGAGCATAGGCACGACGCCTGCGCCGCGACGGATCATGCGATGGCACTGAGGTCGCTCTCCGTGTGAGTTCTGCAGGCATTGTGCGCACTATCTTCCAATCGCGAATGCCGAATGCTTGTGGCAACGGCCCCTTTCTTGCCGACCTGTGCAGTGTTTTCGTCGACAATACTCTGATTCCGGATGGTTGTAGTCAAAGAAGGTTAAGTCAGTTGCAGGGCATGATGATATTCTTCGGGGGGCGTTGGCAGGAAGTTGCTCCAATTTAACCTTTTCTCTCCTCTCTGAGGGCGCTCTTGCCACGGTGCGCGCGCGGTGCGGGCGCGGTGCAAATTTTGGGTATACCCGGGGACCCTCCCAGTGATAACTGCAACCATCAAGAGGCCTCCAGGAAAGAACAAAAGCTACCCAGAAGCCTCTGGGAATTGTTGGCAATCATGAAAAAACCCCTGGAAAGACAGGTGGTGTGCTTGCATCTGAGGTTTTCTGGGGTTCTATGGGATGGTGCACCGGCGTTTGACTACTGATAGTTGCCACGGTGCGGACGCGGTGCGCGCGCGGTGCAACAACTCCCACTCTGGACCCCATCCTTGGGGTCCGTTCTCCGGGCCCTTTGTTTCTCCGCGTCTCTACACCAAGTACGACCTACATTCTCGACTCCTCACCATGGGGCAGCATGCCGATGCTCCCCCGGCCGAGGAGTAGCGGCTGGTCCCTTGCGCAGTGCCTGTGCAATCTGATTCAATGCCGTCATGAACACTTTCCTTTCATTTTCGCGCCACTGGTGTACGTATGTGCCAGTGAGACACGATGGGTAGGGCCGTGACCAGCACATTGTTTAGGCGCGGTTCCTTTTCCTGTTTTCTCCGCCTTTTTACCTCCGAAAAAGAATTGCTGGATGTTCAACCGCCGTCGGTTTCCCCTGCAAAAAAAAAAAATGCAGTGCCGACCGCCGCCGGTTAGCCACTGCCACCAAAATCGGTGACTCACAGTCAACTGCCACCGCGTGTTGCTTGTATGCCCCAGCTCTGCTCCGGCGCTGCATCACGGCCTCTTGCGATGGACCCATACAAGGCCATGGGCCTGTCCTGGGCCAGTGGATGTAAGCCTGCTCCTCGTTTCGGCAGGGGCTGCTTTACTTCTTGGTTCCTGTATCGTCTGCGAAAAAAAAACCCCCCCGTATCTGGCCAGGTGGTCTGTCAGGTTGCAATCATCAGCCAACCGTTTTACAACCGCCAACCGCCGTCGGTTAACCACCAACCGCCGCTGGTTCAGTATCAACCGCCACCGGTCATTTCGCTAATTGCCATTGGTGACGGGCCAACCGCTGTTGGTTACCATATCATTGTTTGACACTCTGTGCTTTCAGGCTTCTCGATGCTGCCCATGGTTCCTCTTTTTCTCTCTCTTTTTTGAGGTATCCTGCTTTCAGATGCTGCTACATTGTTTCACCCATCAGCTGATTCTTGTGTTCTTGCGGTTGACGAGCCTCTGCATTCCTCATTTCTCCCTCTTCTCTCTTTCGCTGTCACTGGCTTTGATGGGGCTTCTAGGCACGGCCTTCATCTTCACATAGATGTTCTTTGCTTCTTTTGAACCTCCTTTCGCTGCTGCCCCTGGCTGTGTGGTCTCTAGAAAAGTGGTTCCAGACTTGCACTGCAGGTTACCAAGACAATGCTGCTCTCCCCCAGGCTTTTCAGGAATTTTCTAACACTTTCATGCTAGTACACAGCTATGCATTTGCTGCCATGTGTGCTTGTGGAGGCTTCTGCGTTGCGTTGTTGGCCACCCAGCTTCGATCCAGATTACTGCTGAGCTCCCTCACACCATCCAGGTTAATCAATAAATCTAGTTCGCTTGGATCCAAGCATGCACGTTCTCCTGGATGTGACGAGGGTTTTGTGCACGTTCTGTTCAAAGGATGGATTGCAGGTATCACAGCTGCAGCTTTTGGCTATGGTCACTATGTAAGGGTTCGATGGCTGGCCATTGTGTGCTGCATTATTCGCAGTTTGTATTTGTGTGCTGGTATTTTTATCACCAGTGGTATTTTGCCGTAAAAGGGTGTTGGGCATTGCAAATTGAATGATTCTCCTTGTTCAAGCACCAGGTGTCAGCATTGCCATGTGTGGCTGCTTTGGCTGTTGGGTGGGGATCATCACCACATCTTTGGCTGTGCAAGCACACCACTGCTTTGGCAGTAACAGAGGAGGGACCTTATAAGACCAAGCAACACTGAAACTGAAATTCCCTCGCTGACCCCCTGACCTGCTTTTTCTTTGTAGAAGGGTTTTGCCTTTGAACTGACCAGCATAAGGAGCATGGCACACACAAATGCCTAGTTTATGGTATCTGGAGCTAGGTTTATGGTGAAATCGCTGGTGCTGCAATTTATGCTTGCTTACTTGCTAAATGACCCAAAAGTCATACAAATGTTGACATGAGGAGATATCCGATGCTTGACACGAAATGAATTGCATTCAAGCCCGATGGTTTGTTCCTCAGCAGTTCTACCAAGCCATGGCACCTGTTGCACACTTGAGAAACAGTACACAGCATTCCATTGCACTGCACTCCACTGCACTGCACTTCATTGCACTGCACAAAAAAAGAAGCAAACCAAATCATGTCACCCTACAGCACAGATGTGCCACTGATTGTAGCAGATCATTTTACATTGGCTCATGATTGTGCATTTGCACGTGTGTCTGTGCTCGCAGACACATATACACTGCGCTACCAGCACGTTAGAAATTAGGATGTGACATATCCTGGCACCTTAGGCATGTGGGTTGCTGCCTGAGTGTGGCGAGCAGAGGGTATTTTATTGCCAGCTACACATTGGGGCATCTATGTTTTGCACGATCAGGCAGAGTGCATCCATCATGATCATGGCTGTGGTTGGACCTGTTGTCCAATAGTTGAACAGGTTCTGTGGTCCGAGCGCCACCTAGTGATAATGCCTTGGATCAGAAAGCCTGCATCGGAACCCAATGATCTCCTTTGACTGATAAACATGCCCCAAACCGAACCCTTAAACATCAGCGCCCCCACTCCTGTGTGAGTCAATACTGGATTCTCCAGGATATGCTCCTTTTCTCTCGCACAATTTTTGTCGGTCTGTGGCCAGGGCTGGCCACAGACAGCATCAGGGTAATATCCGGAGTGTGTATATCTGAATCTTTACACAGATATTTGTCAGGTGAGGGTTACAAATATGGGGTATACAGAATTGCAACATGTCCGGCTCTGGGCTTTGTCATTGTCTGAATCACACGTGTCGAAGGTTTCATTTCACAACAGGAAAATTCACCTTCTGAGTAATTGGTGGTGCAATTCACAAATTGTCAACAGTTCACCTTTCAGGGTGTGGAGATGGATGCCCGATGTCAATGATCTCTCCAACAAGCCAGGGTTGCACCAGGAAGGTGTGCTTGGGTGCAACTTGGTGGGTACAACAGCCGATCCCATATCCAACCACTGAGACACATGAGTGTTTTGTTTAAGTTGCAGTCATGCTGTTCTATCACTGTCACATATCCTGGCATGGTGAGAGGAAGCCCTGCATTGCAGGATTTTACAGGTTTCACAGACAAATCACCTCGAAGAGAGGTTGTTAGATCAAGCGCAGGCGCGGGCGTCATATACCCCCCTTTTTTGGGGTCATTTGCGTAGCATACCCCAAGGCATGATATTGGATGACCAACCCCTTGTAAAATCATTATTTTGCCCAATAAGAGCATCCCCCAATGGATTTTTTGATTTTGAGGCCTCTACCCCCTAAAACTGGATATCACTTTTTTGAGGGGGGGGGTGGGGGGGTGGGTGGGGGGGGGGGTCAAAAGTTTTTGCTTAATAGGCTACAAGCAGTGGGGACGCACGGTGCTGGTAACACGGCCAGCGGTCCAATGGTAACGCAACCGATACCAGATGTGCAGGCGTCGGTTCGAATCCTGGCCTGCTGACTTTCAGCGCCGCCGCCGGCGGCGGCGCAAAAGTGGGCAGATTGGGGTTCGAATCGCCGACCGCACGGATGCCGGTCGGCTGCGTTTCCACTCGGCCGCTGCTTGTATTGCGACGAAGGGCCTCCCTGCTGCTTGGTGCCGCATCTGCCACTGACAAAAAACCCAAACTGTGTGTATCTGTCTGACTGCCTGCTTGCTGGCTCGGGGACTGATTGGCTGACTGTCAACCTCTCTTCGAGGTGCACTGCCGAAGGCAATAGAATTTTTCTGCTTTACCACAGTTTGGCAATTTGTTTTGCCTTTCACAGTGCTTTCCCAATCGAGCTGTTTGGACCACCAAAGTCAGCTTTTTGTGATGCTGCTGTGGCAGATGTGCACCAGCAAAAAGCAAAATCACCTCGCAGAGGTTGTTAGATCAAAGCCAGGCAGGCGTATATAGGGGAAAATGCCACATACCCCCCCATTTTGGCCTTTTTGGGCCTATTCGCGTACCCTACCCCAAGGGGTTGAATTGTTAGTTTAACCCCTTGTAAAATCATTATTTTGTCCAATAAACGCATCCCCCAATGAGTTTTTGGTCCGGACCCCACTTGAAACCCACTTTTTTGAGGTTTTCAAGGAGGGGGGGGGGTGGGGGGGGGGGTCAAAAAATGACCCCCCTTTTTTTGGGTCGCAAATCATGAATCTTTTGGTTTTTTTTGATTTTGAGCCGAAAAAGTGTTTCCGGGTCCCGACTCCATAGGGTTTGTATGGGGCGGAGTGGGACGAGCGCTTACGCAGTTTATGCACTTTTTCAGCCATTTTTGCTATGTTGGCGGTTTTGGCGACCTCGGTGACCCCGTGGTATCCACTTTGAGGGGTGTGAGTGGGGATGTTGTGACAGTATCTGCCTCCTAGTATACGGAACGACGTTTTTTGCAGTCTCTAGCCTTGCTTAGGGCCGTTCACAACCCGTGCCAAAAACGCAAAATGGCTCTTTCCACCAATAATGGCTTAGTGAATGGGCTGGTACACAACCTGCTTATGCAGTTTTTTACCCTGGACAGCTCAAAAATCGAAGTTTCCGAAACTTACTTTTTTGACATCGTGATCACCTAAAATGACCATCCAAGCTATGTAAAGCATGTTTTAGGCCGTATTTACGTGTTTTTCGCCCGATTTGGGTATTAGGTCCGGGGGGGGGTCCTTCCAAGGGATTGGTACACAACCTGATTATGCACTTTTTCACTATGGGCAGCTCAAAAATCGAAGTTTTCGAAACTTGTTTTTTTGATGTTGTGACCACTTAAAATGACCATCCAAGCTATGCAAAGCATGTTTTAGGCCGTATTTGCGTGTTTTTCACCCTATTTGGGTGTTAGGTCCGGGGGGGGGGGGGGGGGGGCTACCAAGGGATTGGTACACAACCTGCTTATGCAGTTTTTCAACCCGGACAGCTCAAAAATCGAAGTTTTTGAAACTTTTTTTTTGATATTGTGACCACCCAAAATGACATTTTAAGCTATGCAAAGCATATTTTAGGCCGTATTTACGTGTTTTTCACCCTATTTGGGTGTTGGGTCCGGGGGGGGGGTGTCTCCCAAGGGACGGGTGCACAACCTGCTTATGCAGTTTTTCAACCCGGAGAGCTCAAAAATGGAAGTTTTTGAAACTTGTTTTTTTGATATTGTGACCACCTAAAATGACCATCCAAGCTATGGAAAGCATGTTTTAGGCCGTATTTACGTGTTTTTCACCCTTTTTGGGTGTTAGGTCGGGGGGGGGGGGGTCCCAAGGGACGGGTGCACAACCTGCTTATGCAGTTTTTCACCCCGGACAGCTCAAAAATGGAAGCTTTCGAAACATTTTTTTTTGATATTGTGACCACCCAAAATGACCATCCAAGCTATGGAAAGCATGTTTTAGGCCGTATTTACGTGTTTTTCACCCTATTTGGGTATCAGGTCGGGGGGGGGGGGGGGGGCTCCCAAGGGACGGGTGCACAACTTGCTTATGCAGTTTTTCACCCCGGACAGCTCAAAAATGGAAGTTTTCGAAACATATTTTTTTGATATTGTGACCACCCAAAATGACCATCCAAGCTATGGAAAGCATGTTTTAGGCCGTATTTACGTGTTTTTCACCCTATTTGGGTATCAGGTCGGGGGGGGGGGGGGGGGCTCCCAAGGGACGGGTGCACAACTTGCTTATGCAGTTTTTCACCCCGGAGAGCTCAAAAATGGAAGTTTTTGAAACTTGTTTTTGTGATATTGTGATCACCTAAAATGACCATCCAAGCTATGTAAAGCATGTTTTAGGCCGTATTTACGTGTTTTTCACCCGATTTGGGTATTAGGTCCAAGGGGGGGGGGGTCTCCCAAGGGATTGGTACACAACCTGCTGATGCAGTTTGTCACCCTGGGCAGCTCAAAAATCGAAGTTTTCGAAACTTGTTTTTTTGATACCGTGTCACCTAAAATGACCATCCAAGGTATGTAAAGCATGTTTTAGCCGGTATTTATGTAGTTTCCACCCTATTTTGGGTGTGTGTTGCTCGCGGTAGATTCTCTGCGAGGTGGACTTGCCGAAGGCAATAGAATTTCTTGAAGCTTCAGTTTGATCCTCTCATCTGCAGGCTCATCATAGCAGACTGGATTTGTTGCAAATGGTGGTTGTGGTGGTGGCCACGAGCGCGCGCTGTGCTTTTTTTGGGTGTTGTCGCTTGTTCACGTGGCACTGTTACATCTCCCCAACCAAAGGCGACAAGGCGGCGTACCAACTCGGATTGATCCTCGGAAACTGATGAGATCATGCACCCTGCACAATTATTATGCACCCGCATGGCTACCGGTAAGTGATGAGATTATTCACCCGTATGGCTGCAGCTAAGTGATGAGATTATGCACCCTGCTCAATTATTATGCACCCGTATGGCTACCGGAAGCTAATGAGATTATGCACCCTGCACAACCGCCATTGGCCCTCCTCCTTCTTTGGCACGATGAATGGTGGGCTTGCCCACTCACTGTGCAAAGGTTCTATCCATCCGCAGTAAATTCGCAACAGCTTCTTCATGGCCTCCGCCCACTCACGGTGAAGCTGATATTCTCGATGCCGATAGGCTTTCCGATTAGGGTTCAATTTTATCCGTGCGGTACCAAATCAACCTCTTTCCAGTGGATTTTTGTTGGCCAAACCGCTGAATAATCGTGGACAATCTTTCACCAATCTTTCTCGCAATTCACCCACTCTTGTATTGTACTCTTGTACACTAGTTGTGCCTCGTCTCAACTTTTGTTTGCATCTCCAATGTTTAGGCAGTTTTCCTGTCTTTGTTTTTGTTAACCCATGGACGGGGTTGAGCAGCCCAATCAGGCCCAGCAGGTGTCAGCCGAGGAGCGACCGGCGGCACAGGCCAAAGAAATTCAACAACTCAGAGACCAACTCGCCCGAGTCGCGGTGAAGCAGGGGCCCCGCTTGCCCCCGCTGAGCGTGCCGGAGATCAACAGAGCCCTCGAGAAGCCCCAGTTGGCATAGTGGATGAGACTCATGCTGTCCAACATCAAGGCGTACGTACGCCTTAGGGCCGGTGAGGTGGGGGAGATCCCCCGCCCGAGCGAGTTCGGCGGCCAGGCAACGGAGGCCACGGTCGACCCAGGAGAACAGCTGGCGTGGAGGGTTTGGGACTGCGTGTCCCAGTCCTACGCGGCGTATGCCCGCAGGTATGCAAGAACACACGGAAAGTCCAGCTCCGAGTCCAGCCAGTACGCCACGTTGGAGGAGGCATTGAAGGAGCAGGGGTCGGCATTCACCTGGCGCAGCGCAAAGTTCAGGGAAGTGGGCGGAGTGCTGCAGTGGCAGTCACGGCAAGGCGAATGGATCCCTGTGAGTCGCCGCCGAGCGGAGGGTGCCAGGGGTGCGCGCAGCGGGGCTCCCCCGACGAGCGCCACTGGCACTTTAGGTGCCCACACTGGTCCTGACAGGACCAGCTGGAGCCCGGACCCGCCGCCCTGGGATCTGGAGTCACGGGCGCAGCGGCGGAACTGCGGGCGCTCGCCCGCCGGTGGGAGACAGCAGCCCGGGCAGACGACCCCTGCTCACCGGAAGAAAGCGCCATGCAGTCGTGGAGGCCGAGAACCCGCTCGCAGTATGCGTCCCGGCTCCGGGCCTTGGCAGCTTACGCGGAGCGCGCGGGCCCACTTGATCCAGCCGCGACACTGGCAGGCCTCGTGGCAGAGCGGGCGCAAGCCGGAGCTACAGCGCCAGCCCTGCGGGGTATTACTTCCGCGGTCCGGGCCGTGGAGGATCTCCAGTGGCTGCCCCCAACAGTCACAACCCTGCACAAGAGGATCGCGGCGGGAGCCGCCTCTTCGGGCTCCCAGCCCTATCTGTCCCCAGCAGGCCTGGTCTAGCTGGTCGAAAAGGCCAGAGACTCCAGAAACGGGACGGTTTTCAGCGCGTTGGCGATCATCAGCTGGGTATGTTACCTACGGGTGGGCGAAGCAGCAGGCATCAGGGTTTCTGACCTGGCTATGCCAGGCTTTGTCCAGTTTACGAACTTCAAGACAGGGGAGGAGGGGTACACCACCCGACCCCTGTACAGGTATGCGGACGGCGTCCGTGCGTGGCTTCATCGCCACATGGTCTCGTTGGGCCGCTCCTCAGACATGCTGGTCTGGCAGTCATGGGGAGGCGGGACTGGAGGCAAGCATGGCCGAAACCCTTGGCGACCACCGCGCACGCCCGAGCCAGGTGGCATGCCCTGCCCCGGGGAGGCGCCGCAGCGACTTGGGCCCGCAAACCAGACCTCGCCTATTACAAATGGTGGGGCAGATGGCAGAGCACGGCCGTGGCGATGCAATACGGCACCAAGTGGTCCGACACGGGAGTCGTTGCCCCTACGGTACTGCCTGCATGGTCCCGTGACCGAGGGCCTTTGCCGACTCCGGAGCGTGTGGGCGTCCTGGCGCTGTGGGGCTCACCGATGTTCCCCAGCATCAGGGGCATCCTCAGCACCCCGACCAAGCGCAAGCCGAGGCGCCCGCGGGGTCGGTGGCAGGGATCCACCGAAAGCGGCACAGTTGGGAGCGGAGACGAGGGAGACCAGGCCGCGACCGAGTTCGAGGAGTCCGCTGAGGATGGCCCTGCTGAGATGGGCCCGGGGCCTGAGGCGGCTCCTACCCTCCCTCCGCTTCAGCCTTTGGCCTCTGCCTCTGAGCGCAGCGCCGTGTCTCGGGAAGATGCGGGTGAGCTGTGCACGTTGGCGGGTCCTCTGGTTGCTGTGGGGGGGGGGGGGGGGTGTGGGCCGGGGACGGCAGCCGGGCCCATCAATGTCGATTCCGATGTGGACACCGACAACGACAGCGAGGGTTCCGGAAGCGAACCCGATGGCGCCTTCGCAGTCGGCAGGGCCAGGGGTTCCCCCGGGCGTCGACAGGCCGGAGTTGCCAAGTTCGTGGGACGCGAGCGTAAACCGTGGTCCTCGAGGATAGCCGCTGGTCCTTTCAGAGGAGGGACCGGAGCGGGCTCGAAAGCTGTAGTGGTGGGCCGTATCCACCGCTCATACACGGGGCCGCGTCGCGCTAACGTGGTCGTGGGTGGTGCGCAGGCCATGCGATCCCGAGCCCCTGCACGCCGTCAAACTGGGAGACTTCGTTTGGCCCAGCAGGTCAATTCGCCGGAGCCCAAACGCACCAAGCTCGGGGCACGCGGGCATGTCCAGACGCCGGCGACGCAAAGCCCAGTGGAGGGTGCTTTCGTGGCTGCAGCTGAGTGCCTCAAGGCCAAGGCTACGGGGCGGGCGGGCCCAGTGGCATCGCCCGCCCCCCCCCCCCCTCTGTAAGGGTCCAGACAGGGGCCGGAGGGTGCAGGAACAGCCCCCGGTTCTCCTGGAGTTCATGCAAGCTCTCACCCCGCATTTCCACTGGATAGCGGAGCGGGAGCGTTGTGGCTTGTGGACGGTGGCGAAGAGGGTGGATTTGTGGTTAAATAGAGTCTTCGATACAGCCGAGGATTTCCGCTTGCGGGGGGCTTTACCCGCGCTCCTGAGCGCGTTGCGCGCGCTCCATCCGGACGCCTGGGAGGCATGCCTCCATATCAACACCTCCCCCATTCCGCGGGCCAGGGGGGGGGGTCGAGGATGCAACTTTGGACCGGGGTTCGGGGCCGGTCGGCACCCACCAGCTCCCTGAAGATCTGTGGGACGTTGTGGTCCCGCCCTTCTACCGCGAGGGGCTCCGGGATTTCGACGTCGAGCGGGAGTGGCAGGACGGGGACGGTCCGAGGGGCAACCCGCTGGGTGTCCCAGCAGGTCCAGAGGATAGTGCAGGCGTTGCGGGGGGCGGGGGTCTACGAGGAGACGGCTGACCCCCCCCCTCCCCCCACGTGTTACCCCTTCGTCATCCCCAAATCCTCCGAGAAGGTATCCTTGATCTTGAGTAGCGTCAAGATCAACAAGAGTGACCGGGCCAAACCCCCCACTTTTAGATTGGATTCCTGGGAGGACTTGGCCAGGTCATTGTGAGCCTCTATGGGGTCCACATTGACCTCCAAAATGCATTTTGGAGCTTTTGCTTGCCCCAAGGGGCGCACCAGGTTTTTCGCTTCCGGCCCGCCCCCGGGGCCTCGCCTGTGGCGCTGTCACGCCTGCCCTTTGGCTGGAAATACAGCCCGTATCTGTGCCAAACGAGTTTGGCCCGCATTCTCAAGGGGGTACTCCCCCCGGAGATACTCTTTGTGCACTATCTCGATGATTTCTTGCTCGTCTTCAGTGATAGGGAGGTGCTCAGGGAAGCGGGGCGATCGGCTGTGCGCGCCCTGATCGAGGCTAGGTTCCTCATAAGTCCTAAGAGTGTCCTGGACCCGGTGCCTGTGGCATCTTTCCTGGGAAAGGAGCTTGACCTGCAGGCCAGGCAGATCAAGAGCCTCGAACAGGCGCTACTCCAGTTGTGGGCAGGCTGGCTGAGACTGGCGGTTGGGACAGGCAATGACAGGCACCTCCAAAGCTTCCTGAGTTTGGTGAATTGGCACGTGCGTCCGCGGGGATTCGGGTGTCCCTTCGCGGCGCGCGCCTACTGCTGGCTGCGCTGGGGTAGAACGGTGGCAGGGGTCAAACAGCCGGCCCAGGGCTTCCCCCTGAAAATGCTGGGCAGCCTCGCAACATTAATGGCGGTTGCGGCCGAGCCCTGGCAGGCGCCTGGCGGGTTTGCCTGGCGACAGTGGAAGACCCTCCAGTTTGGGAGTGAGGACAGGCTTACGAACTCCTCTCTGTGGTACGGGGGTGTCATCATCTGTGTCGATGGCGCGCGTGATGCAGGGTGCTGAAGGGTGGGAGCGCTTGCACCGGGAGTGGGTGTGCGTACGCATGTGACACTGTTGTGGTTTGTTTCTTGGGAACTCGACTGCACTCCTGTGCCTCTTTGTTTCTCAAAATCCGAAATCCAAAATCCCAATCGACAAACCTCGCAGGATCTTTAGACGGGGCACCAATAATAACACAATCTCGAAGACATAAACCCTGTTCAAAGATCGAAGTATCTTACAGCGCTCATTCACAGTTGGCATTCGATGCTTCTTTATTATTCACAGACTGTCAGCGCGATTGCGACTGCGACTTGCGATTTGCGCGCTGTTGCGCTACTGCTGTTCGAAGCCATAACACTACCCCCCTGTTGAGGCCTCGAAGAGGTCTCACTCACCTGGGCGGGCGTCACAATGTCGAATCAGAGCGGGCCCAGAGAGAAAATTTTTTTTTTTTGGGCCTCGACATGTGTTGGCTACGGAAGCATAACAGTGGACCAATCCTGGTCGAAACAGTGGACCAATTCTGGTCGAAATCACACACCGAGGTGCAGTCATGGGACACCCGTCGTCAGCGCCTCATTCACACGCCTTGTTCGACTCTGCCACGGCTGCGGCTTTCGGCGGAAGCTGCAGAAGACAACCTCGCCAGGCACACTGCACGGGCGCTGTACCCGCAGCAAGGCTCTGGGCACGTCGAACCATAACATACCATAACATCGAAGCTGGATGCTCAGCAGACCAACATGCCTATACATCCGTCAGCTCGACAGGACATATGAAGGCAGTCGATACCATTAATGGCATCCAGACTGTCGAATAAGCCATTACTTGGCATCCAGACTGTCGAATCAGCCATTACTTGGCATCCAGACACGTCGAATCAGCACAGACATGTGGAATCAGCAGTCCGTGCCCCACGTGAACGTGTACGAACGATCCACAGGAAGTCGACATAGTTCATGCACTTTCTTTAGTGTCTCGACGCCAGCCATGAACTTGAAGGTGTCATGACCCGTATAGTGTCGACGGATATCACTGTCGAGGGCACGCTTCTGAATCAGGATACCAGATCGATGGTTCAGCAATCGAAGGTTGGGATCACCAGGTCGGTCGTCGACGGGGCACTTGTACTGGAATACGAAGACATGTTCACGGGCAAGCGCTCGAAATTGTCCAGGTCCCAGTGTTTGTGCCCTGGTCGAATAGAAGTCCCAGAGGCTCGACGATTTCCAAACGTCCTCACGCCACAGATCGGCCCGATTGTTGGCCTCGAAGGAGCATCCGTCATGTCGACCAGTAGTCCATCGATAGGTTTCCTTCGATCCAGTACCAGCGGCCATGCTGTGGTAGAACTGACCAGTTCGCGTATCGACTCGCCACCACGGCGTGTTGGCAATCGAAAGTCGTCGTACGACAATGACGGCGCTGATGTCGTCCTTTTCAGGGCCGAGGGCATATCGGTCGACGATCTCAAGCGTGTCGGTTCGAGAACCTTCTTCTTGGAGTCGACCGAGGTGTTGATGGACATAGTGGCCGTCAGCGAGGGAACTCTGCAGAGCGAATCGAACCGCTTCTGCAGTCACAAGGCTCGAAGCCAGGTCAACAATGACCGCTTCGAGGACTTGGTCTCGGCAGCTGACCCTGCGTCGATGTGCAGCCTTAAAGTCTTCGTGGATCGGCGTGAGGTACTTGAAGAACGGGATGTCGAAGTGGTGCTGATAGGCATTCGACTCCATCGACAAGAACCGGTGATCGAGGGGGTCCGGGTGGAACGGGTCGCTCGCAGGCGAGTCGGTTTTCTCGATCTCCTCCCGTTCGTCAGCATAGACGTCCCTTGGAAACTTGACCGCTCGACGCCAACGTTGTCCATCTTGGTATCCGGCCTCGAAGGGGGACATGAGGTATGTCGAGGTACCCAGGCGTCGAACCAATTCGGGAGCATCCACGAAAGGGAAAAGATTGGCATACTCTTCATTCGATGAGTGAAGGGCAGCAACTCGTCGGATTGCCCTATCGAAGTCGTGGTACCCGAGTCGTCCCGGTCCAGTCTGGTAGATCGTCGCCAACTGGACAAGGTCGATGGGGGCGCCTGGTGCGACGGCGTTGTACGCATAGGGTTCGATCTGTTCTCCGAGTCGAAAGTACTCCTGGAGCTGGACCGCAAGGTCCTGTGTTCGATGTGGAGCGCACCCATATCGCTTATACCCAAGTCGAGAGGTGCCTCGAAGGCCGCGCAGTTGGTGTCGGCGAAGAAGCAAATCGACTTTGTACGCAAGGAAGGGGGCTCGATCTTCGAAGAGCCAGTCGTTCGCCTGGCAAACCTTTTGAAGATCACGGATAACTCCCATGATCGAAACGGCAACGGGAGCTTCTCGTCTCATCCTTTCGTGGGTCCAGAAGCGTCGATATTTGAAGATCAGGTCGATCCCATCGGCAACGTTTATCAGGTCGTCGATACCCGAGATCTCTCGATGCATGCGGTTGAGTCGAGCAATTTGACTCGGCAGGGTATGTTCGGTGAGGTCTTGTCGGAATCCCCAATCGAGCTCTTCATCATAATGTCGCCATTTCATGAGGGCCGCTCGAAAGTTTTGACAAGCCACTTCGATTTTTGTATACCATTGGTATCCCGGCTTACCACCAAGATTTCCACGCTCATCGAAAGACGTGTCAGGGGCGCTTCGAGCCAATTCGTAAGGGAATGGCGCGGTTCGTCCCCAACTGTCGATGCAGATGGTCTTGCCCAACTCGACAATGGCGGCATTTGCCTTCGACACGACTTCATAGTGTTTCTCGCTCAGGAACGTGTGCGGCTTTCGGAGACCAGCCATGGTACTCGACGCAATAGTGAGTACCGATGGTTCGAGCTTAGTGTACTCCGTCTTCATCGGATCATCCTCATGTGTCCCAAATCGATAGGGTGGCTTCAATCCGAACGTTCCCAAGTGTCGAAGTTCGTCGATGGTCTCGATTTCATGATTGTACTGCGGCATGTTGTAGGGCTGCCACTTCGACTCCGGCACCGGCACAGAATCGTAGCTGGGTGGTGCTGTCGACCGCGCGGTTTCGTAACGATATTCTGCTTCGTCGTCGGACTCGAGTGGCCAGGGTTCAGCGTCGAAGTTGTAGTCATCGTCGTGGTAATAGGAGTCGGCGTCGTGGTAGTAGCAGGAGTCGGATTGGTTCGTTCGAGTAGAAGCTTGTGTTTTCGGGGCATTCGAATGCCAGGATTGGTCGACCCAGTCGTCTTCGACTTTCGGCTCTCCGGTACCCGGATCCTCTCTGGATGACCTCGATGTCCAGGTGTTCGGCCTCGATGTCCAAGAACTGTCGACCCATCCGGGCGCTGAACAGAAGAAGGAAGATCAGTCGTCGTACCCCGTGTAGCAAGCAACATCTTCATCATCAGAATCGAACCAGTCAGGGCTTGAGCACCGCTCTCGAAAGTATTCTGCTTCGACCGGGGGAGGGGGCCCGTACAGATTACAGAGTTCCGGCGGCATGTCGGGTGGAGTCCCTCCCTTCGTCGGTTCCAGAACAGGCAAGCTGCCCAGGGCTATCTGGAGCACTTCCAAGCCTTCGGCGCCTCCTGTTATGATGGTTCGTCCACTCGGCGCTATTCCCGCAAATTTCCCGCGAGGGAACACACCTCCCTTGCCTCCTTTCGACGGGCCTCCTTTTCCTTTCGAGCTCCCAGCATATGCCGACTGGCTGTAGTGCGGCGGTTCGAATGGATCGAGTAGTCGATTCGGACGAGTTGGCGCTGATGCTACCGACAAGCAGCGGCCAGTTGAAGTCGTCCTCGCTGGGGGTTCGATCGCGTCAACATCGATGACGTTCGACGGTGTCGCTCGAGAAGGCGGAGGTCGAGAGGAAGCTCGGGGCGTCCGGGATGTATTACCATAGGCGGAGGCTCCGGTGTTCGACCCAGAACCTCGCATGAGTTTTTCGAAAAACCACGCTGCAGAGAAGAGTAAGGGTGTTACTCAGTTACTCAGGGTGGAGTCGAAGGAACTCAAGGTACACAGGATCCTCCTCTAGAGCCTTGCTCGACTCCCAAGACCATGTGTCGTCATCCCATTCACAACGGTACAGGAATGTGCGGCGCTTTTTAGATCCGACTCGACGTCTAGCCACAATCTTGACAAGTCGAGGAGATTCTCCAGTTTTGACAGGGGGCATCGGAAACTCCCACACCGGCTGTCCCTCTCGACGGACGTAGGGTTTTTATGCTGTCTCGATTGAAAACTCGCAACCCATCGAAGGGGGCAGGGATGTCCAGTTTGACATTCTCGCCCTTGTTCAGTACCTCGAGTATTTTGTAAGGGCCGCACCAGACAACATCGAGTTTCCCTTTATGTCGATATTCAGGCACCAACACCCACCATCGTTCACCGACTTCAGGCACTCGAACGTGTCGGTCCATTTGCAGGACCACATGCATCTGGCGTCGACGTTCCTCGGCAAGCATTGCACGCACAGAATCGAAGGTACGTTCCGCTCGTTGCATGTAATCATTCACGGTCGATGGTTCATGTGCATGAGAAGTCATTCGGGGAAAATCCAATGGAAAATTGGGTGTTCGTCCTTCATCTATCTCGAACGGGGATAGTCGAAGACTATTGGATGTCAGGTTGTTGAACTGGATTTCGGCGAACAGGAGGTCGACATCCCACTCGTTGTTGCTGAAGATGCCGTGTGTACGCAGGCGCTCGAGGATGGACTGATTGCTGCGCTCCGCCAGGCCATTGCCTCGAGGGCGGTTGGCCACTGTTTGATGCATCTCAATCTTGAAGCGCCGGGCCAACTCCTTCCACGCCTGAGACTCGAACAGCTTGTCTCGGTCGGAAACAATTTGTCGAGGGCATCCTTTCAATCGAATAACCTCACGTAGGAACACATAGATGAGGTCGTCAGCTGTCATATCCTTGCGACAAGGGATGAACATTCCACGCTTGGAGAATCGGTCGACTACAGTCATGATGGCATCATGGCCCCTTGTGGTCGGCGGCAATCCCGAAACCCAATCGATGGACACACTGTGCCATTTGGTGTCGGGAACCGGCAAGGGTCTTGGCACTCTGGCGGTGTCGACTCGTCTTGATTTCGCCGCTTGACAGACATCGCAACTTAGTATGTATCGCTCGACATAGTGTCGTAGGTGTGAACATACGTAGTCGCGCTTAATCAGGGCCATGGTTCGAAGGACTCCTGAGTGGCCATAGAACTCCGACTCGTGATACATAGCCACAATCGACGTAACCAGCGTTCGGGGAACAAGCACACGTTTGCCCATTGTCGACAAATGGAAGAATTTGCCATCATCGAAGGACAAGTTGGCATCTGGAAGCTGGTGTCGTGCCGCAGGGCTTCGAATCGCGACTTCGTAGATGTGTTTTCGTCCGGGGGTCCTCCCGATAGGCTGCCGCCCACACAGCTGTCGAAGTCAAGTCTTTGCACTGATAATGTCGATGTACTCGGCGGTGTGTACCCTTAAGACTCGAAGGGTACGGCTTGTTCGACCCAACCTTCGGCAAGGGAACCGATTGCAACGTGCCGTCACGGTGACGTCGACAGCGAATCAGTTCCGCCATGGTCGGTGCGCATCGAAGTTCATTGCCAAAGGTGAAGCAGGTCACAACCCTACCCTGGCATTTTACCCCTAAGGGAGCATTATTTGGCCCTATATATGGGATATATGTGGGATAGGGTATATCATATTCCATTTCCTTGTTAGGAACATAGGATGTGGGATAGATAAGGCAATCATGGATGTTTAGTAGATATATGAATTAGTGGATAATAGGGTGGATTTCTCATATGTGCATATCAGGTATTTCATTGGCTATGTGTACCATATCTGTTTGCAGGATACTATTCAGTCAACACTATCGTTATGTCTTCGGTGCCAAGCAATGTTGCTGCCCATGCCACTGCGACCTCTGCTCCTGACCACCCGGTCTGGTTTCATGGTAGCAGAGGTCGCAGTGGCATGGGCAGCAACATTGCTTGGCACCGAAGCAAGATAGGCTGTCAGGGGTGAAGCAGGTCACAACCCTACCCTGGCATTTTACCCCTAAGGGAGCATTATTTGGCCCTATATATGGGATATATGTGGGATAGGGTATATCATATTCCATTTCCTTGTTAGGAACATAGGATGTGGGATAGATAAGGCAATCATGGATGTTTAGTAGATATATGAATTAGTGGATGATAGGGTGGATTTCTCATATGTGCATATCAGGTATTTCATTGGCTATGTGTACCATATCTGTTTGCAGGATACTATTCAGTCAACACTATCGTTATGTCTTCGGTGCCAAGCAATGTTGCTGCCCATGCCACTGCGACCTCTGCTCCTGACCACCCGGTCTGGTTTCAAAGGTGACTCGAAGGGGGCGATCCATGCTTACATCGGGGAGGTCGTCGGTGTCAGTAGACGTGTCTGGCTCATTGCCAGCCTCATCGAGATGCATGTTTGGTTGGTGTGAATTCTCAGCCATGATCTCGTCCGATGGTGCTGGATCCAGTCTCAGGTCCTCCGGCTCCGCAGTTGTCGCGCTCGACGGTCGCGGCTCCAGGTCCTCCGGCTCGACGGCGGGTTCGGTGTCGAATTGGAGGGCTGGTTCCGCAAGCTCATCTGCGTCAAGTTCCTTCCCCACGGAGCGTCCGCTTCGTAGTGAAACGTACAGGTGGTCGTACGGCTGGGGCCACACCTCGTCATGAGAGAATGAGTCTTCGAGTACATGGAGGAACTCATCGACAGGTTCTCCTTCCGGTGAAGCCCAATCTTCGACCAGGGGAATTGCAAAAGCCCGTGTACGCGTGGCATTTTCGATATCCATCAACTGCCGCGAAGTTAGACGAGAGCGGGCATCTGCCGCAGGGTTCTCGAGGCCCGGCACGTACCACAACGTCAGGTTGTATTCCTCGAGGAATTGGGACCATCGTGCTTGCCGTGGTGTCAGCGGTCGAGGACAGGTCTTGAGATATCGAAGTCCTCGAAGTAGGTGAAACCATTGTTTCAAGGCTAATACGATGGCCAACAACTCCTGTTCTCGAATCGGGTATCGAGTTTCGGCAGGCTGCATTTTCCGCGACATGAAGGCAATAGGTCGAAGATGTCCCTTGTACTTCCCATGCGCACATCGTTGCGCCAGCGTAGCACCCACGCAGTCTTTCGAAGCGTCTGTGTACAGGTGATACGGCTGTCGGGGGTCGATAGCACTGAGATGTGTCGCGCTGATCATCGCCTGCTTCAGCTTGTCGAAGGAAGCTTGGTGGACGGCTGTCCATTCCCACTCGAAGTCTGCCTTAAACATTGCAATCAGAGGGGCTGCGACAGCTTGGAACCCTTCGACAAACTGCTGGTAAAATCCACACAATCCAATGAACTGTCGAACTTCATGGACCGTAGTTGGTGGAGGCCAACCTCCAATGACCTTGATCTTTTCGGGGTCCATGTGTACTCCATCTTGGTCGATGATGTATCCGCAGAAGGGCACTCGACTCTGAAAGAATGTGGATTTATCGATGCAGGGGAAGAGCTGGTGGTTACGGAGTAGGTCATGTACCAGGTCGAGGTGTCGTTGGTGTTCGTCCGCATCCTTCGAGAAGACGAGGATGTCGTCAATGTACACCCATACAAAGATTCCCAAGTGGTCTCGAAGGACATCGTTCACGACGCGTTGGAACGTCGATGGCGCATTGCGGAGGCCAAAGGGCATAACAACCCACTCGAAGGCGCCAAATTGTGTGTTGAAGGCGGTTTTCTCGATATCTTCGTCTTGAATTCGGATCTGGTGGAACCCACTAACAAGGTCAATCTTTGAGAATACGGTGAAACCCCCCAGTGTACTCAAGATGGATTGGATCGATGGCAAGGGGTATCGATCTCGTACAGTTCGTGTATTCAACGCTCGGTAGTCGACGCACATACGCCATTTACCATTCGCTTTCTTCACCAGTAGGCAACCCGCTCCGTATGGACTCGAGGATGGTCTGATGCGACCAGATCGATGCAACTTGTCCAATTGTCGTCGAAGTTCATCTAGTTGGCTCGGATCCATTTTGTAAGGGTGTACCCACGGTGGATTGTCTTCCGAATCGAGGCGTATTCGATGGTCTCTTCCAGGTCGATGCGGAGGTAGGTCTCCATATTCCGCTTTCTCCCGGTCGTAGAGGTCCGCCCACTTGTGTAATCGACTCGGTAGTTTGCGTCGAACAGGGTCAAGCCCGTCATCATTGCCATCACTGGCTTGCATCTTATACATTTCATCGACCGGCACTGCTGGTCGAGGCATGCAACACAGAAATACTTGATCTCCCGTGAGATCAGATCGACGGATCTCTCTTTTGAGTTTCGGCAACGAAATGTACTCAATCTCCATATCGCTGCACTCCTCATCGGTGATACCATCTTCCGTTTCGGACTCATCGTACGTGTCAGTACTGCGCTGAACGTATGTCGACGAGTGTAGGTCAGGGTGTTCGTTGGCATGTGGGGTAGGATTCCCAACCGGACTCGCTTTCGAGGAACTGGATGAAAGTATCGAAAGAAGGTCCAGCTTCGAAGCTGCTTGAAACTGTAGCTGGGTGGAATGTCGTGACTCGCCAAAAGACAACCGGTACGGAATCGAACCATATTGGATGTCGGCGTATCGCTCCATCCAGTTGACAGTTGGGCTGTAGCTTCGAAGCCATGGTAGTCCAAGCACTACATCCGGCAAAATCTCCAAGACGTTGAAGTGATGACGAAATACAAGCTCTCCAACTCGAACATAAGCTCGCGTGTAGTAACGTACTTCGACTTGGACACCTCCTGCTGTCAAGACATGTCCAGGGTTTCTCAGTTTATGGAGGGGAAGTCGCGCCCTCTTTGCTGTTTGCATCGACATAAAGTCACTGGTCGCTCCACAGTTGACCAACAGTGCCACGCTGGAGTCAAAGGAGTCTTCACGACATGCGCAAATGCGCCCTCGAACCGTGAACAGAGACGCATGCTCAGGTTCGGTTCCTTCGACAGTGACACTTCCAAGCGTTGAATTCTTTTCGGGTTTATTGGTGCTGGTGGTGGTGTTCAGCTCTTCTCGAGGACGTCCGCCACCAGGTCTTCGGACTTGTTTTCTAGGCCGTCGTAGGCCTTTCTCTGCTCTTGGAGCGGGATCGAAAGCGTCCCTTGCTGTCTCGACTTTGATCTCGTTTCGGTGTGCTCGACCGTGATTCCCGACGTTCTCGTCCTCGGGATGGCGGTCGACCTTTTGGACAGTCGCGGGCCAAGTGTCCTTGTTCGCCACAATTGTAGCAACGTCTGCTTTCTCGAACATCTTGGCGTCCGCCATGTTGACGTCCGAACCGTTCACCAATGTAGGCATGTAACTCTTCTCGAAGCTTGGCAATTGCATCGAGATTCATCGGCTCTGCCACGGTCGAAGCCGTGGGCGCCGCAGCTGGGGTCGGCATCGGGGTGACGTGTGGTGTTGGCATAGGGTTCGATGGAAACGTGGAAGTCGAAGTAGGTGGGACCATCATAGGCAGGGGTCTCGACACTGCAGGACCCAGGGTGTGATCTGATGTCGTTCTCGATGCGTTCTGTACTTCTTCCAGTTGATACCCAGCCGCAATGTAGGCTTCCGCGATGGTCTCTACCAAGGTATCGAATCCAAATGGATTATTAGAACGCCATCTCGAACGGACTTCAACGATGTACTGCCGGCGCACAGCGTCATTCGACAACCCTTCAACAAATCGAGAGCTGACGAGGTAACGCATCTGGAGTTCATTCGTGTTGACCTTCGACTTGATAACGCATGTACGAAATTCTCGAACGTAATCTGCATGGCGGGGAAACTCGCTCTCTTTCAAGCTCAACATTCTCGACAAATACACTGGCTCATGGGATATGCAGTCGAAACGCTGGCCTAACACACGCATGAGCTCGAACCAGTCGTCCTGTACAACTTTCGTCAGGCTATGATAGTACTCAGCGGCATCACCATCGAGGAGGAATGACATCGTTGCTGCCTGATCAACCGGTGAGGTGATGTCCGACAAAGTGAAGGCTCGTAGTAAATCTTCTTTCCATGTTCGAAATTCTCCACATCCAGGTTTACCCGTGAACCTCTTGACCAGGTTGTTCAGGCGCTCGACGCGGCGTCCCAAAATCTCCTGCGAAGGAGCACGTTGAACTACGAACTGGGGTAGTGGTTCGAAGGTAGGCCGCTGTGGGAGTGGTTGTTGTGGAGGGTGAGGTTGGTTCGAATTCGAAGAAGACGGTGGTTGCGGAAACTGTTGTTGTTGTGGTTGCGGAAACTGGATGTTGTTCGGAGGTGGTGGACTCGAAGTTCGTACAAATTCGTTGAGAAGAGCGTAACATTGCGACAATTCATGTTCTACGCGTCGAAGCTCATTTGCAGCGGCTTGAGTTGCATTTTCCGTCGAGGACTGCAAGGTATCGATGCGCTGGCCAGTTGCTGCTGTAGCACTTGCTGCTGTTGCCTGCAATACATCGATGCGTTGTTCAGTTGCTGCGGTAGCACTTGCTGCTGTTGCCTGCAATACATCGATGCGTTGTTCCAATTCCATAACTTTGGCTTGAGTATCTGCAAGCTTCTGCGAACAGCTGTGAAGATCACGAGAGAGACATGGAAACCACTCGCTTTCTCGACTAGCGATGCGCTCTGCGATGAACTTCTCTAACGAGGTCGAAAATTCGTGATGCAAGGGTGAATCACTTCGAAACAAACTGTCTCTGATGAAATGCAGCATAGCTGCGTCGTCGAAGGGCCGCTCCATTGTAGATCGAAGTCCAAATCAAGTTGACGGCGTTGCGGCGTCGAAGATTGATCTCGAAGATTGATCCTCCCCGCCACCTAGCTGGCTACCACTTGTTGTGGTTTGTCTCTTGGGAACTCGACTGCACTCCTGTGCCTCTTTGTTTCTCAAAATCCGAAATCCAAAATCCCAATCGACAAACCTCGCAGGATCTTTAGACGGGGCACCAATAATAACACAATCTCGAAGACATAAACCCTGTTCAAAGATCGAAGTATCTTACAGCGCTCATTCACAGTTGGCATTCGATGCTTCTTTATTATTCACAGACTGTCAGCGCGATTGCGACTGCGACTTGCGATTTGCGCGCTGTTGCGCTGCTGCTGTTCGAAGCCATAACGACACATCATGCCCGCTTTGCCAGCCAGCAAACCACGGAGCTGGGGGGCTTGGCGTGGGCTGTCACATTTGCGATCAGGACAAGGCACAAGTCTGTTACGGTGTTTAGTGACAGTGAAGCCGCCATTGCTCAGGTTCTCCGACTGCGCGCGACTAGCCACGTGACCCACCACCAGGCGGTCCTTCGGTCGTTGGCTAGGATCCTGTGGGTCTCGGGGATCGTGGTCCGCCTGGTGTGGGTACCCTCGGCGCTGCAGCCGGGGGACCCTATGTCGAGGGTGTTGTCAATGTTTGGAGGCTCCCAGGCGAGGGCGGAAGTCGAGGCCTGGCGCACGTGGGATGCATTGCTGGATAATTTGGGCGAGGCTCGGATGAGGGGGGTGGTATGTCTCCGGGGATTCTAACCCCCCCCCCCCACCTTCACCGCCAAGTAGTCAAGCGGCGGCAGTGTGTGCGCCCTCCATGTAGCACCTTTTTTTTCCGCACTTATGACCAAGCGTCAGGGCTCGCGTGGGGCCCGCAAGCGACGGGGTTCCCGTGGAGCCCACCGAAAGGGTCGCCATGGCGGACAGCGTCACCGGCGATCTGCGGAGGCCAAGCAGCGCCGGGCGGCGAAGTGGTCCACCGAGCTCCGCGGCCGCCTTCGCGGCAGGGTGGCAGACCTGCCCATCCGCCGGGTGCTGCTCGGCAACGGGGTGCGCCTGTGCCCCCAGTGCCCCCTACCTGCCGACAGGAATGGGTTTTTGGAGCGAGCGGTCCGGGACGTGGCCGCACGCGTGGGAGGCACGCCGCACCGCCGCGTGACCCCCGACGGCCGCAGCGTTAAGCCCCCAGGGAAGCATGCATGCTGCGGGGTCTTGGAGGTGAGGCTGCCTGAGGGAGTCGCTGTGGTCTCCCTGACGGACTGGAACAAGGGACACAGGGTTGCTGTGCCCTATATATGGATTCAAGGTGGGTACGGCCTGGTGGTGCGATTCGCCCGCCTCTTCAATCCGTGAGACTCGGCGACTGTCGTGGTCGTCTGTGCCTGCCCACTGCAGTGGGCGTCCCTGACGGCATGGCCGCTGGGTGCTTTTATTTGTTTTGTCTGTTTTGTGTCTACCTCAGTTCGCAATTCTGTGGGGCTAAGGCTCGGAGATGGGCTCTGCGGCGCGTGAGCGGTGTTCAGCGGGGAATGAATACCCAAGTCCTGTGCAGGTTTCTTGTGCTCTGCTTGTGCAAACACCAGTTGTGACTCATCTCAACTTTTGTTTGCGTCTCCAATGTTTAGGCAGTTTTCCTGTCTTTGCCCGCCCACCCACCCACCGACCGGCTGACCCCCTGAGAGCACCTGCCCTTTCCTTTACTTTTTGAAACTGATCCCCTCGGGTTGAGTGGGGGATCTAACCGTGCCGCAGCGTGTGGGCCAGGGTATAGGGTCAGGGTCAGTATCAGAGTGGGGTCCCGCATCCAGCGGAGTGGTCCGCGACGCACCCGTCCATACAACCGCCGGTACACCCGGCCTTGGTGATACATCAGTACTGCCATCCCAAGTCCTGTGCAGTTTTCTTGTGCTCTGCTTGTGCAAACAGCTGTTGGCCCGGTCGCCACTGATGGAATGACCGTACAGTTTTCTTCTGGATCGCCCTCTGACATTTCTTCATCTGTCATATTTTCTTCAACATCGTGGGTGTGCACCTCCGCCGATAATTTTCTGAATTCTTGGATATCGAATGGGGTGTGGAGCTTTGATCCGATACCCGAGCATGGGAAATTTCACGTTCGTGAGCTAGAACGCTCAGACTCATCTTGGTTAGCCATGTGGTCCATTTGCCTCGCCACGAATTCATCTTGGTGAATTTCCCCGTGATAAAATCTTGATTGTCCCACCAATGTGGAGATTTGACCCGGATTGCTGTCTCTTTGGTTGCCACGCGGTCATACATTCCATTTTTCATGTAGGGGACAACTGTAACGGCAGCAGTGACAGCACTCAATTATACACTGATGTGATCAGAATTTCGATGATTCTCAGATGTACATTAGTGCAGTAAATTTTCCGCTTCATTTCATGTTTTCCGTTCGCCGCCAGATGTCGCCTGTGAGCGCGCGTCGAGTCGCATTTGTCTTTCGTGATTTCCCAATCGGATTTATTTAAATTATTTCGAATTGAGATTCTATGTCTGCTCCATTTTTGTAGACCGGGTTTTCGTACTCTTCATATTCCACCATGGAGTTCAAAGGACTTACAAGTGCTTCGCATATGTCGCTCCCAGAGGCTGGATATGGGTCTGAAGAGGGTTATGTGGGTTCGGAGATATCAGGGGCAGTGTCGGGCGTTACGACCCCTGGGGCATCAAGGCTACAGGCTTCGCAGTTACAACAAAGATCAACCACTATGCAGCGGTTACATGGTAGCAGAGGAAATCATGACTCTGCTTCTGGAATCTCCACTGACACTCTGAGATCATCGGACTTTAGCGGGGCTATTACTCCTTCTTGGTCGCTGCGTGTTCCCCCTGAGGTTACTTTCGTAGCATCTCCCCAGCAAACCGAGGATCATCCGTCAGAGTGCCCTTACTGTGGCCATAGACATTGGCCTGGAGTTCATACTTGTGCTGATTGTTGTGTGAACGCCCCACCCAACCTTAAACCCGGTCGAGAATCTCCCTCCTCGAGTGAATCTGGTTCCTCCTCTCACGCTTTGCCTGATCTTGAAGACAGCAGCAGCGAAGGAGAGCAGTCTGGTACTCGAATTAGTGGTGATTACTGGGAAAACCACTTCCAGCAGATCTGGAATGAGGAATTCCTGCACAGGCAGAATTGGCTGCTGGCGGAGGCGGGCTATCGTGGCCGCCTGAGGGACTGGTTCAGGGCGTCGTGCCAGTTCCTCAGGGACAGCGGCCGGTCAAGATTTGACGCCACATTGCAGGAGCAAGAGGACTGGGAGGAGCTGATGGACCAGTTCGACCACCAGGCAGCCGTGATGGTGCAGATGGCCATCATCGCCGAGGAGAGACGGCAGAATGTGCATCCGCACGCTGGTCCGTCGGGCGTCTGGGGTCGGAACGACGACGAGGTCGACGAAATGAGGTGTGATTCGACACATTCCCACCTCTCCAGGGAGCAACTGTCCAAACTCCCCAGCTCCACCTCCAGTGTTGACACATGGGTCGACGAGGTGAGAAGCAAAGGAAAAGGGACGAGATGCCCTTCCTGTGGCGAGTGCGCCAAGGACTGCTCCTGTCGACGACAGATTTCGTAGCTGGAAAACAGGGTGAAGGAGCTGAAGAAAGCCGCCAAGGAGAAAAAGAGGGATGATGACAGCAAGTGGAAGGAGATGGAGCAGAAGCTGGAGAAGCTTTTTTAAACCATGTCAACATCTCTGTGGGTTCATGTGGGTTCAATTCTACACACAGTGGTATGTACAGGGGGTGTTTGTGGCTTACAGTGGCTTCCTTTGGCTCCCTATGGGTCCATCGGGCTCCCCTGTGGCCTAGCGCCCACCCAGCGCGTGTACCTGTGGCTTTACCTTATGCCATATGAACAGAATCACAGTATGTACAGTTGATTTTTCAAAAGAAGAGATAAAACAGTGCTGTCAGTCCCCTCTGGGCTTTTAGGCCCTGGAGGTGCTGGGCGGACCGTGACTGGGACCATCAAAGTTTGTTTTGTAAAAAGAAAAAAAAACAAAACGCCCTTTGCCAGCTGTGATGAAGTGTTTCCACTTCAAAAAGAATTTGATTGGCTGAGTAGAAAAAGGGTACATAGATCAAGGGTGGTTGATTTGATGGGTGCATAATCAAAACGTGAAACTTGGCAACAGAAATGAAGCTCAGGCTGCTGAGGGTGTCTGCTTTCTGCCACAAAGCAGACTGGTCAATCAGTAAAGTGGACGAGTTGCATTGTGTGTTGCTTGATGGTAGTGTGTCTGGGTGTGTAGTGTGTTGGTGTGTCAGTGGTGCCAGAAAAGCGGCATATCAGTTTGTGTGCTGTGTGTTGAGGTTGGTTGACCGGCGTGGTGCCTGAGAGATGTTGGTGTGAGGTAGTGCTGCCCCATGTGCTGGCTATAACCTAAAGGAGGTTAAGCAAATACAAGAGCAGTGCGAACAATGTGTCAGGCTGTAACTCACTGTTCAGGTGTTACGCAGGAGACTGCATTGGCTGACCACAGCAAGTATGGTCACGGTTGTACATACATGCTCAGGACATATTAGGGCTCGTGCTGATATATATGTAGGACGATGATATAGTGGAACATAGGCAGAAAGCAAAGCATGTGTAGGCGTTCCTGCACCAAAGTGAGACAAAATATAGACTTAAAGTTAAGATACGACTGCTTGTGGCAAAGTCGAAATTTACATTCAGCTCATTGGAGGCAGATGCTGTTGCTGAGATGTCCAAGTCACTGTATTGTGCAGGAAGAGGGCGCGTCAGTGTTCGTCACGTGATTGTCAGTGGTGGTGATCGTGGACGTATCGCGCAGCTTGTCTTTGTAGCAGGCACGGCAGGAGGTCCTCAACTCGAAGTTCACATAACCGCACCCACAGCGCCAGTCCGTACGCATCACGTTTAATACGTCGCGGCGACGAAGGATGGCTACTCCTGTGTTAAGTCCATAGTACACCGGCTCGTGGGTTTGTGTCGACCATGAGTCGGCGACTGCTGTGACTTGCGAGATGGTTGGCAGAGTAAGCATGCACCTTGAATCTGGGCTCACTAGGACTTCTCTGACTTCGCTGACGGTTGCTGTTGGTTCGCAGGACAGTTGTGTGCTCACAGATTTGTTGACGGCCGTAGCTGGTCGAAGGGGACGCTCAGTAAAGCTTGGTAGGCTTGGCGACGTCTGCACTTGCCTTGGGTGATCTGGCAGTTTGGTAGGCAGTGGCGGGAAAGACACGAGGTCGTTTAAATCAGCGGTGGAGGCGTCGTAGCTGTACACGTCATAGAATTTGGATGGCGCTGGTGTAGACGACGGTGTAGATGACGTGTCCAGGATCAGAGCGAGATTGATTCTTCGTCTCGTCGACTTCGCTCGTGGCTTCTTGCGTCTCTGGAACGTTCCAAGGCGGCAACGGCGTCGTTTTTTTTGCTCCTTGGAACGGTGGATGGAGTCTCTCAGGGCCCGATAAATTTTAGTTACGAGAGGACAGTAGATGTAGATCAAGGACAGCAGTAGTAACACCGCTGGCGCAGCAGAGAAGGTTACGGCTGGCGTTACGGCTTGCGTGCAGAGGTTCGTTAGTCCTTCGGGCAGCTCGGTGGACTCTCTGCGGGGTAGAGCATGTGAGTGAGCTTCATTGACGGTTTCGCACCCTGTAGATTGGACATTCTCCTGCTGGGCTAAAGATGGAGGAGCAGGAGGCGTGCGAGGGTACAGGTGTGTTTGCTGTAACAAAAGCTCTGTCTTCTGGCGTTCAACGATCTTCTTTCTCAGTTGTGTTGCAAAACTGGTAATTGCGCTGTCCAGATGGGCTATGAACTCGATCTGCGACCTTGACTGAGTCTCCGACGACGCATCTTCGAAGGGAAAATCCAGGACCCCCGGCCGGGGGATTACGAACTTGAGTGGGTGGGCGGAGCCCGTCGAAGCATCCGCTGACTCGTTTTTCGCATACTTTGTAGGTTTTTTCAATGTCGGAATTTCGCCTGTGGCGGTTCGAAGTCGATTTTCAGAATCATTTGTTTGCCAGATGGGTGTGTGCGCGCGAGACATCAATCCGCCATCACAGGTGATAAAAGCTGGAGAAGCTTACAGATCTGGTACAAAATCTGAGCACTACTGGGCTCACTGGACCAGCGCCTACAATGGCAAGCCACCCAGCACCTACCTCCTCAGCTGCACCCACATCCACGCCTTACGGCGTTCCACATTCTCCAGCACCCCCAGCTTTTAGTGGTCACATCCCAGCTTTTACTGGAATTTCTGGTATCCCCCCTACTGGATTTGGAAGTCCTATTGGGTTCAATCTGGGTACTGAAGGTGGAGAATCTTCGTCGGAGAGGTCTGTACTGTCTGTTGGTACTGTCGGAGATATTGATGGAGAAGCAAGGACCACCGTGAAGGAGCGATCAATGGCTTTGAAGAAGAAGGACCGGCAGCAGAAAGAAAACGAGGCCAAAATCAAAGAAAAGCAGAAGAAATTGAAGGAGATGAGACTGCATCAAGCACAACCAACGCCGTTCGTGCAGCCTACTGTGGACCAGGCGTTGCTGGCGGCCGCAATTGCGCAAGCACAGGCAATGGGAAGTGCTGCAGTCAACCCAGTGTTTGTCAATCCGGTTGGCACAGCCACAAAATTTCAACCTGAACCACTTGCTGAATCCGTTGCACACGAGGCTTCGAGGGACAGTAATGAAGCAGCCTAAGTTCTCTGGGCACCCCAATTACTGGGCTTCGTTCGAAAGGCAGTTCATGGTGTGGCTGCAGACGGAGAAACTGGACAAGGAACTCTGGATCCTTGGGTTGATGGACTGTTTGACTGGCAAACTACGGGAAAGTACCTACAATCTTTATGTGGAAAGGCAGAATCAAGGAGATCCCCTGACGTATGAAGAGCTGTACCGAAGTCTCAAGAAGAAAGGCTCTCGACTTCCTGAAGATCATTACAGGAACCGTCTGGAGAACTTCAGGGCGATCAAGAAATTATTTCTGGAAGAGATCCAAATTGCAGGCGAAATGAAGAAGATCCTCCTGAGCAAGCTCACGCCGGAGACCAAGCAGAAGATCAGGGACTCTCAGGCGGACCAAAAAGTCCTGGGCAACTGGGTTGAAGTCCGAGGATTGCCAGAAACTATGGGAAAAATGGCAGTTCGTGAGTTACTACACTCTATCAGTGCTACTGGATTGAAGGACATCACTATTCGTGAGAGCAGATGGAGAGTTGGTTTCCACGATTCTGAACAGTCGGAGTTTTTCTGCAGCATGGTGGATGGAAAAGTGAAGTATAAGGGAACAGTTTTGAAGGTACGACCGTGGATCTTCTCGTATGGAGTCGAGCAGATCTGGGACCAACTTGAAAAGTATGCAAACTTAGAACGCCAGAAGTCCCAGGATGCACATGGCTTCGGAGGCAAGGTCAACGCCGTTGGTGAGAAGGGATGCTCTGTGTGCATTGCCCTTGGAAAGGAAGGTCGAGCGGCGACTCACACGACCGCAGATCACAGGTGGACGCCCTCAGATCTCAAAACAATTCAGTCCAAAATGGATGGAAAGGGAAATTCTCCCAAAAATCCCCAGCAGGATGGAGCACGAGATGCTGACCAGCATGGAAGGGGAAAGGGTAAAGGGCAGTCCAAAGGAAAGAACAGAGACTGGACACCAAAAGATTACTCGCAGCAAGGCGGAGATCCAAGTGGCTCAAGATGGACCGATGCTGGTGGAAAATCTGGTGGAAAATCCGGTGAAAAAGGTGGAAAAGGCCAAGGAAAGTCCGGGAATCAAGATGATTCCAAGGTGAATGGCAACCCCCTGTACGCGGAGACGCCAGCGAACAAGACCTTCGGCAACAACAAGGATACTGGAGGTCGAGGCAAGGGCAGATCCAACGAATCCAACCCCAATTCCAACACCTCCAACAACAAAGGTCAAGGTGGTAAGAAAGGTGGTGGTGGAAAGTCATTTGGTGGTCGTGGACGTGGAAAAGGAGTGAATGCCATCGAAGCAGGAGAAGAATGGGTTGACGAAGGACAAGTACAGGACGTACAGCCGAACGAAGAAGAAGAATGGCAATAGGGAAGCCAACTTGACCCAAATCCCAACACTGGGGTCGAGTGGCAGGAGACAAAGCCCATCAGGGTAGTTGGGGCGGTGGATGGACGCTGCTGGGACCGGCCAGCGCGCTCCTCTGGCCTCCTGTACCCTGCCTGGGTCCTCAGCGCTGTCCGGCGAGGCAAGCAGCGCCAGTTTGTCTGCTGGATCCAGGTCAGATCGACGGATGGTAAGGTTAAACTTGCCAGATGTCTGATTGACAATGGTTCAGAGGTCAATCTGGTGAGGAAAGGCTTTCTGCAGGAGGATGAGACGAAGATGTCCTCGACACCTGTCCAGCTGGAGGGAGTCAGCGGACATCGCCTTGACGGTGGCGACAGAGAAGCAGAATTGGCGGTCAGATTGGTGAAACAATCTGTGTGGAGCGTGGAAGAGACGGTCACTGAGGAATGGTTCTCTGGAAAATTCTATGAGGCCAGTATAAAGTATGATTTATTCTTGGGTCAACCTTGACCTCACGCTCACCGTGTGTCGCCCATGGGACACAGGACATGCTTCCTCCAGGATCCATCGACCAGCGACCCGTCTGACCTGTATTATCTGCACCCATATACCAAGAGTATCCACCAATTCAAGGAGAGAAATAAGCTACATTTTCAGCAAGATGGGCAGGAATGGACAGGGAATCAAGAAGATTTCGACGAAGGAAAGGTGGATTCGTTGAACAGCAAGAAGTGGAAGTCAGTTTGCTATCGTGTGGTCGACAAATGGCGGGACATTCTGGTGGATTATTTCGAAAAGAACCACAATTTTCGTCCTGCAGTTGATGCTTTTGCAAACAAAAAGAATAAAAGATTTCCGAAGTTCTACGACGATGCCTGGAGTGAAGACTGGTCTGAACCTTTGTGGATCAATCCGCCCTTCGACGTTTTCCCTCGTGTAGTGCAGAAGCTGAAGCAATCCGGCGCAAAGGCGATTTTAATTGTCCCCAATTGGCCAAGACAAGAGTGGTTCAAGGACATTATGGACATTTCAATCGACATTGTCGAGCTACCTCACAAGGGAGTGAAGCTGTATTGTGAAGACAATGGCAAGCCTTTACCGCAGCGTTCGTGGAGCACGTTGGCGTGCTTAGTTGACGGGAATCTGGGAGATTATTGGCAAGATGACAGTGAAATGGGAACAGACGAAGTCATATCAAATTCCTCAAGAATCGACGAAATTGAGGTGGATGAAGACGATCGAGAGCGGAATCCCGACGTATCGTCGCGGAAGGAGGGAAGGACAATCGGCGTCCCTCAAGAGAACGCCTCCATCCATTACAATTCGTCCCCATCAGACAAGAATCAAGCCAAAAAAGTCAAGATTTCAAGCAAGAATGATGACAAATCTCCAAGAATCTCGCCTGAATTGACAGGAATGAAGCTGAATTCGTCCGACCATCCCTTCAAGACATTCGTGGACCCCTTTCATTGGTGGGATCCCACGGAGGAGCGAGCTCAGGTGAGCTTCATCCGCCAGCAATGCGACGAAGAAGTTTGGAATGAAGTGGCCAAGAACATGAGACCACGACCAACAATTGGCAAATTGGTGGACACAATGTCGGTGATTAAATGTGGGAATCAGGTCGACGGAGACAAAATATCTGCAAGAAGGGACGCAGTGTTCGAGGATTATCAAGATGACGTGCTGAGTGGGAAGTTGTGGAAAAACCCCCCAATTCGATGTGAAAATGGGGAAGCCAAGATTGACATAATCGAAGGCTCAAAGGTGCACAAACAACGTCCATTCTATCTCCACGGCACCAAAGCAGATGCCCTGCGAAAGATTTTTGAGCGCAATCTCTATGAGTTCGGTTGGTTGGAGGGCTGCATGAGTTCTGAGTGGTGTTCAGCACCATTTACTGTGCCAAAACCCCCACCTGCTGACCAGTCCAGCATAGATGCTTGGCGTCTAGTGGTAGATTACAGAGCCCTGAATACCGCCACAGTACCAGACGCGCATCCGCTTCCTTTAATCGAAAAGGAGATCGCCGCGAGAGCCAAAGGCAAGCTCTTTACTGTGTTGGATTTGCGCCATGGCTTTCATCAGATGCCCCTTCGAAAGGAGGATAGGCATTTGACGGCAATGTGCACGCCCTGTGGCACTGTCCAGTGGACTGTACTGCCAATGGGTCTGAAGAATGCGCCGTCGATGTTCCAGAAGATGATGGAGACTATTTTATTTCAGAAGCACAAGTCTCTGGATTTACAAGAATTCTGCAGCATCTACATTGACGACCTTCTGATTGCCACGCCGTTGGGAAACAACTTTGATGAGTGCCTGAAGTTGCACGAAGAACAAGTTCGAAAAGTTCTCGAAGTCCTTCAACAAGAGAAGCTCGTGTGTGGACCCAAGAAGGGCAAAATGTTCCTCCAATCGGTGGAATTTTGTGGCTCTGTTTTGGAAGATGGGACAAGAAGACCAGCCCCAGGAAAAATGGCTGCCCTGCAGCTCTGGGAAAGGCCTAAAACCATCACGCAGCTTCGTGCCTTTTTAGGCTGCTGCAATTATTACCACGAGTTCCTTCCTCTCTACGCCAAGTTCTCTGGTCCATTGACAGAGTTACTCAAGGTTGGCAAAATAGAAGGAAAGAAAGGATCTCAAGTCAAGCTCAAGTGGACGCCAGAATGTGAAGAAGCCTTTACTGGTCTCAAGGAAGCACTGGCAAATGTGGTTACATTAAAGACTCCGTGGTTGGATGGAAGACCTTTTTATATTCGTACAGACGCCAGTCGTTACGCCATTGGTGCTACGATCGAACAAGTCGTTGACGAAGGTCACCATCATCCTCTGGCTTTCTGGTCTCGCAAGCTTACAACAAGACAGCGAAATTGGAGTCCAATGGAACAAGAAGCCTAAGCAATCCTTTGTGCCTTACGGCGTTATGAAGGTTGGATCTTGGGCCATCGCGTTGAGGTACTGACTGACCACAAGTCACTGGAGAGCTGGATGACAGAACATGTGGATACCCCTGGTGGACCAGCTGGGAGAAGAGGCCGTTGGCATGAAACTCTCAGCAGATTTGACCTCCATGTGACTTACATTCCGGGTGGCTACAACACAGTGGCGGACGCCCTGAGTCGCTGGGCCTACCCAGCCTCAGAGGCTTACTCTGAAGTGAGTTTTCATGGGACAGCGACGGATAAAGCTGAAGTGATCGAGTTCGACAAGGAGGAACAAGCACTGATCACGAAACATTGTCTCCAATGTTCGATTAAAAATCGGATGAAGGTGGATTTGGTCAGATGCAAGGAGATTACCAAGGCAGATCAGACTGCAGGAGTTAACTCTGACTCTGAGTCGTCGCTGTCACTCCTGAATGTGTTTCCTACGACGAGATCCAAAGCGAAATCCACGCTCCCTCCACAACAAAAGGACAAGGAAACTTCCTTCCTCTATGTGGATTGGACGAAGATGTACAAGGAGGACAGGTTCTTTGGGTCTGTATACCACAAGTTGAAAGGGGACAAGCCTTACGACTCTGAAGAGACGTCTGATTTCAAAATCCAAGGCGACAAGTTATTTTGGCAAGGACGGATTTGTGTTCCTGATTGTCTGATTGACCAATATGTCAAACATTGGCATCGGAATGAGACAGCCCACACACATTCTCGTGTGCTGGAGCAGGAGCTACGCCACAGAGTGTACACAAGGGACCTCAAGAGTGCCTGTGAACGAGTTGCCAAAGGATGCAAGCAATGTCAGGCGACCATCCCCAAGAATCAAAAGGCAGAAGGACTACTGAAGAGATTACCAATTCCTGAGAGGTTGTTCGACAAGGTGACGGCGGATGTCTTCGAGTTGGGACAAATCCAAGAGGATTGTCTCTACACGAGGAGGCCTATCGATGGGGTTTTGTTAATTCAAGACCGCCACAGTGGCTACATCCAAGTCCTCCCTTGCAACACGAAGCATCTCACCTCTGAAATGGCTGCCAAGTGGACTGCAAGTCAGTGGATGAGTAACTGGGATGTGCCCAGTGAAATTCTGACGGACAGTGGGAAGGAGTTCATTGGGACTTGGTGGGAGAACATGTGTGCTCTATTGGGTGTGCATCATCTTCGTGCCCGAGTCTACGACCATCGAGCTCTCCCTGCTGAACGCGCTGGAAGAATTCTTATCTCCATTCTGAGAAAATTCCTGGCGACTGACAAAGACTACAATTGGTTGGAGACAATTTACTGTGTCTTAAGAAGATACCATCGCACCAAGAATTACACTGGATTAAGTCCGAATGAGCTGGTTTTTGGTCGAGAGAAGATGGGTCCAGGACCAGTGATGTATCATCCAAGGCAGTGCTACGACGCCTCGCAATGGTTTGAAAGGATCAAGGATTTAGAAGCCAAGTGGATCCAAGCCAAAGTAGAAAGTCAAGCAGATTGGTTGGATTTCAAAAATAAGTCAAGAACGCAAGGAAAACCCTTCGAGAAAGGCCAGCAAGTTTGGCTTCGTAAGTCAGACGAGACCCTGAAGGACGACAACAAATTGTTACCTTTGTGGGATGGCCCATTCCAAGTCAGTGGTCAACTAAGTGAGACTACATTCAACATTCAGATTGAGCCAGGCAGGCATCAAGAAGTACATCGAGATCGTTTGAAGGCCGAAGTACCCTGCCCCAAAGGAAGGTTCAAGCCTCTTTATTGGACTTCCAAGTACCTGAGCGACAGGAAGATGGTCACAAGCAGTTTCGAGCTGGAGAAGATTCTTGATTACAAGAAGAATGCTCGAAACAAGTGGTACTTTCTGTGCAGATGGAAAGGATTCGGTCCAGAAGAAGACAAATGGGAGCCAGCTTCAAGTTTTATCCATGGGTATACGGACACTTTCATCAAGTTCCTGAAGAAACACCCTGAGATTGACAAAGAGCTCTCGCTGATCAAGGATTGTGTCAGCAAGGAAGACTTACAAGCACAAGAAGAAGCTCCAATTGTGGCATCATCCATTCAAGACAAGATCTGATCAGGATTGAGATCGCGGAAACTCTCCAAAAGGTTTACGGTGGACATACACCCTTGGCATGGGGACAATACAGTCCTCACGCGTCGTCTATGTGGTTCGATGGACAGATGATGGGACATTCTGGGGTCATCCTGGTCATTCCATCCATCATTCCGATCATGGTCATCATGTGAATCATGTGCTTCATTGTAGATGATTCCAATCCGAAGATCCGAAAGGCCATTATCCTCAACCACGACGACACTATCGCCTTTAGCTGTCGGCTGGACCCCTCTACTCGCCTTGGGAAGGACTCGTTCGAGTTCGTGCTCATTACAGAGATTCTGGCACATGACTGAGTCTGATCCATTTCATGTGTTTGACGGATCTGCTCAGAATGTGATTTCCATCAGCTCTTACATTGAGACAGTTGGTTTCTCTTCCAAACGACCGCTGTCAAAGGGCTTATATAGACCAAGTGACGACGATGGTGTTCTTACTTGTGTCGACTCGCTGTTCATCTGTGGATTGTGTTGGAATCCCCCTCAGAATCAGCTCAATTTTGGCTAATTCCCAGTACCAAGCATTGGATGCTTATACATTCTGGGACTATAACGAGTCAATTACCCCTTCTGGCTCATACTGGATTAAACATGAAGCCCTGGGAACAATACTGACAGTGTGGGGATACCCCACTGGGTTTTCTTGGCTATCATTACTTTAAATGATTGGATTTCCATCATGGGATTCATCATCATCATGAGGATTTGACCTGGATTGGCTATGAATGAGAACTGGATTTCCGTTCAACACTGCACACAGTGTCTCTCGACATTGAATTGGACCTATTTTGGCTTGCTGTGAGCTTCGCCACCCTCAATCCGTGGGCGATTCACTGATTTTGGTTCCAATTCAGGCACATTTTGTACCATAATCTGGCATCTGGTCTCATGACTGCAAATGACACCAGCCAGTTTCACACATCTTGGACTCCATGAAGGGATACCCTATTTTTTTGACGCTCAAAGACATGGCGACGCTCGTTTTCTGTTTTCTGGCAGTGGGATGTCAGATCCTGATTTCATCATGAATCATGGATCATGGATCATCATGTATATTCTTCACTCAGACTTTCAATTTTCGATTTTTCGAGCTTGAACGAAGCTTTTTCTGTGTGCCCTGAGGTACCTATCCGTTTCATTCAAGTCGATGGCCATCGCGAAGCACAGATCTCAGCACAATTTTGCTCAATTCAGCTCATTTTCACACATTTTGCCTTAGATTAGTCTGTTTTTGGTCACTTTCGCCGTTTCGTTCACTTCACTTGACCCAGCCTGACATACTGGCGTATGTTTTCAGAGGGGGAGTGTAACGGCAGCAGTGACAGCACTCAATTATACACTGATGTGATCAGAATTTCAATGATTCTCAGATGTACATTAGTGCAGTAAATTTTCCGCTCCATTTCATGTTTTCCGTTCGCCGCCAGATGTCGCCTGTGAGCGCGTGTCGAGTCGCATTTGTCTTTCGTGATTTCCCAATCGGATTTATTTAAATTATTTCGAATTGAGATTCTATGTCTGCTCCATTTTTGTAGACCGGGTTTTCGTACTCTTCATATTCCACCATGGAGTTCAAAGGACTTACAAGTGCTTCGCATATGTCGCTCCCAGAGGCTGGATATGGGTCTGAAGAGGGTTATGTGGGTTCGGAGATATCAGGGGCAGTGTCGGGCGTTACGACCCCTGGGGCATCAAGGCTACAGGCTTCGCAGTTACAACAAAGATCAACCACTATGCAGCGGTTACAACAACACGATCAATCTCGTCAAACAACAGGGTCGTGACTTCCGCTCGGGGGTGGTTGCTGTCTTCGAACATGACCCTCATGGGTACATCTTGTATGCTACGAATCAAAGCCTCATCTCCCGTAGGATGGCTTTGTGCACCGTCCACATGGTACACGCCCGTTGACCATGCCTGTCCCGGTGACGGCAAAGAAACTCTCGTAGCGTCCATGAATATCTTTTCACGCGGTGCAAACACAAATTCGTTCAAGGCGATGCAATTGATCTTGGATCTCAGATCTTCGCCATGGGCATCGCCTGGGCGGAGTGTGGTAAGCACCATGGCTCGTTTGGCTCTATCGGCAATGATTTTGTTCACAATCCGTTCCGAATCCCGTTGGGCTTTGTGTATATACAAATCGCCACAAGGTTTGTCCCACGCCGAGTCACCTTTGTGCCAGTTCTTCGCGCACTTTTGCAACTTGGGTGCTTCTTGTGATGTGAAGACATCCGTCAATGGTTTTTCCATACCGAGAGCTTCCATTGTTCCTCGATAAGCAACCTGGGATCACTCTTGAAGGTGCTGACCATTGCTACTTTTGGACTTGATTCTCGTTGCTTTCACCGCATCCAAAATTTTCTCTTGTGCTTGTGCAGTCCATTGGTATCCACCAGGGGCATAATGGGTCGATACCATGAAAGCTTTTCTTTGGTTTCACGAATGAATGTGGCACGATGTGGCAATGCTCTGACTGAATTGCTGACCATGAAGTCATAGCCCATTATGATATCCCAATCAGAAAGGTCGGCTTCGTACATTTTTCAATGGTGCATCAATCGTTTTGCTCGGTCTGGTCAATCCCATCAGTCATGCTCCCAAAATTCCAGGCCATTTGGGATTTACTCTACCCATGATCCCGCCGCTTGCGATCTTGAGGCGCACTGGTCGGTCACTGCTCTTTGGACATGTGTCCGGAAACAATCCATTACGCACCAAGCCTACCTGGGCACCAGTATCCACCAAAACATCCACGACCACTTCTGTCCGTCCGCACATTACCCGCATGTTCAACTGCAATCATCGCTCATCGCCATGTGGTGTACGGACAACTTTCACAGCATGCAACTCTAGCATGGGTGGGTGCATAAGGACTTCCAGTGTGTGTTTTGGTATGTGATAAATTTTGGGTTGGTCCTGCCTATTTATGGGACTTTTCGTGGTGTCTCCAACCTTCATGTCCCGGTTGCGAAGGGCGTCCCATGGATTAGCTCCGAAAAAACTCAGTGCTTTTAGCTCTATCGGAGCTTTCTTCGGCACTTTAGATGCCCTCTTTGATTAGACTCTACTGATTTTTGGAGGAGAGGCATCCCACACCTGTGGGGGCCTTTTTAGGTTCGGTCCACCGCAGCCACGTCTTGCTGCGAATCGCCGGTTCATGGGCCACTTTTGTCAGTCTGCAGGGCTTTAAGTGCCCCCATGCCCCGCATTAACGAATCGGCCACTTCCTCGATTTGCCGAATTAGGCGGTCACCTCCATGCTTTTGTCCTCCTGGGCATCCACCTGCACTTTGCCTCCGTTTTCACGCCTCCATTCGTTTCTCTTTGACCAACTTCTCGGGGTCGGTTTGGAAATAAGCCCGCTTGTCCTTCGCGTAAATCTTGCACGGTTTATGACTGTGTTTGTGTAGGAGATTTCTTTCATAACAAATCCAGCATCCGTCATGTTCCAGCCTGTACTCTGTGAAGGAAAGCGGAGGATTGCCGTTCCTTCAGCAGCGGATTCTCCATTCTTATACGGGCTGATGCTCTCCTCCACTTTGACTTGTCTTGCCCATGCTCCTCCGTGTTGTGCGCTATAAACGCAAAAAGCTGGGCTTCGTCATGATTTGCGGGGTCATGTTTTCACCTGTGGATGATCCATAACCATCTTGTGAACTCGTGCTCCGATCACCTACGGGACTAGTTGATGCTTCTTATATTTCGGGATGACTCCGATCCTTTCGGCGATCATGGTTCCCATGATTATGACGGTCTTTGATGTGTTCTTTATTTTTGTAGTTAAGCTTCAATTCCACGCCCACATACTAGATTATTGAGTCTAGGCTCATTCGGACGGGTATCATCTGCATCTTCAGCTTCTCTCCGCTTCTCCATTCAACATTGTTCAATCGAAAGAGACTTCCCGCTATCTCATTGACAACTTGGACGTACCCCGAAATCTTGAGCGATGTCTTCCCCACCGGTGCTCCGAGGTTGCGTCCAAAATACTTCATGATCCCGGCATGCTGCTCCTCGAGCGACATGATGTGCACTGCCATATGTTTCTTGGCCCGCTTCTTTTCTTCGTTCACTACCCTTTTTTTCTAGTAGATTGCCAAGACATCCCGCACGAGATAGCAAATCTCGCCCGACTCAGACCAATCCTCAACCTGCCTCAAAAGCCGGCTATACTTGCTGAGATACGAGTGGTGGGAGATGGCCGCTGGTGACAGGAGCCGCCCCTGACTCCTGCTCCTGAGGAGCACCAACCCTGGCTCCTGAGGAGCTCCGACCCCTGGGTGCTCCTCAAGAGTAGCCACCTTGGCTCCTGAGGAGCTCCGACCCTGAGGGGGCTCCTGAGGAGCACCGACCCTGGCTCCTCACGAGCCAAAGCTCCTGAGGAGCACCGAACGTGCTGCTGAGGAGCATGTTGGCTCCTGAGGAGCACCGACCCTGGCTCCTGAGGAGCCAAAACAGAAAAAGGAAATTTTTTCACTTTTAGCTCAGTACTTTGCATATTTTCTACAAAGGGTGCCCATTGTGGCTGCAAGGTTACCAATAACTTGGATAAAAGTCGCTTTCTTTGGACTCTTACAGCCTTTACTCATGTCTACATCATTGATCCTGAAGAACACCACCCCTGCTTGTTGGGAACAATTCTGCTTCCGAAAAAAAGCGGCCCTCAGGAACCGAAACAAAAAGACTTATTCCCACTTTTTGATTACTTATGTGTACGTTTTCGTACACGGTGCCCATCGTGCATGCAAGATTGCCAACAAAGTAGATCAAAGTTGCATTGTTGTTAGCTTTGGAGGTTGAACTAGAGATTTCCTCCAAATTTTTTTTAGCGAACCAGTTCTTTTGTTTGAGAAGAACCACTATTGCGCCTGAAGAGCTATTTTGCTCGAGAGGAGCACCGTCTGTGTCTTTCAGGGAGCTAAAACAAACCTAAGTGCTTTTTACTTTGTGCTTGCTGTTTCGCATCATTTCAACATCTGCTCCGCATCATTCTTGGAACATTACCAACAACCCAAAGATTACAGTGCGCTTTAGAAAGTCTACTAGACATTTGTTTCCTTTGCTTCAATGTTTGCTTTGTGACCAACGTCAATTAAAAAATATTTCGTTTCAAAAATGTGAATTTGAAGCTCTTATAGCCATGCAACTTGGGTGTAATTTTGTTTTGCAAACAACAACATTGCTTCTATTTTGAAACCGCAATGAAAAGTCTGTTTTTGCTTTGATGGGGTATTTTTAGTCTTGAACCTCTTGTGCTATCCTTTTCAATCAACCTTTTTTCCCAATGCCCTAGCCAAAGAACCATGCAGCAAGCACTTAAACCTAAATACATGCAGATAACAATTGACATTTTGTATTGGCACCATTCACATAGCAATCAACACAACCTTTTCTACAATCAATTCCTCATTGGTTGCGGGAGAAACCACAAAATTGCACTTCATCTGCCTTACTTTAGAAGATTCGCATTCATTGAACTTTCGGACCCCGCCGGCATACAATTGTTCCATACAGCATCATTGGCCCTTTTGTTGCATCAGACTTTGGATGAAAATGATGCATCAAGCAGTACGCAAAATGAACAAAAAATCCTATCTCCAAATTCACGGAGTAAATAATCAACCAAAAAAGAATACAAATTCGTAGTCCAATTGGCGCATCAATAATTCAAATAACACATCAAATTGCAATGGAGCCTTACGGTCCGAAGATATGAAAATGGGTACCATACAGCATATGTATTGTACGGTATCGGCACGGTATCCATACCATACAGTGCTGCAGTATCTTGTATGGTATGGCCCAACACTCTTGTATTCACTACTTTGTCCCGCCACAAAAAAAATTGCTTTTTTCACTCCAAACAAATATATCGCACAATGCCTTGGCTGTCAGTGCATCCGCAGAGTGGTCCGATACATGGTTGTTGTCAATTCTTGGCAGCCGATAATAAATTGCTATCATTTTAATGAGCCGCTAATTGTGGGAAAGTAGTGACTGGACACTGGACAAAGGGCTGGCCATGGTTTCTTTTTTTCTCTATGCTCCATAGGAAAAGCAGCACACCTTGCATCTTGGTAGTACCTATGTGGTACCCGTGACCAATGGTGTTCAGATGTGTAATGCGAAGGCATCAACCAATCAAAAATGACTGCGGTTGGTTCCCTGGGCGGCTTTGGCGAGCTCTTCACTGTGCCATGACCTGATGCAAAAAAATGATGGTTGCACGATTTGGGTGAATCAGCTTGCCATAATTGCGCAGTTCTGATGCCACGTCACACTGCTTGCTAATTGTTGCGTGTTTACTGTTTTTGACAACCTTTAACCTAGCCTGGCAACTTGCCACAGAGGTTGCCCAGCATGCCCCGCATGCAATTGAACTCAAATTCAATCCTGCTCCACCACGTGCTTCGGCAGTACGCTAATCACAAGTTTGGCTATTTACTGGTTTGATTTGAGGCTGGCCGACTAAGCTCATGGCAAAACACTCTCAGCAGCCCATGGTTGATTGCGAGTTCTCTCATAGGGCTTCAGCCACGGGAACAGTGCGAGTTACTCAGGATTCTTGCCCTCAGTGGTGGTACTAGCAGCGTGTCCACCTCCATATCAGGACAATTGCTTGCTAATTACGGTCCCACTGCAATTCTGTCTTCCACAACCGCCGCCGCCAGTGCTCTGATCTGTTGATTGCCTTAATCCCTTGACCCGGTCCCGTGAACTCAAAGCACAACACTTGCAAATGCCCGCAATTGATCGCTGATTCCTGCATTTGGTTCAGTCTGCAAAATGAATACGCCTTGTTGGTTTTCACCCTCGCCAATCGTTTTAACCTTGAAAACAATGAAATCAACAAGCACACGCCGGAAATCGCGCACGGTCAGAAACCATTCAGCACCTCAATGTCCACGTCCCAGGAAGCAAATGCTTTCTCACCCCACTTGGGGACTCCTCACAAGTGCAAACGCATCAACCCCCCGAAGTGGAGGAATTTTTTTCACTCACCAGGGCCCTCTGCGGCAAGGTCAGATGCAAAAGGTGCAACACAATTGCAAAAGCTACCAAGTAATTTCCAGAAACACTGTCTGTGGCTACAATGCCCAAGAGGGAATACGCTTGTTCACATCACCATTGATTATTGCAAGCAAATACCCAATTTCTGAATCATAAGAGACGTCCACAGTCACATTCTTTGCAATCTGATTGCGGGCTCCAGGCTGTCTTGGTTCAGTCGGGTTTGTTCTTGGCAGGAGTAACAGCGGTGGTTGATTGGGCAAGTGATTCTGGTGTTGCAGGCAATGTTATCCTTGGTGATGTTTTTGCAAAGAAAGGGGACGGTTTGCGGTAATGGACACACAGTGTACACAATTTGTCGTCCGTCGAAAGGTGAGGGTGTCGTTCTGCCATTAGCGCTTGCTGAGATCCACCAAGTGTGCTGTCCATTCTGACCCCTGGCTCAAACAAGCAGCACACTTTGCCACCAGAAATCAGTGCGAATATGTTAACAAACAAAACAAATGCATGAAGGGCCAGACCACTGTGACAATGAAGTATGTCAGCTGAAGAATTCCCACCCATAAAATGCCTTTTGCTGGTGTTCAATCCTGCAGCCCGCTGAACAAAAAATCGGGGTGAATCGTCGGTGGGGGTGAAACCAGACCGGGTGGTCAGGAGCAGAGGTCGCAGTGGCATGGGCAGCAACATTGCTTGGCACCGAAGACATAACGATAGTGTTGACTGAATAGTATCCTGCAAACAGATATGGTACACATAGCCAATGAAATACCTGATATGCACATATGAGAAATCCACCCTATCATCCACTAATTCATATATCTACTAAACATCCATGATTGCCTTATCTATCCCACATCCTATGTTCCTAACAAGGAAATGGAATATGATATACCCTATCCCACATATATCCCATATATAGGGCCAAATAATGCTCCCTTAGGGGTAAAATGCCAGGGTAGGGTTGTGACCTGCTTCACCCCCCCACTTAAAACGACTGCCACGGGCAGGAAGTACATGCCCAAGAGGAACGTAGCAGTCACAAACAGCAGGAAATCACAGGTTAGTGTATTCCCTCCCATAGGGAATCGAACCTATGCAGGCAATCTCGGAGCCGGCCGCACGACCGCTGAAGTAGCTTCGATCGGTGGGAATGGAACCACCGCCGAAAAACAGAAATTGACAAACGGGATCCCGCAGGTCCCGCAATAAGTAGTAGGCGAAATCGCGAGCTGTTGCGCGTAGAGTCTGGTCCCTGCGTGTCGCATGAGGCATGTGGGGTCCAGCAGGTAAGGGCAGGTAGTTTTTCAAAGAATTAAAACTAAAGGCAAAGTGAAATCACACTTTTAAACAAAACTGAAGGTAATGGTACATGGGAAGCGGCGCGACGCGACAGTGCCAAATTTTTACTTTTGACAAAGAAAAGCCCGCAACAGGGACAGGAGACACTGACAGCAACTTAGGACTGTGCCTGCAGCAGGGAGCACGTGGGGAAACAAAAGTAGAGGTCAGGGATGCATGACTGACTTGTGCTCGCCACTGTCTTGTGCATGCTTAGGCCACTTAACAAACACGGCCACGATGGCCCACCGTGCGCGCGGTAGCTCACTAATTAGAGGAAAGAGGTCACGATGGCCTCAGGGTAAATGATCGACGATCATTTAGGCACAAACCAAAACACGGGTACGATGCCCACACCTTGCACCCACGTGCTTTAGATCGTTTATGAGGGCTTGATGTGCTTGATGTTCTTGATGTGCTTGCCCGTAACGCTTGTAGTAATGAGTGAGCTCTTGCTTGTAAGATGTAAACTTGCTTGCTCACTTGCTTGTAAACGTCCAGACAAGGCCTAGCCAAAGGCCCACTTGTCAAACTGACCCGACACACAAGAAAAATGAAACGAAGGCCGGTGTGCCTTGTGTGTGGATTGCCGGAAACCAGCCACGGCTGTGGCTAAATGCTACGGGCACGGCTCAGCCAAGGACCGTGTCCGTGTGGATGCTTAATTTAGCATGTGTGTCACACGTGATGCACCACGTAGAGGGTAAAGGAGGAGGTACGGAGATGGGATGAGGGTGTGAGTAGACACACTTAAATAGACAAACCTCATAACCATGTAATAATAACCTGACCTCACTGCTAACCCCTCACCTAGGAGCCATACTACGTATATATATCATATATACACATAATAGAGCGATGCACACCGACAAACACAAGACACACTTGTGCGCGCACACCCATTGGCAGGGCCCGGGGGCACACACTCGCCCGGAGGGCATCACGGAGTGTGGGTCTCGCGGTGGCGGCCTTGGGGCACGTGATGGGGGCACCCCACACATACGGCACGTGCAAGAGCTTCCACAAACTACTCACGTACACACAACAAACAGTAAGCATATCCACAATAGAACACGTGTATAGATACGCCACCTTGTTGCTTGGTGTTCGTGTGTGTCTTGGGGGCCTGCGTATAAACACTTAGGTTAGCTTGCGTGTTACCTTTGTCGGTGGGTGTGCCACCGGCGGGCCGTAGCGCAGGGGGTCACCTCCAGGTTGCATATTGGGGAGGTCGCCCGTACGGTCCCGCTGGTGTATCAGCCCACCCTGCTCCCCGGGGGCACGATGACACGCCCCGAAGGAGTTTTACTCCCCCAACCCCTCTACACCGTGTATGACGGATTCATGTTTACACCTCCGTGTGTAAACTTGGGCCGGTGTACACGGCTACAAAACCCCAAAGGTAGGTGTCAACCTAGGTCTTGCTTGTTCGGGGGGCGGGTGATAACCAACGTAATAGGCAACCATATAATCCCGTAACTAAATTAATGGCATGCGCACACACACGCTACCATTGGCCACGGGCACACCCGGTTTTGGTGTGTCTCGGACAGAGAGACTCGTGTGTGTTGTGGAAATCCAAGTCCACGCACGGGTCTCTATAAAGAAAAATGCCACGTCCATATCCCAACCCGTTTGGTTGGGTGTTGGGATAGAGGACCCCTCGGGTGTTGTGGAAATCCAAGTCCACTCGTGGGGAACTCTAGAGAAAACATTAATATACATATTCTCTCATAGACATATGCATGTGCACACTCGCCCTTTTCATCATATTGTCTGTTCCCTCTCGTTGCAGGCAGGAATTCCCCCGCGAAATTCATCAAGGACATGAAGAGCACACCCAGCCAGCATGCGGCCCCATGCAATGGCAATGGAGGGTACCCACTCCCAACCCGGGCACGCATAGCGACCGGGAACGAATACCCAGGCGGCGGAGACGGCCCAAATCCGCAACGCCACTCTTTGCCTTTGAAGACCCCACCCACTCATAGAGTGACGGGGCAAAGGCACCCATTGCGATTCATATTAGAATACTTGTATTGTAGAGGACGACCCCTCCCTCTAGGCTTAAGTCCTCACCGTATGTAGTGGCAATTTTGCACGCCACGAAATTTTTTCCACGTAATGTGAGCCACACGAGTACTTCGTACCTTGTATACCTACCCTCGTGTGGACAAGGGCAAATCGCTGGAAAACCATCACGCCCAACACAAAAAGGGAAAATGGGTTGTACCCGCCAACCCAACGAAGTTTCCAAGCCTTCGCCATTTTGAGCAAACGATTTAGCTCGTTGGCTTGGGTCACGGGTCAGGGACGGTCGTGGGGTCGTGGTTTTGGTACGGGGCGGCACTCCGAAACCTTGCAAACACCACCATGCGCACAACCCGGCAGAGTCTTCGGGAAGTGCTTGCCACGTTGTTAGCACCCTTGACAGGGGGCGTCATCGTGGGCAGGACTGACGGCAGTAGTCCTGGTGGTGGTAGGAGTGCTCCAGTAAGACCCAAGGATAGGGGTTTGAATGGCATTAAGACCCCCGAAAGAACACGTCCCACTTCCGCCCCAGGCTATATGCCACGCCACCCCACCCCAAGGACTCTCAAGCCTTTAGCGGTGAGAGAGGTAGACGGTGGGGTAAACCTGCGGTACCCACCGCCCTGCTCCGGTGGGGATTTTTGTAACCGAGGAGCGCGCCGTGCATGCACATCTTCTTTCCTGTCTCCCACCGCTTCTCGCTCTCTCCTTGCTTTCCCAAACAATAATATATCCATATTGGTTAGGGTTTTCTTTTCGTGGCACGCTCATGAGAGCGGTCCACCAAGGTGGGCAAGGATGTCAACGGTTTGGGTGAGATTCTGTTTCTGCAAATAATCTCTCCAAACTTTGTTGTAGGATGGTAAGAAGGTTTCAACGGGTTCCTCGGTATCCCAATCTTTGGTATAACCCTCCCACCGCACCTTGAAGAGAAGTCTCTTGCGGTAAGTACGGTGACTCAATATTTTCTTGACATTGTAGGTGTCCTCCTCAAACTGGGAGGGCACTCTAGCAACCTCCTCCGTGTAATTTAGAGGCACGGGGGAGCGAGGGGAGTTGACTGTTTTCATTAAACAATCAACGTGGACGTCAACTAACCTCCGTTGGTCCACTTGAATAACATAGAGGTCGTGCGCCTTCTCCGCCACAACCTCATAGGGCCCATCCCAATAGGGACAAGTCTTATCGCCAAGATTTTTGCGTTGGCGACGGACCCATACGCGGTCCCCTTTTGAGAAATCGGGGGACATCCTCCTACTCTTATTATACTTACGAGCCATTGTCTCTTGCACTTGAATCATAGCCCTCCGTGCAAGAGCAATAAGCTCCTCACGCCGTTGGAAGTAGTGAGCGGCGTCTTGGGCCACCCCCTTAGGCTCAGCAAGAGGAGGCCCCTTAGTACGGTTGTGTTTACCAAACACAATCTCGTTAGGTGTATAACCTGAAGGACCTGTAGTCTCATGCCACGCTCGTACAACGGCGGGCAAAACCTCTACCCAATTAGTCTTCTTTTTCTTCAAGGTAATGGCTTTAGCAACGGCACGCCTTAGCTGCTTGCCAGTATTTTCGGCCTTGCCATTACCTTGGTGCCTACCCGCGAGACACATAGTCGAGCGGGCACCAATCTTAGAACAAAGGGTTTGGAAATATTGGCTCACAAATTGTGGCCCACGGTCGGAGCATATTTCACGAGGGGCTCCGAACCTATCCACCCAGCGCTCCATTACCAAATGGGCCGCTCTTCTCCCCGTTAGCCCTTCATCCTTGTCTCCATGACGGGGTTTAGGAATAGGGATCGCGTTGAGGTAGCCGGAAAGCCGGCATACACATAGGAGCATTCGGTCATACACCTCTCCATCGTGGGAGGTGGAAGGGTAGTGAAACACATCAAGCGCTATGGAGTCCATGGGCTCCATAGGTATAGGCATAGGGGTCATGTACCCTTGCTTGCGCTTGGTGTCATGCGTGTGAATGGCACATGAGGGACACGTTTGACATTGCAGTTCCACTGCTTCGTACAACCCCTCACCTTCCACGCCATGGTTAATTTCCTTCCAGTGTTTTTCCACACTGGAGGTAGTTAAGTGAAATGCATCATGGTATTCGGCTACCAAACGATGCACTAGCGGCGTAGGAACACACCACCGTCCATTACGGACGAGCTTGTTATCCACCAACCTCACTCCATCTTGGAAGCTCCCATTCAAGGCATCTTGCCACATTTGTTTGTAGCGTTGACAATTTGGGTAGTGTCCAGCCCAATTTATCTCAAAAACATTGGGAGCATCCTCCCCATGTATAGGAGTTGCTTTCTTGTGGGACTTCCAAGATTTTTTTATCTTGACAATTCGCTCCAGTCTCCGAAGCTTTCTCTTTTGCTTCGCCCCCCCCCCCACTGGAGGCGAAGCCAGAGGGGGTGGATCACACGCGGGTGCCCCTTGAGCCCGAGGCGCCGCTTTAGACCTAGTAACAACGGGCGCCACAACCGCCCTAAATACAAGGGGGCGGGCGAGAAGTTCCTCCTTCTCGGCCGCCATCATGTCCCGCACATCCCCGGCCGCTTGGGCCGTCCCATGTATGGACACATCACCCAACGCCGGGTTAGCAGGGTAAGCCCAACGGGACAAGAAATCACCCACGGGGTTCACTGGCCCCGGAGTGTAAACCACATGGAGGTCGAATTTAGAGAACAATTCATGCCAACGTGCTTGGCGTGGAGAGGGACCCCCCACGGTTTTGAGGTCCTCCGTAGCCCAATTTTCAAGGCTACGGTGGTCCGTACGGACCTCCACGCGCTTGTTCCCCACCCAACCATGCCATTTTAAAAGCGCCGCCACTATGGTGTAGCATTCTTTCTCCCGAGGGCTCCAATTCAATTGACTGCCTGACAATTTGCGGGAGAAAAAGGCAAGGGGGCGTAGGGCACCATCGGGACCTTCCTGCTGTAGGGCCGCCCCCACCGCCTAATTACTAGCGTCCGGGGTGAGGACAAAGTCCTTATCCCAATCGGCTAGTTGGAGGGGAACAATATCCGTAATAGCACGCTTGAGCTTCAAAAAGGCCTCGTTAGCCGAAGCATTCCATGTTAGGCCTATCTTTTTGCCATTCTTATGCTTAGGCAAATCCTTCAACATATTAATCAAAGGGGTAGCTATGGAGGCGTACTTTTGGACATAGCCCGAATAATAGTTGGCGAGCCCCAAGAACCCCCGGAGCTCCCGAACATTATCCGGTTTGTCCCAACGCTCAAGCGCCAACATTTTCCCTGGCGCCGGCCGACGTGTGCCATTTTCCAACACATGGCCACAAAACTCAACCGAACGAACAAAGAAATCGGTTTTAGTAACCGAAGCAACCAACTCCTCTTTTCGTAGCCTATCCAACACGGCACGCACGTCGCGGTCGTGGTTAGCCAATAGCTCCTCCTCCGCCGCACCGGAGGAACCAATAATAATATCATCAATATATACGTCCGCACAATCCAAACCCTGCAAAACATGGTCCATGACCCGTTGAAAAATAGCGGGCCCATTCTTGATACCCATAGGCATAACACGCCATTGGTATCGCTTACCCGCCAAATTCATGGCGGTCTTAGCCCGGGATTCAGGGTGAAGGGGAATTTGATGAAACCCTTTACTCAAGTCCACAATAGTGAAAATCTTGTGTTTGGATTGATTTTCCAACATGTTTTCTATGAGGGGGAGGGGGTGTGCGTCGGGCAAGGTAGCCTCATTAAGTTGACGGTAGTCCACCACGAGGCGCCATTTTCCTTTCTCTTTCTTGGGCACAACGAAACCGTTGGACGCCCATTCGGAGGCAGGGCACGGCTCAATCCAGCCACGAGCCAAAAAGTCCTCCACTATTTCTTGCTCCGCCGCGGCACGCTCCCCCACCAACCGTATAGGTTTTACGGACTTGGGTTTGGCGTTCGGGTATAGGTCAAGTTTAGCAAAACCCAACCGCTCCGTACCACGGACCTTAGGGTGTTCCTGGTCCGGACGGAGACGAACCTCCCCGCTAAAAACATCCCGCTCATAGTCCGCGAGGATGCGCCTCCTCATGAGCTCCACCTCCGGAGACACAATAGGCTCTTGGGTGGTGACAACGCCACCCACACGAGAAGCCGCCAACAATCGTGCGGCGCCTTTACGTTTTCGGTAACGCTTAACAGTAGTGGCTCCCCCACCCAATAACTCTCGTTCAATTTTCGCAATGCGTGAACGCACGCATTCTTGTGCCTCCAAATCTTCGGGGGTAGGATCAAGAGTAACGGGTGAGAGGAGTTTTTTATGGGTCGCCTGATACGTGAGGGTGCGCACCGAAACCAAATGGTTAGGCACCCTTTCATCCTCCGACTCTTCCTCCGAGGTCATGCCCGGCTCGCCATCCGTGTTGGGGTTAGAGACGGCCGGTGCCAAAACGGAGGCCACATGACATTTAGTGGCCGCCAAATTTTCCTCCGCAATACCACCGTCCACGTATAGCGCCACCGTGGACCGACCCCGTTGAGGAAGGGGCGTGAGGTGGTCATTCTGATAGAGACAGGCTTTAGTCTCTGGCCCAGGAAGGTGGTACCCTTGCAAAGTAATTTCCATAAGGGGTTTCCACCACTCCCTATGTGTCCACTTCGGCCCTACGACGATGGCTCGTAGTTTTTCTTGCCGAATTTTCCGAACACAATCGGAAAACCGATGATAGGGAGGGCACATCCAATACAACTTGGAGGGGTCCGCGGGAGTGGAAAAGAAATCTTCAAGCGGCGAAACCCAACGGGTAGCCTGGGCCATACCCGGGACCCTATTGAAGGCGTCCACGTCGGGGTTTTTGCCAAATTGTTTTTTGACACGTGCGGCCCAATATGGCGTGAGGCCATAGTCAGACTGGGTCCACATGGACCCATCACGCCGGGTAGGTAGAACATCACGGGCAAGGGCTTCGGGAGCAAATTCAACGAGCTCCAAAGCACAAGCCCGGTCCTGTACGGGGGCCACGGAGGAAGCGGTCAAGGCATAGGATATGTGTTTCTCGGCCTCAACACGGTTAGGCGGTTCGCCACCAGGGGGCGTAACCACAATGGCCGGGGCAGGGTGCGTAGGAGCGACCGCCCCAATGACTGGAACGGTTAGGCCCCACACGGACTGACGTGACACCTTACCATGAATGGGTTTCACCAAAAATGGTTTGCCGGTTCGTGGAGCCTCACGGAAGTCCTCAATCCAAAAACGGGGGTGCACTGGATGGTGAGAGTACAAACAATTGAAACGGGCAAAATGGCTCACACAATGTTCGTAACCCCATGGGTGCCCCAAAACCATATCCCAAGGTAAATTCGGGACAAGGTACGGGGACACGCCATACTGGGCAACACGAGGAAGTGAAACACTACCATCCACAACCCCCGTAAATTGAATTTTGACGTCTATTTGCTCGTCCCCCCCCGGCAAAGGCGTCTCATTATCGGCTTGGAGTAGGCGCCTCCGTTGGGGGGATTCATATTTTTCGGAGAGTTGGTCTCCAAAAACATTGGGGTTGGCCAAAGCGACCGCTTGGCACCCAAAATCCACCAAAACACGGAGGGCCTTGCGTTCTCCATTGGGCAAAACAACCTGAACGGAAAGTTCGGTTTGAATCTCACTAGTCACTATATGCCCCTTCATGACTCTCGATGGAACGAGAGCCACGGTAGTGTCACAGGGGTGCCCGAGGTTTTCTTCTTTCGAAGGGGGCGCCTCTGGGCACCTCTACCAACGTCCGCGCCCGTTCGGCGCCCCCTTGCCTCCTTTATCGCCCTTGCCGCCGCCACCCTTATAACCACCACCACCCTTATCACCACCGCCACCCTTATCGCCACCCTTAGGCTTACCACCTTTAGACTTACCCGCAATGTTCCAATGAGTGTCATTGCACGGAGAATTAGGCTTACACGTCCAAAGGGTGGTATTGGTGGCAACCCAATCAATCCAAGACATGTCCATCTCCGTTTGTTTACGTGTTTTCCAATGTTTGGAACACGGAACCCAAAAGGTAGGTGGCGGCTTAGCCCCGGGGTCGACGGGTTTCTTCGCCGGAGGTTTAGAGTGACCCACGGCGTTGACGGAGGTGTCAGCGGGTTCGGAGGTGTCAGGGTCCGCCGTAGCCTCCGCATTAACCGCATTCACCGCGGTTTTATTGTGAGAAGGGCGATGAGTGTACGTCACCGTCGTCTTGTCTCCTTTATTGAGGCGTTCGAGAGCTTCCCTCTCCGATACGCTTTTATGGGCAAGGGCGTAGATTTCCGCAGGCTTCAAACGAGGCCTACGTTGCTCCACTTTCATAGTGTAGCCGCGTGTGTGAGGTGTGTTGTTGAGTTTCAAGATCCACTCCTGGAGAGCCGGGTCCTTGCAGTCAACTATCACCCCCGGCCCCGAATAGGAAACAATCTCAGGAATCGTAGTGCAAGCTTGAGCGCTATATTTCCTGAGTTCTTTTTCGAATGGGGCGCGACCCGGCGAAGGGTCAAGGCCACTAAAATCCACCACATAGCTGTCTGGGCTATTCTTAGCCTCTTGCTTGACGACCTTCTCCTTGATCCACGGGAGCTTGCTTAGGAGCTGCTCCCGGATCACGTGGGGACGAGTCTCATTGCTCAGAGGCAACAAACGTTGCCAACGAGCATAGAAATCTTCAAGGTCGATGAGGGTCACTTGCCCTTTAACCACCCTGGGGGTGAGGGCTCGCCACCTTTCATCAGCCCTTGAGGGGTCATACTCGTGGAAACGTTGTTCCAAAAAGTCCCACAACTCTTTGAGGGTGGGGGCCGTGCGTGTGTGGTGGGTGGCCTCGGCAACCCGGGCGTTGATGATCGCCTTTAGCCATGGGGGCAAGGTACTCAAAATCATTTTTGCCTCGTTGGCTTTTCGGTACATGGAATCACACCCCCCCAACCATTGTTGAAGCTTCTCCACCCACTCGTTGTAGCACTCTAGCTGCCCATTAAATTGCGGTTTAGGCATATCACTATCCTCCACCGCTTTGGTGTAACTATTTTGCACCATAGGCATTTGGTACGGGTGGTAAGCAGGGGGAGCCATGGTTGGGGGTGCACCTCCACTTGCATTTGGTGCAACCCTCACTGGAGAGACGGTACACGTATCCGTAGGATGAGAGGGCGTGTACGAAGGTTTCCCAGGGGAAGTGAAAACATTTTTCGTGAGGGGATTAATGTTCCCCAACGAAGAGGTGTTCTCCTCTTCATTGGCCCACGGGGCCGTAGGCTCCGTGGGGTGTTCTTCGCCCTTAGGCGTCGCCCTCCACTCGGGAACAGCACGTTCCTTCTGCTTTTCGGCGATTCCCCTCCACGATGTAGGTTCTTGGGGGTGGGGGTGTTCGTGGTGTTCTTCCCCCCCCCTCGGCCACCCCGAATCCGGACAAGCGTTCGGATGGTAGATGCAACCGTGGGATGGGTGGACGGAGAAAGGAAGGACACACCCACCATCGGATGAACCGGATGGCGCGCCCATGGGCGCCGTAGGCGCCGCCGTAGGCGCCGCCGGTGTAGGATCAGGAACGGGCGGAGGCGCCGATGGCGGGGGTACGACCACCGTAACGGGTTCCGCAGGCGTGGAGTACCAGTGGTCCCACGCATCGATCCTAGATGCAACGGCGGCGTAACGTGTAGCGAGCGACTCCACTGCGCTAAAGCACTTAGCCGTGTTGCCCTTGGACATCTTAAGATGATCCGACACACTAGCCTCCACCGCCTTAGAATCCCGTTGGTAGCCCTGAACCACCGCGTCAAACTTAGCCAACGTAGACAAGATTTGGGTCATCCGGTCCCCGTAGGACTTACTGATGCCCACGGTAGAGGCTACTGCCTGAGAAAGTTCCTGATGGGATCGCTGCAACTCCAGATTCTGATTTCGCAGGTCCCTCACCTGTGCCATCAGAGATTGGATGCACGTTTCGTAGTGCACTACACACCGGGGACAGCCACAGGTGTGCTGTAGGTCTTCCTCCCCCCGTGTAGGAGTGGGGCCCCCAGAATGTCTCAAAGATGGACCCCCCCCTCCACGAGGAGGAGATGACCCACCACCGCCCCCCCCAGCAGCCCCCCCTGACACGGAGGGACCAGAGGGCCCCCCCGCAGGGCGAGACGGGGGTGTGGGGCGCGCAGCAACAGGCGCTGGCGCCCCCCCACTAGAGGGATGTCCCCTCCCCGAACCCCCACCATTAGATGGCCGAACCAGGTGCGGGATTCCTTGCACGTGCTCGATGTAAGCCACCTGGCGGTGGCGGGGTGACGGCGGAGGGGGAACATGACCAACAGTATTCGGTCGCGGCGGTGGGGAATCGTCCACCACAATATACTGTGGTGACTCATGAACCACCATAGGTGATCGAGTTCTCGGATGGGAAGCAAAAACAGGCTCCGATCCCGTTGCAACCTCTGGATCCCCCCCCCAATTGGGCAGTTGGGGGTCCTCCGTAGGAGATGTATTTGTGGGGGGAGAGACCAAATTTATTGGGAGGGTTGCTGAACGTCCCTCCACCTGATTCCCTCCCCCCCCGCACAGATTGTTGACCTTCGGCATTGCCGGAGAATCATCCACTAGGGATGGACGATCTTTCGTGCCACTCATAGGCACTGGAGATGTAGTACCTGCCCGGTCCTCCGTAGGCTCCGGAGATTCCACGACAAGACACGGGCGGTTTTTGACGCCGCTCATAGGCACCGGGGACTCTTCCACAACAATGAACTGAGGGGCCGGAGAGTCCTCCACCGTGATGTAGTGGGGGGCCGGGGATTCTTCCACCAGCATGGGGCGATCCCTGGTCCCTGACATAGGTTCAGGAGGTGCAGGCGACGAGGCAACGGAAATAGGGGAATGATGGAGTTCATGACGTTCCAACACTCCAATCTCCTCCTCCTCATCGTCGTTCCACTGCTCCACCGCCAGGGGGAACCACTGGTCACACTCATCCTCCTCGACTTGCGTGGGGGATTCCTCGATGATCGTAGGATTTAGCCTGGATCCGCTCGGGGGATTGGGATACGCTCCCAAGGCAGGAGATTCCTCCACCAGGGAGGGAAACCGCCGCGATCCACTCATTGGAGTGGGCGACGATTCCACCACAGTGGGGTTCTGCCTAGTCCCCGACAGGGCTTGCTGGATCAGGGCCACGGCCTCTCGAGCCGGACCCAGATGGCCATGGGGATCAGGCGTGAGCGCGAGGACTCGACGGTTTTCAGCGTCAAGTTGGTCAACAATGGGGCTGATGGGCCCTGCCGCAAACAGGTTTTTTCTGACCTGAGGGTCTGGCAACCCCCCTAGCGACGGAGGAGTGCCAGAGTCGACCACGATAGGCCCCATTGGCGAAGCCATCGTACCCCAGTCGGCAGCGCGTGAGGGCGCAGCGTTCGTACGCTCGATCACCCCAGTAGACTGGTCGATTACTGCCCGATTCTCGGCGCTAGTAACGGTTCCCGAGCCCATAATAGGCGATTGTGGTCCTCTTATCGCTCCCTGAGGGTGGCCGTCTATTTCCCCCCCAACCATCCCAGGTACACCAGCTGGATTTCGAGGATGGGGGGCCCCGATGGGAACATTCGGGGATTTCGGAAACTTAGGATTTGTAGCCACTTGGGGCTTGGCCCGTTTTTGCGGCCCCTGCCCGGTCGATGGGGTCAGGGCCGAGGAGGTCCTGAGAGTGGGGACCTGGACACCCTCAGCTATCCCTCCCGGGGAAGAGATTTTGACTTGAATTTGGTCCATGATGTCTTGGACCGATCGCTTTCCGCGATGCCAAACGCCCAACAGAGACGAAAAATTTTCGCCTCTGCTACCATGAAACCAGACCGGGTGGTCAGGAGCAGAGGTCGCAGTGGCATGGGCAGCAACATTGCTTGGCACCGAAGACATAACGATAGTGTTGACTGAATAGTATCCTGCAAACAGATATGGTACACATAGCCAATGAAATACCTGATATGCACATATGAGAAATCCACCCTATCATCCACTAATTCATATATCTACTAAACATCCATGATTGCCTTATCTATCCCACATCCTATGTTCCTAACAAGGAAATGGAATATGATATACCCTATCCCACATATATCCCATATATAGGGCCAAATAATGCTCCCTTAGGGGTAAAATGCCAGGGTAGGGTTGTGACCTGCTTCAGGGGGGGGGGGGGGTTGACACATGGCTGAAGAGAAATTGAGTATAGACAAATAGAAGTCATCTTTGCAGACAGCATCGATCATCTTGTCACCGATCTTGCACTCGGAGCCGAACTTGGTTTTCACAAGGGTCATATTCTCCTTTGTTTGGGAATGGAATTGAGGATTAACTGCAGGAGTGGCGTGCATTATGATGGAGTGTCCTCTGCAGCGCTTCGTGCAACGCTTTCCGGCAGCGAGCACCTTTGCCAGTGAGGGCACGTAGTGCAGATTTTTGCAGGAGCAATTGTGCAGTGTCCAGTAGAGACATACCAATCAGACAATTGCCGAAAGCCCACAAATCATTTCTGATGATGTGGGGCTTTGTATCGATTTTCTGCAGCCAAAAGAAGAGGAGAGTTGGCAGCGCCTCACCGCTGTGCCTTCAAGGATCTTACCATTTGATGTGCACAGTGCACAACTTGTGCAGTGGATCTTGCACAACTTGAAGTCCACACAACTACCCCCAGACTACGACAAGAACTCAGTGATCGAAAACTACACAAAAAAGATCAAAACGCATCGAAGGGCGCACAGGTTTGCCCCCCCCCCTCGCTGAAATACCGTGTCTTTCAATTTTTCACCGATCTTGTCAGTTATCTGGTCGACGATGTGCTGCACGTGCTTTCCGCCCTTGAACGTCCAAATGCTGTTGACGAAGCTGCAGTGCTGAAACTGTGAGCATCATGGTCTTCGATTTCAAGGGTAGAGTGACGGCTTGGGACCACTTCTTTACCCAGCAATCTGGTCATCCCGTTGTCAACCATTGGTCACCAACGACTTACAACTAATCGCTGACAGGCGTAATTTGGAACACAGCGAAAGCTTCTAATGATGGATGAGTGAGTTGGACGTACGAATGAACATTTGTGTATGGTTCAGCTTTGAATGGGGACGACAGTTCATTTTCTCCTGCTGCCTGAATCAGGGCGCTTCGTGACATACAAATCGCGATACCCCGTTGTGGTGTTTTGTGGTTCAACAGCCTTTTTTCTCTAGCTCCGTTTCTAAGCTCATGAGAGATCGTTTCCAAAGTAGAAAATATAAGCGTAATCAACTATGGCGCATACGATGGGAAAAATCAACATACGAAATTTCATGACAACCATTCCGCTTATAAATTGTAACTGAATAGGACTGTCGCAGAGATCGCGAGCATTGCGAGCGACGGCGACTGTGCGAAAATAAATTAGAAATCAATAACACTGATTTTATTGGCCCTGATTGCAGTATTGCTGCACTGTTCCGCAGGGCCTTGTTCTTACATGATTTGGACGGAGTGATCGATCATCAATCTGGTGTGCACCGCCTTGTAATCAGGAAGTAGTAGTAAAAACTGATCACAGTAGTATAGTACAGTGGTACAAGGAGGACCTGTGCACCGTGTCCGGTCCATTGGGACGCCGGGGACGGTGGCACGAGTCTCTCAGTAGGTTTAATGTAGTAATTGAGTATTGTAAGGGAGAGGACAATGATGGTCCTGATGCCCTGTCCCGTTGGGCGTACCCAGCAGGGCTGGCACAGGATGTGTCCTTTCATGGGTCAGCTCAGGACTTGGAGTCCTGGAATGTGATTGAGCGTCAGGAAAAGGTGCGTTCACAACAGTTTTTGAGGGAACAGTACCCTGACACTTTTGGTGAGTATAAAACGGTCAGGGGTTGTCAGATTGAAGGTTGTACAGAGTGTGTGCCAGTGTATTTTTCTAGCCCTGAGGAAGCACGTGATTTGCTTCCGAAGGCTCATGCTGAATCTGAGTTGTACAATATTGCCGAAGGGTCTCCTGCCCGTTGTCCTGCTTTTGCGGATGAAGATGGATGTCTTCTGTTTTTGCGTGACTGTACTTACCCACACCCAGCGGGGCGTGGTGTAAAAAAAGATTTCCAGATACACGGTGGGTCTGATCTCAGTGCTGTTGAGGTCCTACCCTTAGAACCAATACCCCTTAAGCCTGATACCAGTATGCTGAACTCAGACTGGGAGGAGTATTATTCCTCTGACCCAGTTTTTGGCCCGTATGGGATGAATTTGATTCCAGGGGTGTTTCAGGTCAATTCAGATTGCATGCTGGACGTGTACATTTTCAGGGTCGTATTTGTGTCCCTCTGAGAATCCTGGATGATGTTATATCCGATGTACACACTTATGCCCACCGTGGTGTATACAAAACACACCAATTGTTCAATCGTCGTTATATTGTGCATGAAGTGTCAGGAGGTGCCGTCCGTAAACTGCAGTACCATGCGTTGTACAAGCGTATACAGTCAGTTGTTTCACACTGTCAAGTGTGTCAAGCGGTCAAGGGTAGAAAGGGTGTTCAACCCGACACTATGACACACTACCCTATACCAGAATATCCACTAAGCTCTGTTGCTATGGATTTCTGTCATCTGCCTACTGTCACCCGCAGCAAGGTGGAATATGACAGTGTGTTAGTTGTTGTGTGTCGCCTGACAGGATATGTCAGGGCAATTCCCTGTAATGAGCGTATGAAGTCCGAGCAACTTGCCTCTTTGTTTTTAGAACAAGTTGTGTCTTTTTTTGGATTACCCAAGGAAATTTTTAGCGACAATGATAAAATCATTGATGCTTCCTTTTTCAGTACTTTCTATAAACTGTCTGGTATCGAGGAGTACCGTTCCCCTGTATATGGTGCCCGTAGTAATGGACGTGCTGAGCGTGCCGTACAGGTTGTGATAGATTCTTTGCGTAAATTTTTGGCACAAGTTTCGGCACAGAAGGTAAAACATAAGCACACTTGGTTGGATTTGTTACCCATTGCCATCTGGTAGGCCAACGACTTGCCTGGGCCTATCTCAGGTTATAGCCCGCATAAACTGCTGTTTGGGCGAGACGCTGTTGGCTTTGGAGAGCATCCCCCGTTGGTTGCTGACCATGGGTCTGAGGATGCGCTGCAGCTTTTTAGACGGGTTGAGTCCGAGCGGAATTATGTCCGCACCAAGCTCACACAGATACATGCAAAATTGACTGCAGCTTTCAATAAGGCTCACCCAACAAGGGTGTTCCAGCCTCGGGAACGTGTGTGGATACGAGTGAACCGCCAGCCGGGCTCTGGAAGTAAGCTGGACAGATTTTGGGTTGATCCGGCTGAAATTTTGCAACAGATCTCAGATGGCCAGTATAGAGTTGCTGGGCCGTACGGAGAACAGGAGTTGGAGGTTAAGCGCTTGAAGCCATACCTACCCCCCCTTTAATATGGTGCCCCACCCCTGCGTTTTTATGCAGAAAAGGAGACCTTGGTGGATTCTGAAAAGTTCATCATTGAAAAAATTTTAAAGCATCAGGAATTTGCGAATCGGGGTCGGGATAAACGGACACGTCCAAAAATTTTAAAATGGTTGGTTAAATACAAGGGATACCCCAAGCCGGAGTGGCATGAGGCCAGTCAGTTTTTACAAGATATTAACGAGGACTGGCTGAAATACTGCCGCCGGCACAGGTTGGATGTGGGTATCTGGGATGTGTCGCATGTTATGGCATCTGTGCATTCCTTTTTTCTGTCATGGCGTCGTCAGTGTTCCTCCTTCCTGTCTGCAGGCAAGACATGAATTTCCAGCGATCAGGCAATCCAGAGATCAAGAAATCCAAAGAACGGAAATCAGGCAATCCAGAGATCACGGGATCCGGAGATCGGACATCAGGATATCCAGATATCAAAAGATCAGAGATCAGAGAGAAGTGGGAGATGCAGGGTTGCTAATTAAGGCTCAGGGAGTAAGAGAAAGTCACTGCCATGTCTTTGTTGGAGGGCTTGATCCAGGCCAAGCCCCCCTTAAAACCCTTTTGTTGATGCCAAGACTTACCTCAGTATTTTTAGCCCTCTTTTGAAGCTCTAAGTACTCTTTCTCAAAGTAACTAGGATTATAACCCTAGCCCCGCATGAAGTTCACCCCTACCACTCAACTGCGCGGAGGTACCTGCCTTCATGGGGGTTATACCGAAATGAAATAGGCATTTCATGCCTTAGGCCTTGGAGGTTAAGCCTAGTGGTCTCCCACCCCAAGACCCCCATACTCAATTGTTTCTATCACTTATTGTGGTTCTACTTCTTAACTGTTTCTGAATTCAGTTGCTTGGCCAAGTCATAATCTGTGCCTGGCCTAACTCCTTTGCCCCATATTCCCAACCAACTCCATTTCATTGAAAAGAGTGCACATGAAGTGCTTGAGCCTAATTGGGAAGCAAGAGTCATGCCGGTTTTCATATAAAAATCATTTGTTTTATCCTTTTGTGATTGAATCTTTGTATTTATACCTGCTTTGTCTATCTGCAGCCCTTCTGTGTTACACTGGATTTCAAACTATTCATTGATTCGATCCTCATCCTGTTCTTGCTCTACTTACCGCCTTGGTTTGGGTTTTCAACATCAAAACCTGCAGGATTTCATCAAAATATCTAGGGCACTAAACAAGGACATCTTTCCGGTAGCAGAGGCAAACCCTGAGTACCTTTCGAACCGACTCTGGGCAGAAGCACAAGAAAAAGCACACTGAAAAGCACATTGAACATGTCCACTCAACTGTCCTCCGGAACCTGGCCGATCAGAAGTGTTCAAATCCAACTTGGCAGTGTAGCCCACCCAAAGAGTGAACCGCCACTCAGAGCGGCATCTGGGTCTCAGGAAGATCCAGAGCACAGAAGGGCGAATCAAAATCCGCCCAGAACAACCCCATCAACCATGGAGACCTTAGTGGCCCATGGTGAGGACAGCCTGCAAAGGCTCCGCAGGCGAGTCGAAGCCTCCATCGCCCGGTCGGCCTGTCCGGCCTCTTCTTCTACTGTTCTTGGAGGTGGTCCTGAAGAACAAGAGGATCTACGAAGGAGGATGGACGAGTTTCTGCTCCACGAGGAGTACCACAAAGATAAGTGAAACACGACGAAAAAATTTTCTAAATAGCTGAAAATAAAGGTAATTAGCATTAAAAACGGCTAGGCAAAAAAGTGCGCTGCAAAACGCGTTAAAACGCGACCGAAAATTTTTCGGGCTTGAATAGGTGAATAGTTAACGCCGTAAGCACCGTACCGAGCTTAGGAGTATAACACCGCGCCTCTCGCCCTCTAACACGCCGTATAGGTAAAGCAAAACGCTTCGCGAGCGGCGCGTAAAAACCGAAAAATAGATTACTAACACGCCACGCCCTCCGTCTGGCACTCGTTCTCTGCCTTTGTCCTTCTCCATGTACCTCCCCACCCACCTTTGTGCCCCCTAAGACACGCTTGCTCTTGGGCGTCGCAAAAAACAAAGAGTCCACAAACCAAAGAGTGAGTAGCATATGCCGCCATACATGCATTAAGACACGCTTACTCTTGGGCGTCGCAAAAAACAAACAGTCCAAGACATAAAGAACAAGTAGCATGTCATGAATGCATTAAACAAACACGCCTACTCTTGGGCGTCGCAAAATACAAAGAGTCCACAAACCAACGATTAAGTAGCATATGCCGCCATGCAAGCATTAAGACACGCTTACTCTTGGGCGTCGCACAACACAAAGAGTCCATGACATAAAGAATAAGTAGCATGTCATGAATGCATTAAGCAAACACGCCTACACTTGGGCGTCGCAAAATGCAAAGAGTCCACAAACCAACGAGTAAATAGCATACACCGCCATGCACGCATTACGACACGCTTACTCTTGGGCGTCGCCAAAACCAAAGAGTCCAGGACGGAAAGAATGAGTAAGACACCATAGGAAGCCGGACGCCGTGCTGGCCGGGATGCCAGTGGCAAGTTCGCTGCGGCGTTCCCCACGGTGTCTAGCCATGTGTAACCAAAAACAAAGAGTCCGCAACGTCGCTGCAACGGTATGGCGCACGCGAGCAAGCGCCCACACCCATACCGCACACACCGAACAACACACCGAGCACACACACCGATGAACAGGAGCCACGTGGCCCAGGAAACCGCACACAAAACACAACACACCGAACAAGCACACAGCACACCGGTGAACGGGAGCCACGGGGCCCAGGACACTGAACATGCGAAACAACACATGCCACGCGGGCACACCGGTGAACGGGAGCCAAGTGGCCCGGGACACCGCACACACCACGCGACACACAGCACAGGCGCACCGGTGGACGGGAGCCAGGAGGCCCAGGACACCAAACACAAAACACCGCACACCGAGCGCGCAAACCGGTGAACAGGAGCCACGACGCCCAGGACACCGCACACACCACACAACACACTGCACAAGCACACCGGTGAACCGGAGCCAAGCGGCCCAGGACACCGCCCACACAACACCACACACCGGGCGTGCGCACCGGTGAACAGGGGCTGGGAGGCCCAGGACACCGCACACGCAACACCGCACACCGGACACCACGCACACCGCAACACACCGCGACACCGGAGAACACAAACCGAGTGTCCCAGGACACCACACACACAACACAACACACGCCACGCGAGCACACCAGCGCAAAAGGGCCAAAAAGGCCCTGGAGACCACACACAGGACACCCCACACAGAGCGGACACGCCGGAGGACAGGAGCCAGGAAGCCCAGAACACGGCACAAACGACGCAACACAACGAGCACACGCACCAGAGAACAGGAGCCAAGAGGCCCAGGACACCGCACACACAACACCGCACACAAAGCGTGCACACCGGTGAACCGGAGCCAGGAGGCCCAGGACGTGGTACACACGACACAACACACCGGAGCAGGCACATAGGTGAACAGGAGCCAAGCGGCCCAGGACACCGCGCACACAACACCACACACAGAGCGCGCGCACCAGTGAACAGGAGCCAGGAGGCACAGGACACCGTACACGCAACACCACACACAGAGTGTGCACACCGGTGAACAGGAGCCAGGAGGCACAGGACACCGTACACGCAACACCACACACAGAGCGTGCACACCGGTGAACAGGAGCCAGGAGGCCCAGGACACCGTACATGCAACACCACACACAGAGCGTGCACACCGCTGAACAGGAGCCAGGAGGCCAAGGACACCGTACACGCAACACCACACACAGAGCGTGCACACCGGTGAACAGGAGCCAGGAGGCCCAGGACGCCGTACACGCAACACCACACACAGAGCGTGCACACCGGTGAACTGGAGCCACGAGGCCCAGGACACCGTACACGCAACATCACACACAGAGCGTGCACACCGGTGTACAGGAGCCAGGAGGCCCAGGACGCCGTACACGCAGCACCACAAACAGAGCGTGCACATCGGTGAACAGGAGCCAGGAGGCGGGGGACACCGTACACGCAACACCACGCACAGAGCGTGCACACCGGTGAACAGGAGCCAGGAGGCCCAGGACGCCGTACACGCAACACCACACACAGAGCGTGCACACCGGTGAACAGGAGCCAGGAGGCCCAGGACACCGTACACACAACATCACACACAGAGCGTGCACGCCGGTGAACAGGAGCCAGGAGGCGCAGGACACCGTACACGCAACACCACACACAGAGCCTGTACACCGGTGAACAGGAGCCAGGAGGCCCAGGACGCCGTACACGCAACACCACACACAGAGCGTGCACGTTGGTGAACAGGAGCCAGGAGGCCCAGGACAACGTACACGCAACACCACACACAGAGCGGACACACCGGTGAACAGGAGCCAGGAGGCCCAGGACACCGTACACGCAACACCACACACAGAGCGTGCACATCGGTGAACAGGAGCCAGGAGGCCCAGGACGTCGTACACACGACACAACACACTGGAGCAGGCACACAGGTGAACAGGAGCCAAGCGGCCCAGGACACCGCGCACACAACACCACACACAGAGCGTGCGCACCGGTGAACAGGAGCCAGGAGGCACAGGACACCGTACACGCAACACCACATACAGAGCGTGCACACCGGTGAACAGGAGCCAGGAGGCCCAGGACACCGTACATGCAACACCACACACAGAGCGTGCACACCGCTGAACAGGACCCAGGAGGCCCAGGACACCGTACACGCAACACCACACACAGAGCGTGCACACCGGTGAACAGGAGCCAGGAGGCCCAGGACGCCGTACACGCAACACCACACACAGAGCGTGCACACCGGTGAACAGGAGCCACGAGGTCCAGGACACCGTACACGCAACATCACACACAGAGCGTGCACACCGGTGTACAGGAGCCAGGAGGCCCAGGACGCCGTACACGCAGCACCACACACAGGGCGTGCACATCGGTGAACAGGAGCCAGGAGGCCGGGGACACCGTACACGCAACACCACGCACAGAGCGTGCACACCGGTGAACAGGAGCCATGAGGCCCAGGACGCCGTACACGCAACACCACACACAGACCGTGCACACCGGTGAACAGGAGCCAGGAGGCCCAGGACACCGTACACACAACATCACACACAGAGCGTGCACGCCGGTGAACAGGAGCCAGGAGGCGCAGGACACCGCACACGCAACACCACACACAGAGCCTGTACACCGGTGAACAGGAGCCAGGAGGCCCAGGACGCCGTACACGCAACACCACACACAGAGCGTGCACGTTGGTGAACAGGAGCCAGGAGGCCCAGGACACCGTACACGCAACACCACACACAGAGCGGACACACCGGTGAACGGGAGCCAGGAGGCCCAGGACGCCGTACACGCAACACCACACACAGAGCGTGCACATCGGTGAACAGGAGCCAGGAGGCCCAGGACGCCGTACACGCAACACCACACACAGAGCGTGCACACCGGTGAACAGGAGCCAGGAGGCCCAGGACACCGTACACGCAACACCACACACAGAGCGGACACACCGGTGAACAGGAGCCAGGAGGCCCAGGACACCGTACACGCAACACCACACACAGAGCGTGCACACCGGTGAACAGGAGCCAGGAGGCCCAGGACACCGTACACGCAACACCACACACAGAGCGTGCACACCGGTGAACAGGAGCCAGGAGGCCCAGGAAACCGTACACGCAACACCACGCACAGAGCGTGCGCACCGGTGAACAGGGGCCAGGAGGCCCAGAACACCGTACACGCAACACCACACACAGAGCGTGCACACCGGTGAACAGGAGCCAGGAGGCCCAGGACACCGTACACACAACACCACACACAGAGCGTGCACACCGGTGAACAGGAGCCAGGAGGCCCAGGACACCGTACACACAACACCACACACAGAGCGTGCACACCGGTGAACAGGAGCCAGGAGGCCCCGGACGCCGTACACGCAACACCACACACAGATCGTGCACACCGGTGAACAGGAGCCAGGGGGCCCAGGACACCGTACACGCAACACCACGCACAGAGCGTGCACACCGGTGAACAGGAGCCAGGAGGCCCAGGACACCGTACACACAACACCACACACAGAACGTGCACACCGGTGAACAGGAGCCAGGAGGCCCAGGACGCCGTACACGCAACACCACACACAGAGCGTGCACAGCGGTGAACAGGAGCCAGGAGGCCCAGGACGCCGTACACGCAACACCACACACAGGCGTGCACACCGGTGAACAGGAGTCAAGGAGCCAGGAGGCCCAGGACACGGTACACGCAACACCTCGCACAGAGCGTGCACACCGGTGAACAGGAGCCAGGAGGCCCAGGACGCCGTACACGCAACGCCACACACAGAGCGTGCACACCGGTGAACAGAAGCCAGGAGGCCCAGGACACCGTACACACAACACCACACACAGAGCGTGCACACCGGTGAACAGGAGCCAGGAGGCCCAGGACGCCGTACACGCAACACAACACACAGAGCGTGCACACCGGTGAACAGGAGCCAGGAGGTCCAGGACACCGTCCACGCAACACCACACACAGAGCGTGTACACCGGTGAACAGGAGCCAGGAGGCCCAGGACACCGTACACGCAACACCACACACAGAGCGTGCACACCGGTGAACGGGAGCCAGGAGGCCCAGGACACCGTACACGCAACAACACGCACAGAGCGTGCACACCGGTGAACAGGAGCCAGGAGGCCCAGGACACCGTACACGCAACACCACACACAGAGCGTGCACACCGGTGAACAGGAGCGAGGAGGCCCAGGACACCGTACACGCAACAGCACGCACAGAGCGTGCACACCGGTGAACAGGAGCCAGGAGGCCCAGGACACCGTACACGCAACACCAGACACAGAGCGTGCACACCGGTGAACAGGAGCCAGGAGGCCCAGGACGCCGTACACGCAGCACCACACACAGAGCGTGCACACCGGTGAACAGGAGCCAGGAGGCCCAGGACACCGTACACGCAACACCACGCACAGAGCGTGCACACCGGTGAACAGGAGCCAGGAGGCCCAGGACGCCGTATACGCAACACCACACACAGAGCGTGCACACCGGTGAACAGGAGCCAGGAGGCCCAGGACACCGTACACACAACACCACACACAGAGCGTGCACACCGGTGAACAGGAGCCAGGAGGCCCAGGACACCGTACACACAACACCACACACAGAGCGTGCACACCGGTGAACAGGAGCCAGGAGGCCCCGGACGCCGTACACGCAACACCACACACAGATCGTGCACACCGGTGAACAGGAGCCAGGAGGCCCAGGACACCGTACACGCAACAGCAGGCACAGAGCGTGCACACCGGTGAACAGGAGCCAGGAGGCCCAGGACACCGTACACACAACACCACACACAGAGCGTGCACACCGGTGAACAGGAGCCAGGAGGCCCAGGACGCCGTACAGGCAACACCACACACAGAGCGTGCACACCGGTGAACAGGAGCAAGGAGGCCCAGGACGCCGTACACGCAACACCACACACAGGCGTGCACACCGGTGAACAGGAGCCAGGAGGCCCAGGACGCCGTACACGCAACACCACGCACAGAGGGTGCACACCGGTGAACAGGAGCCAGGAGGCCCAGGACGCCGTACACGCAACACCACACACAGAGCGTGCACACCGGTGAACAGGAGCCAGGAGGCCCAGGACACCGTACACACAACACCACACACAGAGCGTGCACACCGGTGAACAGGAGCCAGGAGCCCCAGGACGCCGTACACGCAACACAACACACAGAGCGTGCACACCGGTGAACAGGAGCCAGGAGGCCCAGGACGCCGTACACACAACACCACACACAGAGCGTGCACACCGGTGAACAGGAGCCAGGAGGCCCAGGACGCCGTACACGCAACACCACACACAGAGCGTGCACACCGGTGAACAGGAGCCAGGAGGCCCAGGACACCGTACACACAACACCACACACAGAGCGTGCACACCGGTGAACAGGAGCCAGGAGGTCCAGGACACCGTCCAGGCAACACCACACACAGAGCGTGCACACCGGTGAACAGGAGCCAGGAGGCCCAGGACACCGTACACGCAACACCACACACAGAGCATGCACACCGGCCAACAGGAGCCAGGAGGCCAAGGACACCGTACACGCAACACCACGCACAGAGCGTGCACACCGGTGAACAGGAGCCAGGAGGCCCAGGACACCGCACACACAGCACCACACACAGAGCGTGCACAGCGGTGAACAGGAGCCAGGAGGCCCAGGACACCGTACACGCAACACCACACACAGAGCGTGCACACCGGTGAACAGGAGCCAGGAGGCCCAGGACGCCGTACACGCAGCACCACACACAAAGCGTGCAAACCGGTGAACGGGAGCCAGGAGGTCGGGGACACCGTACACGCAACACCACGCACAGAGCGTGCACACCGGTGAACAGGAGCTAGGAGGCCCAGGACGCCGTACACGCAACACCACACACAGAGCGTGCACACCGGTGAACAGGAGCCAGGAGGCCCAGGACGCCATACACGCAACACCACACACAGATCGTGCACACCGGTGAACAGGAGCCAGGAGGCCCAGGACACCGTACACGCAACACCACGCACAGAGTGTGCACACCGGTGAACAGGAGCCAGGAGGCCCAGGACACCGTACACGCAACACCACGCACAGAGCGTGCACACCGGTGAACAGGAGCCAGGAGGCCCAGGACACCGTACACGCAACACCACACACAGAGCGTGCACACCGGTGAACAGGAGCCAGGAGGCCCAGGACGCCGTACACGCAGCACCACACACAGAGCATGCACACCGGTGAACAGGAGCCAGGAGGCCCAGGACACCGTACACGCAACACCACCAACAGAGCGTGCACACCGGTGAACAGGAGCCAGGAGGCCCAGGACGCCGTACACGCAACACCACACACAGAGCGTGCACACCGGTGAACAGGAGCCAGGAGGCCCAGGACACCGTACACACAACACCACACACAGAGCGTGCACACCGGTGAACAGGAGCCAGGAGGCCCAGGACACCGTACACGCAACACCACACACAGAGTGTGCACACCGGTGAACAAGAGCCAGGAGGCCCTGGACGCCGTACACGCAACACCACACACAGAGCGTCAACACCGGTGAACAGGAGCCAGGAGGCCCAGGACACCGTACACGCAACACCACACACAGAGCGTGCACACCGGTGAACAGGAGCCAGGAGGCCCAGGACACCGTACACGCAACACCACACACAGAGCATGCACACCGGTGAACAGGAGCCAGGAGGCCCAGGACGCCGTACACGCAACACCACACACAGGCGTGCACACCGGTGAACAGGAGCCAGGAGGCCCAGGACACCGTACACGCAACACCACGCACAGAGCGTGCACACCGGTGAACAGGAGCCAGGAGGCCCAGGACGCCGTACACACAACACCACACACAGAGCGTGCACACCGGTGAACAGGAGCCAGGAGGCCCAGGACACCGTACACACAACACCACACACAGAGCGTGCACATCGGTGAACAGGAGCCAGGAGGCCCAGGACGCCGTACACGCAACACAACACACACAGCGTGCACACCGGTGAACAGGAGCCAGGAGGTCCAGGACACTGTCCACGCAACACCACACACAGAGCGTGCACACCGGTGAACAGGAGCCAGGAGGCCCAGGACGCCGTACACGCAACACCACACACAGAGCGTGCACACCGGCGAACAGGAGCCAGGAGGCCCAGGACACCGTACACGCAACACCACGCACAGAGCGTGCACACCGGTGAACAGGAGCCAGGAGGCCCAGGACACCGTACACACAACACCACACACAGAGCGTGCACAGCGGTGCACAGGAGCCAGGAGGCCCAGGACACCGTACACGCAACACCACACACAGAGCGTGCACACCGGTGAACAGGAGCCAGGAGGCCCAGGACGCCGTACACACAGCACCACACACAGAGCGTGCAAACCGGTGAACAGGAGCCAGGAGGTCGGGGACACCGTACACGCAACACCACGCACAGAGCGTGCACACCGGTGAACAGGAGCTAGGAGGCCCAGGACGCCGTGCACGCAATACCACACACAGAGCGTGCACACCGGTGAACAGGAGCCAGGAGGCCCAGAACGCCATACACGCAACACCACACACAGAGCGGACACACCGGTGAACAGGAGCCAGGAGGCCCAGGACACCGTACACGCAACACCACACACAGAGCGTGCACATCGGTGAACAGGAGCCAGGAGGCCCAGGACGCCGTACACGCAACACCACACACAGAGCGTGCACACCGGTGAACAGGAGCCAGGAGGCCCAGGACACCGTACACGAAACACCACGCACAGAGCGTGCACATCGGTGAACAGGATCCAGGAGGCCCAGGACGCCGTACACGCAACACCACACACAGGACGTGCACACCGGTGAACAGGAACCAGGAGGCCCAGGACACCGTACACCCAACACCACACACAGAGCGGATACACCGGTGAACAGGAGCAAGGAGGCCCAGGACACCGTACACGCAACACCACACACAGAGTGTGCACACCGGTGAACAGGAGCCAGGACGCCCAGGACACCGTACACGCAACACCACGCACAGAGCGTGCACACCGGTGAACAGGAGCCAGGAGACCCAGGACACCGTACACGCAACACCACACACAGAGCGTGCACACCGGTGAACAGGAGCCAGGAGGCCCAGGACGCCGTACACGCAGCACCACACACAGAGCATGCACACCGGTGAACAGGAGCCAGGAGGCCCAGGACACCGTACACGCAACACCACACACAGAGCGTGCACACCGGTGAACAGGAGCCAGGAGGCCCAGGACACCGTACACACAACACCACACACAGAGCGTGCACACCGGTGAACAGGAGCCAGGAGGCCCAGGACACCGTACACGCAACACCACACACAGAGCGTGCACACCGGTGAACAGGAGCCAGGAAGCCCTGGACGCCGTACACGCAACACCACACACAGAGCGTGCACACCGGTGAACAGGAGCCAGGAGGCCCAGGACACCGTACACGCAACACCACACACAGAGGGTGCACACCGGTGAACAGGAGCCAGGAGGCCCAGGACACCGTACACACAACACCACACACAGAGCGTGCACACCCGTGAACAGGAGCCAGGAGGCCCAGGACGCTGTACACGCAACACCACACACAGAGCGTGCACACGGGTGAACAGGAGCCAGGAGGCCCAGGACACCGTACACGCAACACCACACACAGAGCGTGCACACCGGTGAACAGGAGCCAGGAGGCCCAGGACGCCGTACACGCAGCACCACAGACAGAGCGTGCACACGGGTGAACAGGAGCCAGGAGGCCCAGGACACCGTACACGCAACACCACGCACAGAGCGTGCACACCGGTGAACAGGAGCCAGGAGGCCCAGGACGCCGTACACACAACACCACACACAGAGCGTGCACACCGGTGAACAGGAGCCAAGAGGCCCAGGACACCGTACACGCAACACCACACACAGAGCGTGCACACCGGTGAACAGGAGTCAGGAGGCCCAGGACACCGTACACACAACACCACACACAGAGTGTGCACACCGGTGAACAGCAGCCAGGAGGCCCAGGACACCGTACACGCAACACCACACACAGAGTGTGCACACCGGTGAACAGGAGCCAGGAGGCCCAGGACGCCGTACACGCAGCACCACACACAGAGCGTGCAACCCGGTGAACAGGAGCCAGGAGGTCGGGGACACCGTACACGCAACACCACGCACAGAGCGTGCACAGGGGTGAACAGGAGCAAGGAGGCCGAGGACGCCGTACATGCAACACCACACACAGAGTGTGCACACCGGTGAACAGGAGCCAGGAGGCCCAGGACACCATACACACAACACCACACACAGAGCGTGCACAGCGGTGAACAGGAGCCAGGAGGCCCAGGACACCGTACACGCAACACCACACACAGAGTGTGCACACCGGTGAACAGGAGCCAGGAGGCCCAGGACACCATACACACAACACCACGCACAGAGCGTGCACAGCGGTGAACAGGAGCCAGGAGGCCCTGGCTGCCGTACACCCAACACCACACACAGAGCGTGCACACCGGTGAACAGGAGCCAGGAGGCCCAGGACACCGTACACACAACACCACACACAGAGTGTGCACACCGGTGAACAGGAGCCAGGAGGCCCAGGACACCGTACACCCAACACCACACACAGAGTGTGCACACCGGTGAACAGGAGCCAGAAGGCCCAGGACGCCGTACACGCAGCACCACACACAGAGCGTGCAAACCGGTGAACAGGAGCCAGGAGGTCGGGGACACCGTACACGCAACACCACGCACAGAGCGTGCACACCGGTGAACAGGAGCCAGGAGGCCGAGGACGCCGTACATGCAACACCACACACAGAGTGTGCACACCGGTGAACAGGAGCCAGGAGGCCCAGGACACCATACACACAACACCACACACAGAGCGTGCACAGCGGTGAACAGTAGCCAGGAGGCCCAGGACACCGTACACGCAACACCACACACAGAGCGTGCACACCGGTGAACAGGAGCCAGGAGGCCCAGGACACCATACACACAACACCACAGACAGATCGTGCACACCGGTGAACAGGAGCCAGGAGGCCCAGGACACCGTACACGCAACACCACACACAGAGCGGACACACCGGTGAACAGGAGCCAGGAGGCCCAGGACGACGTACCCACAACACCACACACAGAGCGTGCACACCGGTGAACAGGAGCCAGGAGGCCGCGGACACCGTACACGAAACACCACACACAGAGCGTGCACACCGGTGAACAGGAGCCAGGAGGCCCAGGACACCGTACACGCAACACCACACACAGAGCGGACACACCGGTGAACAGGAGCAAGGAGGCCCAGGACACCGTAGACGCAACACCACACACAGAGTGTGCACACTGGTGAACAGGAGCCAGGAGGCCCAGGAGACCGTGCACGCAACAGCACACACAGAGCGTGCACATCGGTGAACAGGAGCCAGGAGTCCCAGGACACCGTACACGCAACACCACACACAGAGCGTGCACACCGGTGAACAGGAGCCAGGAGGCCCAGGACACCGTACACGCAACACCACACACAGAGCGTGGGCACCGGTGAACAGGAGCCAGGAGGCCCAGGACACCGTACACGCAACACCACACACAGAGCGTGCACACCGGTGAACAGGAGCCAGGAGGCCCAGGACACCGTACACGCAGCACCACAGACAGAGCATGCACACCGGTGAACAGGAGCCAGGAGCCCCAGGACACCGTACACGCAACACCACGCACAGAGCGTGCACACCGGTGAACAGGAGCCACGAGGCCGAGGACGCCGTACACGCAACACCACACACAGAGCGTGGGCACCGGTGAACAGGAGCCAGGAGGCCCAGGACACCGTACACACAGCACCACACACAGAGCGTGCACACCGGTGAACAGGAGCCAGGAGGCCCAGGACACCGTACACGCAACACCACACACAGAGCGTGCACACCGGTGAACAGGAGCCAGGAGGCCCTGGACGCCGTACACGCAACACCACAAACAGAGCGTGCACACCGGTGAACAGGAGCCAGGAGGCCCAGGACACCGTACACGCAACACCACGCACAGAGCGTGCACACCGGTGAACAGGAGCCAGGAGGCCCAGGACACCGTACACACAACACCACACAGAGAGCGTGCACACCGGTGAACAGGAGCCAGGAGTCCCAGGACGCCGTACACGCAACACCACACACAGAGCATGCACACCGGTGAACAGGAGCCAGGAGGCCCGGGACACCGTACACGCAACACCACACACAGAGCGTGCACAACGGTGAACAGGACCCAGGAGGCCCAGGACACCGTACACGCAACACCACACACAGAGCATGCACACCGGTGAACAGGAGCCAGGAGGCCCAGGACGCCGTACACGCAACACCACACACAGAGCGTGCACACCGGTGAACAGGACCCAGGAGGCCCAGGACACCGTACACGCAACACCACGCACAGAGCGTGCACACCGGTGAACAGGAGCCAGGAGGCCCAGGACGCCGTACACGCAACACCACACACAGAGCGTGCACACCGGTGAACAGGAGCCAGGAGGCCCAGGACACCGTACACACAACACCACACACAGAGCATGCACACCGGTGAACAGGAGCCAGGAGGCCCAGGATGCCGTACACGCAACACCACACACAGAGCGTGCACACCGGTGAACAGGAGCCAGGAGGCCCAGGACACCGTACACGCAACACCACACACAGAGCATGCACACCGGTGAACAGGAGCCAGGAGGCCCAGGACACCGTACACGCAACACCACGCACAGAGCGTGCACACTGGTGAACAGGAGCCAGGAGGCCCAGGACACCGTACACGCAACACCACACACAGAGCGTGCAAACCGGTGAACAGGAGCCAAGCGGCCCAGGACACCGCACACGCAACACCACACACAGGGCATGCGCGCTGGTGAACAGGAGCCAGGAGGCCCAGGACACCGTACACGCGGCACGGCACACCACACGACCAACCCGCCCCCAAAACGAACCCAGCCCACGCCGCCCTGCAGGAAAGAAACACCATGTCAGACCGCCAAGACCAACCGTCCAGCCAAGGCCAACCCAGCTGGTACGAAGAGGATAGGCAGGCAGGGCAGGCCGCTGAAAAGGGACAGAGGGACAAGGCGGGGAAGGCGAGGGGAGAGGAACCAAACCCCCCCCCCCAAAACGTACACACACCCCACTGCCGCGCACCGGGCCGCAGCCGGGCGCCAACAGGGCCCGCCATGGAGCCAAACGGGCCCGCCAGAGAGAGGGTGTGTCCCCGCGCCTGCGCAACAGCACGCCCGGGCATGGAGCGCGCGCCACACGCAGGCCAAGCAGGGCACACACGCAGCACCGCACGCCAGCACGCACCACGGCACAAAACATGACACCACCACGGCAAACACCAACGCCCAACAACGAACGAGCCGCCAAGAACAAGTCCAAGCCCCGCAGTCCCCACAGCGCAACAGCCGCCGTCCGGATGGACGTGTGTGCGCCCGGCAGGGTACCCAAACCCTGCCGGCTACGAAACAGCCGCCGTCCGGACGGACGTGTGTGCCCCCGGTAGTGAACCCAGCCCCTGCCGGCTACGAAACAGCCGCCGTCCGGATGGACGTGTGTGCGCCCGGCAGTGAACCCAGCCCCTGCCGGCTACAAAACAGCCGCCGTCCGGATGGACGTGTGTGCGCCCGGCAGTGCACCCAGCCCCTGACGGCTACAAAACAGCCGCCGTCCGGATGGACGTGTGTGCGCCCGGCAGTGAACCCAGCCCCTGCCGGCTACGAAACAGCCGCCGTCCGGATGGACGTGTGTGCGCCCGGCAGTGAACCCAGCCCCTGCCCGCTACAAAACAGCCGCCGTTCGGATGGACGTGTGTGCGCCCGGCAGTGCACCCAGCCCCTGCCGGCTACAAAACAGCCGCCGTTCGGATGGACGTGTGTGCGCCCGGCAGTGAACCCAGCCCCTGCCGGCTACGAAACAGCCGCCGTCCGGAGGGATGTGTGTGCGCCCGGCAGTGAACCCAGCCCCTGCCGGCTACGGAACAGCCGCCGTTAGGAGGGACGCGTGAGCACCCGGCGGGCACACACTGCCTGCCGGACGGGCTACCGGACCACGGGGCCCACGCCACCCGGAGGGGCGAGTGCTCAGTTATCGCAAACCACACGCCCAAGGGTACCACACCGAACACCACCCGCAATGACACACCATTACCACCACCATACACGCCCATCCGCCACCACACACCCAAGGCCCATCATCAGGGCCGCCCAGCGACACCACGACCACCGAGCAGTCCAGCCACAACCACCACCACCAACCAGCCCACACCGGCCCGACCACACCCGCCACCAGCCGGCCACACACGTCAGAGAACCCACCACAGCCGCCCTCATCGTCATCAGAGTCCCCAGCGGCGCCACTACCCGTAGCATCACCCACAACACCCCCCCCGCCATGGACGCCGCTTACGTCACCACCACCCGTGACAACGCCTACAACACCCATCGCCATCGGCATCACCAGCGACGCCACCACCAACTGCACTCCCCACCGTCGGCGCCACCGGTGTCCCCATCGCCCGTTGCACCACAAGCAACACCTTCGCCACCAGCACCATCAGCCTCGCAAACGCCCGTCACCCGCAACACCGTCCCCCGCCGTCGGCATTACCAACAACACCAGCACACGACCCACCACCTGCGGCACCAACGCCAGCATTGCCCGTTGAACCAACGGCAACCCCCCATCCGGCCCCCCACCACCCGTTCCCAGCGCGTCACGTACGGCACACACCGGCCTCACCGTCACCCGGTGCATCGCCTGCGTCACCCTCACCATCGGCACCACCGACGACACCACCGCCCACAGCACCCCCAGCACCACCCTACGCAAGGACAGTACCAGCCGCGCCACCAGCCGGCACACCACCTGCAACACCCACATCAACATCGCCACCACCCATGACATCAGCCCGCAGCGCCCTCACCATCGACGTCACCTGCAGCCCCCTCACCGCCGACATCACCGGTTACGCCACCACCCACTGCACCACCTACAGCGACCACCGGAGCCGCAGGCCCCCCCCCAGCGCCCGCCCCGTCACCTATGACACCATCAGCATCACCAACCCCGTCGCCACCTGGCGCATCACCTGAAGCACCCGCGCCAACAACACCAACCCGTTCGGACGCCTACAGCACCCCCCCCGTAGGCGTCACCAACATCTCCTCCACCCATTGCATCATGCACGGTGCCCCAGCCCAACCCACCGCGCCTTCGGCGCACACATACCCGACACCCACACAAACCAGCCACGCCCACACTGCCCACCACCCCATCAGCCCACGCCATGAGCACACCCACACGCGCGCCCGCGCCCGGCCACGCCACCCAGGCGCCACCCAGGAGCCGCGACCACCCACGCAGGCACCACGCCACCACAGCCGCCAACCACCTGCCGTCAGCACCCCCCGGACCGGCGCCCTGGAAACCGGAAGCCTGGGGGCCGGCGCGCACAAAGGGAACCCAGAGCGCGACAGCCACCCGACCCCATCCCCCACGACACCCACGCCCACACCAGCACCGGCACCGGCACACATCCTCACCCACGCACAGGCCCAAAAACGCCGCACCCGAGCCGCCCCCAAAAGAAAGAAAAAAAAAAGCAAAACAAGCAAGCAAAAAGAGAGGAGCAAGGGAAAGGCAGAGGAAGAGACCGCGGGGAGAGCAGAAGGCAAACACGCAGGCCCACACACGCGCGCCCCCCCCCCCCCCAGCCAACCCGACCCCGCATGTCCCGCACCCTCCCAGGAACCGCCAAGCCCAAGACCACCCCCCAGGCACCACCACGACAGACCACCATGAGGAGCCGCCGAGGACGACACACGACGCACCCCCGCCAACCACACTGACGACACCGACAGAAGCCCCACCCCCACAACCCGAGGCACCCAACGCTGCGGCGCGCCAACACACAATGGTACCCCCATGGATGCGGTACACCCCAAAAACCCCCTTCAGCCAGCCGACCAGAGACCACCACGGGACGCACCAAGGGGACACCGCGGAAGACGCAGCCACAGTGAGGCCCCGACACCCGCTACCAGCCGGCAGCCTACCACGGGCCCACCCCACACCCGAGCACATAGCCCCCCCCCAACCACAGACACAACACAACAAACCGCGCAGGCACACCGGTGAACAGGAGCCAAGTGGCCCAGGACACCGCACACGCAACACAACACACCGAGCGGGCACACCGGTGAACGGGAGCCAAGTTGCCCAGGACACCGCACACGCAAAGCAACACACCGAGCAGGCGCATCGGTGAACAGGAGCCAAGTGGCCCGGGACACTGCACACACAACACAACACACCCAGCGGGCGCACCGGTGAACGGGAGCCAAGTGGCCCAGGACACCGCACACGCAACACAACACACCGAGCGAGCACACCGCTGCACAGGAGCCAAGTGGCCCAGGACACCGCAGACGCAACACAGCAAACCGCGCGGGCACACCGGTGAACAGGAGCCAAGCGGCCCAGGACACTGCACACCCGTAGGGCGGCCGAGGAACAGGAAAGAACCATTAACCCATCGGTGGGATGCACTGGGGCGACCCAGCCGACCCAACGGGCCAGTGGCAGGAGCGGTACTCCAAGGCCACTGGTCCGAGCCCGGCCAGGCTGCATCGGAGACCATGGCAAACGTCACCCGCAGCCATGGAAGGAACCGGTGACAGGCGAGCCAGTACACAGTCCCGGAGGGGGTCGCCTGCCAAGCAGAGTGGCCCCGCAACTCAAGCCACAAGGGTGAGGCGGTCGTACCGTTGACTAGCGGGAGCAATACCCCTTGTGGTGAGAGATACTCCACACGGCTGGGCAGCCCCCCAGAGCTGCCGCACAAAGGAGGGGACATGTGGCCCTACCCATGGACACATGTGGGGACACCCTCCCACCTGGGACACATGGACCGGGTGGCCGCGACAATGCCTTCCCAAGCACATGCGGGAGCGGCTCAAGAGGCACCTGACCTAGGGCAGTGGGAGGGACAGGACGTCCCCTTGGTAAGACCTTCTTCCTGCAATGTCAAGGGAGGCATCCCGAGCTCCCAAAGATACCTACCTACCTACCTGCAAAATTGACTGCAGCTTTCAATAAGGCTCACCCTACAAGGGTGTTCCAGCCTGGGGAACGTGTGTGGATAAGAGTGAACCGCCAGCCGGGCTCTGGAAGTAAGCTGGACAGATTTTGGGTTGAACCGGCTGAAATTTTGCAGCAGATCTCAGATCGCCAGTATGGAGTTGCTGGGCCGTACGGAGAACAGGAGTTGGAGGTTAAGCGCCTGAAGCCATACCTACCCCCCCTTTAATGTGGTGCCCCACCCCTGCATTATTATGCAGAAGAGGAGACCTTGGTGGATTCTGAAAAGTTCATCATTAAAAAAATTTTAAAGCATCAGGAATTTGCGAATCGGGGTCGGGATAAACGGACACGTCCAAAAATTTTAAAATGGTTGGTTAAAGACAACGGATACCCCAAGCCGGAGTGGCATGAGGCCAGTCAGTTTTTACAAGATATTAACGAGGACTGGCTGAAATACTGCCGCCGGCACAGGTTGGATGTGGGTATCCGGGATGTGTCGCATGTTATGGCATCTGTGCTTTCCTTTTTTCTGTCATGGCGTCGTCAGTGTTCCTCCTTTCTGTCTGCAGGCAAGACATGAATTTCCAGCGATCAGGCAATCCAGAGATCAAGAAATCCAGAGAACGGAAATCAGGCAATCCAGAGATCACGGGATCCGGGGATCGGACATCAGGATATCCATATATCAAAAGATCAGAGATCAGAGAGAAGTGGGAGATGCAAGGTTGCTAATTAAGGCTCAGGGAGTAAGAAAACGTCACTGCCATGTCTTTCTTGGAGGGCTTGATCCAGGCCAAGCCCCCCTTGAAACCCTTTTGTTGATGCCAAGACTTACCTCAGTATTTTTATCCCTCTTTTGAAGCTCCAAGTACTCTTTCTCAAAGTAACTAGGGTTATAACCCTAGCCCCCCATGAAGTTCACCCCTACCACTCAACTGCGCGGAGGTACGTTCCTTCACGGAGGATATACCGAAATGAAATAGGCATTTCATGCCTTAGGCCTTGGAGGTTAAGCCTAGTGGTCTCCCACCCCAAGACCCCTATACTCAATTGTTTCTATCACTTATTGTGGTTCTACTTCTTAACTGTTTCTGAATTCAGTTGCTTGGCCAAGTCATAACCTGTGCCTGGCCTAACTCCTTTGCCCCATATTCCCAACCAACTCCATTTCATCCAAAAGAGTGCACATGAAGTGCTTGAGCCTAATTGGGAAGCAAGAGTCATGCCGGTTTTCATATAAAAATCATTTGTTTTATCCTTTTGTGTTTGAATCTTTGTATTTATACCTGCTTTGTATATCTGCAGCCCTTCTGTGATACACTGGATTTCAAACTATTCATTGATTCGATCCACATCCTGTTCTTGCTCTACTTATTGCCTTGGTTTGGGTTTTCAACACCAAAACCTGCAGGATTTCATCAAAATATCTAGGGCACTAAACAAGGACATCTTTCCGGTAGCAGAGGCAAACCCTGAGTACCTTTCGAACCGACTCTGGGCAGAAGCACAAGAAAAAGCACACTGAAAAGCACATTGAACATGTCCACTCAACTGTCCTCCGGAACCTGGCCGATCAGAAGTGTTCAAGTCCAACTTGGCAGTGTAGCCCACCCAAAGAGTGAACCGCCACTCAGAGCGGCATCTGGGTCTCAGGAAGATCCAGAGCACAGAAGGGCGAATCAAAATCCGCCCAGAACAACCCCATTAACCATGGAGACCTTAGCGGCCCATGGTGAGGACAGCCTGCAAAGGCTCCGCAGGCGAGTCGAAGCCTCCATCGCCCGGTCCGCCTGTCCGGCCTCTTCTTCTACTGTTCTTGGAGGTGGTCCTGAAGAACAAGAGGATCTACGAAGAAGGATGGACGAGTTTCTGCTCCACGAGGAGTACCACAAGTCCACCGTAGGGGAAGATGGAGAAGTACCTCTTGATGCCCTTCTGTCTCCGCCTCAAACTGAGAGGGGTTCCTTCCTTTATTCGGGGCCATCTACAGACATGGCGGACACAGTGTCACTACCGAGACGACGAAGAGTACACGAGCACCCGAGAGCATGGCATCCAGACCTGCCGACAACTTGAAGGGCTTCTGAAAAGGGTCTGGATCCTCTTCACCCAGAGCCCACCTATGGGGCTCTGGATCGCACGGCCGAACCTTTGGCCAAACTTCTATCCGGATCTGAAGACCCGGATGTGACAGCTCTGTCAGAGGCTGTCAAGGCAAAATTGGGTATCACCGAACCCTGCCCCGAGCCAGCACTACTCTCACCTTCACCCGGATTGAGCACGTTGGCTGATGATCTCAAAAGATCAAGGGTGTCCAGGTTACCACCCAAGGTCACTTGCCCCAGCCCTTTTCATCCTCGTGCTAGGACAGTTCCAATTGCTGAATTACAGGACGTGCCTGTGACTGAGGGTGAGAAAAGAGGGCTGTCAGCCCTGGCACCCCTTGCCGGCCTATCTCCCCCCCTTTCAGGCCTAACCCCAAGGGGTGGGAAGATTGGCAGACCGATTGCCCAGGCGAACATCCAGCTAGAATTGCCGGAGTTCGACCCGAAAAATCTGCCCGAATGGGCAGAAGAATTTGCGGAGTTTCTTTTGCTAACTGGCCAATCCCATGTGGATGTGGCCACTAAATGCTCACTGCTGAAACGCTCATGCAAAAAGAAATTTTTGCAAAAATAGGTGAAACAGATTGTGAAAACCTGTTCAACATGGGCTGAGGTACTCCAAAGACTGGAGAAAACGTTCCCAGTCTATGAGACTGACCTTAGTGTGCGCACACAGATAGAGGAGCTACCTATGCTCCCTGAGTTTCCTTCCGCTGCGCGAGTCTCTGAATACGTGTGCGACCTAGAGTATCTGTTTTCACGGATGAACGTGGGCTCCTATGGAGCCACTGAGCCCCACCTGTGGCTCATGAGTAAGATCCCCCAACGTACGTGGGAGGACCGCCGCACTACCTCTGAGAGGCAAAGCCGGACCCACTCGTACGACGACCTGTTGGACCTGCTGATCGAGCTAGCTCTTGAGAGGGAGAATGACTCCCACATGGAGAAATTCGTCAAGAAGCACTTGGGTCGAGGTGATACCCCTACCCCCGAATGTGGCGAAAGGAAAGGGCCTAAAAATCCCACTAACACCAACCAGGGAGGTGGTAAAGGAAGGGATAACCTGCGTGCCATGAACGAGGTAAAACCTGATGCAGGTACACCCCCTCTGTTCTACTGTAAACCTGTCAATGACAAGGGGGGACCTTGTCATGCCCCTGACTGCGACCACCGCAGTAGTTCTATGCTGCAGATGAAACGACAGCAGCACTCCAAAGATGGGAAAACTGTGACCCATCAGGATCATTTCAGGTGTACCATCACCTGCGGATATTGTGGCAAACGTCGTCACTACGAGGACGAGTGTCACATAAAGAAACGCGAGAGTGATAAACTCAAGCGGCAGGAGGCTGAACGCCAGAAGAACCAAACACCCACCAGAAACCCCCAGATTGGGGATAAAGGTGGTAAAGAAGGTGGCAAGGGGGGCGGCAAAGGTGGACCCCCTAACCCTCAGAGGCGCTCATCAGAGCCCGCTGCTACTCCCTCTCCTGCCGAAGGTGACCCCAAGAAGCGCCCACAGGGGGATAACGCTTCCCCTGAGGAGATTAACTCCAAGAAAAGGCGACTGGCCTGGATGGCCAAGTCCCTCATGGCTGCAGGGATGGATGTCAAGTTCCCTGCTGAGGAGTAGGGGGGCGGCTCCGAAGAGGAGGACTTGGTTTTCTGGATCCTCGTGAATATCGGGAATCAAGTTCTTCGAGCGGTGCTTGACACCGGTGCAACACTTTCCATAGTGGCCCGGCGCCTGCTAAAAACTTTCAAGAAAACTAAGACCGTGGCCATAAGAGTAGGGGATGGGCGTACCATCCATTCCTTGGGGGGGGTCGATGTGACTATATGCCTGGGCGACGAAACTGTGACCCAACACTGCAGAGTGTTGGACACCGACGCCTTTGACATCGTCATTGGTACCGACCTCCTACGAAGAAACCCCCAGGTAAAAATGCTGTCTCTCCAGCGCCGCTATTCTCTGCACTGCGACTTTGGCAGTGGGCTCTTCTCCGTACCTTTGCAGCTGTCAGGACGGAAAGAGTCTGGGCTGCGCTACCCATCCAAGACTAACTATCGTACTGAAAACTACAAAATGGCCCGTCACGTTCTCGAAAATGGACTGGCGGCCCTTCAGGTAAACCTGGATGAGATCCAGGTGGAACTGTTTGCGAGCCGACAACAGCACATCATGCAGTTTTACCGCTCGAAACATTTGAACAACGCTTTCCGTTTCTTCTGGAAAGCAATGGGCCTAGCGTATGCTAACCCTACCATCTCCCTGCTCGCGAAGGTTAACCAAAATCGCTTATGAGGGAGGAAGGGTTGTCATGTGCACCCCTCACTGGGGCTGCTCTGGTGAGCACGCTTACTGGCACGGTATGCTAGATAGAATGACCGTGGGAAGAGTACAACTCCCCAACGGTCCCGACCACGGTCCCAACGGTCCCAACGGTCCCGACCACAAAACAAAAAGAGGCTCTCCAACACGCCAAATATATCTCTTGCGGAGATGGTTTTGACCAAGACAACCTCTCTCTTGTCCTATCCACATCCGCCACACGCACTTTTCTCGCCACCCCACTTTGCACCGACATTTTTGATCAAGACGCCGAACACAATACCTACAACCACGTCCTCACCCTCTTTGAATCCGTCCACGACCTCGCATCCAAACAAATTTTCTTGAAAGGAAAAATCTTTCTTCCGGTACTCGACGCAAGCCTCTCCCCCGCCGACACCATCATATGGGACTACCGTCCAATTTTGCAAAAGTTCACAAGATACCTAGACAACATTTCCTACATCGACACTTACAAACCTTTCATTCATGACAACAACAACATCTTTTCTTCAACTCCCATCAAACAAGCCACATTCAACAACACCACCGGCATGATGATCATCACCATTGACACATCCAAAACATACTCTTACCAACCTCCACCACGCACCCCAAAGGACCCCGCCACCACTCGATTAAGAGTTGACATCTTGAAAAAGCAACTCAACGATGGTAGCCGGGAAAGTGCCTACGACTTCATCAATAGGTCACTCCAAGGCAAAATGCATGAAAAGGCATCAAGTTCCTCCTCAACGGCCGATGTTCAACGAGCGGCCTTCCACAAACGCCCTTCCCCCATCTCCAAACACCCTCAAGGTGACCAAGACCACGAGTACTTCCGTTTCGACATAGATTGTCACACGGAAGAGGTCGAGGAACTAGCAACCACACTCCAACAACAACACCCTCTCACATCTCAATCACCAACAATCATTGCATTCCCCTTTGATCTTGCTACCCACCCCGACACCTTTGTTGCCACGCTTCGTAGAGGACACCCTGCCGCTCCACCACTTGAACTCCTCAACCAACTAACGAACATCCCAAGAATTGATGAATTTTTGAAATTCGCGATGGTCCGAACCAAATATTCCATTCTTTTCCACGTAGACTCCGAATGCATCCCTTCTCCCACCAACTCAGAAATAGGCCGACTCCATTGGTTGAACCAATTGCTTTGGGATGCAGGTCTTGTATTGCTATACCCCAATGGGAAATACACTCCCAACCCCCGCATTCAGCAAGCCAACTCTCAACCCAAAAAGCACATCCTCACCTCTTCCAAGGCCGTAGTCGCCGAAGCACCAGCCGCAACCACTCACATTTCCCTCGCCAAAGCAGCGGCTATCTTCGGCGAAATTGAAAAAATCATTCCACTCCATTTCTCGTCCATGTCAATTGGAACATCACTCCATTACGAGATCACCTATACCAACGACGACTCTCCAATCATTGCACATGGTCAAGAAATCACTGGGATCAATTTTTCTCAAGGTCAGAACATCAATCTCCAAAAACAACAACATCTAATTCACAACAAACGCCTCACCACCGACCAAGAGCACATCCATGAATGGTCTGTCATCGAACAGCTCGGAGCTGACTTGGGTGCCAAGAGTCATAAAAATCAACTTCTCACCAATAAACCTCCCAATGCTAAATACACGAAGCGAAAGTGAGACCCCACGTCTCCTTCCCTCCACGCATCTTTCTCTCCACCTTCTCAAAGGTTATCATGTCAATCTCAGAACCCATTCGCGAATCTCTACTTCAACCAGGTTCTCCCCTCCCATACTCCCCCACACCCATGCTTTCTCTCATCACTTAATTGCGATATCGGCTTCGAGCTCTCCACTTCCATCAACTCTAATCAAATCTCTTATCGACGTAAATGCGTTTATTGTGTGTCGATTCAATCGTCCCCTTCACTGCTCTCATTCTAGTTTCTACAAGTCTCGGTATGTTTCACAACATCCGTCATCTAATTTTTGCACTCGCTTCCTTTGTTCGACTCCTAACTTCTTCAACACTCGCCACGACTCGCTTTTTGCCCTCATCGCGCCTCCATCCTGTCTCACAGCTACTCCCGTCATTCTTTTTCCCCACCAACCTCTCAACCCGCATGTTCAGGACAACAATCCATTTCAATTTCCAAGAACGAATCAATTTCCAAGAATGAATCAATCAAAGAAGCTCTCTAAGGAACGACAAGGTTCTCCTTCACTCGCACTTGCACATCACCACCGCACAAACACTAACACAACACCTTGCACCCAACACCACATTCACACGACACAAATCATCACTCCACCTCACTCTACACTCATCGATCACCACTCCGCCACCACCGCCCCACTTCTAGCCTGGATTACGATGACATCATCGAATACTTCATCATCATCAAGCTTGCCTGTTCCCATGCCTCCTCTCCCGATCACGAGCGCTTCGACATCATGGAGATTATCACAAGTTAACAGAAAGTTGATTTGTGTGCCTCACGAATTGCGCCCAAAACACCAAGGTTCACTTATTCCCATGCCTCCCCTCCCGAGCACAAGCGCTTCGACATCATGGAGACTATCACAAGTTAACAGAGTTTTGATTTGTGTATCTCACAACTTGCGTCCACAACACCACGGTTCCTTTATTCTCATGCCTCCCCTCCCGAGCACAAGCGCTTCGACATCATGGAGACTATATCAAGTTAACAGAAATTTGATTAGTGTGCCTCACGACTTGCGTCCAAAACACCACGGTTCCCTTATTCTCATGCCTCCCCTCCCGAGCACGAGCGCTTTGACATCATGGAGACCTTTACACTTTAACCAATTTTGGGTTTATGTCCCCCACATTGATATTTCATTCCCTTTCGTGTTCACCAACAACCCAACCTCACACCACGAACACACCCACGCTCACAATCACATCACTATCACTCCCACTACCCCACCACTACCCCCCCGACCCAATCGCCGGCGATCCCAACACCGAGCCTAATGGTGACAACAACGACACCACCAAGCCCCCCTTCATTTTTCTTCCTCACCATCCAAACACCACTAAACACCATCACCCAGTACTCTCTAAAACCACATTACAGATCACAACTCATAACACTGCCAAAAACATGCACGACATCCAAGCCACCGTCCTCCACCACTTCAGCAAAGGAACAGACATTCTATGCCTTCAGGAAATTCCCTCCAACATTACCCTTGACAACACCCTTGGCCTCACCACCTTCGATAACTATGCCCCTGACAAAACAAACGGCACTGCCATAATCGTCCACAAACACCTCGCTCCCTTTTGCCGCAAAACCCACCACACTAACATTCACGGTTGTCTCACCACCATAGACATCACCCTACCGGGATACCCCACATTTCGTATCTCCAATATTTATAAAACCCACATCCAATCACATCAACAACGCCTCGCACACGTCATCACCACTCTCCAGCAAAAAGAACCAATTCACCTCCTCATTGGAGACATGAACACTCACCTACAACCACACTTAGACACCGACAACATCAAACACTCAAAATCCTGCCCTTGGCTCTATGACCAACTACACCCCCCAACCCCAGACACTACCCCCCGGCTACATGACCTTTTTCGGTCCCAAAACCCCCATCTCCGCCAATGGACAAGGCCCCGTAACAAGCGCCTACCCGACTCCCAATCTCGCATAGATCTCATTATCGCTTCTTCCTCCTTCATCTCCATATTCAATCCACAAAATACCTTTATCAATACCACCATCAATAACTCCGATCACTACCCTGTCACCTCCACCATTAACATACCTACCAACCCACTAAACATCTACGACATTCCCCACGCAGATATCTACTACAGAAAACTCAACAAAGAAGAACACAGCAAATTTCTCCAACGCCTCCACTCCCTGGACACATGGACCCAAAATAACATGACCTCCATTTTAAACTCTCCCATCGACGAATTAATCGACACTACAAACAACATCCTCTGCTCTCTTGTCAACTCCTACAAGTTGGTCACCAACCAGCATCATTCCCACAAACCTACCAATATCGAAAAGGCCTTCACTCACCAACTCAACAACATCCAACCCTCCACCACTTTAACCTCCAAGCAAGCCAAGACACTTCAACACACCCTGGACAAATGGACCGAAAAGAAAAAACGTCAATCCCAAAAACGTCTCCATCACTCTCTCATTAAAGGACGGAAAATTAAAAAGTCTCTCAATAACATCTTAACCCCCCGCTCCACCACACCCATGGCCCTATACGATACCAACAACAATCTCACCTCCGACCCCTACTCCCTCTGCGAATCCATGGGCCAGTGCCTCACCGCTTTAGGAGGACCCCCAGACTTCCAGATAGAACCCCAACTTATCGACTCCCTTATGGAGCTCTCCCCCTCCATCCCTCAGGACGCTCCTCACCCCGAATTCACTGAAATCTTCTTCAACACCTTGCTCTCAAACTCAAACCCAGTCAAAGCCCCTGGCTTTGACAACACCAACCTATACCTCTTCCACCTAGCTCCCAAACACATAAAGTCTCTCCTCTTTCACGTATGCTCCCACTTCATCACCAACCCCATTCCCAAACAATGGCTCACCGCTCGAATCTTCCTCCTCTACAAGAAACACGACCCCCACAACCCTATCAATTACCGACCCATAGCTCTTCTCCAAACAATTTATAAAATACTCGCCTCATATGCCGCTACCGCCCTAACCTTCTACGCCACCAAGTATAACCTACTCCACCACTCCCAATACGGTGGCATCCCCTATCACCGCACCACAGACCACATATTCACCATGATCTCCAACATCTCCCTCCACCCCGACATCTACCACCTCTACCTCGACCTCAACAAGGCCTTCAACTCCGTCCCCCACCAAGCCCTATGGCAAATCCTACACAACTACAACTTCCCCAAACACATTATCTCTCTCATCCAAAACCTATACTCTCATCCCGCTGACTATCCCACCGTCAATGGCTTCTCTCTTTTTGCCGCCATGACTATCAGGGGACTCCGCCAGGGATGCCCAATGTCTCCAATTCTTTTCAATCTCTTCATCGACCCCATAATCCGCAAAGTCTCTTCCTTGCTCCCTTCTCACACCTTCTCCGCTCTGTTCTCTTTTATTGACGACATAGCCCTACAAACTGCCTGCCCCAAAATCCTGCACACTGCACTCTCCTTCCTCTTCAACGTAGGCCCAAAATACGGCCTCTCCTTCAACGCCACCAAATCCGAACTCCACGCCCTCAACAATGCCCCTCACCTCACCATCTGCATTTCCTCTACTACCCACTTCAGCACCTTCGATCAACATGGCAAACCACGCCAATATTACAAATACCTAGGGGTCTTCTTCTTCACTTCTCAACAAAATCAACAAATGTTCCTCCTCCTGAAAAACCTCGTCAACTCCTTCTTCACCAACCTCCTTCCTCTATCCTTATCACACACCGAACTCATCAAACTCTCCAATATTCAACTTATTCCTATCCTTGCCTACCGCCTCATCTACAATTCCCTCCCCAACAAACTTCTTGACACACTTGACCACTCCATTTGGCTCAACATAGCATCCCAAGGCAAACTCTCACTCCGCACTCCCAACAAAACCAAATATTCTCCTAGCCACACTCTTGGTCTTGGCATCACCAAAATATCACACGTTACCCACACTCAAGCCATCAACCACTTTCTCCGTTACACATCAAACGAAGGTCCCCCCACATCCAATCGTTCTATCCAACACACCCTCTTCCACCGCGGCCCAGTTTCTAACCTCCTGCAAGACATGCTCATCAACTCAGCCCACCACTTCTCCATCCAAACACACAACATTCCACACCACAACCCCTGCCAGGTCCGATCACTTCCACTCAACTCAGCCATCCAAGTCGCCTTCCTCGACCACAACAACGAAAATTCAAATCTCTGGTTCCCGGGCACAACCATCCAACACAATCTCCACTCCACATCAGTCCAATTCTCTGACAACATCTTCCACCTTCACGACACCCACCACTTCTCCTTCATCACTCAAAAGGGCAACGAACTCTCATCCTTTATTACTACTCCCACACACCCAATATGCCCAACCACACTGCAAGACTTCCCCATCTCACATACCACCACCCTATCAACCACACATTATTTCCAGCTCAAATCCAACCAGAATATTCCCCTTCCCAACTTTTCACATCTGGATTATTGGGGCTGTCACGACTTACTCAACGCTCTCCAATCCAACACCACCTACTCTATCATCTATACCGACGGATCGGACGACCCCAACTCTTCCAATCCCTCTGGATCAGCCGCAATTATCTCCCTCCAACCCAACGACCACACTATCATTACCTCCCCCTCTCCCCTCAAAGGGTCATACCCAGCAGAAATCTACGCCATCATCATCTCCCTCCTCTACCCTCAACTCACCACCCTCCCCCAGCCAATCATCTTCGCCATCGACAACTTGAGCACATGCCTCACCCTAAATACCCTCCTTCACTTTCACTCTCCCCCCTTCACCACTAGCAACAACGCCTTTGCTCTTTGGTACAACCTCATATGGCATCTTCTCCAACATTTAAAACACATCGCCATCCTTTTCACTTGGATCAAAAGACATGCCGATTTCCCCGGCAATGACGCGGCGGACAGTGTCTCCAAATGGAGCACCACCCACTTCGATTACCTTCTCTCCCCCACAACTTCCACACAACTGGCCATTAACCAAACTCCACTTCCCGACAAAATAACCTCTAAACTCACGAAACATCAACTCCCAACCCATCAACACAACAACATTCACCTCTCCCTTAGTAATCACTTCTTTCTCAAATCCTCGTGGTTCTCCACTTTCACCTTTAAGTGGGTGAATGGCCTCTTCTCTTGCAAGGGCTACCAACCCCACTTCATCCTCAACACCTACCTCTGCCCTCTTTGTAATCACCACCACCCCTTAGACCCCATCACCTTCATCACCGAATGCCACACTACTAACGCAATACGGAAAAAATTCTTCAACACTTGGAATGGGCACTTCCACAACACCATCATCACTTGGTGGGCCACCGCTTCCAAAGGCGACCGCCGCAACTTCATTCGAACCCTCATACCCAACACACTCAGCAATCAATTACGCACACCCCCACCGAACACAACCTACTACTCCAACATCAAATCTCTTCGTCAAGCCCTAAAACATCGACAAAAACCTCTCACCACCCTCCTCAACGAAACCAAACAATGGCTCATCGACAACCCCATCTCTAACCTTCATCAGTTATCTCCGACGTCCACCTCCAACCCCTGGAACGAATCTTTTTCCATTTACAGCACATCATCCACCGCTCCCCACCCACTACGCTTTCCATCCCCTACCAACAAAGAACCAACCAACAAACGACCTCACTCTAAACGCCCTACCACAAAACCGAAGCCCCCCACCAAAACTTCAGCCATACAACTTCAGCACTTTCCGCCTCAACCACTACATCCTCACATCACCAACCGCATACCTCCTCCAAATGACACTTAACCTCCAATCCCATCCTTCAACCCCAACGCATACACTCGCTTCACCAACGGCACTCCCGTCTTGTCAGCAAACAGCAAACAATCAGCAACCAACAGCCAGCAGCCAACAGCCAGAAACAAACAGCAAACAACCAGCAGCAGCAACAGTCAGCAGCCAGCAGCCAGCGACCAACAACCAGTAACCAGCGGCCATCAGCCAACATCCAGCACATCAACCACCCACCGCCTCCCATCCACAGTAGGACACTTCCAGCGACAACAGCCAGCAAACACCCCCCCCCCCAACCACTCTCCCCAGACACCCCAGACATTATCCCCCCCCCCCCCCCGGCTACCTGCTCCCCTCTTCCGACACTCGACCTGTATCAGCAAGCAAGTAGCACCCAGCTACCATCCAGCAGCAAACATCCAGCAACCAGCAGCCAGCGACCAGCAGGCAGCAGTCCTCAGCCAACGACACACAGCAGCAGCAGTCAACATCCAGCACCCAGCAGCCATGAGCAATCGGCCAGTATACAGCAGCCACCATCACCCACTAACGCAGCCAGCAACCAACAGCCATCTGACACATCAGCCTTCACCCGTCACCCACCTACACGGCAGGACACAACACCGTCACCACACTGCACCACACTGCACCACTGTATGCACAGCTCTGCGCACCAGGAAACCTTACCGATCCATTGAGTCTTTTTTGTTTGAGCCATCAATTGGAATTTTTCTTTTCTATTTTTTTTCAGGACCACTACGGCAAGAGCGCAAGACTTGAGCAGATTGAAAGGGCTTTGTACTTTAGTAATTCTCAGATCAGCTACAGGGCCACAGACTGATTCCAGGCAAGCCAGAGTGTTCCAGTCTGTTTTACTTTTTGCCCCTGCACTTGCTCGCTCCTCTTCGCTCAATCCACTGGTCCATTTTTCCATTATATCATCTTTTTGTTTTTGTTTTTTTTGTTTTTTCTTTTTTGCCTTGGTATAGGCTATATATCCCTTTGCATCTTTCACCGAAATGGCCTCCACTAGTATTTTAACCTTTTCAGGCCCATGGTGCAGTTCATGCAGTGTTTTCACCCTGACTTGGTTTGTAAATACCCGCGGCTGTCCTTCCGAGAACTTCGGCTCACCATGAACGCTCATTTTGCCCATGGTTAGGCCGCTTTGGTGCAATGCTTTGGGCGGGGGACCGCCATGCCTCAAAAAAAAACTCCCCAACGGTCCCATCTATGTGCCTGAGGACTCAGACACAGCTATGCAGGCCCTTGAGTGGCCCAGTTTCTTATCCATCGTCGGTGGATCTCTCCATCCTGTACCCCTGTGTGACTTGGATCAGGTGCTACTGAAAGAGGTCATGGCCGAAAATCGTGGCCTGACTCTTTCTGATCTCAAAACCCGATCTCCTGAGCACCTATCTGCCAAACTTACAGGATGTGAATCTCCTGATGGCTATCTGGAACCTGCAGCTGTTAGGGAGGACGCTGATGACCAACTGTCTGAGATCGCCAGCACTATCCCTCCTGTTGACCCCAGCTGTGTTGATCTAAAACGCAGTGCCTTCCTAGCCCAGCTGTTGCTGGAGGAGGTAGATCTAGAGTCAACCTCAGAGCCCACTTCCCCTGTTGGGAAACTGGTGCTACACATGCAGCCTATGCACACAGGTGAATGCGTGGCCCGGAGTCCTGATGCTCTAGCGAGGCCTGCTTCTAATAACATGCCACTGTCTGAGCAGGACACTCAGGAACTCCGACGGCTGTTGTACCTGAAGGCCGAAGGTATTGAGCGCCAAGAGCGGCTGCAATACCTCAGACAGACCAGGAAATCCTCCATCTGGTCTGAGGAGGACGATGATTCCTACATGCTGCCTGACCCTGAGATGCCCCTAGTGTATTCTTTGCACTATGGGCAGCAATGTCCCCCTGAGTGGGACGATGGTTCTGTACCTGCCGAAACTGCTAATCGGCAGAAAAAGAAAGAACATGGAAAGAGCAACCTCCATGCTGAGGAGGATTTCCTGCAGAAAATCGAGAGTCTTAACCTTGAACCCCGACTGAAGATCCTGCTGCTAACCTATGAGGAGGTGTTTGGCGCCTTGCCGCCCCTCCTCTCTTGTAGAAAACTGGTCCAGATGGACCTGAAACTGAAACCCAAATTTGAAAAGACGCGAGTGAGGCGTCGTCCCTATTCCGCTCCACAGGAACAGGTTGAAGAAATCGAGCGCCAGATCCAGGGTTGTATTGATGCTGCCCTCGTGGAGGAATATAAGAAGGGGGACTACCCCCATCACTGCAGTCCCTGTTTCTTGGTTGCTGAACCAGGGTCGACTGCTCTATGACTAGTTGTTGACTATGGCGATGTCAACAAGAAAACCCAGAACCACTCAGGGAGTATTCCTAACATGGAAAATACCCTGGAGCGTATTGCCAAATGCAGGTACAAGACCAAAATGGACAAACGCAGTGGTTTCTGGTAGGTGGACCTAACCCCCGCAGCTCAGGAGCTGCTGGCTTTTATAACCCCTAAGGGTCGTGTGTTTAAGTGGAAGGTCATGCCTTTCCGGGTGGCTAATGCCCCAGCGCTCTTCCAGGAGCTAATGAACAAAATTGTGTACATACTGAGGCGCAGACCTCTAGTACAGGAGTTGATTTCTCGGGGTGCAGAAGTGGAGGCCCACATCGACGACGTGAGTTTGGGTACTAATACCCAAGAGGACCATGTCCTTCTCCTCCCTGAAGTTTTCATTGTTTGTCAAGAAAACCATCTCCGAACCAAACTCGAAAAATGTGAGTTTATGAAAGAGGAGATGGAATATTTGGGTTTCGACGTGGGGTATGGCTGGTGGAAACCAGCCGCGTCTAAGATGCAGCCCCTACAGGACATGCAGATTCGCGATGACCCTAAGAAGGGTCTACACGACCTGAGGAGTTTTGTGGGCGCCTGTAACTTCTAAAGGCGTCACATCCACAATTTTACCTACTCCGCTGCCCCCCTCACTGACCTAATCAAGAAAACTACTCCCTGGAGGTGGACCGCCAGAGAGGAGGAGTGTTTCCAGGAGTTGAAGAAGAAAGTTGCCTCCTCCAACTGCCTGGGAGTATCCCGCCCTAAGGGCGAGATAGTCCTGATCACTGATGCCAGTGATGTTGTGGGGGGTGGAACGATCTACCAATGGCAGGGGCTTAACCCAGCTGAACTAACCCACTGCCATTATCGTACTAGTGGACTGAACCGTGATGGCTCCTTGAAACATGACTATCCTACCAGTGAGTGGCGACTAGTGCCACTGGGACACTGGAATTGGAAATGGAACCAAGCGCGTTCCAACTACAGCACCTATGACCAGGAACTCCTGGCCGGCATGTTGGTGCTTTCGTCACAATCCCGACTCCTGGGATCTAACCCTATTGTCTGGCTCTGTGACCAGGAACCTGTGAAGTCCTTTCTGAAGGGCCCACCACCAGAGAAAGCAAAACTAAAGCGGTGGTGGACTTACCTGAGCCGAATTTCCAGGCTGACAGTTCATCATATTCCTTGGTATAAAAAATGAACTGTCTGACTATATATCACGCAACAACTTCGATGCGCTTATAGGTGAGAGCTTTGAGGCGCTCACCAAAGAGGCTTTCCAGCGTATGGATGTCCAGCTTGACCTGTCCATGCGCACTGCTGGAATCCTGGAGGGTTGGAGCCTAACCGAATATCAGTCACAGTATGAAGGAATTCTCCAGACCCTCAGCACTAGTGTCGAACCCCGTGTCATTGAAGGGCAGCAGTGGTATAAAAACAACCAGTACCTCTTCTACGAGGACCGTTTTGTTGTACCTGAGGCGCGACTGGATGGGTGCCTACAGTGGTGTTATGGCTTCGAACAGCAGCAGCGCAGCAGCGCGCAAATCACAAGTCGCAGTCGCAATCGCGCTGACAGTCTGTGAATAACAAAGAAGCATCGAATGCCAACTGTGAATGAGCGCTGTAAGATACTTCGATCTTTGAACAGGGTTTATGTCTTCGAGATTGTGTTATTATTGTGCCCCGTCTAAAGATCCTGCGAGGTTTGTCGATTGGGATTTTCGATTTCTGATTTTGAGAAACAAAGAGGCACAGGAGTGCAGTCGAGTTCCCAAGAAACAAACCACAACAAGTGGTAGCCAGCTAGGTGGCGGGGAGGATCAATCTTCGAGATCAATCTTCGACGCCGCAACGCCGTCAACTTGATTTGGACTTCGATCTACAATGGAGCGGCCCTTCGACGACGCAGCTATGCTGCATTTCATCAGAGACAGTTTGTTTCGAAGTGATTCACCCTTGCATCACGAATTTTCGACCTCGTTAGAGAAATTCATCGCAGAGCGCATCGCTAGTCGAGAAAGCGAGTGGTTTCCATGTCTCCCTCGTGATCTTCACAGCTGTTCGCAGAAGCTTGCAGATACTCAAGCCAAAGTTATGGAATTGGAACAACGCATCGATGTATTGCAGGCAACAGCAGCAAGTGCTACAGCAGCAACTGGCCAGCGCATCGATGCCTTGCAGTCCTCGACGGAAAATGCAACTCAAGCTGCTGCAAATGAACTTCGACGCGTAGAACATGAATTGTCGCAATGTTACGCTCTTCTCAACGAATTTATACGAACTTCGAGTCCACCACCTCCGAACAACATCCAGTTTCCGCAACCACAACAACAACAGTTTCCGCAAGCACCGTCTTCTTCGAATTCGAACCAACCTCACCCTCCACAACAACCACTCCCACAGCGGCCTACCTTCGAACCACTACCCCAGTTCGTAGTTCAACGTGCTCCTTCGCAGGAGATTTTGGGACGCCGCGTCGAGCGCCTGAACAAACTGGTCAAGAGGTTCACGGGTAAACTTGGATGTGGAGAATTTCGAACATGGAAAGAAGATTTACTACGAGCCTTCACTTTGTCGGACATCACCTCACCCGTCGATCAGGCAGCAACGATGTCATTCCTCCTCGATGGTGATGCCGCTGAGTACTATCATAGCCTGACGAAAGTTGTACAAGTTGACTGGTTCTAGCTCATGCGTGTGTTAGGCCAGCGTTTTGACTGCATATCCCATGAGCCAGTGTATTTGTCGAGAATGTTGAGCTTGAAAGAGAGCGAGTTTCCTCGACATGCAGATTACGTTCGAGAATTTCGTACATGCGTTATCAAGTCGAAGGTCAACACGAGTGAACTCCAGATGGGTTTCCTCGTCAGCTCTCGATTTGTTGAAGGTTTGTCGAATGACGCTGTGCGTCGGCAGTACATCGTTGAAGTCCGTTCGAGATGGCGTTCTAATAATCCATTTGGATTCGATACCTTGGTAGAGACCATCGCGGAAGCCTACATTGCGGCTGGGTATCAACTGGAAGAGGTACAGAACGCATCGAGAACGACATCAGATCACACCCTGGGTCCTGCAGTGTCGAGGCCCCTGCCTATGATGGTGCCACCTACTTCGACTTCCACGTTTCCATCCAACCCTATGCCAACGCCACACGTCACCCCGATGCCGACCCCAGCTGCGGCGCCCACGGCTTCGACCGTGGCAGAGCCGATGAATCTCGATGCAATTGCCAAGCTCCGAGAAGAGTTACATGCCTACATTGGTGAACGGTTCGGACGTCAACATGGCGGACGCCAAGATGGTCGAGAAAGCAGACGTTGCTACAATTGTGGCGAACAAGGACACTTGGCCCGTGACTGTCCAAAAGGTCGACCGCCATCCCGAGGACCAGAACGTCGGGAATCACGGTCGAACACACCGAAACGAGATCATAGTCGAGACAGCAAGGGACGGTTTCGATCCCGCTCCAAGAGCAGAGAAAGGCCTACAACGGCCTAGAAAACAATTCCGAAGACCTGGTGGCGGACGTCCTCGAGAAGAGCTGAACACCACCACCAGCACCAATGAACCCGAAAAGAATTCGACGCTTGGAAGTGTCACTGTCGAAGGAACCGAACCTGAGCATGCGTCTCTGTTCACGGTTCGAGGGCGCATTTGCGCATGTCGTGAAGACTCCTTTGACTCCAGCGTGGAACTGTTGATCGACTGTGGAGCGACCAGTGACTTTATGTCGATGCAAACAGCAAAGAGGGCGCGACTTCCCCTCTATAAACTGAGAAACCCCGGACATGTCTTGACAGCCGGAGGTGTCCAAGTCGAAGTACGGTACTACACGCGAGCTTATGTTCGAGTTGGAGAGCTTGTATTTCGTCATCACTTCAAGGTCTTCGAGATTTTGCCGGATGTAGTGCTTGGACTACCATGGCTTCGAAGCTACAATCCAACTGTCAACTGGAAGGAGCGATACGCCGACATCCAACATGGTTCGATTTCGTACCGGTTGTCTTTTGGCGAATCAAGACATTCCACCCAGCTGCAGCTTCAAGCAGCTTCGAAGCTGGACGTTCTTTCGATACTTTCATCCAGTTCCTCGAAAGCGAGTCCGGTTGGGAATCCTGCCCCACATGCCAATGAACACCCTGACCTACACTCGTCGACACACGTTCAGCGCGGTACTGACATGTACGATGAGTCCGAAACGGACGATGGTATCACCGATGAGGAGTGCAGCGATATGGAGATTGAGTACATTTCGTTGCCGAAACTCAAAAGAGAGATCCGTCGATCTGATCTCACGGGAGATCAAGTATTTCTGTGTTGCATGCCTCGACCAGCAGTGCCGGTCGATGAAATGCATAAGATGCAAGCCAGTGATGGCAATGATGACGGGCTTGACCCTGTTCGACGCAAACTGCCGAATCGATTACACAAGTGGGCGGACCTCTACGACCGGGAGAAAGCGGAGTATGGAGACCTACCTCCGCATCGACCTGGAAGAGATCATCGAATACGCCTCGATTCGGAAGACAATCCACCGTGGGTACACCCTTACAAAATGGATCCGAGCCAACTAGATGAACTTCGACGACAATTGGACAAGTTGCATCGATCTGGTCGCATCAGACCATCCTCGAGTCCATACGGAGCGGGTTGCCTACTGGTGAAGAAAGCGAATGGTAAATGGCGTATGTGCGTCGACTACCGAGCGTTGAATACACGAACTGTACGAGATCGATATCCCTTGCCATCGATCCAATCCATCTTGAGTACACTGGGGGGTTCCACCGTATTCTCAAAGATTGACCTTGTTAGTGGGTTCCACCAGATCCGAATACAAGACGAAGATATCGAGAAAACCGCCTTCAACACACAATTTGGCGCCTTCGAGTGGGCTGTTATGCCCTTTGGACTCTGCAATGCGCCATCGACGTTCCAACGCGTCGTGAACGATGTCCTTCGAGACCACTTGGGAATCTTTGTATGGGTGTACATTGACGACATCCTCGTCTTCTCGAAGGATGCGGACGAACACCAACGACACCTCGACCTGGTACATGAACTACTCCGTAAGCACCAGCTCTTCCCCTGCATCGATAAATCCACATTCTTTCAGAGTCGAGTGCCCTTCTGCGGATACATCATCGACAAAGATGGAGTACACATGGACCCCGAAAAGATCAAGGTCATTCGAGGCTGGCCTCCACCAACTACGGTCCATGAAGTTCGACAGTTCATTGGATTGTGTGGATTTTACCAGCAGTTTGTCGAAGGGTTCCAAGCTGTCGCAGCCCCTCTGACTGCAATGTTTAAGGCAGACTTCGAGTGGGAATGGACAGCCGTCCACCAGGCTTCCTTCGACAAGCTGAAGCAGGCGATGATCAGTGCGACACATCTCAGTGCTATCGACCCCCGACAGCCGTACCACCTGTATACAGACGCCTCGAAAGACTGCGTGGGTGCTACGCTGGCGCAACGATGTGCGCATGGGAAGTACAAGGGACATCTTCGACCTATTGCCTTCATGTCGCGGAAAATGCACCCTGCCGAAACTCGATACCCGATTCGAGAACAGGAGTTGTTGGCCATCGTATTAGCCTTGAAACAATGGTTTCACCTACTTCGAGGACCGCAGCAGGTGCACGTGCACACTGACCACGAAAGTCTTCGATATCTCAAGACCTGTCCTCGACCGCTGACACCACGGCAAGCACGATGGTCCCAATTCCTCGAGGAATACAACCTGACGTTGTGGTACGTGCCGGGCCTCGAGAACCCTGCGGCAGACGCCTGCTCCCGTCTAACTTCGCGGCAGTTGATGGATATCGAAAATGCCACACGTACACGGGCTTTCACAATTCCCCTGGTCGAAGATTGGGCTTCACCGGAAGGAGAACCTGTCGATGAGTTCCTACATGTACTCGAAGAGTCATTCTCTCATGACGAGGTGTGGCCCCAGCCGTACGACCACCTGTACGTTTCACTACGAAGCGGACGCTCCGTGGGGAAGGAACTTGACGCAGATGAGCTTGCGGAACCAGCCCTCCAATTCGACACCGAACCCGCCGTCGAGCCGGAGGACCTGGTGCCGCTGCCGTCGAGCGCGACAGCTGCTGAGCAGGAGGACCTGAGACTGCAACCAGAAACATCGGACGAGATCATGGCTGAGAATTCACACCAACCAGACATGCATCTCGATGAGGCTGGCAATGAGCCAGACACGTCTACCGACACCGACGACCTCCCCGATGTAAGCATTGATCGTCCTCTTCGAGTCACCTTTGGCAATGAACTTCGATACGCTCCAACCATGGCGGAACTGATTCGCTGTCGACGTCACCGTGACGGCACGTTGCAATCAGTCCCCTTGCCGAAGGTTGGGTCGAACACGCCATACCCTTCGAGTCTTAAGGGTACACACCGCCGAGTACATCGACATTATCAGTGCAAAGACTTGACTTCGACAGCTGTGTGGGCGGCAGCCTATCGGGAGGACCCTCGGACGAAACACATCTACGAAGTCGCGATTTGAAGCCCTGCGGCACGACACCAGCTTCGAGATGCCAAGTTGTCCTTCGATGATGGCAAATTCTTCCATTTGTCGACGATGGGCAAACGTGTGCTTGTCCCCCGAACGCTGGTTACGTCGATTGTGGCTATGTATCACGAGTCCGAGTTCTATGGCCACTCAGGAGTCCTTCGAACCATGGCCCTGATTAAGCGCGACTACGTATGTTCACACCTTCGACACTATGTCGAGCGATACATACTAAGTTGCGATGTCTGTCAAGCGGCGAAATCAAGACGAGTCGACACCGCCAGAGTGCCAAGACCATTGCCGGTGCCCGACACCAAATGGCACAGTGTGTCAATCGATTGGGTTTCGGGAATGCCGCCGACCACAAGGGGCCATGACGCCATCATGACTGTAGTCGACCGATTCTCCAAGCGTGGAATGTTCATCCCTTGTCGCAAGGATATGACAGCCGACGACCTTATCTATGTGTTCCTACGTGAGGTTATTCGATTGAAAGGATGCCCTCGACAAATTGTTTCTGACCGAGACAAGCTTTTCGAATCTCAGGCGTGGAAGGAGTTGGCTAAGCGCTTCAAGATTGAGATGCATCAAACAGTGGCCAACCGCCCTCGAGGCAATGGCCTGGCGGAGCGCAGCAATCAGTCCATCCTCCAGCGCCTGCGTACACACGGCATCTTCGGCAACAACGAGTGGGACATCGACCTCCTTTTTTCCGAAATCCAGTTCAACAACCTGACATCCAATAGTCTTCGACTATCCCCGTTCGAGATAGATGAAGGACGAACACCCCATTTTCCATTGGATTTTCCCTGAATGACTTCTCATGCACATGAACCATCGACCGTGAAGGATTACATGCAACGAGCGGAACGTACCTTCGATTCTGTGCGTGCAATGCTTGCCGAGGAACGTCGACGCCAGATGCATGTGGTCCTGCAAATGGACCGACACGTTCGAGTGCCTGAAGTCGGTGAACGATGGTGGGTGTTGGTGCCGGAATATCGACATAAAGGGAAACTCGATGTTGTCTGGTGCGGCCCTTACAAAATACTCGAGGTACTGAACAAGGGCGAGAATGTCAAACTGGACATCCCTGCCCCCTTCGATGGGTTGCGAGTTTTCAATCGAGACAGCAGAAAACCCTACGTCCATCGAGAGGGACAGCCGGTGTGGGAGTTTCCGATGCCCCCTGTCAAAACTGGAGAATCCCCTCTACTTGTCAAGATTGTGGCTAGACGTCGAGTGGGATCTAAAAAGCGCCGCACATTCCTGTACCGTTGTGAATGGGATGACGACACATGGTCTTGGGAGTCGAGCAAGGCTCCAGAGGAGGATCCTGTGTACCTTGAGTTCCTTCGACTCCACCCTGAGTAATGAAGCGGTACCCAGAACCCTGTGGCTAGGTTAGGGCATACAATCGGTCTCCGGTCCACTAACCCCATGTACGGAAGGGAAGACCGGTCTCCGGTCCACTAACCCCATGTACGGAAGACGCCCGTTGACGCCCGGTGCGAGCCCGGCGGGAGCGTGTTCCGTGCCGTAAAGTCCCGCATCGGCAACCGATGCACCGCCAGCGGAGATTTGTGTATCAGAATATCAGGAATCAACAGGGTTTTATTTTCATATTGTTTCCGTCAATTTTTACGCTTCCGTTCTGATACTCACTGTTTTGACTGCTGGCGGTTGGATCGCGACTTTACCGTAACCGCCAGTTTAACTGTTTATAACGGAAATTTTAACGCTATCCGTGACGAAGGCTCCAAAGTTGTCAGGAACTGCATGGATGCTTCCGCAATTTTCACATCTTACACTCGCAACCTTAATCCGAATTTTTCAGGATGTCGAAATCGGATTTTCGACTTCGACATCCCCGCACTTGATTTGACCTCTTTCGAGTGGACGTACGTGCTTCCCTATGCACGAATCAACTTTCCTTTTATCTTGCCCTCCATTTGTCTTAAAGATATGGGCAAAACAAAGTTGATTCGTGAGGCCACTTGTGAGGGTCATATCTCGTGCCGCTTGCGAGGAATGACGATAAGAAAACGTGGTATGTATTCACAATACTCCCGACGTAATTTAGGAAGCATTATATGCCTTGCGTCTCCACACGTGCGCGCTAGTGTAATGGATCATGGTCAAGAGGGTAGAGTTTGCGTTGTAACTCTATGGCCATGATATTGCGTGCGTTAAAATAACTTTCGAGTGTAGCGCGCAAGTGTTGGTGTTGCATAGGAACTCTTCTTGAGTTCCTATGAGCGATTGACACAAAGTTATGCCCTTGGAGGGGCATGACATATCGTGGGGGGAGCTACCTTTTCGGGCAATATGGAGTATGTGCCTTGTGTTGTGTTGCATGCCCATTTGGCGGGTCTATCGCTCCAAGCCAAACCCGCCAATGGACCTCATATTGTGCAAGCACCTTCTCCATACTCCCCACGATCAATTGCAAGCCTAACCTTTGTGAAGGGAAGCTTGTGTGGTGATCCCGAAGCGATGCGTTGGGAGCAAGGTGTGTGTTTTGCAATTATCCATATTTTCATGTGCCCACTTGGGAAGTAGCGCTCGTAACCTTTCAAGGCGCCCCAAGTGGAGCACATATGTGGAATCGAAGGTTATTGGTGTCAAGTCATTGTGTTTAGAAGGATTAGTTGATTGCACGATCCAAGCCGAAGATATTATAATATAATTGTGCACCTTTCAATGCACTTTTGTGTGTCTTTGTGCCAATTTGGCCGTTTTTGGCCCGTCATGATGTCAAGTGGCGACCGTGTATCTCAACGTTGCGCTCAATTGACATCATGACCCAAATATGTTATCAGGGTACATACTTCGGTGCCCAACATATCTTGAACCCGGCGAATAACTCCTCTTTGGCTTGGCATACCGCGGCCGCCATGTTGGCGATTTGGGACTAACCCAAATCATGGGCTCACTTGGCGACCCTGCCATTCCCAAAACCGGAGGAGTTGGGCGACGCCCAAAAGATATGTTGGACACATATGACTTGATACCAATCCTATGGCACAGTCTGGTCCAAGTCGGGCATGTGCCTCATTTGCCTTAACCATGAGTGTGCGCATTTTTGGCCAGTTTGAGCAATTTTCCACTTTTGCTGCCCGCCGTGCACTATGTTCAGCCCACCCGTGCACGCCGGACGCATGGACCAATGGACCATACATGACATGGGTGTTATGCATATGGGTCCCCATGGTTCACACACCACGTGGGTGAAGCCGAGCAACCTTCGTTAAGGCGCTAGCCCAAAATGAGTGTGGGCAATTTTGCCATTTTGGCATTTGTGGACCCAATTGGGATCATCACCACGCCAGGTGGCATGGAGATCTCCGGGAGCCAAGTGCATGGGAGTCTTCGTCGGACTCCGGGTGGATCGCGTATGGAATGGCGCATCTGATCTCCAAGCCGGCATGGAGATATTCTATTGGGAGCACCCCGAATTTTGGTTCATTTCAACAAGCCAAAATGACCCCACTTTGGGACCCCAATTTCCCCCTTCCGTGTGGTCAATTGGCGGGCCCATTACTCTATGCCCATAGGGAGCCCGGACCTAATTCCAAGTTGTGCACTCAGATGGAGGTCTCAGGTCCTGTCTCCTAACCTGTGAGCCATTGGCCTTACCTTGGCCGGGCAAGCCACGTGTGGGAATGACGCCAATTTTGGTGATTTTGGCATCATGACCCCACTTGACTCATCCGTGTTGCCCTGATGCCGGGGCCTCAGAGGGAACCAGGTTGGGTGAGGGCTCCAGGGAGTTCGTACTGGAAGGGCATAGGGTCAGTTGCCTCGTCCCTACCTCTGGCGGGTCCGGACGAGAGGTCAATTTTGGAGTTTTTCAAGCTAATATCAGTTTGGGCTGAAACAGCCCATTTTCAGCTACCAACTCCTGAGGGATAATGGCGGGGCCATATCTCTGGCTCAGAGGGGAGTTGGGACCTGCCGTTAAGGGAGCATAGAGAGCCACTGTCAGTAGGCCTTGGAGCCCCTTGGTTCTGAGGAACTCGCCTGTGGCTGGGCGGGACATATCTCCCATTGGCAGGGTTTCGGGGTCCGGACTGAGCAGGGCATGGGTTGTGTTTGAGCCCCCGCCCCCACCACTGAGAGGGTCGGACCTGGGACTGGGATACAAGTTGGGATAGAGTGTCTATTGTCCTGTGATGCCCTTACCCCAGTCCAGTCTTAACCCCATGTGTACATATCCTGATGTGTTGCTGTACATACTTTCGTTCCCTCATTTCAGAGTGGCAAGGATTCTGAAACGCTTTGTCACATGACACGAGCGTATTGATGCCCTTGTGAGCGTAGTGCCTTGCCTGCCTGCTCACCTGTGCGTGTCACCGCAGCGTCCCGTGGCCGGCCCCCCAAGGGAACCCGTCAAAAGCGTTTCACCGCCGCGGGGTTACCCAGCCCTCGCGTGCCACTCGGGGCCACCAACCCCGAGCAGCGCGGCGCAGCAGCTCGCAGCTCGCAGCTCGCAGCGCAGCGCAGCAGCTCGCAGCGCAGCGCAGCGGTTCGCAGCGCCGCCCAGCGACAGCGCCGAGTTCGTCACGGAGCCAGCAGCGCCGTCCAGAGCATCGCCCTGACCGCGCAGCGACCGTGAAAGAGGTGCACAGACCAGACCCATCAGCCGACCAGCAAGGCCGCGTCAACCACCTCCACAACCACCGGCTGACCAGCACCAGCCGCACTTCCAATCCAGTGCTGCAGCACCCGCATCAACAACCACCACCAGTTCGTTGAGTGGAGCGAGTGCACACCAAGGACCTCAAGACCAAGTACGCCCCCCGCTGCCATGGTAAACTGGCAAGAAGCGGGCAGGACGTGGCCGCAGCGCCACCCCCATTCAGCGCGCCTACTGCGTGGGTTGGTCTGGGACCAGCACTACCGCCACAGCCACCCCCAGTGCGAAGGCGGCATGCCCGGGAGCTTCGAGCTCCGCACGGACATCGCCCCCGACCGCCTGCAGGCCGTGGAGGACTGGCTGCGGGCGGAAGGGTTCGCCTTCCGCTTCCAGCAGAGGCGCTGGAGGACGTGGACCCGGCCGGACAGGCCTGGCGAAGGCCTGCGCCCCGACGGGATTGAGGAGGACGAGGAGCCCAACGTGTACCCGTCGGGCGCCTCGATCAATGTCTCCATGTGGGACATGATCGAGAAGAACTTCCCGGAACCGGGGAGCGAGCGCAGGCTGCAGGGCAGCAGCAGCGCGTCTCCGGGGAAGGAGAAGCGGTCCGCCGGGGACAGGAAGCGGGACCGGAGGTGGCGGGAGTACCAGGAGTCCCTGGCCGCCGAAGCCGCCCAGGGCGCCAAGGGCGGAACCCCAGCCCCCAGCCCCCAACGGGCCAATGGCGGTCACCACCCCGGCTCCACCACCCTTGGCGACTACATCCAAGTCGCCAAGCAGACCAAGGCCAAGCCCCGTCCGCTGCTCCTGAGGCTCCAGCAGGCCCCAGCAGGCCCCAGCAGCGACGTGGAGTCGGCCCACCGCGGGAGGATGCCGGCCGACCAGGCCAGCTCCAGCAGCAGCGCCGCTCCCGCCGGAAGGGACGTGGCGCGCGCCTGTGAGCGCGTCTGTGGGGTGCCCTGCAACCTTCGGGTTGCCCTGCAAAGGGCCACGCAGCGGAACGCCGCCGTGGAGGGCGCCGTCGGCATCGCCCATGAGGAGGCCACCGAGTGGGGCAGAGGCATGGACTACCACGCCTCGAAAGTGGCAGCCATTGCGGCCGGTCTCACGGCTGCGGCCGCCCATGAGGCAGTGGCTGCCCGGATCAGGGCAACCGACGAGTAAGCCAGCCGGACGCAGGAGGCCATTGCCTGCAGGGAGGCCGCGGTGAAGGCGCTGGAAGAGGCGCTTGCCCAAGAGAGGGCAAAGAAGGAGGCGGGGGAAAGGGCCCACGCCGATGCGACGGCTAAGGCCCAGGCGGACGCCGCCAAGAAGGACGCCATCGAGGCCGCGCGACGGAAGGTCGCTGAGGAGAAGGCCAAGACGGAGGCGGAGCTGGCGGCGTTGGAAGCGCAGAAGGCGCGGCTGCAGCAGGCCCGGGAAGCCGAGGCGGCTCGTGCTCGGGAGGAAGCCGAAGTGCGGGCTGCCGCAGCCACCGCCGCCGCAATGGAGGAGGCAGAGGCCAAACTCCGCCGCGAGACTCCCCCGGGAGGATCACGAGTGGAGACCCTTCGAAAGCTTTTCGAAGGGGACGCCTCCTCCAAGATGACGCTGGACGAGGCCGACACGGGCAGCAGTGGGAGCAGTGGCCCCACTGCCCATCGACGGAGGAAGGGCAAGGGGAAGACCCCAGAGAGGCCGCGGAGGCCAGCGGGTGGACACCCCCACGACAGTGACCCCTTCTTCACCGCCAGCGACGGGGATGAACGAGGCCGCCGACATCGCCAAGTGGTGGCTTGGACAGGCGGATGAGGCGCAGACGTCCCCATGGAATCGGAAGGTGAGGATGAGGATCTCCCTCCTCCCTACCGGAGCTCGGAGTCTTCCGAGACCGAGAAGCCCAGGTGGGGCGACATGGACGAGGATGACGACATGGACTTCGGTATCACGAAGAAGCGCCCATCCTCGGACCCACCGAGGCGACCCGGCGGAGACCCACCGGGACCCCCTGGCAGAGGACCATCAGGACCCCCTGGAGGACGCCCACCAAGTGGACCCCCTGGAGGCGGACCACCGGGCGGGGGAGGACCCCCTGGACCGGGCGGACCCGGCGGAGGCCCTCCTGGAGGACCCCCTGGGGACCCCGACGACCCACCAGGGAACGGCGACCCGGATACCACCTGGCGGTGGATTGTCCACCTCCGCAGGAGGGTCTTTTCCCTCGAGTCGAGGTAGACACGGGCAAGGGCGAGATGACTCGCATCTCCAAGGTCGCCGCGCGCCCGCAGACAGAGCTGGACATCGCCAGGGCCGAGATCAGACAGCTGAACACGGTCATCAGCGGCCTGCAGCAGAGGCTGGACGCGCTGGAAGCCCGTGGGAGCGTCGGCAGCGACCGCCCACCCCTGGAGTCTGGCTCGTCGGACGACGGCTGGGGACCCGGACCAGGTCCAGGCAGACCCCACGCCCCCAGCGGAGCCCCCAGGAGTCGCCCCAGCGCCAGTGCCCCCTCTCTCACCGCCCCCTCTCACCACAGCGCGGGCCGCCGCAACGAGCGCGTGCCGCCCGGCAGTGGCACTGAGGATTGGCGTGATGAGTGGCTCAGCTCGGACTACCACAACCGCCGTGCTCCACCGCGGACGCCTGTACGCCCCCGACGCCCGGCACCAGCCCCGGTGCCAATCCCAATGGCTGGAGGACGTTATGGTGGACTCAGGGATGAGGTCCCCAGAGGAGACGTGGAGTGGGATGTCGGCGAAGGTGAGGATCTGGACCTGGACCTGGAGGAGTTCGACATCAGCCCGCCGCGTGGTGTACGACGGGAGGCCGCTGAACGCAGCCGCCAGCGCCGTGATGAGGATGCGTACATGGAAGCAGTACGGCGTGAACATCTAGGTTCAGCGTACATGGAGGAACCGCGGCGTAGCCACAGGGATTCCATGGAGGAGATGGACGTGGCAGCCGTGGGAGTCCGTGGGCGAGGCCGATGGGAACCTCGGTCGACCTCGCGGCCGGCGTTCATGGTCTCTAAGGCCGCGGACGCCGCCGTGTGGGAAGACTTGAAGGACATCAAGCCCCCCATGTACGACGGCAACCCCCTCAACCTCGAACGCTTCTTGGAGAAGCTGGACGATTGGGGGCTGACCGTCACTGAAGACATGCCTCACGCGGATGCGGAGAGATATGTCTTCAGACGGTTCAGGTACCGCCTGCCGGAAGTGCTCGGAGAGCTATACTTCATGGCGACCAAGGAGGGGAAAATCAAGACCCTCAAGGAAGCCAAGAAGTGGCTCAACGAGCAGGAGCGGGTGGACGCTCCGCAGGTGGCTGCCAAGCGGTGGAAGTCCATCAAGCTTGAGCATGATGGACGGGAGATCCGCCTGCGGGATTGGCGGGACTTCCGAGGGAAATACACCCTCTACCGCCGCAACGTGGAGGATTGGAACGAGGGTGACGAGCAGGCTCGCCTGCTCTCCATGCTGCCGGAGGCATGGATCAAGAGGGTCACCAAGGAGGAATCCAAGCGGGCCAAGTCCAACCACACGGTCAAGATGATGCTCCCCAAAGAGTATCATACGAACGTGGTGGCTTGGGCGAAGAAGAACGTGGCCCGGGACGTCAAACGGCACTCCCTGCGGAACGCTCTCCTCATCACCGTCTCGGGCGATCGCGAGAAGACCGCGATGTGGCGCCTTGACGAGTGTGAGTTGAGCGGCCAGACCATCCGTCTGCAGGCCATCCCGGCGCGGATGAGCTGCGACGAGTTCCTGGAGTGGGTTGGCGAGGAAGTACTCAAGGAGTACCGAAACCTCCACCACACCCGCGGGTTGAGGCCCGGCGACCGCGACGTCAACTACGTTGGCGGGGGACCTGGCGGGGAAGCTGCCATGGACCCAGCGGGAGCCGGCGGCGATGAGACTCTCGTCCACGATGACGACGACGATGAACCCGCCGAGGTGGCTGTTTGTCCTTCGTGGCCAAGAACCTGAGCGCGGGGAGCAAGCCGGGAAACTGGAAGCCCCTGCAGCAGGGTTGGAGAAAGCAGGAGAAGAGGGACCCTCGCCGCATTGGCAGCCCTCTGCTGTCCTTTGGGGAGTTCATACGAGCTCACCCTCAGGGCTGTTTCGTGTGTTATGGGAGGAAGCGAGGCTTCAACCATGACGACCGAACATGCCCCGTCCACAAGGCCGACACGGAGGCTTACAAGAAGGCGCACGGGTCGAAGAAGCGTGCGCCCGCGGGTATCCGGGAAGCCAAGGTGGAGGTGGACAGGGACGAGCTCCCCAAGCTGGTGTCGCAGGGGACCGAGTTGGCCAATGAGATCCAGGAGATCAAGAGGAACTGGGTCCCCAGGTCGGACAACAAGAACAAGGAGAACAACCAGAATGACCAGAACAAGGACAAGAACAAGAACAAGGGTAAGAAAGGGGGAAGAAAGAAGGGCGTCAACGAGGTTGAGGCGGAGGAGAACACCCCTTCCTCCACAACCGACGCCCCCTAGCGGAGCCCCTGCAGCCAAGGGCCCCAGCTAGGGCGGTCACAGGATGGTGACGTGGGAAGCGCCGAACCATCCCAGTCGGGAGTCGATAAGCACAAGGGGACTGCCGCCGGCGGAAGGCCCGGTCCGGCACCCAGTCGCGGAGGCGGGGTGAGGGCAAGTGAAGGCACGAACCCTTGCACCCGTCCGTCCTTCGCGACCAAGAATGTGTTTGATGTACTACAGGATGTATCCGAGAGTATCGGAGGATCACCCGGACCGCAGCTGGATGCTGCAGATGGGCAGCCTGAGCCCATTGTCCACGACCTGCACCAGTCGCTTGTTGAGCTTCTGGAACGGCCGGAGATCCTGAGTTTGCACGCCGTGCGCCGTGTCGGTCGCGAGCGGCAGTTGCATCTTAAGGTCCGTGCCTTATGCGGGGAGGTGGAAAAGGTTTGTGACGTGTTGGTTGACACGGGAGCTCAAGTCAGCTTGGTCAAGGCTGGCCTACTTCCACCAGAGTGTCTGACCGACAGTCGGAAACCTGTCAGGCTGAAGGTGGCGAACGGCCAGTACATGGTGGGAGGCACGAAGGAAGCGGCCATTGGGCTGCAGTTCGTGAACCATCGTGAGCTGAGCCGCCCAGACCTCGGCAAGGAAATCCTCCTGCACGGTCGCTTCTACGAGGCCGAGATGGACTGGGACATGATCGTTGGATACGACTTCATGATGGAGACGGACTCCGGCGTTCTCCCGGCCCAGGCCTCCATGACCCTGTACCAGGACGACCAGCTCTCGTGGCTTTCGTCACCTGAGCACCATGTGGAATGCCAATGGATCCACCCCGAACGCAATCAGCTCGAAGTGGCCGCGCTGGACACTGAGCCAACTGGTCCTGCAAACCAGGAGTACGGTGTAAGGCCGGAAGTGGCGAGCCGAGTTGTCGCGGACTTGGGAGCTTCGGATCTGGCCCTGGATGCGTTCTCTTCAGGAACCTCCGCCCATCTTCCGGTGTGTGAGAAGTACTGGAGCGCCCGGGACTCCGCGTGGAAGAAGCACTGGGGTCCGCATCAGGGCTTGATGTGGATCCATTGCCCCCGTTGGGACATTCCAAGAGCGATAGCGAAGATTCGCAAAGACCGCTCTAAGGCAGTGCTGGTTGTTCCTATGGGATGCACCGAGGAGGAAAGTACCCGACATTGGGTAGCCTCATTGACCAACATGACCTTAAACAAGGTCGTCCTACCGGCTGGAGAGAGTGTCTATCAGGACGCTAAGGGACAGCCCATGCCACCCCAGAGATGGCCAACAGAATTCCACTATGTGGATGGGGGCCTTGATCAGGCCGACGCCACGGACTTCGTGTGTGTCAACCGCATCATAGCAGAGCCCTGGTGGCAATGCTTTGCGGTTCCCCCTGTTGACATCGAAGAATCGGATTCGGAAGACCCCCTCACTGAAGAGGAGTGGGATCTGGTTCAGGGGTATATGGATCAGCCCTTTCACGACTGGGGAAACCAGCGTGAGGGCAAGGGCCAGGACAGAGCCTGGTGGGAAGTGGACTCGATCGTCTCTGGTTCCTATGACGGGAACACCTTGAAAGTGCTGCCCTGGGTCGTTGATGGTGCCGGAGGGCTCGGGGCCGGCAAGACCAGTGGGGCAGGCACGCGAGGAGTCGACCTGAACGCTGCTATTGGGGGTAGAACCGGAGACTCGAACACCAACGGAGGCGAGAGCAGCAACAACTGAAGCAAGATCCATGTTGAGTGTTATCCGGCAGAAAATCCCAGTCTATGAAGAAAATTGATGCGGATTTTATTATGCACATCTGAGTGTCCATATCTGTCTGAAAAGATTTAAATAAATCCGATTGTGAAAAATATTTGGCCGATCTGGCCCGGGAGCGCGCGTCGGCGGCAAATGGCGATTCCAGGCAAATGACCGGAACGCGGCGGATTTACGGAGAATGGACCGCGGAATCAGATCCGGCATATCAGAAATATATAGGTCTGATCCTGAGACTGAGCTGCGAGGCGGCGATTCCGCCGAAGCAAAGAAAATGACCAAAATGTAGCCAATCTGGACAGAATGTCTGAAAATCTGAGCAGATGGGGCTAGCCGCACTTACACTCCCCCTCCAAAAACACACTGGGGTGTGTCGCTACGTCAACGAAGAACGTAGTGCGGGTAAGTCCCAGAAAAAGATAGAAATGTAGCCTCAATGGGGCGAAATCTGCTTGATCTGACCTGATTTGGGCTGAATTGGCACTGAATCGGGATGGATGAACCTGAAATGAGACAGAATGAGAAGTGACGAACAGTCCTCCGTGCAGTAAAACATTAGGTTAAGGGCTAAGAAGCATGTAAACGTATCGAGAATCGATACCAAACCATGCACTGGTTGAGAATGAGGTAGATTAATGGTGGATTGAGTGGGGGAATCAAGAAATGAAGTGACATCTCAGCGCTCTGGCACAGTTTCGCTGTCGCGGGCACGCTACGGTGTCCTCGCCGAACTCTACATCGTGTTACTCCCGCTTTTCTCGTTCTGAAAAGTGCAGCATGTGCTTCAGATTTGGCGCATCTGGTGGATGATCACATGATTCAGCAAGATTGAGAATGAATTTGGGCAGAGATGAAGGAGATTAAACAAGCACAGAGTGGGAAAACAAATACAAATGTAGTCTACAGACCCTAAGTGCACAGAAAATCATAAGCGTCAACGAAGTTAGGCAAAGCCGTCGACAGATCTTCGAGGAATGAGAGGAGATGACAAGGAAATCAACCTAAATTGTCCTAAAATGAGGAAATTCCCTAAGATGAAGGTGAAATGAAGCGGAATGTCTAGAACTGAACTTACTAACACTTTCGTTTAGACTAAAGTTAATATATATTGTCGTTTATTCAGCTCAATTGTGCTTTCCGGCACGTTGGTTCGCGAGCATCTAACAGATTCTATGAAAATGTGGATCGTGTGATGATGCATCATGATGGGACATGCTGGCCCTGGATCCTTGGCATGTAACGCGCCGAAGGTTCGCTGAAGGCGCTTTACTGACAGTATATAACTGAGAGACACCGAATAGTCCCTTATTTACAGTGGCGGTGGTGTCAATCGACTTGGACAAGGCCAATCTTTTGGTTGAGTCCCACAAGACACTTGGATTCACCATTTTCGACAGTTTCAGGTCGGATTAAGCTCACATTGGCGTGTGCCAAAAATACAACGAAGCTTACGGACTTCAGAGGTTGCTGTTAGAAGTCCCTAGAGCTCCTATGTGAAGGTTGTCTGAACAATTGACGTCTGGGTTTCGTGCAACAGTGGCAGAATGATGGACAAACCTGAGGAATTCAAGGTAAATTCAAGGAATCTGGATCTGAATCTGGACTTTGGCTTCAGCATCACGGCAAATGAAGGTAAGATCTGAGTTCCTGGCGTCGCAACTGGTGCAGCCAGTACTACAGGGGGTGCCTGTAGGGGTGAATGTCACCGGCCGGTGTTTTTACTATGTACATTTGCTTCCATCTGCACGAGTAGCCAAATTCCAAAAATGCACAGACCAACAGAGACAAGATTACCCCGAATCTGCCTGAATTAAGCCTGAGTTTGGTTTTTTCTGAACACGGCAGCACACTCCGTAGCTTTCGGCAGCGTATCTACGCCTTGTCTGCCGAACGGAGACCAAAGAAAAGTTGATTGACGTCAAATTATCAAACATTTGCAGTTCTCCACATCAGTTCGAAATCAGGAAGAATGAACAGTGGATTGAGCAGAATGTGGTTGGGGCGAGGCTGAAGTCGGCCACGCACGAATACATGTGACCACCAACCTGTCTGGTCGGGCCCTCGTACGGCTTGGGCGCTGCAAATCAGCGGCCGAACTTGAGGCTTGGTCCTCATTTGGCTCCCGGGCTGGCCTGACCGCAGGAGGGGGGATCGACGGATCAGCCCTGGAATGTGGCTGCTGAGGGCCGTAAAGGGCTGGATCTCGATTCACCACAGGTCTTTTTCCGTCGCTCTCCACCTGTCTGTCTGGTTTCGACAAACAGTCTGTCAGGAGTACACCAATTTCGGGGTGCTTCTTGAGGAAGTCGATGAACCCCTTGGTGTACCGATGGACAAAGGAATGGGCTGGTTCCCGGTTGTTGTGACTGGAATCAAAGCCCCTCCACTCACATAGAAATTCCCATTCGCCCTTGGCGTCACGTCTTGCTTCTACAATCCTCTTGAGTTCGTACTTCCCCCCTTCGATGACCCGATCTGACAAAATTTTCGAAGTCCAAAAAAGGGGTTTAACCCGATCCTTGGGGGAGGGGATCTCTCTCTTGAGGCGATCGCCCGAAACGTCAATTTCCCTGCTGACATCCACACGAATCCTCCACCTGTTCTCACCAAGACGCGCTGTAACAGCGAATGGCCCCTCCCACAAGGGAAGAAGCTTGTCATCTCCGTCCAGGGTGGTTTCGGATTTTCGAAGCCAAACTCGATCATCGACTTCAAAATTGTGGGGGTTTTTTCGACCTTGATTCTGAACCCAAAGCCAGTCAGCTTGATGCTTCTCGATTAATTTTGAGACAGTTTTATCTGCTCGTTGGACGTCGTCCAAAAACAACGAAGCATCTTTACAGGGGCGAGGATTATTCAACGGCATGTTCCACCAACACTTCTTTCGTCCAAAGGCAATTTCATTTGGAGAAAGGCCATGATACAAAGGCGTGTTGTGGTAACGGCGAAGCATGGCGAACAGAATCTCAAGCCAATGGAAATTCTTTTCACTCGCGCCTTACGAAGCATATTTATAAGTGAGCGGCCGGCTCTTTCGCCAGGCAGCGCTCGATGCGAGTAGATTTCACATCGGAGGTGGTGGATTCCAAGGCGAGCACATAATTCCTTCCACCATTCGGAGGTGTACTCTTTGCCTGAGTCCGTAACCACCTCGGATGGGACGTCCCAGCCTCCCATCCAGGTCTGCGCGCACCATTTGGCGGCAGCCTTGCCAGTCATCGACTCAATGTTGCAAGGCAACACTTGAATGTAGCCGGAATGACGGCACTGAATAAGGAGCACACCATTGAATTTTTTTTTAGTCCAATGGCACTCTTCGTCATCGAGTTCACCGAGATAGAAGAAATCACTGGTGACTCTGTTAAAGAGGCGCTCCGGAATAGGATGAGGCCTCAGATGGCTGTGCTTCTTCGCGCTGGGGGGCGTCGAGACAGCACATTGGGCACATCCGGCGGCTACTTTCATGCAATGAGTATATAGCCGTGAGCCAAACAACCTATGTTTAATCATCGACCACAGTCGACGGCCATGTGCGTGTGGGGACTCCCATTTGTGCCACCAGTTTAACACTCGGGGGGCCAGGGCGTCTGGTACGCACAATTTACCCTCCATCCACAGCTTCCCCCCATCCAACGAATACTCAGAAAAAATCCCATCCTTGTGAGCATCTTTGGATTTGAGATTTCCAAAGACCTCTTTAAACATGGGATCCTGCAGATAATCGGACGTCCAGTCACGGATGATAAGGGAATCTTTAGGCAGGGGTGGAGTTTTGGCCGGATCTCGACGCTTAATGCCCTGGATCAACCGAAATCGACTTACTCGTCGGGTATAGTCAAACCGTTTCACACTCCCTGAGGAGGGATCGGTGACTTTTTCCACGACTTTCAGTGTTTTGGTGCAGATCTCATGAGCATGCGCCGGATCTGAGATGGCCGTGATGTCATGGCACGGTAATGCGTGCTGTTTAACAGCGCATTGCATGCATGCACGTCGAATGAGCCTTTTTTCTTCCTGATCCCATTCGATGATGACATGGCGGTCCTGCTCCGTACCATGGATGTTGGTACTTTGCAGCCCCTCTGAGGCGGGGTGAGCCAATCGGCTCAGAGCATCCGCTACCGTGTTATGTTTTCCAGGCAAATACGACACATGGAGGTCAAACAGAGAGAGAAATTCGTGCCATCTGGCCCGTCGACCAGCTGGGCTCGCGACAGTATCAATGTGTTCGGTGGCCCCATACTCCAGAGATCGATGATCCGTCAGGACCTCGACTCGATTGGTGCCAACCCACGATTGGTACTTTTTTAAAGCACAGATTATGGCGTAGGTTTCTTGCTCACGCGGCGACCATTGCATTTGGCGTGGGGCTAGCTTCCGAGACCAAAATGCAAGAGGGTAATGATCACCTGTGGCTTCATCAACCTGTTCAAGGACAGCTCCGATCGCGTACCTAGAAGCGTCGGTTCTTATGTAGAAGGGTCGGTCAAATTGCGGCACATGCAACGTGGCGACTTCGCAGAGGGCCGCCTTCAAGTGATGGAAGGCCTCCTCGCACTCGTCAGTCCACGTGACACGAACCTTTGAACCTGCCTTGCCTGCATCTCTCCCTACCTTCAATAATTCAGTGAGGGGGGCAGCAAATTTGGCATAATTCGGCACAAAAGTGTGGTAAAAATTGCAACAACCCAGGAATCCTCTCAATTCCGTGATCGTCTCAGGGCGCTTCCACTTCTGAATAGCGACGAGCTTCCCTGGACTGGGTCGTCGAGTGCCATTCTCTAGGAGAGAACCACAAAATTCGACTGATTTTAAAAATAATTTTCCCTTCTTTGGCCCACAAATCAGCTGATTGGCATCAAGAATGTCCAAAACTTGGTTCAGCTGCTTTTCATGTAGGGCCAGCAGCTCGGCTTCGGTCAGTCCCTCCCCCCCCGTCGCGATGATTATGTCATCTATGTACACACTCACGAAGGCACAAAGCTCAGGATGGGCTGTAAAAAGCACATCTTCCATCATTCTTTGAAAAAACGAAGGGGCGTTCTTCAGGCCCATGGGCATGACCGTCCACTGGACTGGGCCACATGGCATGCACATACAGGTGAGAGGTGGGCTGTCCTTCCTCAACGGCATTTGGTGAAAGCCGTGACGGAGATCCAGCACAGAAAACAAACGACCTCTTGCCCTCTTGGCGATTTCCTCCTCAATGAGGGGCAGGGGGTGTGAATCTGCCTTGGTTTCGGCGTTGAGATTGCAAAAATCAACAACCATTCGCCAACCATCAATAGTGTTCTGGTCTGCAGGCGGCGGCTTCGGGACTGTGAAGGGTGCACAGCACCATTCGCTGGTCATACAACCCTCAAGCCAACCAAATTCCCTGAGATTTCTCTCGATGATTCTTCTGAGTATCTCATGTTTGTGTCCATGGTTCTCATAAGGGCGCTGTTTCTTGGCCTTGTACCCTTCACGAAGCTCGATGAAGGCTTCACCGAACTGCCCACGGACAGGGGGGTCTTTGATCAACTTCCCCGAAAGGGTTGTGTCCTTCCGTTCCTCAAAAATCTTTTCTCTTGACTTGGAACACAATTCAGTGTCCACCTGATCGACAGGAATTACTGTCGAAAAAACTTTGGCGACTTCTTCGGCCTTGGCAGGAAGAATCTTCTTACGGATGTCCCCAAAGAGGTCCGTATCAACTGCCTCTTGAAGATAGGTGGGTCGAGTGTCGACATTCCAGAGATTATCCTCGTGATCCAGCTCCTCCAAAGGATCTATGAAAGCTTCCACACGTGGCTTTTCATAAAAAACTCTGAATTTGCGGCGCGAATTAAAATTTTTCTTCGCTCGTGCACTGAAGATTCTTTTCGATGTCGATCGTATTGGGGAAGAGGGAGACGAGGCGGACCCATTTGACGTTGGATCACCTTGGGTATCTGACGGACAAAAATCAGAAAAAATAGATTCAACATCAGTACCACGCTCAACCTCAGATTCAGACCCAACACAAGAATCAGTACCAGAATCAGCAGAATTAGAGTCAGAAAGCTTTCCATCCACCAGGAATGCAAGCGAACTCCAGGACCGCTGTGGCAGGGGACCTGTGTCGTCCCTGGCATACAGCTTAATCTTCCTGGGAAGTTCGATGTAATCTACACAAATGTCTTGTAATTCCTGAAACCAAGGCTTGTCGTCCCACAAGGGCACAACTAAAATTGCCTGGGTTTTATCTTGCTTGATTTTGTGGATGACCTGCTGGATTAAGTGAAACGGAGGATTAATCCACAACTTCTTGTCCCATTTATGGATCCAAGCGTCGCGAAAATGCTTGTCGAAGCGCTTGTTCTCGCGGTTAGCAAAAGCATCATACTGTGGCGGAAAGGAATGGTGTTCATGAAAATATTCACAAATTGCATCGCGCCATTTGTCGACAACTCTGTAGGATGAAGAGTGCCAGCGCGAAGGGCGTCGTGGCTGGGAGTCCCTACGAAGACATTCTAACTCTCGGGAGTAATCGGCACTCCCATTCACCTCTGCAATGGTGACATCTTCGCCAAACTTTGGTGTAACCTTTTGCTTCAAAAATTCTTCTGCACTTTTAAACCCTGCGTGCAAAAAACGAAATTCAGGACGCTCCAAGGGACCTGACTCCAGCAAAAAACAACGCCGATGACCTACGGGCGCCACCCTGTTCTTGCGAAGCCAAGGATGGCCCAAGTAAAGGTCATACTTTATGTCGGCACGATAGAAGTAGTCATCCTTAAGGACAACTTCCTCCACATTACCTTCTTCCCAAAGGTCTTGAGCGACCAAATGAGTTGATATATAACAACCGCGTTGCCCACCTGCGAGAGAATGTCCAGAAACTCCCTCGAGGGTAACAGGATGAGGCGACTCAAACACGCAGTCGTCGGGTAAGAAAGAGTTGGATTGGAGATTTACCTCTGATCCATTGTCACACAAACAAGTAGCGAGGTGGAAATTTCCCTTGCAATCAGAGACCCACAGCTTTGTGACGAACTGACGGGCCCTGTGCTTGGACTGTACACCAACCTCGTCCACTACAACAGAAGGATCCGCTGCCGGATCCAGGGGAGAGGAGACAAGCGACCCTACATCAAGTAGTGGTCGAGATGGAATCTGGGGATCATGCCTGAAATCGCCTGGGGAGGGGCGATTTTCGTGGCTCCCCTAGGCGTTCTGACCTCCGGTGTTTGCGTTAACGTTGTGAACACACCCTGATTCGTCGACCCACTCATCTTGGAACGGATCATCTGCTGGATTCAAGGCATTTTCAACGTAATCTCGATCCGCATCGGACACCTGATCTGCACCTGAGACCTGATCCACACGATGGTTGCCCTTTCCACGACCACGGCCACGGCCGCCGGATGATGGACCTCCACCGTCGCCACGCCTTCTGCCCTTACCAGAGGAAGGGGTTCCCGAAGGATTTCCCTTACCTTTACCCTGAGATCCTGGAGCATTTCCCTTGTTTGTACCGGATTGAGGGGTTTGGCCTGGATTTCGATTTCCGCCTCCGGCGTTGCCATTGGGACTTTTCTGGCCGTTCGGCTGCCCACCGGAGCCGGATGGAATCCGATTTCCTGTGCCTTGGGACCCGCCAGGGCCTCCAGTATTTTTGTTTCCACCGGAGGGGGGCGAATTCCCTTTTCTCCCCTTTCCACCATGCACCTGTCTGTCATTCCTGTCTGAATTCTGCGGATTACTGATATTTTCACCAATCACCTTGTGATCGTAAGGAGACCATCGGTGATTACCAGTAGAATGCGACTTAGCTCGGTTCGTAGAACCTAAAAGAAGGCAGATGCTACAGTGATCCTGAACATTCCGGGTGTCATTCACCTTTTTGTTGCCCTTTTGGGCCCCATTTTGGGTGTTTTGCTGGGTATTCTTGTTTCCCCCAAGACCCTCATGGAAATTTTGATTGGCGGCGTCAGCGAGCCGCTCAACCTCTTCCCACAATTCCTTCGGGGTGAACGAAAACGCCCAGTTCCTGGCCTTCAGGCGATGGCCATGGAAGCTTACTCCCTTGTTGAGGACTTGGACAAACAAGTCCCGATCCTCGTGTTCATTAAACTTGATTTTCCACGTGTTTTCAGTGAATTTCACCTTCGAAAACGACGTGGGGGAGCACTTTTGAAGTGCCTCCCGAACTGAAAACCTGTTGGCCGAGGCATCGAAGCCTTCGACCTCCGCCCACCAGGTCTTGACCTTTTCTTCGGACTGTTTATTCCGAAGGGTGGCGGCAGTTTCGGAGGGGATCTTGTCAAAAATCAGATTTTTCAGCTCGGCACTAGAAAATTTTTCGCCTGAATGTTCAGATTCTTCCACTAAGTTCCAGAAGCGCTGTCTCTTGTCTTGCACTTCGTGCAAGATTAATCGCGAGAATGAAGGAAAATTCTTCAACATCTGGTGGTAATGGTCCTCTGGCAGCCGGGATCCACGTACCTCCAACTGTTCCCACACCTCATCAAAGGTAAGGGGGGAACTTGAATCCTCACGATCACTCCAGGTCCTGAGCCAAGTGTTGGCCGGCGCTCCCTCAAGGCAGTCCAAGAGGGCCATCAGGAACTGATCATCTTGGAGTTTTTGAGTCTTAACCCACAGTTTAAATTCCCGTTGGAACTGAGGCCAACGTCTGGGGTTCCCATTATACTTTGGTTGCTTGGCAACCTGACGAAGTCGCAATGAAGTAGGATTAAGAAGTGAATCCAGCCCAACACCGGCCGTAATGGCAGACACCTTGGCGGCATCATTCGCCACACCAGCTCCGGCGAGGGTCTGGGCGAGCAACAGCTGGGCTAAGGCATTGGAATCAGCAGCAGGAGGGGCAGTACGGGAGGCAGTTCGCTTGGCATTCTGAGCCTCAGTCCTAGCCTTCGCCGTCCTACTCTGAGAACGAGGGATTGTAACCCTTTCCTTTAGCTTGGTCCTGCTGATCCTTGCATCGGTGGTCTTGGAGTCCACCGAAGGAGCAATTGAAAAAATTTCTGTCGACTCCTCCGACGGTTCTGTTGCTTGTTCCACCGATGATGTGCCCTCAGATCGCATGTGCGTCTTGAAAAGATCTTTAATTCCCAGCGTTTGAATGATGAGTTGCATTTGATCTTTGAGCAATTGAAGCTCAGTATCTCGCTGGGATCTGCAAGAGCAGTCGGCAGGACAGTACATACCGTGTCCTGAAGGGCCTGAGCAGGCTGTCGGACCGCTAATCTCGGTGGTTCGCAGCCAGGAGTCCACTTGGGGAGCTCCTTCAGCCCTAATTTCCAGGCTTGCCTGCCTGGCCGCCTCTAAAATTCCTTCCTCAACCGCGGCGGCTAGATCGTCGCGGATGGAAACAGGGGGATGAGGGGCGGAGGGCCCGGCAACAGGTGCCTTGGTCTTCTCCTTCGGGAAGGGGCTTGCCTCCCAGATCTGCAAAAAAATGGCAAAAGAGTCATCTTCTTGAGAACACCACCACATCCTGGTATTAATTTCTTCTTGAAGGAGGAAAAAATATTCCATTAAAAAATCAGAGGCGATTCTTTCTTGTCCTATCAGCTTAGACGTGGCTAATAGACAAAGGGCCTCAAGGCTCTGAAGGTTACGGGTCACTTCTAAAGACGAATGGTTGTCCCATTGTGCCCAAGAGGCTGGTCGATTATAGCTAGGTACCTCACCTGGACCACCCATCTCAATGTCGTCAATGTCGGCTTCGATGGTCTCGAATGTTGGACATTGGTAGGGAATGTGGGTACCTGCCAGCTCCGTAAGGTCCACCGGAGCGTTGCCATCGCCGTAGGCTGGGAGATTCCAGCTGCTTGATGGCCAATTTCGACTGGGATTTGGATAATTTGGGTCTCCACAGCTGCTGATTTGTGCCCTTCTTGGGCAACTTGGGCTTGCGCAAGGTATTCCTCTCAAGGCCTCGTTCGCACAGCACCACGGCAGCGTAATCGTTACGTCTCCAGGAGCGGCGGGGTCTACGGGGCCGTACTGGGGAGCTAGCTGTGGTTGGGACACCAAAGGAACAACATTCAGGTAGCCTCTGCTACCATGAAAGTGCTGCCCTGGGTCGTTGATGGTGCCGGAGGGCTCGGGGCCGGCAAGACCAGTGGGGCAGGCACGCGAGGAGTCGACCTGAACGCTGCTATTGGGGGTAGAACCGGAGACTCGAACACCAACGGAGGCGAGAGCAGCAACAACTGAAGCAAGATCCATGTTGAGTGTTATCCGGCAGAAAATCCCAGTCTATGAAGAAAATTGATGCGGATTTTATTATGCACATCTGAGTGTCCATATCTGTCTGAAAAGATTTAAATAAATCCGATTGTGAAAAATATTTGGCCGATCTGGCCCGGGAGCGCGCGTCGGCGGCAAATGGCGATTCCAGGCAAATGACCGGAACGCGGCGGATTTACGGAGAATGGACCGCGGAATCAGATCCGGCATATCAGAAATATATAGGTCTAATCCTGAGACTGAGCTGCGAGGCGGCGATTCCGCCGAAGCAAAGAAAATGACCAAAATGTAGCCAATCTGGACAGAATGTCTGAAAATCTGAGCAGATGGGGCTAGCCGCACTTACACACCTTCGTGCAGAGGGTGCTGGACCACCTATCCAGCCAGGACGAGCCAATCGGGGGTAACCCACCCACCTACGGCGATCTATTCCGAGGCAAGACCAGAGATGGCCCCTTGGGCCACCTGGGAAGACCGCCTGAGCCGAAGACGAGCGGGGTCGCTACCCCTCAAGTAAGCTCCGTGGTCCAGGTGACCGGAAAAGCCAAGGCGGAGTCCGATGATTGCCCCAAGATCCAGGCGTTGAGGGCCAGGCTGAAGCAGAAGTATGGTGATACCTTCTTCAGCGGTAAGCCTGTGCTTCCCCCACCGGTGCGTGGACCGTATGGCGAGGCCAAGATACGACTGAAGCAGGACCCCCGTGTGTATCGGCACCGGGAGTTTGCCCTGAGGGGCGAGAGGAAACAGGCCATGGAGAAGATCCTCCGTGACTTCATCCAGAGAGGCTGGCTCGAGCCGTGCCACTCCGAATGGGCCTCTCCGTGCTTCGTCGTCCCCAAGAAGGTGGCCGGTGAATGGCGGCTCGTGGTCGACTACCGCGGCCTGAACGCCCAAACGCAGCACGACAGCTATACGCTGCCCCTCATTGAGGACATGCTGCAAAAGCAACACCGGCGGAGGATCTTCACGGTGATTGACCTGAAACATGGTTATCATCAGATGCCTCTCGCCGAGGAGTCCCGTGCCTGCACAGCCATGAGCACTCCACTTGGACCTCTCCAGTGGAAGGTGATGCCCATGGGTGTTACCCACGGCAATGCGGCTTTTCAGCGGATGCTGGAGAACCTGCTTGAGCCGGTGCGTGACTGTGCGGACCCCTTCGTGGACGACGTGATCATCGCGTCCGGGGACCCAAGTATGAGCTACGAGGAGCTCCTGGATGCACATGAGAGGGACATCACTCGAGTGCTGGACCTTCTGGTTCGGCACAAACTCACGGGCAGCAGTGACAAGGCCACCATTGCGGTAAGCGAGGTGGTCTTCGCTGGCCACGTAGTCGGGAACGGGCAGCGAAAGCCCATACCTGGCAAGGTGGCTGCGATTGAGCACTGGGAAAAGCCCAAGACGGTCTCTGAGCTACGGGCGTATCTGGGGTTCTGCAACTACTACTCGGGGTATATCAAAATGTATGCCGAGTATGCAGCCCCCATGACGACCATGCTCAAGGGCAACCGAGAGGAGACCAAGAAGGGGTCCAAGAAGGCTCTGGTCTGGACAGCTGAGTCCGACCGTGCCTTTGAGGGGATGAAGCAGGCGCTGCTATCCGCAGTGGGTCTGCACCTCGTGGATCCCGACCGAGGGTTCGTCCTGCGCACCGACGCTTCCGACTACGCCATTGGCGCTGTGTTGGAGCAAGTGCTTGACGATGGGAGGCACGTGCCCGTGGCCTTCTAGAGCCGAGTCCTGGCGGAAGGCCAGAGACGGACGTGGACGCCCCGTGAAAAGGAGGCGTATGCCATCGTCATGGCTCTCAGGAAATGGGCTGGGTACATAGCCCTCCATTCCGTCACCGTCTGCACCGACCATCAGAGTCTGCAGTCGTGGCACAAGGAGCACGTGGAAACCCCCTCAGGTCCCGCCTCCCGAGGGGCAAGATGGCATGAGACCTTGGCCAAGTTCGACCTCACGGTTGTGTATATTCCTGGAAAGGATAACACCGTGGCGGACTGTCTCAGTAGGTGGGCCTATCCCGCCAGCAAGGGCATGACGGATATCTCTGCCCATGGCGATGAGGCTGAGACCGCTGAAGTCAAGAGGATCATCGAAATGGAGCGCCTGATGGAGGAGGAGGGTGCTAAATGCTTCGTCGTCATGGCCGCGGATGCCCCCCTCGCGTCGAGGGTGAGCAGAGCGGTCAGAGTACTCGCCCCTGATGGAGCTGAGTCCGACAAGCACCTCTTCCCGGAGTCTTGCCTCCAGGACGACTGGACCGATGACTACGCCAAGTCTGAGGCCTTTGCGGCCGAGTATAGGGCTGTGACCGACCCTGATGACGGGCAGAAGTGGCCAAAGGGGCTCACCGAGGAAGATGGCAAGCTCTACCGGAATGGTAAGCTGCTAGTACCGGAGTCCCGGGTGCTCGAGCTTTGTGAAGCTTGGCACCACCACATGCTGCACCCAGGGGTCAAGAAGCAAGCCCTTGACATGCAGCGCCGGTTCGAGATCGACCACATCGTTCTCTACACCGCCATCAAGAAGGTCAGGAAGGGTTGTTCGGTCTGTCAGGCCTGCAATCCCGATAACCGGAACGTCAAGGGGGAACCCCAATGGACGCCGGTTCCTGACCAGCCCATGGAGAGCGTGGCCATGGACGTCTTCTCCATGCCCGAAGTGCAGATTGGCAAGGAGACCTTTCACTGTGTGGTTCTCTGTGTGGACCGCCACAGCGGCTACGTTGTAGCTGTTCCGGCACGCAAAAAGGGGTTGCTTGCCAAGGAAGTGGCAATCATGATGATTCGTCATTGGCTGACCGTCTTTGACATCCCCCGCACCATTTGCAGTGACCGAGGGCCCCAGTTTACTGGTGGCTGGTTCAAGGCTATGTGTTCCCTGATGGGGATACGTCATGCCAGGAGCGTCGCCTATCTCAGCCGGTCTAACGGCCGTGCTGAAGTGGCTGGACGGCAGCTGTTCGAGAAGCTGCGCAAGATCCACATCACCAATGCAGGTCGGAACTGGTTTGAGGAGATGTGGCCTGCTCTGAAGGCCCATCATGACACCCCCACCCCCGGCGGTTTGTCCCCTCACCAGATTCTGTTCGGCAGGGAACCCCTTGGTAGGGGACTTCCCTTGTCGGGTGATGGCATGGCTATGGATGCCAAGGAATTCTTCGCGCGGCAAGAGCAAACGGCGCGGGACATCCGCCAGCAGCTCGAGAAGGAGCATGCTGAGCGTCAGAAGTCCGCCCCGAGCTCGACAGCGCAGAAGTTCAGGGTGGGAGACCTGGTGTGGGTGATCAGACCCCGCCCTATGGGCACCCACCGCACCAAGACCTGGTTCACACCCGGCGAGGTGGTCCGCAGGATTGGTGAGGGCACCTACCGCATCAAGGTGGGTCACAGACAGTTCCGCGAGCGCCACGAGAGTCAACTCCGTGTGCGGGAACCCGACCTCCGTGGGCAACATGTGTCCCTGAGCTATGCCGCACATGAGGCTGACTCGGATGATGACTATGCTGAGCAGGACGACTATACTGTCGAGAAGATCCTGGCTCAGCGTCCGAAAGCCTCGGCACCCGGAGGTCTGGAGTTCAAGGTTCGTTGGCGAGGCTATGGGCCGTCCCACGACACCTGGGAACCCGTCTCCTCGTTCGTGCCGCGGGTCAATACTCCCTTCATGGAGTACATCCGCAAGCAAAAGACCAAGATCCACGTTTCGGACTTGGCAGCACTCACCCGGGCGATTGCAGCCAGGGGCGCCTGATCAGTGCCCTGAGCTCTCCCCTGATGCGGTTTGAGCGCTTGTGTGGTCGACGGATCGTCCCTCACTTGCTTGCTCTCTTACATCTTTCGGTGACCTGCCATCAGAGTGGCCATATACCCCCCCCTGCTGAATGCAGAGGAGGATGGCCCCTCTCTTCTTCTATTCGTCACTCCCCCCCCTGCTGAATCCTTGGGAAACCAGGTAGGGCGACTGACCTTCATGTTTCTGAGCTCTTGGGGCCTTGAAGCCCATACGACGTTGCGCAACGGATGCCGCTGTCATCGGCATTGCGATTTCTGGTGTGTGGTCTGGTTCCATGGCACTTGCGGAATCCAGACCAGTCGACGTGTGTCTGCAGACTATATATGGCCTGAACTCAGGCGTTTTCCTGTCCACCCTCCTGCATATGCCTTATCCTGACCGTGGCGTGGTTTGGCGCTCTGTCCAGAGTGTGTTTACACGCCTATTTACCCAGATTATTGCTTGTTTTTCTGCCCTCCAGGATATGTGCATCTCTATGTTAAGTGTCATCAGCCCATCACTGAGGGATGGACTGTTTTTTCACCACGAATCGGGATACAGAGGCGCCCTGAGTCGCCGTTTACATGTTCTTACATATGGTCCACCCTGGACCACTACCTCAGTACATATTCTTCTGTTTGAGTGCCCGTGATACCGTGTTGCCCTATTCGCTGTGATGTGGAGATCCTGATGGCGCCAGGCGGGAAGCCCAGTTGCCTGACTACACTCCCAGCGGTCGGCCACTGTCAGTCCCAGTGTGAGCCTACCGATTCGCAGACGCACTTGCAGTCGGATGGCGGCCTCCGGTGCTCCTGACCTCGGTCAGTCTGCCTGGGAAACTGGTGGTTTGAGGAGTCGACGCCTCCGCCCACACTGCATGAGGACTCCCTCATGCATGGCCTTCGTGGTAATAGGGCGAGGGAAAAGACGGCCTTGATGCCCGATCCCTTAAGGAGGAGCCCCCTTAAGATCCCTTAAGGAGTTCGGCTGTACCACTCTGGACTCGCGTCGTATGGATATGGACATGGTGCGCCCGAGGAAGGACCCGTGGGGACTCTCCCCAGTCGGCGGGCCTTGGGAAGCTTGGGGTAGCCTGATGGATCTTTGTGGTCGCTCTCGACCTGTGGGACCACCTCGGTCGTCGTGTGTCGCCTATGTTGGCCGTGTATGCCACTGCCACTGTGGTGGTGACCGTAGCAGCCGGCACCCGGTGCGCCTGGTATGGGTTAACGGGTCCTTTGGATGCCGAACAATCGCCGCCAGGACCCGGGACTTGATACTTGATACTATACCTGCAATCACTATCAATTACAGCATCATACCTGTTTTACTGTGAGATTTGGGCGGTCTAACCTGGGAATCAGCCTGAAGTGAGGATGTGACACCCCCCCTTCAGGGGATGGTCCTGGGTACCCGCTGCCATGCGTGGGTGTTATCGAGCCCCCCCTCAGGGTTTGCTCTAACGAGGGGGTGAAGCGGTACCCAGAACCCTGTGGCTAGGTTAGGGCATACAACCGGTCTCCGGTCCACTAACCCCATGTACGGAAGGGAAGACCGGTCTCCGGTCCACTAACCCCATGTATGAAAGGCGCCCGTTGACGCCCGGTGCGAGCCCGGCGGGAGCGTGTTCCGTGCCGTAAAGTCCCGCATCGGCAACCGATGCACCGCCAGCGGAGATTTGTGTATCAGAATATCAGGAATCAACAGGGTTTTATTTTCATATTGTTTCCGTCAATTTTTACGCTTCCGTTCTGATACTCACTGTTTTGACTGCTGGCGGTTGGATCGCGACTTTACCGTAACCGCCAGTTTAACTGTTTATAATGGAAATTTTAACGCTATCCGTGACGAAGGCTCCAAAGTCGTCAGGAACTGCATGGATGCTTCCGCAATTTTCACATCTTACACTCGCAACCTTAATCCGAATTTTTCAGGATGTCGAAATCGGATTTTCGACTTCGACATCCCCGCACTTGATTTGACCTCTTTCGAGTGGACCTACGTGCTTCCCTATGCACGAATCAACTTTCCTTTTATCTTGCCCTCCATTTGTCTTAAAGATATGGGCAAAACAAAGTTGATTCGTGAGGCCACTTGTGAGGGTCATATCTCGTGCCGCTTGCGAGGAATGACGATGAGAAAACGTGGGATGTATTCACAATACTCCCGACGTAATTTAGGAAACATTATATGCCTTGCGTCTCCACACGTGCGCGCCAGCGTAATGGATCATGGTCAAGAGGGTAGAGTTTGCGTTGTAACTCTATGGCCATGATATTGCGTGCGTTAAAATAACTTTCGAGTGTAGCGCGCAAGTGTTGGTGTTGCATAGGAACTCTTCTTGAGTTCTTATGAGCGATTGACACAAAGTTATGCCCTTGGAGGGGCATGACATATCGTGGGGGGAGCTACCTTTTCGGGCAATATGGAGTATGTGCCTTGTGTTGTGTTGCATGCCCATTTGGCGGGTCTATCGCTCCAAGCCAAACCCGCCAATGGACCTCATATTGTGCAAGCCCCTTCTCCATACTCCCCACGATCAATTGCAAGCCTAACCTTCGTGAAGGGAAGCTTGTGTGGTGATCCCGAAGCGATGCGTTGGGAGCAAGGTGTGTGTTTTGCAATTATCCATATTTTCATGTGCCCACTTGGGAAGTAGCGCTCGTAACCTTTCAAGGCGCCCCAAGTGGAGCACATATGTGGAATCGAAGGTTATTGGTGTCAAGTCATTGTGTTTAGAAGGATTAGTTGATTGCACGATCCAAGCCGAAGATATTATAATATAATTGTGCACCTTTCAATGCATTTTTGTGTTTCTTTGTGCCAATTTTGCCGTTTTTAGCCCGTCATGATGTCAAGTGGCGACCGTGTATCTCAACGTTGCGCTCAATTGACATCATGACCCAAGTATGTCATCAGGGTACATACTTCGGTGCCCAACATATCTTGGACCCGGCGAATAACTCCTCTTTGGCTTGGCATACCGTGGCCGCCATGTTGGCAATTCGGGACTAACCCAAGTCATGGGCTCACTTGGCGACCCTGCCATTCCCAAAACCGGAGGAGTTGGGCGACGCCCAAAAGATATGTTGGACACATATGACTTGATACCAATCCTATGGCACACTCCGGTCCAAGTCGGGCATGTGCCTCATTTGCCTTAACCATGAGTGTGCACATTTTTGGCCAGTTTGAGCAATTTTCCACTTTTGCTGCCCGCCGTGCACTATGTTCAGCCCACCCGTGCACGCCGGACACATGGACCAATGGACCATACATGACATGGGTGTTATGCATATGGGTCCCCATGGTTCACACACCACGTGGGCGAAGCGGAGCAACCTTCGTTAAGGCGCTAGCCCAAAATGAGTGTGGGCAATTTTGCCATTTTGGCATTTGTGGACCCAATTGGGATCATCACCACGCCAGGTGGCATGAGAGTCTTTGAGAGCCAAGAGCATGGGAGTCTATGTTGGACTCCCGGTGGATCGCGTATGGAATGGCGCATCCGATCTCCAAGCCGGCGTGGAGATATTCTATTGGGAGCACCCCGAATTTTGGTTCATTTCAAGCAGCCAAAATGACCCCACTTTGGGACCCCAATTTCCCCCTTCCGTGTGGTCAATTGGCGGGCCCATTTCTCTATGCCCACAAGAAGCCCGGACCTAATTTTAAGTTGTGCACTCAGATGTAGGTCTTAGGTCCTGTCTCCTAACCTGTGAGCCATTGGCCTTACCCTGGCCGGGCGAGCCACGCGTGGGAATGACGCCAATTTTGGTGATTTTGGCATCATGACCCCACTTGACTCATCCGTGTTGCCCTGATGCCGGGACCTCAGAGGGAACCAGGTTGGGTGGGGGCTCCAAGGAGTTCGTACTCGAAGGGCATAGGGTCAGTTGCCTCGTCCCTACCTCTGGCGGGTCCGGACGAGAGGTCAATTTTGGAGTTTTTCAAGCTAATATCAGTTTGGGCTGAAACAGCCCATTTTCAGCTACCAACTCCTGAGGGATAATGGCGGGGCCATATCTCTGGCTCAGAGGGGAGTTGGGACCTGCCGTGAATGGAGCATAGGGGGCCATCGTCAGTAGGCCTTGGAGCCCCTTGGTTCTGAGGAACTCGCCTGTGGCTGGGCGGGACACCTCTCCCATTGGCAGGGTTTCAGGGTCCGGACTGAGCAGGGCATGGGTTGTGTTTGAGCCCCCGCCCCCACCAGCCACTGGGAGGGTCGGACCTGGGATTGGGATACAAGTTGGGATAGAGTGTCTATTGTCCTGTGATGCTCTTACCCCAGTCCAGTCTTAACCCGGTGTGTACATATCCTGATGTGTTGCTGTACATACTTTCGTTCCCTCATTTCAGAGTGGCAAGGATTCTGAAACGCTTTGTCACATGACACGAGCGTATTGATGCCCTTGTGAGCGTAGTGCCTTGCCTGCCTGCTCACCTGTGTGTGTCACCGCAGCGTCCTGTGGCCGGCCCCCGTCGGGAACGCGTCAGTAACTGAGTAACACCCTTACTCTTCTCTGCAGCGTGGTTTTTCGAAAAGCTCATGCGAGGTACCGGGTCGACCACCGGAGCCTCCGCCTATGGTACTACATCCCGGACGCCCCGAACTTCCTCTTGACCTCCGCCTTCTCGAGCGACACCGTCAAACGTCATCGATGTTGACGCGATCCAATCCCCAGCGAGGACGACTTCAACTGGCCGCTGCTTGTCGGTAGCATCAGCGCCAACTCGTCCGAGTCGACCTCTCGATCAATTCGAACCGCCGAACTACAGCCAGTCGGCATATGCTGGGAGCTCGAAAGGAAAAGGAGGCCCGTCGAAAGGAGGCAAGGGAGCGCCCGGATGGGTCGACAGTTCTTGGACATCGAGGACCAACACCTGGACATCAAGGTCATCCAGAGACGACCCGGGTACCGGAGAACCGAAAGTCGAAGACGACTGGGGCGATCAATCCTGGCATTCGAATGCCCCGAAAACACAAGCTTCTACTCGAACGCACCAATCTGACTCCTATTACCACGACGATGACCACAACTACGACGCTGAACCCTGGCCACTCGAGTCCGACGACGAAGGAGAATATCATTACGAGCCCGCGTGGTCGACAGCACCACCCAGCTAGGATTCTGTGCCGGTGCCGGAGTCGAAGTGGCAGCCCTATAACATGCCGCAGTACAATCATGAAATCGAGACTATCGACGAACTCCGACATTTGGGCACATTCGGATTGAAGCCACCCTATCGATTTGGGAAACATGAGGATGATCCGATGAAGACGGAATACACTAAGCTCGAACCATCGGTACTCACTAGTGCGTCGAGTACCATGGCTGGTCTTCGAAAACCGCACACGTTCCTGAATGAGAAACATTATGAAGTCGTGTCGAAGGCAAATGCCGCCATTTCCGAGTTAGGCAAGACCATCTGCATCGACAGTTGGGGACGAACCGCACCATTCCCTTACGAATTGGCTCGAAGCGCCCCTGACACGTCTCTCGATGAGCGTGGAAATCTTGGTGGTAAGCCGGGATACAAGTGGTATACAAGAATCGAAGTGGCTTGTCAGAACTTTCGAGCGGCCCTCGTCACATGGCGACATTATGATGAAGAGCTCGATTGGGGATTCCGACAAGGCCTCACCGAACATACCCTGCCGAGTCAAATTGCTCGACTCAACCGCATGCATCGAGAGATCTCGGGTATCGACGACCTGATAAACGTTGCCGATGGAATCGACCTGATCTTCAAATATCGACGCTTCTGGACCCACGAAAGGATGAGACGAGAAGCTTTTGTTGCCGTTTCGATCATGGGAGTTATCCGTGATCTTCAAAAGGTTTGCCAGGCGAACGACTGGCTCTTCGAAGATCGAGCCCCCTTCCTTGCGTACAAAGTTGATTTGCTTCTTCGCCGACACCAACTGCGCGGCCTTCGAGGCACCTCTCGACTTGGGTATAAGCGGTATGGGTGCGCTCCACATCGAACACAGGACCTTGCCGTCCAGCTCCAGGAGTACTTTCGACTCGGAGAACAGATCGAACCGTATGCGTACAACGCCGTCGCACCAGGCGCTCCCATCGACCTTGTCCAGCTGGCGACGATCTATCAGACTGGACCCGGACGGCTCGGGTATCACGACTTCGATAAGGCGATCCGACGAGTTGCTGCCCCTCACTCATCGAATGAAGAGTATGCTAATCTTTTCCCTTTCGTGGATGCCCCCGAATTGGTTCGACGCCTGGGTACCTCGACATACCTCATGTCCCCCTTCGAGGCCGGATACGAAGATGGACAACATTGGCGTCGAGCGGTCAAGTTTCGAAGGGATGTCTATACTGACGAACGGGAGGAGATCGAGAAAACCAACTCGCCTGCGAGCGACCCGTTCCACCCGGACCCCCTCGATCACCGGTTTTTGTCGATGGAGTCGAACGCCTATCAGCACCACTTCGACATCCCGTTCTTCAAGTACCTCACACTGATCCACGATGACTTTAAGACTGCACATCGACGCAAGGTCAGCTGCCGAGACCAAGTCCTCGAAGCGGTCATTGTTGACACGGCTTCGAGCCTTGTGACTGCAGAAGCGGTTCGATTCGCTCTGCAGAGTTCCCTCGCTGATGGTCAGTATGTACATCAACACCTCGGTCAACTCCAAGAAGAAGGTTCTCGAACCAACATGCTTGAAATCGTCGACCGATATGCCCTCGGCCCTGAAGTGGACGACATCAGCGCCGTCATTGTCGTACGACGACTTTCGATTGCCGACACGCCGTGGTGGCGAGTCGATACGCGAACTGGTCAGTTCTACCACAGCATGGCCGCTGGTACTAGATCGAAGGAAACCTATCGATGGACTACTGGTCGACATGACAGATGCTCCTTCGAGGCCACCAATCGGACCGATCTGTGGCGTGAGGACGTTTCGAAACCGTCGAGCCTCTGGGACTTCTATTCGACCAGGGCACAAACACTGGGACCTGGACAATTTCGAGCGCTTGCCCGTGAACATGTCTTCGTATTCCAGTACAAGTGCCCCGTCGACGACCGACCTGGTGATCCCAACCTTCGATTGCTGAACCATCGATCTGGTATCCTGATTCAGAAATGTGCCCTCGACAGTGATATTTGTCGACACTATACGGGTCATGACACCTTCAAGTTCATGGCTGGCGTCGAGACACTGAAGGAAGTGCATGAAGTATGTCGACTTCCGGTGGATCGTTCATACACGTTCACGTGGGGCACGGACTGCTGATTCGACATGTCTGTGCTGATTCGACATGTCTGGATGCCAAGTAATGGCTTATTCGACAGTCTGGATGCCAAGTAATGGCTTATTTGACAGTCTGGATGCCATTAATGGTATCGACTGCCTTCATATGTCCTGTCGAGCTGACAGATGTGTAGGCCTGTTGGTCTGCGGAGCATCCAGCTTCGATACCTGTGCCAATGTTATGGTATGTTATGGTTCGACGTGCCCACAGCCTTGCTGCGGGTACAGCGCCCGTGCAGTGTGCCTGGCAAGGTTGTCTTCTGCAGCTTCCGCCGAGAGCCACGGCCGTGGCAGAGTCGAACACGGCGTGTGAATGAGGCGCTGACGACGGGTGTACCATGACTGCACCTCGGTGTGTGAGTTTCGACCAGGATTGGTCCACTGTTTTGACCAGGATTGGTCCACTGTTATGCTTCTGTAGCCAACACATGTCGAGGCCCAAAATTTTTTTTTCTTCTCTGGGCCTGCTCTGTATTCGACATTGTGACGCCCGCCCAGGTGAGTGAGATCTCTTCGAGGTCTCAACGGGTGGGTAGTGTTATGGCTTCGAACAGCAGCAGCGCAGCAGCGCGCAAATCGCAAGTCGTAGTCGCAATCGCGCTGACAGTCTGTGAATAATAAAGAAGCATCGAATGCCAACTGTGAATGAGCGCTGTAAGATACTTCGATCTTTGAACAGGGTTTATGTCTTCGAGATTGTGTTATTATTGGTGCCCCGTCTAAAGATCCTGCGAGGTTTGTCGATTGGGATTTTGGATTTCGGATTTTGAGAAACAAAGAGGCACAGGAGTGCAGTCGGGTTCCCAAGAAACAAACCACAACAGTGGTCCCATCTCAGCTCTGGTCACACTGGCGCTAATCTCTCAGTGGATTTCTTCCGCGAGTGTTTCTACTCTAGTCTAACCCTGACTGAACTGAGGTCTCGTATGCAGACCATTGTGGATGCTTGTGGCTGTCATGCCAGCAAGCAGAGCGACAGTAGGGATAGGGGACTGATTTCCAGCTTACCCATACCCTATTGTGCTAACTCTCTTCTCTATGTGGATTTCATCCACAGCCTACCTCGCTTCGGCGGCTATGATAGTTGCCTAGTGGTCACCTGTGGCCTATCTCGCTTCACCTGTGTGTTCCCTTGCAATGAGAAAATCACAAGTGAGCAGACTGTGAAAATGTTGGTCGAACAATGGTTCGAACCCTATGGGGCACCTAAGCAGGTGCCCTCTGATGAAGATATACGCATCCGCAGTGACACTGGGTGGTACAAACGAGTGCTAAATGCCGTCAACTTGGAGGTAACCACAGGTGTGCCCTATACCCACACGTCTAACCCTCTTTGTGAGAGACAGAACCATGTGGTGGAGCAAAACCTAAGAATCCTGATGAAACAGGAGCGAACGAAAGACTGGGTACGTCTAGTGCCCTGGGCAGTGCTGACCATGAACTCACAGCGGAGCTCTTCTACAGGTCTTACCCCCCACGAACTGTTCCATGGAGGACGACCTGCCTGGTTCTTCAAAACACCCTTTCCTGAGGACTTCCAGAGCCCTGTGGGAGATTGGCTGGAACGCAAGCAGTCTATGACTAACCAGGCTGGGACTAACCTGAGACACCTTCGTGACCGTGAACTGAGCCGGCGGAACCGCCTACGGCGACCTGCAAGCTTCAAGGTTGGTGACCTTGTTTTGGTTCACTATTCATGCCTACCCTCCTGGCCACGTAACTGCCTACAGGACCCTAATTTTGGACCCTATCGTATCATCAGGATAGATGGATCCAGGATCTTTGTCAGGTGCAGTCCACGTTCAGGTGGTGAACTGCTGTGTGCACCTAAACAGTTGAGGCACTATCACTCCCCTGACGATTTGTCCTGGGATGAGTGGCGCCTCAGCGACAGTGAGGTTGAACGTATTGACCTAGAGAACGCTGCCAGCTCAGCGGAGGCAGACGAACTCGAAGAGATGACTGCCAATGAGATGGCAGTCAATGGTTACTACGTGGTTGCAGGTATTGCTCGCCACGAGTGTAAACAGAGCTGGAAATTCCTAACCCTGTGGGATGGCTATGGGTTATCTGAGGCGACCTGGGAACCTATGTCAGCCTTCATACAACCAGATGGGAGTATCAACCCCATCTTCCGCTCCTACCTCGTTGAGAACAACGAGGGGTAGCTACTAACCCGTGCTGAGACTCTGTTCCAGCGTAAAAAGAAAAACTAATTTCCCTGTGTCAGTCTACTGACTGTGTTCCAACCTTACAGGTGCAGTGAGCACTCTTGTGCAGATGTGCCTGTGTATGTGTGTAAGAGCAGTTGTCACAGGTGCCCCGCATTGCATCGCAGGACAGGACCGTCAGCCCCCCGTGACAACCACTCCCTGGACGAAGGCCATTGGTTTTTCACAGACCACTGCTTACTGAGCATTGCACTGACCCTGTCTGTGCCCTGCAGTCCCATGCGTATGGTTTCCAGCGTGGACCAGGTGGCCGCTTATCAGGTTTGCAACCACCCAGCGAGTGTATGCCTTGTTGACCATGTGTTGCATGGCGACTGCCCTGATGTAATGACCTTGGGGAGCCAACGCAGAACGGTGGCTTACGACACCAGGGGGGAATGACAAGCAAGGTGTTATGAAGCAAGGTGTGTATTCCCTCCTTGGGGACAAGCGAGCCCACAGTTAGGACCCCTGACTGGCCCAGACCCATGGGGTTCTACCCTTCCTTACAGGGTTTACCATGAACCTAAGTGTGCTACGCATGTCTGTGTGTGTCTCACTTCTCTCCCCGGCGTGGCTCCCGGAGACCGGGCTTCGGTGACATCGGACCGAAGGTCCTAATCAGGTACTATTACCACTCCTATGCCGCCCAATTTCTGTGCTGGCGCCTATCCTTGGGGGAAGACGGCAAAAGCCCTACGTACTAGAGGGGAGGGGTGGCCAAGTGTGCTAAGGGCATACAAAACGCCTGCTTTTGCTAAAGGCCAAAAGCTAACACACTCCCATGCCCACGTGGAAAAGCACGCGGGACAGGAGACACCACTACACTACACTCACTAACGCCAGCACCGGCCTTTGAAGGCAGGGTGAGCACTCATCACTTGCACTCACCTCCTGTCAGGCCTGCTGACCCTGACACCTACACACGCTACTTGGAGTTGTTGTCAAAGATGTCACGGGTCCTACTGACCCTCCGGTGAGAAAGTAAGAGAACACAGCGCTACTAAGCGACTGTGGCCTAACAGGGACGCCACTACGCGTCTCCCTGTCAGGGCTTGGAGGGAAGGAGTGCTCAGAGTGCGTGCACAGCGTGGATGGCGGTGAATTCGGATTGCACTCCCCACTCCTGGCTGCGTCGCAGTTATTTGTTTGTGTGATCTGCGCAGCATATTTTGGCGCTGCTCAAAGAGACTGCACCAATCACCCTTGCCTTCCCAGCTGTAAAGCAAAGGCAGATGGCCTGGGTTTGTGGCTGAGGAACCAAGACTACCTCCACGTATTATACGCTTCTCAGGTAGCCCTATAATACGCTGTCCTCAAACCCAGGTGCAAGCAAGCAAGCTTAAGGAACTCCACCCGTTCTCTTATAGAACTTGGGGTGGAGTCCCTGGGTAATCTAAACACGAGTTGTACCGTGCGCAATTCGCGTGGCCTACCCTTTAATGTGTCATATGCATGCACAGATATGCACTGTTTTACCAATTCCTCTTTCTTTCTCCTAGTTTAACCCATCACAACCAATCGCAGCGTGACTCAATGTAAGGCATTCGGCGGAGGTAACCCAAAACTCTTGCGGTTTCTCCAAAATCCGTTCTCCTTGTTTATTCAAACTCTTGTAACCTCTTTTTCAAACTCTCAAAACCTTTAACGTTCGTTCCCCTTAGTGGTTGCTGCTTTTCCTTGCTTGTTCTGCACTCCTTGGATCCTGCTTGTTCTGCACCCCTTGTATTTTGCGCTGTGCATGCACTGATCTACAAATCCTGCACGCAAACCTTGCACCTTCATAAGCACCAAGCAGTTTTGATCTCCATTGTCGTTGTTCAGCACGGAGTCCCTTGCTTGCCTGAGCGGTCACTGCCGGCGCCACAAGCGTGGGCAGTTTGGGGACTTTGGCACCCCTCCATGCAACATATCTACAACAACCAAAAGAATGCCAAGCACAGAATTAATAATAAATAAGCAACCACAAAATAACGTAACACAGAGCTTCTCTCTTTCTTTCTCTGTTCTAATTCCACTCTGGCATTTGCGTCTGCGACACGCAATTGCGACGCGCGAATGCGCGATCGCGGTAGGGCTCCTGCAGCCCTGTCCTAGTTGCCCAGGCCTGCCTATTTCACTCCCCTCCTAAGACACTACACGCAGCGTGGAGAGTCTGATATAAAGCCAAAACCAATGGCTGGCCTGGGCAACAAAACCTACAAAAGGCATAACTTGGGGCGTGGGGGCGGGCTGCGGCTGCATGCTTGCTTGCAGAGCTGCAGTCTTGATGATGGAGTCTTTGCTGGCCTCGGCACCAAAGGCGTCCAGCTTCTGGGGGATACTTATTGGGGCTAGAAGGGAGCTACTCTTGCTCGACCACACCCATTGCATACGTCCTACCTGGACCGTTTCCCCCACCACCCCTGTCGTAGAGGCTGACCGTTACGCGTACCCACAACCACACACAGCACCCCACCAGCCATGCACTCGCCCGCCAGTGGGTGGGGCCTCAACTAGGCAATCACACACACACACTGCAGCCTACCACCCGCCCAGCATTCTCACACCCCGCCGTTCGTAGCACCTTTGCCCTGTTGTCCTGGTGCCTTTACTATACAACAAAAGAGGCTCCACCAAGACAAACCAGGGCAAAGGTGCATTTATACTCGATGTTTATATAGCAAAAACCAACGTCACCGAGGCTGTCAACGCCTCAGTGACAAACTCATTTTGTCATCTGCCTCAGATAGAATGCGTAATCTCGCCCGAAGAGGAGGTGGTCATCCGCTCATCCGAGCTGCATTGGTCCGGCTGCTGTGTCGCTACCCTTGCCCCTGCAGACGGCGTAGACAAGCCTCGAGGCGGTATTCGCCGGAACGCTGGCGCTGCACTTTGCTCACGAGCCTGGTCTCCTTCCCCGGTCAGCCTTCGTCCATAAAGCACTGCTACGGTCCACGCATCCATCAGCGCTGGTACTTCAGTCCTCCTTCAGCGCTGTAGCGCAGCGCTGGTACTTCACTTCTCTCTCAGCGCTGTAACGCCGCTGGTACTTCAGGTCTCTCTCAGCACTGTAGCGCGGCTGGTACTTCGGTTCCCTCTCAGCGCTGTAGCGCAGCGCTGGTACTTCGGTTCCCTCTCAGCGCTGTAGCGCATCGCTGGTGCTGTGCGAGTCTCCTTGTGCTTCCATCGGCGCTGTAGCGCAATGCTGATACTTCGGTTCCCTCTCAGCGCTCAACGCGGCGCTCATACTTCGGGTCTCTCTCAGCGCTGTAGCGCAGCGCTGGTATCATATCAATTTTGGTGCTGTTCTTCTTGCACGCGTCCCCCAACTCAGCTGGCTTTGCCCTGCTGCTCGCTCGCTGCACTGTGCACTCGCGGGGCTGCCTCAGCGCTGCAGTTGGAGAGCTTCAGGGCATTCGTACTTAGCTGAGAGTTTTGTAAGGCATTCTGCGGAGGTAACCCAAAACTCTTGCGATTTCTCCAAAATCCGTTCTCCTTGTTTATTCAAACTCTTGTAACCTCTTTTTCAAACTCTCAAAACCTTTAACGTTCGTTCCCCTTAGTGGTTGCTGCTTTTCCTTGCTCGTTCTGCACTCCTTGGATCCTGCTTGTTCTGCACTCCTTGTATTTTGCGCTGTGCATGCACTGATCTACAAATCCCGCACGCAAACCTTGCACCTTCATAAGCACCAAGCAGTTTTGATCTCCATTGTCGTTGTTCAGCACGGAGTCCCTTGCTTGCCTGAGCGGTCACTGCCGGCGCCACGAGCGTGGGCAGTTTGGGGACTTTGGCACCCCTCCATGCAACATATCTACAACAACCAAAAGAATGCCAAGCACAGAGTTAATAATAAATAAGCAACCACAAAATAACGTAACACAGAGCTTCTCTCTTTCTTTCTCTGTTCTGATTCCACTCTGGCATTTGCGTCTGCGACGCGCGATTGCGACGCGCGAATGCGCGATCGCGGTAGGGCTCCTGCAGCCCTGTCCTAGTTGCCCAGGCCTGCCTATTACACTCAACCAGGAGGTGAGCTCCTCCCGGGCTAACGTACCTTACTCACCACGCATCATGTGAATGCTGAGGAAACACGAGCGCAAAGCAATCCTACGCGCTTAAACAAACCCACGGCGCACTATAAACAATCCTAAGCGATTAATGCATTGTGTGTCATGCATGCTCTTTGGACTTCTTTTCCTGCAGAGAAAAGGGAGAGAGTGGCACTCTGCACAACGCAAAACAAGCCTAAGCGTTTTAAGCAACCCTATTTTAGCGCTACGGCAACACGAACACGAACAAGCGCTTTCTTTTCTTACCTGTGGAGAGAGAACAAGGGTGGATTGGGGCACAGGGAAAGCGACACAGCGTGTGAATGCCTGAATTAGGCACATGCATCACGATCATGCACAGCGCATATTGTAACCCTACGTGCGCGCTGCGCGCTCCATTTGCTTCGCATACCTTTCATTTCTGTTTTGACCTGTGCAGAGCAAAGGAGAGAAGCACCCGAACCCCCAACGAACACAGCGGTGACAAACCTAACGTTTCAACGAAGCAACCAACACGAACGCAATGCATGCGTGTGAAATGACACTGACATACCTGAGAGGTGGGTCGTGCACCTGCTCTGTGGTGTGGGTTCATTTTCGATACTTTTCCCTAAAGTTTATAAACGTTTTGATGCAACTGTGCAAAATTTCTTTTAGAACTTTAAAAACTCCGGCTCATACCTTCTTTTTCTAGAGCCGTTTACGCTTGCGCAACCCTTTTTCTGGACTCCGCTTCTGTTGCGCCTGTCTGCGACTTTGAGTTTCAGTGTAAAAATGACGATTTCCTGCGTTGTTTCGTCAATTTTTTGGCGATTTGACTTCTTAAATCGCTACACCTTTCGCTAAACCACAGGATTCACTCCCTGTTGGTTTCATTATCTATTTTTTTCAGCTCCTGGAAATTTGTGTCCTCCATCGGGAGTATTGCTCCGCCCTGGCCCTTGGTCAAGACGTTTACTAAATTGCTGTTTATGCAGCGATGGCCGTCCGCATTAGAGCGTTCGACTGTACCCTAGTGGGCAAGCATGTGTGCTGTAGGGAGGGAGTCCTGGGTTCAAACCCCACTAGCCCCAAAATTTTAACAAAAGTTTTCGCCGCACGCTGGCGACTTTTGAGGAATGCCCCATCTAAGGGACATCATTCACGGTACATTACACTGTTTTTCAAGGGTACCTACAGTGTGATAGGCATCTATGGACTGATGAGAATTTTTTTGGTATGTTTAATGCATTTTCTGAGGTAATTTTGGGAACGTTTGAGCCTTTTTCCTTGGTCCTACTAGCGGCCCTGGGGGAACGCGGTTAACCCTTAGCAATGGACACCAACACGCTCCATGACGCCACGCACAAGAACAAGGCCGAGAACATCAAGAACGACGGGTAGCACGTAAGGCACAGCAGCGAACATGGTCATGCTGCACGCGAGTGTGGTGGGTCGTGTATAATTTGTTTTTATTTTCAAAAGCCAAAAAAAGAGGAAAAAAAAATTTTACGAAATTTTGCAGCGGTTTTATGAGTAGGTACAACCACACCCAGGCGAGAAACAAACCCAGCAAGGCGGCAGGACAGGACACCACGGCACCAAGCGGCAGCACAGCACCACGGGCCACAGCACAGGGAAGCAGGGCACCGAGGGAGAGCGGGCCACACAGCAACACCGCAAAGGGCGGAGACGACAAGAAAGGCACAACACGACACCCCAGGTCGCACACGGCACAAAGCACAACGGCGAACAACACCACGCAGCGACACACCACAGCAAAACACACGCAGCGCGGGGGGACAAGACAAAACACGGCGCCAGAAGGCACAAGACCCCAAGATAAAGGACAGCGCCCCAGGACACAGCACGGCGCGCAGCAGCACCAAACGGAGCAAAACGAAACAACACAGTGCACAACAACGCAACGCCAAGCGGCACAACGCGCAGCAACACGGCAGCACAGCGCCACAGGACACAGCACAGGGGAACGGGACACCACAGGGAGGACGCCCAGCGACGGCCAGACCAGACACGGGCACCAGAGCCGACACACACCACCAAACGACAACGCCGGGCAACCAGAGCCACCAGCAGACCCCCAACATAAGGCAGCGACACCAGGAACCAACAACACCAGCCACCAGAAACAGCACAGACGACGCGCACAGCACAACGAACGGGCAGGACAGGGAACACACAGCACGACACCCCAGAACACACAGAGCAGACGCGCAGCAGGAAAAAAAGCAGCAAGACAGGAAAAAAAAAGGGGGGGGGGGGGCGCAGAGGCCAAAGGCACCCGGAAAGCAAGAAACGCCGGTGACAACAGGGAGGGGGGGAGGGCCAAAAAAAACAAAAAAGGGGGGGGGCAACAGGACGCCAAGGCCTAGGGCACCCCAGGCCGGAAAACAAGCAAAGCATGAGACAACGGGGCGCACAGAGGGGGGGGAGGGAAAAAAAAAAAACAAGGGGGGAGGTGCAACAACAGGCAAAAAAACCCAACAACAACCACAAACAGGGCAACCCCAGCCCGGAGGGGGCCGAACAAGCAAAGAGCGAAGCAAGAAAGGCCAAAGGAAAGGTGAGGCGCACCAAAACGCGCCCGGGAGGCTGGCCCGCCCAACCCGGCCAAGCAGGGCACGCACACGCACAGCACCCGACCCCGGACGCCCCACACCGGCCCGGGCAACCCGCCCAGAGGGCGGGCAGTCGGGGGTGGGAGAGCGTCCGACCCGGGACGCCCCACACGGGCCCCGGCAGCCCGCCCAGAGGGCGGGCAGTCGGGGGTGGGAGAGCGCCCGAACCCGGACGCCCCACACCGGCCCCGGCAGTCCGCCCAGAGGGCGGGCAGTTGGGGATGGGAGAGCGTCCGACCCCGGACGCCCCACACCGGCCCCGGCAGCCCGCCCAGAGGGCGGGCAGTCGGGGGTGGGAGAGCGTCCGACCCCGGACGCCCCACACCGGCCCCGGCGGCCCGCCCAGAGGGCGAGCAGTCGGGGGTGGGAGAGCGCCCGACCCCGGACGCCCCACACCGGCCCCGGCAGCCCGCGAAGGGGGCCGGCAATCGCGGGTGGGAGAGCGTCCGACCCCGGATGCCCACACCGGCCCCGGCAGCCCGCCCAGAGAGTGAGCAGTCGGGGGTGGGAGAGCGCCCAACCCCGGACGCCCCACACTGGCCCTGGCAGCCCGCCCAGAGGGCGGGCAGTCGGGGGTGGCAGAGTGTCCGACCCCGGACGCCCCACACCGGCCCCGGCAGCCCGCCCAGAGGGCGGGCAGTCGGGGGCGTGAGAGCGTCCGACCCCGGACGCCCCACACCGGCCCCGGCAGCCCGCCCAGAGGGCGAGCAGTCGGGGGTGGGAGAGCGCCCGACCCCGGACGCCCGACACCGGCCCCAGCAGCCCGCCCAGAGGGCGGGCAGTCGGGGATGGGAGAGCGCCCGACCCCGGACGCCCGACACCGGCCCCAGCAGCCCGCCCAGAGGGCGGGCAGTCGGGGGCGTGAGAGCGTCCGACCCCGGACGCCCCACACCGGCCCCGGCAGCCCGCCCAGAGGGCGAGCAGTCGGGGGTGGGAGAGCGCCCGACCCCGGACGCCCCACACCGGCCCCGGCAGCCCGTCCAGAGGGCGAGCAGTCGGGGGTGGGAGAGCGCCCGACCCCGGACGCCCCACACCGGCACCGGCAGCCCGCCTAGAGGGCAGGCAGTCGGGGGTGGGAGAGCATCTGACCCCGGACGCCCCAAACCGGCCCCGGCAGCCCGTCCAGAGGGTGGGCAGTCGGGGGTGGGAGAGCGCCCGACCCCGGACGCCCCACACCGGCCCCGGCAGCCCGCCCAGAGGGTGGGCAGTCGGGGGTGGGAGAGCGTCCGACCCCGGACCCCCTACACCGGCCCCAGCAGCCCGCCCAGAGGGCGAGCAGTCGGGGGTGGGAGAGCGCCCGACCCCGGACGCCCCACAACGGCCCCGGCAGCCCGCCCAGAGGGCGGGCAGTCGGGGGTGGGAGAGCGCCCGACCCCGGACGCCCCACACCGGCCCCGGCAGCCCGCCCAGAGGGCAGGCAGTCGGGGGTGGGAGAGCGTCCGACCCCGGACGCCCCACACCGGCCCCGGCAGCCCGCCCAGAGGGCGGGCAGTTGGGGGTGGGAAGGCGCCCGACCCCGTACGCCCCACACTGGCCCCGGCAGCCCGCCCAGAGGGCGGGCAGTCGGGGGTGGGAGAGCGTCCGACCCCGGACGCCCCACACCGGCGCCGGCAGCCTCCCCAGAGGGCGGGAAGTCGGGGGTGGGAGAGCGTCCGACCCCGGACGCCCCACCCCGGCCCCGGCAGCCCGCCCAGAGGGCGAGCAGTCGGGGGTGGGAGAGCGCCCGACCCCGGACGCCCCACACCGGCCCCCGCAGCCCGTCCAGAGGGCGAGCAGTCGGGGGTGGGAGCGCGCCCGACCCCGGACGCCCCACACCGGCACCCGCAGCCCGCCTAGAGGGCAGGCAGTCGGGGGTGGGAGAGCGTCTGACCCCGGACGCCCCAAACCGGCCCCGGCAGCCCGCCCAGAGGGTGGGCAGTCGGCGGTGGGAGAGCGCCCGACCCCGGACGCCCCACACCGGCCCCGGCAGCCCGCCCAGAGGGTGGGCAGTCGGGGGTGGGAGAGCGTCCGACCCCGGACGCCCCACACCGGCCCCAGCAGCCCGCCCAGAGGGCGAGCAGTCGGGGGTGGGAGGGCGCCCGACCCCGGACGCCCCACAACAGCCCCGGCAGCCCGCCCAGAGGGCGGGCAGTCGGGGGTGGGAGAGCGCCCGACCCCGGACGCCCCACACCGGCCCTGGCAGCCCGCCCAGAGGGCAGGCAGTCGGGGGTGGGAGAGCGTCCGACCCCGGACGCCCCACACCGGCCCCCGCAGCCCGCCCAGAGGGCGGGCAGTCGGGGGTGGGAGAGCGTCCGACCCCGGACGCCCTACACCGGCCCCGGCAGCCCGCCCAGAGGGCGAGCAGTCAGGGGTGGGGGAGCGCCCGACCCCGGACGCCCCACACCGGCCCCGGCAGCCCGCCCAGAGGGCGGGCAGTCGGGGGTGGGAGAGCGCCCGACCCCGGACGCCCCACACCGGCCCCGGCAGCCCGCCCAGAGGGCGGGCAGTCGGGGGTGGGAGAGCGCCCGACCCCGGACGCCCCACACCGGCCCCGGCAGCCCGCCCAGAGTGCGGGCAGTCGGGGGTGGGAGAGCGTCCGACCCCAGACGCCCCACACCGGCCCCGGCAGCCCGCCCAGAGGGCGGGCAGTCGGGGGTGGGGGAGCACCCGACCCCGGACGCCCCACACCGGCCCCGGCAGCCCGCCCAGAGGGCGGGCAGTCGGGGGTGGGAGAGCGTTCGACCCCGGACGCCCCACACCGGCCCCGGCAGCCCGCCCAGAGGGCGGGCAGTCGGGGGTGGGAGAGCGCCCGACCCCGGACGCCCCACACTGGCCCCGGCAGCCAGCCCAGAGGGCGGGCAGTCGGGGGTGGGAGAGCGTCCGACCCCGGACGCCCCACACCGGCCCCGGCAGCCCGCCGAGAGGGCGAGCAGTCGGGGGTGGAAGAGCGCCAGACCCCGGACGCCCCAGACCGGCCCCGGCAGCCCGCCCAGAGGGCGGGCAGTCGCGGGTGGGAGAGCGTCCGACCCCAGACGCCCCACACCGGCCCCGGCAGCCCGCCCAGAGGGCGAGCAGTCGGGGGTGGGAGAGCACCCGACCCTGGACGCCCCACACCGGCCCCCGCAGCCCGCCCAGAGGGCGGGCAGTCGGGGGTGGGAGAGCGCCCGACCCCGGACGCCCCACACCGGCCCCGGCAGCCCGCCCAGAGGGCGAGCAGTTGGGGGTGGGAGAGCGTCCGACCCCGGACGCCCCACACCGGCCCCGGCAGCCCGCCCAGAGGGCGGGCAGTTAGGGGTGGGGAAGCGCCCGACCGGCTCCAAGCCCTGTGAACCCGGGGGACTCCGCCACCAAGCAGGAGGTGCGTCTTGGAGGGCCCCCCACTAGGACCCGGTGGGGAGGATATCACCTGGCCCGACCAGGTGGCCCCCCGGGGCCGAAAGGCGTCTAGTACCCGCAAAATCAAACCTCAAACCTCAAACCTTGGTCCTACTAGCATGATCAACTAGTACGACAGGGGGGAGTAAGAAAAAGTCACTGCCATGTCTTTCTTGGAGGGCTTGATCCAGGCCAAGCCCCCCTTAAAACCCTTTTGTTGATGCCAAGACTTACCTCAGTATTTTTCTGCCTCTTAGGAAGCTCTAAGTACACTTTCTCAAAGTAACTAGGGTTGTAACCCTAGCCCCCCATGAAGTTCACCCCTACCACTCAACTGAGCGGAGGTACCTTCCTTCATGGAGGATATACGGAAATGAAATAGGCATTTCATGCCTTAGGCCTTGGACGGTAAGCCTAGTGGTCTCCCACCCCAAGACCCCTATACTCAATTGTTTCTATCACTTATTGTGGTTCTACGTTTTAACTGTTTCTGAATTCAGTTGCTTGGCCAAGTCATAATCTGTGCCTGGCCTAACTCCTTTGCCCCATATTCCCAACCAACTCCATATCATCCAAAAGAGTGCACATGAAGTGCTTGAGGCTAATTGGGAAGCAAGAGTCATGCCGGTTTTCATATAAAAATCATTTGTTTTATCCTTTTGTGATTGAATCTTTGTATTTATACCTGCTTTGTCTATCTGCAGCCCTTCTGTGTTACACTGGATTTCAAACTATTCATTGACTCGATCCACATCCTGTTTTTGCTCCACTTACTGCCTTGGTTTGGGTTTTCAACATCAAAACCTGCAGGATTTCATCAAAATATCTAGGGCACTAAACAAGGACATCTTTCTCAGGGCAGGTGCTGGCAGTGTGTACAGGCATGGGATTGCCTGAAAACTGCCATTCAGGTTTCCGAGTGCTGTGTACAGCAGGATTAGGGTTGCCTGGGAGCAGGTGAGGGTGCAGGTGTCTGTGCAGATATGACAGACATGACAGATATGACGGATATGACAGTTCCTGCCCCCCCCCCCCTCAGTGCAGAGTTGACAGTTCCTGCCCCCCCCCCCCCCCTCAGTGCAGAAATGACAGTTCCTGCCCCCCCCCCCCCCCCCTCCCCCTCAGTGCAGAATTGACAGTCCTGCCCCCCCCCCCCCCCCCCAGTGCATGACAGTGATTCAGGACAGCTCCAGATCAGCTGTCTTAGAAGAGGTGTGTGATTTATGCATGTTTCTCTGTCATTTCGAAGACCGGCCCAGTCAGTTTAGCTATTTTTTCGCAGGCTTTTGAAACTGTTTACGTCTCTATTTTTTTGTAGGGAGACCTGCAGACCCATGCCTGGGTTAGATCCCCAATAGGCCTCTCGGGTTCCTTTTTTTGTGTAAATGGCGGCCTTCGACAGGGACGTACATGCCCCCCCCCCCCCTCCCTATCTCATCACAGGCAACAGATCACAGGGCCTGTAGATCACAGGGACGTCAGATGACAGATTACAGATCACAGGACCTGTGGATCACAAGGATGTCAGATAACAGATACAGACATACAGACAGGGCCTGTAGACGTCCGCAGAGGCCTGCAAATGTCTGTACATAATCGACAGGTCATGCAGGGGCCTGTGTGTTGCAGAGAGGTCCTGCAGACGTGCCAGACAGACAGTCATACATCACAGGCATCTGAGTTCACAGGCTGGTCCTGCAGATGTCCTGCAGCAGTGCAGTGGCAGTCTGGAGCACTGGTGTGCCAGCCTCTTGTTTGTCTGCCTCCTCTTTGTTGGTTCTGCCAATATGCCTGGCATGTGTATCACCAGGCAACTGAGACCATTGCCTGTGTCATGGCGACCAGTGACACAAACCTCACATACTGCTGACTCTGTCCCTTTGATTTGCATGTGTTTTGACCATGTATTTACAGTGAGGTGAATAACAAGTACGCATCTCAGTGCGCTAATTTACATGAAGCCTCACTGGTGCACTTTCCCTATTTTGTTTGCCAACTGGCAGATTCAATTCAATTGAACTGAAGGAGTACTGCAAGAATTGGGATCACTGACATTTGGGAATTTGAATGGCCATGCTTTGCACAGAAATTCAGGCACGGCTTCAGGATTTTCTTTGGATATCTGTTTGGTTTTGCTGGCAGTCGGGCCCTTCAGTTTTTTTTTGGATGCTCGTGGGCACTGCCAGCGCAGGTGCAGGCCCAGGTGTCAGTGCAGCTTCAACAGCTCAGGTCCAGTGCGTCAGTGCAGATTTCCGAAACTGGTTTTTGTGTCTGGCACTGTGTGGATAAGCCGGACAGTACAGACAGCGACAAGGGATGCAGTGCATGATGCATGTTGGTTGGAGCTCCAGTGTAAAACATTGTGAGCCCCCCCCAGGGTGTACTGTAGTGCATTTCAGGTCGCTGGGCCTGTCGTCGCTGCCCCCCAGTGACAGTCAGTTTGTATGCAGGTGTTTGCTCTGTGCCGGGTCCCTTCAATCAAAAGAAAGCCGGTGTGGGTTCATGGAGCAGTTTGCCTCATCAGACAGTTTCGTCCCTCTCCTGTCTTAGAAGGGGAGTGTAACTGAATAGGACTGTCGCAGAGATCGCGAGCATTGGGAGCGACGGCGACTGTGCAAAAATAAATTAGAAATCGATAACACTGATTTTATTGGCCCTGATTGCAGTATTGCTGCACTGTTCCGCAGGGCCTTGTTCTGACAGGATATGGACGGAGTGATGGATGATCAATCTGGTGTGCACCGCCTTGTTGCTCTGCTGGTTTCTTGTATAATCTAAAACATCCAAGAGGCATGAATTTGGATACAACTAGGAAGCTATTACAAAATGCATGCATCATGCTTAGGCGGCTCAAGTTGCAGGGTCAAAATCTGCCCAAAAGTGCCTCTCTGCGGCACTCCGAAAAAATAGTTTTTATGGGGGACTCGAAAGCACGGAGAAAAAAAATCAAACAAAAATCAATTAATTGGACCATTTTGATCTACTTTCAAGAAAACGGACTGCCCCGGAAAAAAGTTTATCTCCCCAAAAATGCACTGCTTTTTTTGGAAAACCATGACTTTTTCTTTCTTCTACCACTTATGCTTTCATATGAAAATACCCATTAGCTTGCAATCCTTTCCAAAACCAGTTTTTGAAATCCATGTTGCACGCAGCACCAGAAGAAGCATTTTTTGGCACCCTTCTTTGCGCGAGGCCTCGCGCAAACAGTAACACAATACCGCAATAAAATGCCTCACAGGGAAAAATGTGCCGCACAAGGTACTGGCAAAAAGGTCCTCGAAGAGGAATGCATGACGCGAGCCCTCGCGCATAATATATCAGAACAAACGAAGAAATTACTTTTTCTTCGGAACAACTTGCATCTTAGCACCCATAGACTTAGCAACGGACGTCGTACCCTTTGGCGGTGGCTTTGCGGGATGGTCCCTTGGTTGGGACTCACAAGCTGGCTGCTTGAATGGAGCTCTGGCCCCGGTTTCCTCGGTCCTCGGCTTCGCTGCCGCTTTCTTTGCTGTCTTGCCTTGGGAGACCCGCGGTTCCTCCTCCTCTTCTTCCTCGCTCTCCTCCTCCTCATCACCATCGCTCTCGTCGGTACCTTCAGTGCTTCACCGGTACCCGACTTCGCTGCCTAAGGCTTGCAAGCAGTCTTCTTCTTCTTGGGGGCAGGTTCCTCACCAGTTGACTTCCGCTTTGCTGCAGGGGCCTGTGCTTCTACAGCTTGACCCTTCTGAAGAATCTGTTCCTCATTCAGCGACAACGCCTCAGAACCCAACTTGTCATCGCAAACCCAAAGGGGAATACCACGATTTGTCCAGTTGGCTTGCTGGTCCCAATCACCAGACTCGTCCAGCTTCGACCCTTGTGTCAACACGTGGTTCAGCTGATTCTGCAATCTGTTGACCCAATCGAAGAGACTGTCGGTGGAGACACCAAGAAGGTACATGCGAGAATCCGGCTCGATGGCAGCAATCTTGCACACCAGGTCTGGCTGATGATCAATGAACACAAAAGAAAGCTTGAAGCCCTTAGTCTCCTTCAGGTAATGGAGGTGAGTGTCGAAATACCACATAACATGCGTTATCGGCAGGGGGCCGCGAAATTCAGTGTCAACCATCTCCTGTACTGAGTGCCATGCAGTGTGGCACAATAAGGCAGTTGCAACAGTGCGTTCGTACTTTAAGAGCGTGCTCCCCATGTTCAAATGGTCCAAAAGACACATAACGATCTGCAATCCCTCGGAAGCAAAAACACCCGTGTTAGCGGTCTCACCCGACCAATTGCACTGCCTAACGAGGTGTCCTAGGTATAGTAACATAGGACAGTATTGTGTTAACAGAACCTGCATGGCTTTACACACAGCGTACCGAAGACGACTTCGCCGATTCGCTGAACGTGCCAACCCAAGGGAGTAACATTTCCTGTTAAGGCGCCGTATGTGGGGGCCCATACCCAACAGCAGTGCACTAACAGTTATCTCCATTGTTATCAGCTTAGGAAAACAGGGGACTGTGTCACCGCTGCGCAACAAAGCTTTACGGAAAAAAGTCACAATCGGCCAAAATGAGCGGAATGTTTGTGTAAGGCAAAATTTGTACGCGTGCCAGAAACCATATAATATAGGGTGTGAACGCAAAAAAAGTCGAACATTCCAACCCGTTGTTCTTCCACCATACATCATCTTACAAATGCGGTAATGGATGTTCTCATCACATAAAACAGGGACAACTGGTTGAGTGTGCTGTGGCAAGACCCTAGTGAATTGCAGTAGGTTAAGAAGCGATACATTGCCGCTTACCTTTTCTTTGCTTAGACAGAGGGACCGCCAATGCGGTCTCCTGGCAGGCACTGGGCGAATAATGTCAAGCGGTGCCCTAATGTTTCGCACAACAGGCCGCGTGCTTGCAAATCCTAGATCACGCAGGATACGGGCAAAGGTTCCCTCAGTGTTTCCCAGCATGCGTGCAACAACAGGAACACGCCGTTCAAGCTCTTCCAGGCTAGGATGACCCTGCCAGTAGCGCGGTGCATCCCGCAGTAGCAAAACAGCCAACGCTGTTGCGTTAAGGCTTTTGTCGTTCTTGTCAGGTTTTGTGGTAAATTGTTTGTTGTACCAGTTGTCCATCCACAACACAACCCACTGCTGGTGTATTTTGTTCCATGTAGTCTGTAACCTGACTGCGGCCCTTTCCTTCACTGAAGGTGCGCTATATCGCGCCAGACCTGACCTTGCTAAAATGCGACGCTGCGCCCTACTTCCCTCTATCGCAATAACAGACTTTGGTTTCCCTGGTACGGGACTGCGCGGTGGCGCATCAATACAGAAAGACGCCAGGCCTCTTCTATCAAAACAGCGACCCATCTCTTACCCTCTGCCGCGGTTCCCTTTTCAACGCTGCAACATGTCCGTTCATTTTTACGCAGACGCAGAAAAAACACAAACAACAATCGCGCGCCCTCGTCCCCTTGATTTAGCCCTTCCCACAACTCTTCTGCCGTGTTATCGGCGGTTCCTCTGAGCAGACACTGCGGAATACTCCAGATGCTGCGGCCACTGTCTTCTCAAGGTCCGACTCTTTTCGCAGGGGCATTGTTACTCTGGAAAATAATTGCGTAACTGTATCTTCCTAAAAAAACACTGTTCGGAAAACTTTCGCACTTTCAAAAATCAACCTGTCACACAGTTTTCGCGCGACCAAATGTTCAATGATTCGCTTGTCACATGCACCATTTTTGGTTTAATGTAACTGTCTGGTGGTCCCACATTTAACTGGTTAGGCCTAATTGCGGTACCCAGTTGCGGCGCGCTTCCATCGCTGTTGGGCAGTGAAGTCAGCGGTGACCACAGTATGAAAACTAGAGATGCCGGCGGGACCTGCATGGGCGCCCATGCAGCAGCGCTGCATCAAAGGGAATGTACATGCTGTGTAGTTGGTGGATCTGTCCATTTTCTTTTTCTATGAGCAGTTATGAGCTCCATTGCTCGAGGCCTCGCGCAAACATCACGAAAAATTTAATGTTTCTGGTGCGTCATTCCATGCCCGAGGCCTCGCGCTTGAGACTACAGTTTGTTCCGGAACATTCATACATCTCAAGATTCTTGGGTGCACCGTTATCGAAATTTATCCATTAATGGATCCTTTTCTATCACTCCATCCTGATAATGTTACAAAGTTACGTGTATAAATACGACAGGTTTCTATTTTTCGACAACGTGCCTACAAGGTTGCGCTGTACTATATTAATGCAACACAAATGAACGCCTTTGCACGAGGCCTCGCGCAAAGAATGGACACGAAACAATACTTTTCCCTATATCGCCCATGGGACACGTCATTCTTACAAAAATATTTCTTTCACTGTATTGGTTCGCGACGGTCCAGAAATATCCATCAAAATAATTATCATTTGATGCTTTTTGAAACCTGTCATTTTCCTACCTTTTCTGTCGTTTTTGACCCTGCAACTTGAGCCGCCTAAGTCAGGGAGGACACCATACATAGACCATAGTTGACTGTCAATTTTCGACTTTTTCCCCCAACCCCTTCCTCCTGCGGAGCAATGCCAACCTTTGACCCTAGCTCCTGAGGAGCCACGCCCCTAGCTCTTGAGGAGCAATCACCCTGGCTCGTAAGGAGCAAAATGCTTAACAAGACAACCGCCGCTCCCGAGAATCGCCGACCCTGGAGCTCGTACAGGGTCAGTGCCTCTGAGGAGCATTTATCAGGGTCGGTGCTCCTGAGGAGCAATACCAGGGTCGGTGCTCCTGAGGAGCCAGGGTCGATGCTCCTGAGGAGCTGGCTCCTCAGGAGCAGGGTCGGCGATTCTCAGGAGCGGCCATCTCCCACCTACCTGAGATACCTCCTCCACTCTCTAAACCGCAAGTGGTTGTGCAAAATCCGCACGGCTGCGGACATTGCATAAACGGGCAACAAACATAAATTCTGACATGGCTAAGCCCTAAGTTTTACAACACGCCATCGACCTTTTGGTTGACAGTACCCACTTTTTCCTCTTCCTGCGACCAATTTAAACACCGCTCTTCGGTACGGGTGTTGACCGCTTTCAACTCCGGGGCCAAACAGAGTGCAAAAGTACGGTATGCCTACTTGTTTTGGACATCCAATCCGAGCTGCATCTCGCCCATGACTTACTCGGAGAAACCTTCCGAGTTAAGAATGAAGTCGTCTAAGTTGGCAGGATGGGCGTCATAATGGGGTATTTCGAAACCTTGAGGTCGTTGATGCGTACCGCATCCTTAACATCCGGAGCAATGACGCCCTCAAGTCGGCTACTTACAATACTCTCATTGCTTCAGGAGTGCGAGTATACCTCTCAGATCTCCATGTCTTCTCGCAGTCCAAAGTCCACTTCCCTCATTATCGGACCAACCATAGTGCTTTTTTTTAATGTTCTTAACCGCATCAACTTGTTCAGGGGCTGACGTCCCCCTAAGGAAGACGTCCAGAAATTTACAGACGATAGTTGTAGCTGTGAGATGGGCACAAGTCAGAGAATTAAAGGGTTGAGGACCCCGGAGCAGAATTCAGGGTCAGAGACCCAAAGTGGAACTCGCCTAGATGTCGTATGGTCTACTGTGTGCACTGGTGTGTGTGTGGTGTTGGTTATGTGTGTACTTGCTCTGTACGTGGGGATTCAGTGAAGAAGTGTGCTGGTGTGTGTTGTCTGTGGTGTTGGTGGTGTAGCACGTGGTCTGTCGATGAAGTGAAAGGAGAGAGGACCTGTGGAAAATTAAAAGGACTTTACAAAAATAGATAGATGTAGGCACAGAGTCTCTGCACCAAAGGTGGGTTGGTTTTCCTGCCCACTCTGCAGTTTGCAAAAAGCCTTGCTTTCACCCCTAGGGGAAAGGGACACAGGCAGATTGCAGCACGGTAGACTACAGCAAGATAAGACATCAAGGCACATCAATGTGCAGAGAAACTGAGAAATATCAGCAGAGTAGCACTAAGTAGCAGAAAGTCGAGTGGTTTCCGAAACCTTGCGCTGGCAAAAGAGATGAGTCACGAAGAGGAGAGCATGGCAGAACGCTTTTCTCCCTGCCGGTCATGCCAACGAGGGCAGCAGATAGCGCTGCGCTCAATGCCTTGCACACGGCGCCAAAGAAAGTTGCAGTCGCACTTTGGATAGCTGCAGGTAGTTTGATAGCCGCGCCCTTTCACAATGGTGTCGTTACATAAGTGGCGGTGGGCAGAAAAACAGGCACTATTAAGCCAGTCCAAGTCCTCCAACACCGATGTTGCACACGACTGCTCAAAAAATGAATAGCCATTAGCCGACCCCCCCTTAGCGAGGGAGTGAGCGCTGCTCATGGCTGAGGCCAAAGAATCGGTATCCCAGAAACGGCCATGTACTCCTGAGCTCGCTTCAGAATTGTTGTCGGAAAGAGGAGGGGTATCGCCGGATTCTGCAGAATGAGGGCACCGCATAGGTTCAAGCGTACTGTCGTCAGGGAGAAGCGTGGAGGCTTGTCCCCATACGTCTCGATTCGGCGGAGGGACCGTGCCATACACCGTTACGCGTACACGTTGAGCTCGCACTTTCTTCGCAGCGCAATAGTGCCGCCGATGAAACCGGGCGTGTGTAGGAACATCTCTAGGAAGTTGAGTGCCGAAGTGTTCCCTCGTACACGTGGACGCGAACCGTCTGCAACGCTTCGTCCGCGCTTGGTACCAATGTCCTTGGGCGGTTGTATCGCCGTCGAAAGTCGCCCCATAGGTTACGGGTGCAGGAAGGGACTCACGGTCAATCTCGTGCTCAGATTCACCAGCTTCAGAGACGGTCGTATCTTGTTGAGCTGTAGCAAGGGCGTTTGTAGCGTCCAGCGACGACCAGTAATTTGCAGACGCAAAGGCTGATCCAAAGATAGATTCGGTCTCAGACTCCTTGTCCTGGGAACAGCACTTGGGTAATTGGGTGGCAGCGGCGGCACTGGTACCGAGCTGCTGATGGCCAGCGTCCGGGGCAATTGTGACACCGCCGCACACAGGTGAGCCCGGCGGGGGCTCACAGGTGGAGACGGCCGGCGTATTGTGGGTCTCGGCAATAGAAGCTGGGTGCACCCGAATCTTTACGGGAGAGTTATCGTAGTCAAAATGTTGCTCCGCGGAGTCCCCGTGGGCCACTGCAGAGCCCGGCGCGTAGGGATTGTGGCACCATGGTAATGTTAAGGCAGCCTCACCGGTAGGGCTCTCCTGCTCGTTTACCGGTGCTTGTAGTGGTAGCTCATGCCCTACAGCCTCATCAGAATTTGCTGCAGGAGCATAGGCATGCGATTGGTCCGTCCCGTCCGTAGTCCAATCGTTGGTAGCGGGCATATACACATGTGGGAAGTACTCGAAGCCTTGGCTCACGTAGGCAGTCTGGCGCAGGCCTTCTTCCCCGTACGTTGCGAGTTGATTGTCTTCGTCCCATCGCGGGATGAACCAGTGTCCGCTAGGTGCTGTAGCATCATGGCGTGATGCCCAAGACTCCGAAAAAAAATAGACACTCAGAAAGTGTGCCCCCACCCCCCCCCCCACCCCCCCCCCCCCACCCAAGGAGCGGTCACTCGGGTGGTGTGCCCTCCGGGCCCCCCCGTTTACGAGGACAGTTGCACCGCCGCCTGGACCTCTGGCCCGGGTGGACCCCGGGGCAGGGAAGCGCTCGGCGCGCCCCGGGGCCCCTCCAACCGCCCGCCCCGTCACCGTGGGAGGCAGGTCCAGCCTAGAGCAGCACCACCCGTGCCAGTGCAATCAGGGAGTGCGGACCGCCCCCAGTCGTGTGTGGAGCTTGGCCACCCCCTGCCATCGGCAGTAGTGGGCGACCAGCGGCATGTCGGTAGACCTGGAGTTGGCGTGTCCAGGCCGACAACTCCCCCGGTGGGCTCAGTGTCAGGCTCCCCCAGCCTCCCCACCGGGGCCTGGAGCACCAGGCGACACACTTCCCCACACACACAGGCACGGCGGCATCTCCCTCCCGCGTGTGCCACCGCGGGGTACGGGGGCGGTCATCAGTCCGGTAGGCCTTGAGACCGGACAACCGTGAACCCGCCGGACCAGTTGTGACGCGCAGGGAAGGGCGATATCCGTGGTCCCGGAGGTCCGGATGAGGCCTTGACCCAACCCAACCCAACCCAACCCCCCCCCCCCAACCATAGTGCATATGCCTGACACGGATATTAGATCCATGATTCCCCACTTGATCCTCTAAGTATCTCTGAGTCCATTTCCGCTACCCAGCACTCGCACACTGCATGGGCATGGAACGTCTCAGCAGCTAGTGGGCTCCTCATTCCCATTGCCAATGCATTAAAACCAAATGAAGAGCACGGGGACAAAACTCATATCATAGTATCACTGCAAACAGTAATGAATGTGTACAACCAATCACTGCAGATCACACAATATCAAATAATACAATGTATGCACATGCGACACATGGGCTGGGGCCCTGGTTACACCCCTCCACTGAAATAAACGCCGTGGTGTACAATACTAGGCTTTGGTAGAGTGCTTCAGCAGAGATGTCCGGGCAGCCCATGTACAAACTGATCTGCTACCACGATACCTGTGGCCACCTGCATGCACCACCCCATAACGCACGGAGAGCCGAGAAGCGGGAGGCCCACAAAGCAAACAAAACACAGCGCCAAGGCCCAGGGCACCCGGGGCCGGAAACCAGAGAAAGCCAAAGACAACGGGGGTGGACGCAGGGAAAAAAAAAGGGAGACACCGAGCGGCAGCGACAAAACCAGCCAGACACAAAGGAAGGCGGGGGGGGGGGGGGACAAAGCACCAAGGAGCAGCCAACGGCCAAGCAGGAAAAAAAAAAGCGAGAGCGCACGAAGAGCCGAGAGGCGAAGGAAAAAAAAACGCAAAGCACAGCGCCAAGGCCCAAGGCACCCTGGGCTGGAAACCAAAGAAAGCGAGAGACAAGGGGGGCGCGGACAAGGAAGAAAAAAAACACAAGAAACGGAGCGGCCAAGCAAAGCAGAAAGGCAAAGCGGCCAAAGGAAAAGGTGAGGCGCACCAGAACGCGCCCGGGAGGCCGGCCCGCCTGACCCGGACAAGAAGAGCAAGCACACGCACACACGCGCGGGACCCGGGCGTGGCGTCCTGCGACCCGGAAGGGGCGGTGTCGGTGTCCACACAAAACAGCCCCGGTGCACCGGCCGAGTCCCCCGTCGAACGACAGACAGTCCGGGAAACCGGACGCTTCAGTGACCGGGTCCACACACGCCAACCACCGCAGCGCACGCAGCCCAAGACCAACGCCGGAGGGACCCGCCAGGGACAACCCCATTGCGGGGCCCCGAACGGGTACGACGCGGAGTGAGCCCAGCGCCCCTGCCTTGGCGGGGGCCAGCGGCAGGCACAAAGAGCCCGGTTCTCGGCCGGCCTCTGCGTGCCCCACGCAGCCGCCCAGTAAAGCCGGGAGCGCAAGCCCCCGGGGTGAAGAAAGGCACCACGGCGACAGGAAAACCGACCGGAGCACCGAGAGCGACCGGACCGGAAGAGGCGCGGCGCACCACGCGGGGCCACGAGGCACGTCAGAGAGGCACACTGCCGGCCACAACCAAGGCACACGGACAGGTGCCAAGCAGCGACGGCCGCCGGGGGCCACAAACCCGGAGAGCGCGCACAACACACAACGAACCACGGCACACGAACAGGTGCCAGGCAACAGCGAACCCAAACACCACAAACCCCTGCCAGGAGTGGCGGGGCGCAGCCAAAACCCGAGCCCGAGCACACACACCCACAACGCACACCCCAGCCAGGAGTGGCGGGGCGCAGCCGAAACCCGAGCCCAAACACACACACCCAGACCGCGCACCCATGCCAGGAGTGGCTGGGTGCAAGCGGAGCGCGCACACGAGCACACACACAGCCCAACACCCCAGCCAGGAGTGCCGGGGCGCAGCCGAAACCCGAGTCCAAACACACACACCCACACCGCGCACCTCGGCCAGGAGTGGCGGGGTGCAAGCGGAGCGCGCACACGAGCACACACACACCCCAACACCCCAGCCAGGATTTGCGGGGCGCAGCTGAAACCCGAGCCCAAACACACACACCCACACCGCGCACCCCAGCCAGGAGGGGCATGGTGCAAGCTGAGCGCGCACACGAGCACACACACAGCCCAACAGCCCAGCCAGGAGTGGCGGGGCGCAGCCAAAGCCCGAGCCCAAGCACACACACCCAAGCCGCACACCCCAGCCAGGAGAGGCGGGGTACAGGAGGAGCACGCACACCAGCACACACACACCCCAACACCCCGGCCAGGAGTGGCGGGGCGCAGCCGAAACCCGAGCCCAAACACACACACCCACACCGCAGACCCCAGCCAGGAGTGGCGGGCTACAAGGGGGGCACGCACACGAGCACACACACACCCCAACACCCCAGCCAGGAGTGGCGGGGCGCAGCCGAGACCCGAGCCCAAACACACACACCCACGGCGCGCACCCCAGCCAGGAGTGGCGGGGTGCAAGCAGAGCGCCCACAGCAGCACACACACAGCCCAACACCCCAGCCAGGAGTGGCGGGGCGCAGCCGAAGCCCGAGCCCAAACACACACACCCACACCGCGCACCCGTGCCAGGAGTGGCTGGGTGCAAGCAGAGCGCCCACACCAGCACACACACAGCCCAACACCCCAGCCAGGAGTGGCGGGGCGCAGCCGAAACCCGAGCCCAAACACACACACCCACACCGCGCACCCACGCCAGGAGTGGCTGGGTGCAAGCGGAGCGCGCACACGAGCAGACACACAGCCCAACAGCCCAGCCAAGAGTGGCGGGGCGCAGTCAAAGCCCGAGCCCAAGCACACACACCCAAGCCGCACACCCCAGCCAAGAGAGGCGGGGTACAGGAGGAGCACGCACACCAGCACACACACACCCCAACACCCCAGCCAGGAGTGGCGGGGCGCAGCCGAAGCCCGAGCGCAAACACACACACCCACACCGCACAGCCCAGCAAGGAGTGGCGGGGTACAAGGGGGGCACGCACACGAGCACACACACATCCCGTCACCCCAGCCAGGAGTGGCGGGGCGCAGCCGAAACCCGAGCCCAAACACACACACCAACGGCGCGCAGCCCAGCCAAGAGTGGCGGGGTGCAAGCAGAGCGCCCACACGAGCACACACACAGCCCAACAGCCCAGCCAGGAGTGGCGGGGCGCAGCCGAAACCCGAGCCCAAACACACACACCCACACCGCGCACCTGTGCCAGGAGTGGCTGGGTGCAAGCAGAGCGCGCAAATGAGCAAACACAGAGGCCAACACCCGAGCCAGGAGTGGCGGGGCGCAGCTGAAACCCGAGCCCAAACACCCACACCCACACCGCGCACCCCAGCCAGGAGTGGCAGGGTGCAAGCTGAGCGCGCACACGAGCACACACACAGCCCAACAGCCCAGCGAGGAGTGGCGGGGCGCAGCCAAAACCCGAGCCCAAGCACACACACCCAAGCCGCACACCCCGGTCAGGAGAGGCGGGGTACAGGAGGAGCACGCACACCAGCACACAGACACCCCAACACCCCAGCCAGGAGTGGCGGGGCGCAGCCGAAACCCGAGCCCAAACACACACACCCACACCGCACACCCCAGCCAGGAGTGGCGGGCTACAGGAGGAGCACGCACACGAGCACACACACACCCCAACACCCCAGCCAGGAGTGGCGGGCCGCAGCCGATACCCGAGCCCAAACACACACACCCACCGCGCGCACCCCAGCCAGAAGTGGCGGGGTGCAAGCAGAGCGCCCACACCAGCACACACAGAGCCCAACACCCCAGCCAGGAGTGGCGGGGCGCAGCCGAAACCCGAGCCCAAACACACACACCCACACCGCGCACCCGTGCCAGGAGTGGCTGGGTGCAAGCGGAGCGCGCACACGAGCATACACACAGCCCAACACCCCAGCCAGGAGTGGCGGGGGGCAGCCAAAACCCGAGCCCGAGCACACACACCCACGCCGCACGCCCCAGCGAGAAGGGGTGGGGTGCAAGCGGAGCGCGCACACAAGCAGACACAAACCCCGACACCCCAGCCAGGAGTGGCGGGGCGCAGCCGGAACCCGAACCCAACCACACACACCCACACCGCACACCCGAGCCAGGAGTGGCAGGGTACAAGCGGAGCGCACACACAAGCGCACACACACCCCAACACCCCAGCCAGGAGTGGCGGGGCGCAGCCGAAACCGGAACCCAACCACAACCCAAACCCAACACAAGCTCCACGCAACAGTAGAAAACCCAGTGTCCATAGCCCGGGCACTGAGGCAGCCGGTGCCATGCAGGTGACCCGGCCAAACAAGATCCGGAGACCGGGGGTAAGGCTGCATCCTAAGGCCTGCGCTGCTTTGGGACTCGAGGCGGAGCTTGCGACACCCAAGCACCTCGGAACCCCAGTACCAAGAACATGCATGCATGCCTTGGGAACGGGATACGCCAGGAAGTCCGGTGAACCCCTAGGGTTCCGCCCAAAGGAGGGGACGTGCGCAAGCACGGCAGCCCACCCTCCCGGCATGACAAGCAGTCACGCTGGCAGCGATCAGCCCTCCTGGTGTTGCCCGGGGCCGCTTTGTTGGGGGCCACCAGTCAGGTCTAGCGGGATGTAAGCCGCCTCCCCTCTTCACGCGCGGAACCTCTTCCTGTTCGTCACAGGGGCGACGCCAGGGGGAAACATGGGGCGCCTCTCCACGACCGAGTGCACCTACGTACCTACCTTTTCCCTATATTGCCCATGGGACACGTCATTCTTACAAAAATATTTCTTTCACTGTATTGGTTCGCGACGGTCCAGAAATATCCATCAAAATAATTATCATTTGATGCTTTTTGAAACCTGTCATTTTCCTACCTTTTCTGTCGTTTTTGACCCTGCAACTTGAGCCGCCTAAGTCAGGGAAGACACCATACATAGACCATAGTTGACTGTCAATTTTCGACTTTTTTCCCCCAACCCCTTCCTCCTGCGGATTAATGCCAACCTTTGACCCTAGCTCCTGAGGAGCCACGCCCCTAGCTTTTGAGGAGCAATGACCCTGGCTCGTAAGGAGCAAAATGCTTAACAAGACAACCGCCGCTCCCGAGAATCGCCGACCCTGGAGCTCGTACAGGGTCGGTGCTCCTGAGGAGCATTTATCAGGGTCGGTGCTCCTGAGGAGCAATACCAGGGTCCGTGCTCCTGAGGAGCCAGGGTCGGTGCTCCTGAGGTGCTGGCTCCTCAGGAGCAGGGTTGGCGATTCTCAGAAGCGGCCATCTCCCACCTACCTGAGATACCTCCTCCACTCTCTAAACCGCAAGTGGTTGTGCAAAATCCGCACGGCTGCGGACATTGCATAAACAAGCAACAAACATAAATTCTGACATGGCTAAGCCCTAAGTTTTACAACACGCCATCGAGCTTTTGGTTGACAGTACCCACTTTTTCCTCCCCCTCCGACCAATTTAAACACCGCTCTTCCATATGGGTGTTGACCGCTTTCAACTCCGGGGCCAAACAGAGTGCAAAAGTACGGTATGCCTATTTGTTTTGGACATCCAATCCGAGCTGCATCTCGCCCATGACTTCCTCGGAGAAACCTTCCGAGTTAAGAATCAAGTCGTCTAAGTTGGCAGGATGGGCGTCATAATGGGGTATTTCGAAACCTTGAGGTCGTTGATGTGTACCGCATCCTTAACATCCGGAGCAATGACGCCCTCAAGTCGGCTACTTACATCACTCCCATTGCTTCAGGAGTGCGAGTATACCTCTCGGATCTCCATGTTTTCTCGCAGTCCAAAGTCCACTTCCCTCATTATCGGACCAACCATAGTGCATATGCCTGACACGGATATTAGATCCATGATTCCCCACTTGATCCTCTAGGTATCTCCGAATCCATTTCCGCTACCGAGCGCTCGCACACTGCATGGGCATGGAACGTCTCAGCAGCTAGTGGGCTCCTCATTCCCATTGCCAATGCATGAAAGCCAAGTGAAGAGTACGGGGACGAAACTCATATCACAGTATCACTGCAAACAGTAATGAATGTGTACAACCAATCACTGCAGATCATACAATATCAAATAATACAATGTATGCACATGCGACACATGGGCTGGGGCCCCAGTTACACCCCTCCACTTAATCAAAAGCCGGGATGTACAACACTAGGCTTTGGTAGAGTGCTTCAGCAGAGATGTCCGGGCAGCCCATGTACAAACTGATCTGCTACCACGATACCTGTGGCCACCTGCATGCACCACCCCATAACACTGTGGGCTCCGGCACCACAGGCGCTCGCACCACACAGCCTGCCAGGGCACCCCTCACCTGCGCACAACCTGCTCCCCTAGGCCGGCACAAGATGGCCCGCACAACAGCAGGATGGCGGGCAACACGCGGCGCGCATAGGCACACACAGCAAGGCGCGCACACACCAGCTCCACTCACGCGCGACACAGAGCGCGGACACCAACTGAAGACCTCTGATCTAAATTCTTTTGTGACACGCACATGGGAGGATGGCGGGCCAGGATAGCGGGGCTCCAACGGCTGCACCAATGTTCAGCAGCAACAATGCTGCTCATAAAAAAAAGAGGAAGGCAAAAAAATCATCTTGTTTTCTCTGGGATTGTGGACCCCAGGACAGTGGATGCACAGGAGTGGCCAAAATGGATGCACACGACGATGAATGAGCAGAAGAAAACTGTGCACAACTGTCAAAAAAGACCTGAGATGGTCATGGTGAGAAGAGATGGTAGTAACAACGACAAGTGGTAGACCTGAACCCCGGAAATGGCCACTGCCAAGGGAAGGACACACAAGTGCGGACCGTGCCAGAAAGACTGCGCTGACTGGATAGACAGTGCTGTGGATCAAAGATGTGCAGTGCTGTGCTGACAGTATGATTGACGAATAGCGACAGTGCAACAAACAAAGGCAGGGCAGACAGATGGCCCCTCAGCCCCAAACTGGGGCTTTGGATTCCCTCCTCACTCTTCCTTCAACTCTGTCTCTCGCTTACAAAACGAATATATGCAAAAACACCCACAGACTGTCCCCAGACAAAACAGGGCAACCAGGAGTGCAGCTCCCTTGGACCCAGCAAGCAGGCAAAAGCAAAACACAGCTTTATGTTATCAAGGGCTTGCGCCCTCTCCAAGTGCCCCTGTGGGTCTTCTTCTGGGCACATCCTTGAGGTGCCGCAGAACTTGCGCCCTTGTGCGGCTACCCCTGGGACCAGGGCCATCCTGGCAGCTCTTGGGACGCGGATGCCGTCGGCGACGGCGTTGGAGACGCATATGTGTTAGCAGTAGGCAGGAGAGTAAAGGCTCCGGCGATGGCGACTCATCTGCGAGGTCGCTCGCGAGCGATAGGCCTGACAACATGATACAGACGACATCAATACGACAGAGTACTGACAGAACTACGACAGAGCACAGACAGAACTACGACAGAGTAAATAACGATTATTAAATAGCATGGTGATTGCATTTTACACATCGTGTATGCATGTGCTCTGTAAAGTATTCTGAGACTGGACTTCTGTGTGTTGCACAGGGTCTTTGTGACCATGTTGACTGTGGATTCACGGACAAGTTCAACAATTACGACGTGTATGAGCAGTGCATTGCTTTGAGGGCAAAGGTACAAGTGTGGTCTGGATTTTGAAATAAATTTCAGGTGCTTTGCAGCATTGAGCCTGTGCAGAAGCCTAGTGACTTATCAGTTGGTAGCATCCTCAGGTGCTTGCAGCGTGAATCTCTGACTTTCTGATCTAAGACTGAGTGCTGAGTACATCGTTTCGTAAATCCATGGTTAGCATCGGTGAACCTGAGCTGTTGAGGCTGCAGCTGTATGAGCCTCTCGAGCCCTGTGAAGGCAGCAGCGTTTAATCCACAAGAAAAAATGCCGCCGAACCTGTCTGCCGCTCGCATGCTAGTCAATGTGGAGAGGCTTTGCTGGGTTGATGAAAATGGAGTACGCATGAGTGGCAAGCCATCAGCCACACCGGTGACCACGTTGAGCGCTTGCATCAAGTAGAGGACGGCGTGACGGAGCTCTGTGAAGCCATGACTGCTGTCACGGACGCGCTGAGATCGGGACTGAACGCGGTTCAACAGGTGTTTGATCTGTTGAAAACCCACGATCATCACTTTGCAGGCATCGCTGTCGATCTGGAGACCATGAGAGGAGACACGGCGGCGCTAGGCAACGCCGTCACAGCTGCGCAGCTCGACATAGGTGACCTATGGCGTGATCATTGCGGCCTGCAAGAGGCCCACAACACCGCCTTGTTAACGGTGGAGCGCAGAGTCAACGGACTGCTGCAAGTGGCAGCGGCGGCGCGCCTACGGCGTTTGGAGGAGTCCTCAACGCGTGCGGAGGCGAGCATCAAGGGCTGCCACGCGGCCATCGAAGAAAGATGGAAAGGTAGACCACTCCTTTTGTAACTTGCTGCCAATCTAAAATAAATTAGCATTATTCTCCAAAAATGGAAAAAGGATGTCAAAACGTGTGTGTTCTTTGCACATATATCGTGTGTGTATGTTAACATGTATTCATATCTTTTGGGAGTCCGTTGGGTAGCACACGAGCAAAATAAGTTTCTCTTGAAAATGTAATAACAACCGATCAAGCAAACAACAAACAAAGCGAATCAACAATCAAGAGCAACAATCCCACATTGAGGCAATGCACTCCTCAGTCCGGCATAAGTGCATCTTTATTCTCTATGCCGTACCTGGTTGAACCTCGAGTCTTCCATATCAACACCAAGAGGCGCCCGCGCCTCATCTCCGGCCACATCCGGCCATTGTGTCGCCCCCACACATGGGCGAGGGTCACCTCCGCCTACATGTCTATGAAGAGATAAAGGAAGCAACAAAGAGAAATATATAACCATTGGGATACATCAACACCAATATTATGCATCCACTATTTGTATGCATGTGTGGAGAACATGCATGATTGAAAGAATGCATGCTTCGACCAAACCATTCCGCTCGTATGCTAAACCAATCACCAAACTCAGCACGCATGACACGGTACATGGCTAATAATGCGCATTGAATGAATGTACATGAATGAAATGCGCACAGCACTGAAATTCCGCTTGAAAATCTACATTCAGGTATCCGATAATTCTATTGTTAAAGCGACATTCAGAAATTAGTAAATCAGGACGATAATCTCACAAGATCCGATCAACATTAAATGTTTCGTGAAAAACTGAGACGTCGGCGATGGCGACAGGCCAGCTGTCCCAACAATAACAGACCACCGGCATTATCTACAGACAAGAATCAGAAAACAACATCGCAAATGAAACCAGAGTGCCCTAAACACTGTACCTGCAGCTTTTATAACTCTCCCCCAGACGACGCACCAAAGGGTAAGGATGTCTCAGGGGGCGCTCTGGTCAGGGGCACAGGGGGTATGCAAGCCATAAGCATTGCGCCCGGGCAAATCTGACAGCAGAGAAGATAGCAACACGACAGTCTGAAACAAATTCGCCTGCATAACAGGCTCTTGAGCCTCCCCCCATGCCAAGGGCAATCAAGGCAATTCACCGAAAGTTCTGCATCTCTTGCAGACTTTGAGAGTCCTCCAGCTCCCACCCCAGGGGGTTCAGAACACCAGTCTCCAGACACGTAGTCCTCCCTGAAATTTCTGGAATCGTCTGCCTTGGAATCCTTGCAACTAAAAGTCTTAGGCAAGCCGACAACCAACGGCAGCAGTTACCAGTGCAACTGCAGAGGGAATAACAGGAAACAGAAAAATCATGAGGGCTCATGCCCCAGTACGAACCTCTGGTGAAAATCTTAGGCACAGGGGTACCCGAGGGCTGCAAGCACTGCAAAACGACTGTCTGCGAAATCTGCGAAATCTGCCTTGCAAAAACACATCATCATGTAAGGGCTCTGCATTCTGGAGACCTCAGAAGGGTTACAAACTCCAGTAGGCTTTTGGATATCTGGCAAATGCAAAGTGAACACAGAAGTACCTGTCACAAAAGAACAGACCAACGAAGCACAGCCTGGAGACAGTCGTGCAGCCCTGCCTTGAATGAACAGAAAAATGACTTGACATCGTACTCCAACTGAGCATGAACATCAGAGGAACAAACAGCAATCTGCGCTCAATCGATCCGTCAGACTGAAAGAAACGTCACCCTTTATGTCCTCAGGGTGAACCTGCAGCACCCTGTGGCAAAGCATGCTCTGGGACTGGTTCTCGAGCAACACACCTCACATCCATCGGACGCGTGCAGCACAGAAGTCAAATACACACTGAAGTCTGCATACAGCAAGTGAAGAAGGTCAGACACCAGAGGAGGACCACTAACCTTGAACAGGCTAGCTTCACCAATGATACACCCATAGTCGGAATCCTGACACCAGTATACCGAGGCAAAATCAGAATTCAGCCCTGCTTACATTTGTATGCAATTTACACAAACGCATCGACTCATACGACACAGGCTGGCTGCCCGGCCTGTCAAACACCATACACGACAGACATAAACAAAACAAGGCGCATGGTACACTCAGTAAACATCCCTTCACAGTACATCTAGTATATTCCTGTTAAATGACAAGCAAAGCACACCCTGCTCTTAAAAGACTTAGACAGCGGCACTACAAACACAGCTGGTAGAAACAGGTGAATCAAGGGTGCCTTGGTGGGTTCCCTTTTACATTTGCAAAACAAGTCATGTGCCATCTAAGTCAGTCCCAAAGGACCATTATTGACGGCCGTCATGACTCGCTTTCAGGCGGTCTGGCATAGCTCACACCACAAAAAAAAACAAGAAGGTATCACAGGGGGCAGGGACCCGAAACAACCTGAAAACAGCACGTTGGATATATGACTTAATGGTCATTCACCCCCCAGGTGCAGTGGTGATCAATCACTGCTGGGCAAAGGGTATTCTTCTCACTGGCTGTCTGATATGCTGGTTTTGAATCCCCAACTTGGCTACCCTTGCTCCTCCCTTCCTTCGTGATCCCGGACCTGCAGAAGGCATTCTAGGGTAATGACAGCAGCTAGGGCTTGGTCTTGTGCGTCGCGTACCTCATGGGCCTATACTGTCGCACAGACAGATTACATCCAGCCCTTAGCTCTGGGTATGACAGGGGATGACAGTGTCGATAAACCATTGCGGTTTCAGACCTGTACGCACACCTGCTACGCCTGCGATAACTGGCAACTCAGAGGTACTCATGGATTTAACTTGAGAAGGTTACCAAATTCATCGAGGGTCAAGGACAGTCCTAACAGACTTACAATCCTGGATATCTCAACTCGCCCAGTGACCTTGGGGAGTCCTATAAGACTTACACCTCTGGCTATCTCGACCCTGTCCAGAGGTAATTGTTCAGCGAGTGACCAGAATAGTCTCGTCAGACTTACACTTCTGGCTATCTCGACCAATGTCCAGACCTGATCCCCGCACCTTGCATCCATCAGAGGTCTCCACGACTTGAGTTGTGCAGTTTTGGGTACGGACGGGGATACTGTAAAATTGTTATCATGCTCATTGCATCTGGGAGCCCAAGGTATCGGTATCCCACGGCGGCTGCAGCAGGGAAAACCCAGAGGTGAACGCTTAACATGGGTTTCGGCGGGTGTCCTCCGTAACCAACCAGAGGTGATAGCTTAACATGGATGGTTGTCGGGGTACCTCAGCGTACACGATACCGAAAGGAGATTAACGTTTGTTCAACCTGAACAAACAAGGCATGACTTCAAGAAGAAATCAGGCTGTGTCCCTGGCCACCAATTGAAGAAGGTGGTGTCCTGCAAAAGACTGTGTCTTGACTACCAAGTACAAACAAAGTACCACTGACAGTCAATTCAGTGGACCCGTGACAGACAATTCAGGACTGTCCTGTACACGTCACTTACCTGGATTACGGAGAGACATATGCCCAGGGTGTCAAAAAGTACCAGCGAAGAATCAGACAGAGCAGTAACTAGGGAATGAACTAGGAAGAAGGAAACTGCTCTGCACGGTAGACAGGGTCAACCTCCATATAACAGAACCAGAAATCGGGTTGCACATGTGGTCTGGGCCCACAACCGTGATGAAAACATGCAGACAAACAAAGCTGCAAACCTCACTGTCCTCAACAGGGACAGGTCTGAGTCCCTGCAGTGAGCAAAGAGAAAAGAGCGTGTAGGAAAGTGACTCATTTTCAGGAGAGAGAAAAACTATGGGCTATTCGTCCGGTAAAATGCAATCGTACTCAGCAAAATATCTTGTGGTCAAATCCTGGGCGTCAGGACGTCAGGCCTGGGACATCCAAACAGGATACAAATGCACAGCAACTGCCACTTCTCACAGTCGCGCCAAGCCCCAATCCTGCTTTGATGAGGCACTCATAGTGGGGCTGCACCGAAAACACCCACTGAACAGCAAACACGAGTACAGCACAAGACATGCTGGCCTGGGCGTTATTGAACAGCCAACGCCTAGTAGTAAGGTTCTTCACGCATCAAACAGGAGGTACAGCCTGGACATTGGTTCAGGACAAGCAATCCTGGACACGTTCACCACAAATGAGGTTCAGACAACACAGGATCCCCCATTTGGACAAAACAGCAGCAGTTTCCCCCCCCCGCATTCTGAAAGAGATGAGGGGGCTGTCCTGAAGCCAACGCTTTGGACAAACTTGGGCGCCGCTTCTGCCTATTTTGTAGTACCTGTAGACCTAAAGCCATGCCCACCATATCGTATTGACCTGAAGCTAGCAATAAGTGAGCACAATGTACATCACACTCCTCTGAATCCCAGTAAGCATTATCCAGAGTACGCTTTCACTCAAACACATTACTCTGTGTTAGGAAACAAAGAGGTAACTGCGAAAGAAGAAAGGTTGGTCACTTCAGTCTATGACGAAGATAGCAAAGAAGACTGGCTATACGGAGCTCCCACTTCCATACAGGAAGGGTCCACTTGCCAAAGGTGGAGAAAAAAAAATAGAAAAGCAGCAGGACAGTAGTCCATACCTCATACACATGACAGAATAACATATATGCAGGCTAAGGCAGAGCCACGACGAGACAAGCGTAAGCCATAACCAGTCAACTACACCACATAAAGCAGAGAGGGGCTGGTTTTCTCACTCTGTACCAGCAACTCGAGGTGATGTTCCCCAAACCATGGGGCGTGGTGCCATGAAGCCTACATGTGAGACACAAGACCACAGGCAGTGAGCATAACCACGGGGGTACCCTGCAGGGGAAGGCACTTCCCGCTGGTGCTGTATCTTTCAGAAATGTGGGAGTTCTCAACTCCTCCCTCACCGAACGCAATCGCCTGCCTGTAATAGCACAACAAGAAGAACATTGCCGAATGGCCGATCTTAGTCTCATTCACCATCAGTTTGGCGAAGGTGTCAGGGTCGTCAGCCAAACCCAGTGGGTCGTAAGTCTCTCCCGGGTCAGCCTGGCTGGCATCGCAGGCGTCACTGTAACCCCTCAGCGACACTAAGCATGCCAAAAAGAGTCTTTGAAAGAGGGCATCAGCATACACTGTACCCCACCACAGAAAGCTCTGAAGAGCTTACTTCACTGCAACACTGTCAAGTGTCCTAAAGCCTTACAGCAATACCAGCTCCGGGTTGCAGAAACATTGCGCTGCAGAATAGCTGCAGTTAGTACCAGCACTGCTTATATGTAAATGCGAACTTTCTGAAGGTCCTACACACAACTTCCTACACAATCTTAGACAGCACTACCCAAAAGAGTAGGGGGCAAGGCGCCACAGTCTAGTAAGAGTAAATAAAGCAGAGTAATTAGGCATACTAAGCTAGAGGAGGGTTCAGGCCTCTAGGTCCTTCGGGCAGTACGTGTATTAGAGAACTGCGTAAAATGCGTAAAATTAAACACAGAAAGAGGAGTAGCATGGGTGGTAGGGTCAGGCAAACCATGGTGGGCAGATCCTCCAAGGGCTATCAAGGCCCCCACAACGACCGCTTCCCACCTCTGAGTTCGGATGTCTCCGCGAACAAATCGGGAAAACAAACTACAGATAGGCAAAGCTAAAACATGCCGTAGCAAGGCCGGTTTGTAGTGCCACCAAAGCTGCGGTGCACCACACATGACCTACACACCACAAATAACCATGTCTAACAAACGCCCTGCCAATAGTGGCAACGACGCCCACGTCTGCAAAGCTCAGTTCCGACCGAGCAACATGTAACGTCATTGAGCTCTCAGGACTGGGTTAGCAAGCGCACTCTTGCTGTTTTATGGATAGCGCCCAAGTGAAGCGCTGGAGTAGGACAGAGGGCCAGATCAGGCGTGCATGCATCGCAGCATCTATGTAGCCGTGTGTGGTGCAAAAGCAAATTTTTCTTTTCCCCCTTTATTTTGTTTTCCCGACTGCCCGGCATCTGGGCTAAAACTGCCTGACGCAAAAGCTTCTTTAGACCTATCCAAATATGGTCAAACGAGATAGGGCAAAAGGGCCCAACAAATTTTTCTGAACCACAATCTGCTTCATGCAGGTAGGAAAACATGTGTACCCACGGGGATATCAACCACACCAAAGCATAAACAGCCGGCACACGAGAGCCAGGGGTATAGAGGACCGAGGACATATCATCACGCTCCGCCTTCATATCAGCGCACATCTTGTCAAAAGATGAGGGGGAGGTGAGCCGGCACTTGCATTCAACCCGCCATGTTACGGGAGCGCACAGAGGGCAAACTGTGTTACTTTTGGATGAACCAGTGGTGGATCCTGTGTAGAGGGCCATGTCTGAGCCATGTCTGCCAGTGGCATCAACAATCGTTCCGCGAACCTGGGCCTGCACACGAATTTGTTCGTAGGTTGTATTCCCAACCGTTGCCCAGTTGCAGAACACGCCACCTGCAAAGAAGTCTGGTACCACCAGCTGGCGGCTCGGAAACACTTCATAACTTGCTCCAATACCCTGCGACACATGTCTTTTGAAGCGAGAACACAGATGCAACATGTACCATTTTTCATGTGTACACTGGGGCTGCATCTTGTCCTTCTAGGTCTGCACTGAAAATAAACTGACGTCAGACAACAGGCAACAGACATTACGCAGTTCTGCCAGTTGTACGCCGTGGTGCCACAGCCCGGGCCAGCCTCCGCCTCCGGAGGGGACCCAGTGCCATCGTCTCGCCCTGGGGCGCCTTCGCGGGCTATAGGCGTTCGGACACCCTCCAGCCAGGTCGGGGGTCTGGACACTGGTGCCACACCAGGGGGGTGTCGCCGGGGCTGGTACCGCAGTGGTGAACTCCGAGTCAGTCGAGTCATAGGACGTGCACTGATAACCCATCTGCTCTGAGGAAACTGTAGTACTGGCTCCGCTTCCAGTTTAGTCATACTGGCCCGCTGAATAGTGCTCAGTTCCAAGATGCCAGGGGACGTTGACTGGACACAGGCCGACCGCCTTCAGAGGTGTCGTAATTGGTGTATGGCCACTGGCTTTGCACTAGCCCTACTCTCAGTGCTTCAGTGAGTAATCGCAACCCTATCTACTCAGTCCACTCAGTCAGTTCAATCCCGACTGCCCAGGACATGCGGTACCTGATGGTGGAGCGGCGGCCTTCAACGTGTGTATGCGCGTCTATCCTCTTGTGTCCACACCTTTGGATCTGAGACGTGGCCCAGTACGTGTCCCAGGGTGCCCACTGTTGGCGTCCCATGGGGTCAGGCACTCAAGCCACAGGGGCAGGGCGCAAGATGGGAGCGCCCTTGTCTTCACACGATTGGCTCCACGAGTCAGAGCAAGAAAAAAAAACCGTAGCACAGCCAATGAGGGACCCAGGAACCTGAGGCAAAGAACGAATGCAAACACCAATCGAGGTTCTGAGGCAGTATTTGAAACACGCGCCAACAGACTGTGTGGCATCGTTGCTAAAGCAGCCACAGAACCAGCAGCAAGGCTGCTAGTATGGCTCCCCCTCAATCAGAAACCCAGTCAGAAAGACAGGGGAGTCAGTTAACAACAAAGCTGTAAATGCTGCTCACAGAGAGGACCTCCTCCTATTCTTGATGACCAGTAAACGGAAGGAATAAATCTGGGAGGATCAGGCCTAATCCAGACAAACAGGGAACGCTCAGCCAAACAGAGAATAGCCCTGGTAGCCGGAAGTTACATTTGCACCAGCAATCTTGATTGCCACAGGCAACCACTCAGCAATTTCATTCGTGTGCATGTCCCACGCAAAGGGGAATTCAGGTCCCGGCTGCTGCAGCCAGCGGCGCCAGGCCCCGTAAGCACATCCGGTATATGTATGGCCTTTCAATCAGAACCCAACTACCAATGTCAATCGGTCCAAATCACTCACACGTGAAACACCCTCGTTCAACCGGAGGAAGTGGTCTGGCGCAGGCGTGGGATCCTTTTCGGGCCTTAAATTCGGACCTTGGGGTTAAGGGCCATAGACTCAATCCTGGGACAGACCGTCAATGTGATAAGAATGCTCCAATTTCTCAGCATTAGCAACCCACAGTGCTCAAGACATCAACCGGGAATGAAGAGGGAGTGAACACTGTCAACACTTGGTGACCTCAAAGAGGTAATGGACATCTGACCGAATACGTCCCCAGAGTCAATTCCTGGACAGGGATTTCTGGATTCCTGGACAGACCGGGGTTTCTGCAACGCAACCATGGTACTGTTACAACAAACTGCAATTCCAGGGTCTTACGGCTTCCGGCACATCGCAATTGTGCTGGTTCCCTGGTTCTCAGATGGCCACCAAATCTTGCGCTGTTCAACACCCGTAGCATGCCATTTGTCAGGCGCGCACGCTCCGCGAACACACACCAATAACTGCTATATACAACAAGAAATAATGGTTGTGGTATGGCGACGGCAGTGTATTCTCCTTGTCTTTACACCAACAACTAACGGCCCTGCACTACACTTGCAGTGCACTGAAATTTTCTGTGAGAGTAAACAAACCCAAACCAGGGTGACTACCCAGAAGGGTAGCAAATCCCAGAGAGAAACTGAGAATGAGAGTAACTGTATGTAACCGCTGCATAGTGGTTGATCTTTGTGTTAACTGCGAAGCCTGTAGCCTTGATGCCCCAGGGGTCGTAACGCCCGACACTGCCCCTGATATCTCCGAACCCACATAACCCTCTTCGGACCCATATCCAGCCTCTGGGAGCGACGTATGCGAAGCACTTGTAAGTCCAGTGAACTCCATGGTGGAATATGAAGAGTACGAAAACCCGGTGTACAAAAATGGAGCAGACATAGAATCTCAATGCGCATTCATCGCACATAATGACACAACGTGAAATCATTCGAAATAATTTAAATAAATCCGATTGGGAAATCACGAAAGACAAATGCGACTCGACGCGCGCTCACAGGCGACATCTGGCGGCGAACGGAAAACATGAAACTGAACGGAAAATTTACTGCACTAATGTACATCTGAGAATCATTGAAATTCTGATCACATCAGTGTATAATTGAGTGCTGTCACTGCTGCCGTTACACTCCTCCTCTGAAAACATACGCCAGTATGTCAGGCTGGGTCAAGTTTGAGGTTTGAGGTTTGATTTTGCGGGTACTAGACGCCTTTCGGCCCCGGGGGGCCACCTGGTCGGGCCAGGTGATATCCTCCCCACCGGGTCCTAGTGGGGGGCCCTCCAAGACGCACCTCCTGCCTGGTGGCGGAGTCCCCCGGGTTCACAGAGCTCGGAGCCCCGTCCTTCCCCGGCGTCCCCGTTTCGCCACTCCCCGGTCAGTGCATCAATTCGCAGCCGTGGCCGCGGGCGCTTACCCACTGCGTCGCCCCCCTAATGCGTGGTCGCCCGGGGCACCGGCGCCGCCGGGCCCGTGCTACTGGCTTGTCGCCAGTGGGACCCCCTTGGGCTGGCGCGGTGGCTGCCTAGCCTAGGGGTTGGGGCGTGGCGCTGTGCGTCACTACTGCCTTGGCGGGTGCAGTGTCCCGTCTGTGTGTGCGCGGCGCTCGCGGCCGGTTCGGGGGGGTTCGGGCCGGTACCTGGTGTTGTGTTTCCCCTTCTTCCCCCTTCCCGCCCCGCGTATCCCGCGTTGCGTGTGGCGGGCCGTCCCGTCCGGGTGTCCCTTACCCTCGCTCGCTGGTACGCCATTCCAGGTGGTCTGTGCGTTCCGCGCGCTCGGTCCGGTTGCCCTTCTGGTGGTCCCCGCGTGTCCTTTTCGTGTGTGTGCGCTCGCGCTCTCGCGGTGTCCGCTCCCCGCTGGGTGGTGTGGCGCGCGCATCTCGCGTGGTCCCGGCACTGGGCGCTGGTAGGGCCGTTCCATGTGGTCCGTGCCCCTCCGCGTGTCCTGCCCCGGTCCCGTGCTCCGTCTGGCGTGCTTGGGGGGGGGCGGTCCGGTCCCGGTTCCCCCCTACTTGGCTTGGGGTTGCGGGGGCGGCGGCTGGGCGTCCCCGGGGGGGTGCCCTCGTCCGCGGGAGTCTCTTACGCCGCTGAGGGGTGTCGTCGGCTATGTATCCTGCCTTGAGGGTGGGGCTGTGCGCCGTCCACGCGCAGTCCACGCGCACGGGGTCGGGACTGGGGAGGGGGCTGGGTGGGGTGCGTTGGATCGCCGACTGACGTGCACTGGGGTAAGAGGCGGGCAGTAGCACCACCGGGTCGCCGACTGACTGTAGGGCGGGGGGTCGCTCTGTCTCTTTCCGTCCCTCTGCCTTCCCTGGGCAGGCAACAAAGCGGGCGTCACTGGCGTTGCGCCGTCCATGGGGGGCGTGGCCCCCCATACCACTCCGGTTCGTGTTCACCCAGCCTCTCCGGGTACGATCTGTGCGGCGTCCCTGTGCGCAGGCGTGGGCCCGTTTGTTCTTCGCGGCCCCCTTGTGGGCCGGCGGCCGGAGCGGGGGGGGCGGGTCACACTCCGGCCCCCCTCTCGGGTGGGGGGGCCCATTCCCCTTGCCTCGGGGGGGGTGTCGCGCTGCGGCCTCCCCGCTCTCGTTCCGGGCGGCGGCCTGTGGTACCCCTTTCTGGCCCTCCCCTCCGGCGCGCGCGTGCGGTCGGGGCTGACGTGCCGCCCCGGGGCGGGGGGGGGTGAGGGGCGGCCCGTGGACCGCTCCCCTGGGGGCCCCGGCTGACCTGCAAACCCCCCCTCCTTCCCCTCGGAGTGGGCTGTGGTCACGGGAGGGTCATGTGGGGCGCGGCCTCCTTCGTGCTCCGTTGTGCGCGTTGCTCCGGCACGCCGGTTTGGGTCCGTGGGGGCAGGTCCAGCCGCCGCCGCCCTTACCGTGTCGCCGTTCCTCCTGTGGGTGGGGGCGCCCCCCCGGCCCTGGGGGGGCGGAGGGCCGCGCCTGTGGCTCCCCAGCTGGGGTGGGTGCGGGGGGGGGGGGGGGGGGCCACCCCGCCTGCTCCCGGGCCTGTGTGGGAGGGGGGGGGGGGGGAGTGGGGGGGGGTCCTCCGGTTCCCTGGCGATGCCCCCTGTCGGCCAAAAAAAAAAAAAAAAAAAAAAAAAAAAAAAAAAGGGGGGGGGGGGGCGGCTTGGCGGTCCCAGCCCCGGGGGCCAGCCATCGGCCAGGGGGGTCGCGCCCTTCCCCCGCCCCCCTCTACCGAGTGCCGGATCCTCCCGCAGTCCCTCCCTGGGGCCCCTCATTTCCCGGCCGTTGCCGCGCGGCGCTGGCCGGCCGGGGGTGGCCGTGAGGGTCAGCGGTCAGTGGTTAGCGGGTTGCGGGGCCGCCTTCCCTGGGTAGGTAACAAAGCGGGCGTCCCTTGGCGTCGTGCTGTCCATGGGGGGCGTGGCCACCCATACCATTCCGGTTCGCGCCCACCCGGCTTCTCTGGGCACGATCTGCGCGGCGTCCCGGTGCGCAGGCGCGGGCCCACTTGCTCTTCGCGGCCCCCATTGGAGCCGGCGGCTGGGGCGTCGGGGCGGGTCACACTCCGGCTCCCCTCTCGGGCGGGGGGGTCCGTCCCTTCAGCCTCGGGGGGTGGGGGCCGGGGCCCCTGCGGCCGGCGGGCCGGCGGGGGGGCGGGGGGGGGGGGGGGGGTGTCGCGCCGCGGCCTCCCTGCTCTCGTTCCAGGCGGCGGCCTGTGGTACTCCTTCCCGGCTCTCTCCGTGTCGCCGGTGCTCTCCCTTCCGGCGCGCGCTTGCGGTCGGGGCTGAAGTGCCGCCCCGTGGTGGGGGGGGTGAGGGGCGGCCCGTGGACCGCCCCCCTGGGGGCCTCATCTGACTTGACACCCTCCCTCCGTCACCTCGGAGCGGGCTGTGGTTACGGGAGGGTCATGTGGGGCGCGGCCTCCTTCCTGCTCCGTCGTGCACGTTGGGGGGGGGCGGGGGCGGCATGGCGGCCCCGGTCCCGGGGGCCAGCCCCTACCGAGAGCTGGATGCCCGCGCAGGCCCTCGCCGGGGCCCTCTCCTCCCCGGCCGTTGCCGCGCGGCGCCGGCCGGCCGGGGGTGGCTGATGGTTAGCGGCCAGTGGTTAGCAGGTTGCGGGGCAGCCGGTTCCTCCCCGCGCTTGGCGCCCCCGCACTCCCTCCCGCGGGTGGCGGCGCATCCCCGCACGTCGTGCCGTACCGTGGGGGGGGCGTGGGTCAGGGGGCCCATCCCCCCCTCCCGTGCCCGCCGTCTGGGCCTTCACTTGCGCCGCCGCTTGTGTGGGGGCTGGGGCTGCGGCGGCGGCGGGTTGTGCCGGCGGTAGCGCCAGTGGGCGAGGGCGCTACGCAGAGCCCGGGGGAGCCAGTTGTTGGCGTCCGCATCCGTGATGCGGAGCACCGCCCCCCCCTCCAGGAAGGCCGGCCACGTCGGCTCCCTGTCGGGCCACGCCGCCCGGATCACTGACCTGAGGACCCTCTCGTGGTCCCCTGGTGCCGCCCACCCCCCCGGGGGTGCCTCCCGGTGTCCTCCGTCCCTCCGGAGGAGCACGGCATCGAAGGGCCGGTTCCGCGACCTCCTGGAGGTCCCCTGGTTGGCCCAGCACAACCACCCGTACACTTCCCCCACCAGAGGGAGGGTCTCCCCCCCCAGCGGGTCCGGGACTGCGCCCCAGTCCACGTTCCACGGCCGGCTCTCCTCCGCCCCCTGTGCCGGCCCCCCTCGCTGCTCCTGCACCTGCGGCGCCGATGCCACGCCCCGTCCCCCCTCCGCCGAGGCCACCCGCGCCGGCTCCGCCCTCGGCGCGGGGGGGGCTTGCTGGTGCTGGTGTCGTGGGGGTTGGGGGGGGATGAGCTCGCCGGCGTCAGGGTCGATGTTGTAGAGGTGGTGGTGGTGGTGGTGGTGGTGGTGGTAGGTGTGGTGTGCCGGCATCTGTTGGATGCCGGGGGGGATGCACCTCACCGGCTGCACTTCAGGCTTCAGGCTGGGTCAAGTAAAGTGAACGAAACGGCGAAAGTGACCAAAAACTGACAAATCTATGCCAAAATGTGTGAAAATGAGCTGAATTGAGCAAAATTGTGCTGAGATCTGTGCTTCGCGATGGCCATCGACTTGAATGAAACGCATGGGTACCTCAGGGCACACAGAAAAAGCTTCGTTCAAGCTCGAAAATTCCAAAATTGAAAGTCTGAGTGAAGAATGTACATGATGATCCATGATCCATGATGCATGATGCAATCAGGATCCGACATCCCACTGCCAGAAAACAGAAAACGAGCGTCGCCATGTCGTTGAGCATCAAAAAAATAGGGTATCCCTTCATGGAGTCCAATATGTGTGAAACTGGCTGGTGTCATTTGCAGTCATGAGACCAGATGCCAGATTATGGTACAAAATGTGCCTGAATTGAGACCAAATTCAGTGAATCGCGCATGGATTCAGGGTGGCGAAACTCACCGCAAGCCAAAAGAGGTCCAACTCAATGTCGATAGACACTGTGTGTAGTGTTGAACGGAAATCCAGTTCTCATTCATAGCCAATCCAGGTCAAATCCTCATGATGATGATGAATCCCATGATGGAAATCCAATCATTTAAAGTAATGATAGCCAAGAAAACCCAGTGAGGGCTACCCCACTGTCAGTATTGTTCCCAGGGCTTCATGTTTAATCCAGTATGAGCCAGAACTGGTAATTGACTCGTTATAGTCCCAGAATGTATAAGCATCCAATGCTTGGTACTGGGAATTTGCCAAAATTGAGCTGATTCTGAGGGGGATTCGAACACAATCCACAGATGAACAGCGAGTCGACACAAGTAAGAACACCATCGTCGTCACTTGGTCTATATAAGCCCTTTGACAGTGATCGTTTGAAAGAGAAACCAACTGTCCCAATGTAAGAGCTGATGGAAATCACATTCTGAGCAGATCCGTCAAACACATAAAATGGATCAGACTCAGTCATGTGCCAGAATCTCTGTAATGAGCACGAACTCGAACGAGTCCTTCCCAAGGCGATTAGAGGGGTCCAGCCGACAGCAAAAGGCGATAGTGTCGTCGTGGTTGAGGATAAAGGCCTCTCGGAACTTCCGATTGGAATTATCTGAGATGAAGCACATGATTCACATGATGGCCATGATGAGAATGATGGATGGAATGACCAGGATGACCCCAGAATGTCCCATCATCTGTCCATCGAACCACACAGACGATGCGTCAGGACTGTTTTGTCCCCATGCCAAGGGTATATGTCGACCGTAAACCTCTTCGAAAGTTTCGGCGACCCAAATTCTGATCAGATCTTGTCAGAGATGGATGATGCCACAATTGGAGCTTCTTCTTGTGCTTGTAAGTCTTCCTTGGTGACACAATCTTTGATCAGCGAGAGCTCTTTGTCAATCTCAGGGTGTTTCTTCAGGAACTTCATGAAAGTATCCGTATACCCATGGATAAAACTTGAAGCTGGCTCCCATTTGTCTTCTTCTGGACCGAATCCTTTCCATCTGCACAGAAAGTACCACTTGCCTCGAGCATTCTTCTTGTACTCAAGAATCTTCTCCAACTCGAAACTGCTTGTGACCATCTTCCTGTCGCTCAGGTACTTCGAAGTCCAATAGAGAGGCTTGAACCTTCCTTTGGGGCAGGGTACTTCGGCCTTCAAACGATCTCGATGTACTTCTTGATGCCTGCCTGGCTCAATCTCAATGTTGAATGTAGTCTCACTTAGTTGACTTTTGACTTGGAATGGGCCATCCCATAAAGGTAACAATTTGTTGTCGTCCTTCAGGGTCTCGTCTGACTTACGAAGCCAAACTTGCTGGCCTTTCTCGAAGGGTTTTCCTTGCGTTCTTGATTTATTTTTGAAATTCAACCAATCTGCTGGACTTTCCACTTTGGCTTGGATCCACTTGGACTCTAGATCCTTGATCCTTTCAAACCATTGCGATGCGTCGTAGCACTGCCTTGGATGATGCATCACTGGTCCAGGACCCATCTTCTCGCGACCAAAAACCAGCTCATTCGGACTTAATCCAGTGTAATTCTTGGTGCGATGGTATCTTCTCAAGACACAGTAAATTGCCTCCAACCAATTGTAGTCTTTTTCAGTCGCCAGGAATTTTCTCAGAATGGAGATAAGAATCCTTCCAGCGCGTTCAGCAGGGAGAGCTCGATGGTCGTAGACTCGGGCACGAAGGTGATGAACTCCCTATAGGGCACACATGTTCTCCCACCAAGTCCCAATGAACTCTTTCCCACTGTCCGTCAGAATTTCACTGGGCACATCCCAGTTACTCATCCACTGACTTGCAGTCCACTTGGCAGCCATTTCAGAGGTGAGATGCTTCGTGTTGCAAGGGAGGACTTGGATGTAGCCACTGTGGCGGTCCTGAATTAACAAAAAACCATCGATGGGCTTCCTCGTGTAGAGACATTCCTCTTGGATTAGTCCCAACTCGAAGACATCCGCCGTCACCTTGTCGAACAACCTCTCAGGAATTGGTAATCCCTTCAGTAGTCCTTCTGCCTTTTGATTCTTGGGGATGGTCGCCTGACATTGCTTGCATCCTTTGGCAACTCGTTCACAGGCACCCTTGAGGTCCCTTGTGTACACTCTGTGGCGTAGCTCCTGCTCCAGCACACGAGAATGTGTGTGGGCTGTCTCATTCCGATGCCAATGTTTGACATATTGGTCAATCAGACAATCAGGAACACAAATCCGTCCTTGTCAAAATAACTTGTCGCCTTGGATTTTGAAATCAGACGTCTCTTCAGAGTCGTAAGGCTTGTCCCCTTTCAACTTGTGGTATACAGACCCAAAGAACCTGTCCTCCTTGTACATCTTCGTCGAATCCACATAGGGGAAGGAAGTTTCCTTGTCCTTTTGTTGTGGAGGGAGTGTGGATTTCGCTTTGGATCTCGTCAGGGGAAACACATTCAGGAGTGGCAGCGACGACTCAGAGTCAGAGTTAACCCTTTCAGTCTGATCTGCCTTGGTAATCTCCTTGCATCTGACCAAATCCACCTTCATCCGATTTTTAATCGAACATTGGAGACAATGTTTCTTGATCAGTGCTTGTTCCTCCTTGTCGAACTCGATCACTTCAGCTTTATCCGTCGCTGTCCCATGAAAACTCACTTCAGAGTAAGCCTCAGAGGCTGGGTAGGCCCAGCGACTCAGGGCGTCCGCCACTGTGTTGTAGCGACCCGGAATGTAAGTCACATGGAGGTCAAATCTGCTGAGAGTTTCATGCCAACGGCCTCTTCTCCCAGCTGGTCCACCAGGGGTATCCACATGTTCTGTCCTCCAGCTCTCCAGTGACTTGTGGTCAGTCAAAACCTCAACGCGATGGCCCAAGATCCAACCTTCATAGCGCCGTAAGGCACAAAGGATTGCGTAGGCTTCTTGTTCCCTTGGACTCCAATTTCGCTGCCTTGTTGTAAGCTTGCGAGACCAGAAAGCCAGAGGATGATGGTGACCTTCGTCGTCGACTTGTTCGATCGTAGCACCAATGGCGTAACGACTGGCGTCTGTACGAATATAAAAAGGTCTTCCATCCAACCACGGAGTCTTTAATGTAACCACATTTGCCAGTGCTTCCTTGAGACCAGTAAAGGCTTCTTCACATTCTGGCGTCCACTTGAGCTTGACTTGAAATCCCTTCTTTCCTTCTATTTTGCCAACCTTCAGTAACTCTGTCAATGGACCAGAGAACTTGGCGTAGAGAGGAAGGAACTCGTGGTAGTAATTGCAGCAGCCTAAAAAGGCACGAAGCTGCGTGATGGTTTTAGGCCTTTCCCAGAGCTGCAGGGCAGCCATTTTTCCTGGGGCTGGTCTTCTTGTCCCATCTTCCAAGACAGAGCCACAAAATTCCACCGATTGGAGGAACATTTTGCCCTTCTTGGGTCCACACACGAGCTTCTCTTGTTGAAGGACTTCGAGAACTTTTCGAACTTGTTCTTCGTGCAACTTCAGGCACTCATCAAAGTTGTTTCCCAACGGCGTGGCAATCAGAAGGTCGTCAATGTAGATGCTGCAGAATTCTTGTAAATCCAGATCTTTGTGCTTCTGAAATAAAATAGTGTCCATCATCTTCTGGAACATCGACGGCGCATTCTTCAGACCCATCGGCAGTACAGTCCACTGGACAGTGCCACAGGGCGTCCACATTGCCGTCAAATGCCTATCCTCCTTTCGAAGGGGCATCTGATGAAAGCCATGGCGCAAATCCAACACAGTAAAGAGCTTGCCTTTTGCTCTCGCGGCGATCTCCTTCTCGATTAGAGGAAGAGGATGCGCGTCTGGTACTGTGGCGGCAATCAGGGCTCTGTAATCCACCACTAGACGCCAAGAATCTATGCTGGATTGATCAGCAGGTGGGGGTTTGGCACAGTAAATGGTGCTGAACACCACTCAGAACTCATGCAGCCCTGCAACCAACCGAACTCATAGAGATTGCGCTCAATAATCTTTCATAGGGCATCTGCTTTGGTGCCGTGGAGATAGAATGGACGTTGTTTGTGAACCTTGGCGCCTTCGATTATCTCAATCCTGGCTTCCCCATTTTCACATCGATTTGGGGGGTTTTTCCACAACTTCCTACTCAGCACGTCATCTTGATAATCTTCGAACACTGCGTCCCTTCTTGCAGATATCTTGTCTCCGTCGACCTGATTCCCACATTTAATCACCGACATTATGTCCACCAATTTGCGAATCGTTGGTCGTGGTCTCATATTCTTGGCCACTTCATTCCAAACTTCTTCGTCGCATTGTTGGCGGATGAAGCTCACCTGAGCTCGCTCCTCCGTGGGATCCCACCAATCAAAGGGGTCCACGAATGTCTTGAAGGGATAGTCGGACGAATTCAGCTTCATTCCTGTCCATTCAGGCGAGATTCTTGGAGATTTGTCTTCATTCTTGCTTGAAATCTTGACTTTTTTGGCTTGATTCTTGTCTGATGGGGACGAATTGTAATGGATGGAGGCGTTCTCTTGAGGGACGCCGATTGTCCTTCCCTCCTTCCGCGACGATACGTCGGGATTCCGCTCTCGATCGTCTTCATCCACCCCAATTTCGTCGATTCTTGAGGAATTTGAGACAACCTCTTCTGTTCCCATTTCACTGCCATCTTGCCAATAATCTCCCAGATTCCCGTCAACTAAGCACGCCAACGTGCTCCACAAACGCTGTGGCAAAGGCTTGCCATTGTCTTCGCAATACAGCTTCACGCCCTTGTGCGGAAGCTCGACAATGTCGATTGAAATGTCCATAATGTCCTTGAACCACTCTTGTCTTGGCCAATTGGGGACAATTAAAATCGCCTTTGCGCCGGATTGCTTCAGCTTCTGCACTACACGAGGGAAAACGTCGAAGGGCGGATTGATCCAAAGAGGTTCAGACCAGTCCTCACTCCAGGCATCGTCGTAGAACTTCGGAAATCTTTTATTCTTTTTGTTTGCAAAAGCATCAACTTCAGGACGAAAATTGTGGTTCTTTTGGAAATAATCCACCAGAATGTCCCGCCATTTGTCGACTACACGATAGCAAACTGACTTCCACTTCTTGCTGTTCAACGAATCCACCTTTCCTTCGTCGAAATCTTCTTGATTCCTCGTCCATTCCTGCCCATCTTGCTGAAAATGCAGCTTATTTCTTTCCTTGAATTGGAGGATACTCTTGGTATATGGGTGCAGATAATACAGTTGGGACGGGTCGTTGGTCGACGGATCTTGGAGGAAGCACGTCCTGTGTCCCATGGGCGACACACGATGAGCGTGAAGCCATGGTTGACCCAAGAATAAATGGTACTTTATGCTGGCCTCATAGAATTTTCCAGCAAACCACTCCTCAGTGACCGTCTCTTCAACACTCCAGACTGATTGTTTCACCAATCTGACCGCCAATTCTGCTTCTCTGTCGCCACCGTCAAGGCGATGTCTGCTGACTCCCTCCAGCTGCACAGGGGTGGAGACATCTTCGTCTCATCCTCCTGCAGAAAGCCTTTCCTCACCAGATTGACCTCTGAACCATTGTCAATCAGACATCTGGCAAGTTTAACTTTACCATCCGTCGATCTGACCTGGATCCAGCAGACAAACTGGCGCTGCTTGCCTCGCCGGACAGCGCTGAGGACCCAGGCAGGGTACAGGAGGCCGGAGGACCGCGCCAGTCGATCCCAGCAGCGTCCATCCACCGCCCCAACTACCCTGATGGGTTTTTCCTCCTGCCACTCAACCCCAGTGTTGGGATTTGGGTCAAGTTGGCTTCCCTATTGCCATTCTTCTTCGTCGTTCGCCTGCACGTCCTGTAGTTGTCCTTCGTCAACCCATTCTTCTCCTGCTTCGACAGCATTCACCCCTTTTCCACGTCCACGACCTCCAAATGATTTCCCCTTACCACCTTTCTTACCTCCTTGGCCTTTGTTGTTGGAGGTGTTGGAATTGGGGTTGGATTCGTCGGATCCGCCCTTGCCCCGACCTCCAGTATCCTTGTTGTTGCCGAAGGTCTTGTTCGCTGGCGTCTCCGCGTACAGGGGGTTGCCATTCACCTTGGAATCATCTTGATTCCCGGACTTTCCCTTGCCATTTCCACCTTTTTGGCCATTTTTTCTACCATTTTTTCCACCAGCATCGGTCCATCTTGAGCCGCTTGGATCTCCGCCTTGCTGCGAGTAATCTTTTGGTGTCCAGTCTCTGTTCTTTCCTTTGGACTGCCCTTTACCCTTTCCCCTTCCATGCTGGTCAGCATCTCGTGCTCCATCCTGCTGGGGATTTTTGGAAGAATTTCCCTTTCCATCCATTTTGGACTGAATTGTCTTGAGATCTGAGGGCGTCCACCGCTGATCTGCGGTCGTGTGAGTCGCCGCTCGACCTTCCTTTCCAAGGGCAATGCACACAGAGCATCCCTTCTCACCAACGGCGTTGACCTTGCCTCCGAAGCCGTGAGCATCCTGGGACTTCTGGCGTTCCAAGTTTGCATACTTTTCAAGTTGGTCCCAGATCTGCTCGACTCCATAACTGAAGATCCACGGTCGAACTCTCAAAACTGTTCCCTTATACTTCACCTTTCCATCCACCATGCTGCAGAAAAACTCCGACTGTTCAGAATCGTGGAAACCAACTCTCCATCTGCCCTCACGAATAGTGATATCCTTCAATCCAGTAGCACTGATAGAGTGTAGCAACTCACGAACAGCCATTTTTCCCATAGTTTCTGGTAATCCTCGGACTTCAACCCAGTTGCCCAGAACTTTTTGGTCCGCCTGAGAGTCCCTGATCTTCTGCTTGGTCTCTGGCGTGAGCCTGCTCAGGAGGATCTTCTTCATTTCACCTTCCGAAAGTCCTTCTCCAGAGTTCTCCGCCTCTTGCACCAAAAATTCCCAATCTTGCCTTGCAATTTGAATCTCTTCCAGAAATAATTTCTTGATCGCCCTGAAGTTCTCCAGACGGTTCCTATAATGATCTTCAGGGAGTCGAAGGCCTTTCTTCTTCAGACTGCGGTACAGCTCCTCATACGTCAGGGGATTCCCCTGATTTTGCCTCTCCACATACAGATTGTATGTGGATTCTCGGAGCTTGCCAGTCAAGCAATCCATCAACCCCAGAATCCAGAGCTCCTTGTCCAGTTTCTCCGTCTGCAGCCAGACCATGAACTGCCTCTCGAAGGAAGCCCAGTAATTGGGATGCCCAGAGAACTTGGGCTGCTTCATTACTGAACCACGAAGCCTCATGTGCAACGGGTTCAGCAGGTGGTTCAGGTTGAAATTTTGGGCTGTTCCAACCGGATTGACGAAGACTGGGTTCACGGCGGCGCCTCCCATGGCCTGTGCCTGCGCAATTGCGGCCGCCAGCAACGCCTGGTCCACAGTAGGCTGCACGAACGGCGTCTGCGGTGCTTGATGCAGCCTCACCTCCTTCAATTTCTTCTGCTTTTCTTTGATTTTTGCCTCGTTTTCTTTCTGCTGCCTGTCCTTCTTCTTCAGGGCCATGGATCGCTCCTTCACAGTGGTCCTTGCTTCTCCATCAATATCAGCAACAGTACCCACGGACAGTACAGACCTCTCCGACGAAGATTCTCCTCCTTCAGTACCCAGATTGAACCCAATTGGACTTGTAAATCAGTAAGAAAAAGTGCTTTTCCATTGCTTTAGGACATACTCTAGTTGTATTAGAGATGCACTGAACATCCATGCATTTTTATCTTAGTATTGGTCCAGCCAAAAGTGGTGATAACACATTTTGACCTATGGAACCAAACACCCAATCAGGATATGAAGTGGACCCCTTAATCCCCTTTCAATCAGAAGTAAAACATCTTTTCCTGAGTTGACTGAGCACTGACATACCTAAGGTAGAGCCTATGAATTTATCTATGTTTTTCCATGAATACTTATCTGCCCTAGTGGTATGCACCATAGGGGGTTAGGCACCTCTTTTTGAGAGGTCCTGGGTTCAATTCCTGGTCAGCCTAACTAAGTAGGAAGATCCCAACTGAGTAGGAAGATCCCATGTGACATGGCAGTGACCTCATCGCCACATAACATGCCACCTCAGCACATATGGGAGCCAAAACAAAGAGTGCACATCTCCTAAGATGGCACTATGGAGAGAGAGTGAACCTGAGGCAGTTTTCTAACTCTTTTCCCAAAACATTTCAGCTATCTCTGTGAATATGCATTCATTTGTATCCTGAGTTGCAGTTTCTGTGAATACCTAATCATCTTTCACTGTTTACACTGCAGCCCTTCATGCTTTGATCCTGAATTACCTTCTCTTTGCATACTGTTGGCTTGGGCTATCCTGGATTGAGTTGCCTTTACTGTATTTCAACAAATAAAAGCTTTTCATCATCCAAAACCAGCAGCAGGACACCCTACAGCAACAACAAGCAGCAGGAGAAGCAAAAACACAGTGCTGAAAACACTATAAACTTTTCTGGTAGCAGAGGCAGCCTGTCTCTGTGCACCGGCAGCGACCCCGCGCCGTACAACCAGTGCTCCGAGCAGGCAAACATAAGCAGAAGGGTGGATTAAGATGGATCCAGGAAGAGTGGACGCCGAGGTGAACACAGCACCAGCGCCAGAGACACCGGCAAGGCCGGCGCCTGACGCTGTACCTTCGGTGGAGCCCTTACATGGGCCAATGGATACGGCGGAGGACTCCTTGGATGGCCTCCAGACGGCCTTTGGGGCCCTGTCGGTGAAGGAAATGGTCTCTCAGCCTCAGCCTGTGAAGAGGAAGAGAGGAAACGAGAGCGAGAAGGATGCTGGAGAAGGAGCAGACGAAGGAGAGGAGCAAGGGCAAGACCCGACGGATATCCCTACCTTCGAAGGCGCACCAAGCGCTTCTGGCCTCCAAGCATCACCCTCTCCCATAACCACCACACACCCAGCCGCCGCTACATCCACTTCCACAACCAACCAGCCTATGGCAGAGGGCACAGGCTTTACTGGCATGCCTTACTACCCCGCCTATGGCATGGGCCCACCTACCACTGCGCTCCTTGAGGCAACTACTGCCAGTGAGCCGGTGGCTTCCAGCTCTGCGCCGCGTTGGTATGCGGCTGACCATCCCCATCCACTTCACTCCACTGGAACCTACATGGAAGTTCCTGGGTATGCTCCTGGGTGTGCACCTGGGTATGCACCCCTGAGTGGGTTGAGGAGAGGACCAGAGTCTCTGGGAGGCAGGAGTAGAGGATCGGGAAGATCCTCCAACAGGTCCCTGACGCGGTCGGAGATCAACGAGGTGCTCCAAGGAGCCACTTCGAAAATCGTGAGCGACCTCACGCAAGAGATCAGGGAGAAATTGCAGCCCCTGATGATCCCGTGCCATGCGTCACCTACGACAGTGGGGATGTCACCCCACCGAGTACAGGCTAACCACCTGGCGGCAGGGTTGACGAATACCCTGGGGAGCCTGAGGAGCCGACCGATGCCGACTCCTGCAGCAGTACCAAGAAGCCCATTCGTCCCGAGGACAGCCCAGCCGCCCTACAGTCACGTGACGAACTCGACGAGGGCCGAGCTGGACCAGCTGGGGCTGACAGCCCTAAGGGCTATGGTGGACGTGGAGCCTTATGGCTCCAGTGATCTAGGCGGAGACCCCTCCGATGATGGGCCGCCTTCGATGACTTCTTCTTCGCCATCGGATGACGAAGACCCTGAGGACCCCGAGGACTCCAAGGGTAAGAAGAAGAAGAAGAAGAAGAAGAAGAAGACCCGACGCCCTGAAGGACGCCGAGCTCAGGAGGCGAAGGCTATTGCCACCTCCAAGATAGTGGTGAACCTGCCTGAATTCACAGGCAAGGACCTCAGCGAGTTCGCTGAGAACTTTGGCCGGTTCCTACGACTGACCGGCCAAACCCACGCGAGTGGGCGAGTGAAGTGCGACCTGCTCCTGCAGTGCTGCAAGACGAAGTACCTGGAGAAGCAGGTCAGGCAGATCGTCACCAACTCCGCCACCTTTGCCGACGTGTTGGTTGCCCTGGAGAGGCAGTACCCAACCTACGAGACCGACGTCTCCATCAGGGCCGAGATCCAGAACCTGCCCGTCCTGCCCAACAACCCCAAACCCGGCAGGGTCTCCGAGCTGTTGGCGGACCTGGACCACTGGGCTGGACGACTGACGCCCGGTTCCTACAGCAGCGACGACCTGCTGTTTTGGTTGTGCTCCAAGCTCCCCCGTGAGCTATGGGACGAGTGCCGTCTGACGGCTGAGCGCAAGGCTAGATCCCTCCGCTACGAGGATCTATGCGTGCTGCTCCTGGAGATGGCGCTGGAGAAGGAGAGCGACCAACACCTGAACCACTACCGTCCTGGTGGTGGAGGTTCTGGAGGCAAAGGGTACCAAGGGTCCCGACCTGGGCAGGGGACTACCCCCAAACACGCCCACGCCCGCCTAATGGAGAACGTGAAGGAGCTATTCTGGTGTGATGCCAGAGATGAACAGGGCCACCTGCAGCATGCCTCCGACTGCGAGCAGCGAGACTGCTTTGTTGTCCAGGGGAAGCAGCAGGAAAAGATCACCGGCGCCAAGGTGAAGATGCCGGATCATTACCGCTGCACCATCACGTGTGCATTCTGCGGTAAGCGGAAGCACTATGAGGACGAGTGCTACCATAAGCAACGCCTATCGGCGAAGCTTAAGGGGGAAGATCCTGGCAAAAGCTCAGGCAAAGGTGGAGGCAAGGCCAAAGGCAACGACTCCGGCAAGGGCAAGTCGAAAGGACGTGGTCAAGGAGGTCAAGACAAGGGTCAAGGCGGACGAGGAGGAGGCGCTAATCGCCAGAACGACAACAAGAACAAGGACAAGAACGGAGGTAACCCCAACCCTAATCCAGGGGGGAACTCCGAGCCCTCTGGAGGGCAGTCTGGCCCTACCACACGCTCACAGACGCAGGCCCAGCAAGAACAAGGAGCCAAGCGTGAGCATGAAGGTGGTGACGACGGCAACGCCAAGAAGAGAAGCCGTTTCATGAGGATGGCCCGCAAATTGCGGAACAAGGGGTTCGAGGTGACCTGTCCCGCGGAGTTCTGACGGGGACGCTCTGGTGGCACCCAAGACCTGGTGTTTTGGGTACGTATCCGACTAGGGGGACGTGAATACCTGGGGGTACTGGATACTGGAGCCACAATATCGATAGTGGCCAAGAAAATTTTACCTTGTGGGAGCCTGAAGAACACCATGACCACCGCCGCTATACGGATGGGGGATGGACATGTGGTGCACAGCTGCGGGGACTGCGAAGTGGAGGTACCTATGGGCTCCAAGACTATCGCCCATCGGTTCTATGTGATGGACACTGATGCCTTCGACTTTGTACTGGGTACTGACTTCTTCGTGCAGCACTCCCAGATACAATCCCTGACGCTGCAAGCGCCCTACCTCCTATACGTGGACCACGGCAGTGGCAGAGAGTCTGTGCCACTGGAGCAGTCGGAACATACCTCGAGTTACCTGAGACTATCGAAGGAGGAGCCCTCGAACATGATGGCGGCCTCCAAAACTGAGGACTATCAACTATTGGGGGAAGTCCTAGACCAAGGTCTGAAGGAGTTGGGTTACTCTCGAGAAGACCTAAGTGTGGAACTGTTCGCCAGCGACAAGCAGCATGTACTGGACCTATACTGCAGCAAGGGGAAGAACTGCAGCTACAAATTTTACTGGCCCTCTTTCGGGATGGCCTACGGGAACCCCAGATTCAGTGAACTGGGGAAGGTGCTGACCAAGGTGGCCTTGGAACGTTCCCGTATGGTCCTGTGTTCCCCCGATTGGGGAGCCCATGGGGGCAACGAGTACTGGCGAACCCTCCTTGACAAGCTGACTATCAGCTCTGTGCGGTTACCTGATGAGGCCATCTACGTGCCTCTGGGACGCAAGACGCCCATTGGGAAGCCCGGATGGGGGAGTATGCTCAGCGTGGTGGACGGAAGTCTTACCACCATCCCCTGGGAAGACCTGGACCCTACTCTGGTCCAGGCTATACAACGAGAAAGCGATGGACTCGCCTTGGGTGACTTGAAGGATCGTCTACGACCTCAAGATGCTGTTGAAACTACACCCGGAGGAGATGAGTACGTCGTGACTGACACCAACGCCCCCAACTCTCCCTGTCATGTACCTGTTCCTGATGGAGTCTCTGAGTGTGGACTATCTGAGCTACCTAGCTCTATCCACTCAGACGACGAAACTGAGCACGACGCCTTCTTCGTGCAGACTGCGGTGGAAGAAGTGGAGAACGCCGAGTACGTCGCCCCACTAAAACCCCTACTCTCCATGAGGGTGGAAGACCCCGTGGATGAAGAGCTGGACCCTCGATCCAGGCTCAGGGAGTACGTGGATTCCAAGAGGAAGTTGGTGGCGAAAAAGCTATGCTACGCGAAGCCTACCCGCAGCTCGTGGCCACTGAAGCAAGGACGTATGGGAGACCTATCCCAACTGAAGGAGGACCTCGAACAGAAGATCACCACCTGGCAAAGGGAGGTGGATCTCAAGCTCATGAAGAGCGTATGGGGTGCCCATGTGAGGACCCCAGATGAGGACGACCTCTCGGAGGAATGTGTATGTGAACCCCCTAAAGCGTGCCTATGTTGCCATCGTCCACCGGAGATGGTTGAGCAAGACCTTCTGTATGCCTACCAAGGGCTGAAGGATGCTACCGCGGGCGAAGAATCGGTGGAGGACCACCTCCCGACTTCTATTCAAGGGGCAAGCAACTTACACTCCGACGAGGATATGGAGGACAAGATCAAGGTACTGGACCCGCGGGTACAAAAGCTGATAAGGACCTATCTGGAGGTGTTCGGAGAACTACCCCCTCCAGCCTCATGCGACAAGCTGGTACAGATGGACCTCAAGCTGAAACCCGAGTTCGTGGGTCACAAGATCCGGAGGAGACCCTATCCAGCTCCTAAAGAGCAGGCCGACGAGATTGAGCGACAGATACAAGAATGTATCGACGCTGGCCTAGTCCTGGAGTACAAGGATGGGGACTACCCCCTACACTGCAGCCCCTGTTTCCTGGTGGCTAAACCTGGGTCTACAGCCAAACGGCTGGTAGTGGACTATGGAGAGCTGAACAAGAAGACGCTGAACCACTCAGGGTCCATTCCCAATATGGAGTCTACCCTGGAGAAGATAGCCTCCTGTCGCTACAAGACCAAGATGGACAAGCGAAGTGGATTTTGGCAAGTGGACCTGACGCCCAACGCGCAGGAACTACTGGCCTTCATCACCCCTCAGGGGAGGGTATTCAAGTGGAAGGTCATGCCATTCGGCGTGGCTAACGCCCCCGCTCTGTTCCAAGAGCTGATGAACAAGATCTTGTCCATCCTACGAAGGAGACCTAAGGTGCAGGAGCTCATATCCCGTGGAGCCCAGATGGAGGCTCACATCGACGATGTATGCCTCGGGACCAATACCCAGGAGGATCACCTAATCCTCTTGGGTGAGTTCTTTGCGGTCTGCCAGGAGAACCACACACGACTCAAGCTGGAGAAGTGTGAGTTCATGCAGGAGACCATGCAGTACCTGGGGTTTGACGTTGGCTATGGGTGGTGGACCCCAGCGGCCTCCAAGGCCAAACCCCTGATGGATGCCAAGGTACGACACGAAGACCCCAAGAAAGGACTTCATGATGTACGCAGTTTCATTGGGGCGTGCAACTTCTATCGCCGCCACATCAAAAACTTCACCTACACCAGCGCGGTACTGACTGACTTGATCAAGAAGAGTACTACTTGGCGCTGGGGCCCACAAGAGCAACAAGCGTTTGACGAGCTCAAAGACAAGGTAGCCAACGCTAAGTGCTTGGGCGTGCCTAGGGCACAAGGGGAGATTATCCTGGTGACCGACGCCAGCAATGTGGGCGGTGGTGGAACGTTGTTCCAATGGCAAGCACTAGAGAAGGAGGAGTTCGACTCGGCCATTTCCCAATGGGGGACGGAAGGTCTCAACCGAGATGGAACCCTCAAGCACAGCTACCCTGACGACAAGTGGGTCCTAGTACCTCTGGGCCACTGGAACTGGAAGTGGAACCAGGCCAGAGGGAACTACTCCACCTATGAGCAGGAACTGCTCGCGGGTATGCTGGTGCTATCCTCACAAGCACGACTGTTGGGGAGTAACCCTGTGGTCTGGCTATGCGACCAAGAACCGGTCCGCAGTTTCCAGAAGGGCCCCCCACCTGAGAAGGCCAAGCTACGTCGCTGGTGGACCTACCTCAGTCAACTACGGCTGACGGTACACCATATCCAGGGAGTGAAGAACGAGTGTGCCGACTACATCAGCCGCAACAACTTCGACGCCCTGATTGGTGCCCGGTCTCAAGCGCTGGCTAAGGAAGCGTTCAGCCGTATGGACGTACACCTGGACCTGAACATGACCATGATACGCCCCCTGGATGGACTCCAACAATCGGAGTACCTACAGGAGTTTGGGGATATCTACCGGCGCCTGGAGAAACGCCTTGAACCCCTCCTGGTCAACCAAGACCAGTGGAAGCGGGACAAGAGCTACCTCTGGCACGAGGACCGCATCGTGGTGCCTAGTGACCGAGTCCCAGCGCTGCTGAAGTGGACCCATGAGTCCAGTGGTCATGTGGGTGCTGACCGTACCCTGAGGCTGTTCAAGCAGTGGTTCCACACTACGTGGACTGACGACCAGCTGCGGAAGACGCTCCTGCCTATCGTGGACAAGTGCCCGTGCAGGTCCTGTAAACCAGGGGATATCAGGGACAGAGGTCTCTACTCGACCCTGCCCATCCCTCACTGTGCTAACAGTGTTCTATACGTGGACTACACGGAAATGCCGAAGTTCGGGGGCTATGACTTCGCCCTCGTGGTAACCTGTGGGTTGACCAGGTTTACCAGGGTGTTCCCATGTACCAAGCACATTACCGGAGAGGAGACTATCAAGATACTCCTGGAGGAGTGGTTTTGTGTCTATGGGGCGCCCAAGGAGATCAACTCCGATGAGGACGTACGAGTACGCTCAGATACTGGCTGGTACAAGAGGGTCCTGAGGTCCCTCAATGTCCAGGTGTCTACGGGGATTCCCTACTCTCACACGAGCAACCCCCTATGTGAGCGACAGATTCGTGTCCTGAAGGAGAACGTCAGGATATGGTGCAAAACTGAACGCACCAGAGACTGGGTGAGACTACTCCCCGTCATATCCTTGATGATGAACTCCCAAGAGAGTTCAGCTACTGGCTACTCGCCACATGAGCTATTCATGGGGCGCCCGGCGTGGTTCCTACATGCCCCCTATCCAGAGGACACCCATTCTTCTGTGGGTGAATGGGTCCAAGAGCAACAAGCGAAGGTGGACAAGGCCAAGGCTATGCTCCAGAGAGTGAGGGAGCGTCAGTGGAACAAGGAGAACAAGCACCGTGTACCGGCCACCTACCAAGAAGGGGACTGGGTGCTGGTGCACCACAGTCGACTACCCGCCTGGCCACGCTCTACCAGCGATGACCCATACTTCGGGCCGTACAAGATCCTATCTGTGGATGGACACCGTATCACCGTGCGGTGTTCTCCCCGTCTAGGGGGGACCCTGGTGTGCGCCGCTCAACACCTGAAGCGCTACCATGATCCTGAAGACCTCTGTGGGGAGGAGTGGGAGCTGAACGACGAGGAAATCGCCGCTCTGGACCTACAAGGGGCTGCCAGCCCTATGGAAGTTGAAGGTGAACTCCCCGACATGAACGCCGAGGAGATGGCTAAGGAGGGCTTCTACCTGGTGAAGTCTGTCCTACGCCACCGCTATCGCCAGGGTTGGCGCTTCCTCACCCTCTGGGAAGGGTTTGGAGTCGAAGAGGCCACCTGGGAGCCCTTCTCTGCATTTGTTCTACCTGAGGGACGCCTAAACTCAGTTCTGGTTGACTACTTGTCCCAGAACAACCTTGGTGAGTTGTTGAGGCTCGCTGAGATGCTTGCCTCCAAGAATAAAGCTAGAGACTGAACCTTACCCTTACCTGCCAAAGCGTATGTGTGAGTGTGCTAGTCCTAAGGTCCTGAGAGCAAGCCGCAGAAGTGGTGTCCTAATTATACCCAAGTCTGCGCCCTTGCTGAACCTGGAGGGTTGGCTTATTGATGCCACGGGGTACGCCCCGGGTCTCCCCTCCCCTATGCGCCCAATTTCTGTGCTGGCGCAAAACCTTGGGGGAATACCCAGAGTGTCAATCCAGGTATTGTTTTCCCTACCTACCTGTCTACTACAGGGAGGGGTGGCCAAAAGCTATGAAGGCATGCAAAACGCCTGTTTGCTATGTGGCCAAAAACACTAACCTAACCCACTGTCACAGCCCACCAACCCAGCTAAAATTGCAGGAAAAGGGTGGGACAGTGACACGCCCCCTACAGGTCCTACACACCCTACAGTGGCACCATCCTGGTGGGCGAGCGCTGGGCAACTGGCTCTAGCCCCCACGCAGGACTACCACTCCTACACGCACACTCTACTTGGCGTTGCGAAGAGGAAGTTCTCGAGGGTCCTAGCGACCCACCTGTGAAATGACAAGAGAACACAGCGCTGCTAAGCAACTGTGGCCTCACAGGGGACGCCACAACGCGTTTCCCCTGCGAGGGCTTGGAGGGAAGGAGTGCTCTCGTGTGCAAGGCGCAGATGTCGATGAAGTCGGACTCCCTGCTCTGCCGCAGGCGGAGCGGAGTTACTTGTTTGTGTGATCTGCGCCCCTGTTTAGCAGGGCATAAAAAAATGCTGCTGCACCACTCACCCTACCTGCCCACCTGTAAAACAAAGGCAAATGAAAGGGCGTTTGCGGCGGAGGAACCAAGGCACACTCCAGGTATTATACCCTTCTCAGTGTGCCCTATAATACGCTGTCCGCAAACACGCTGCATGGAGCAGCTACCCTTATCAAGCAAGCAAGCGTTAAGGGACTCCTCAGGTTCTCTTAAAGAACGTACCGAGGAGCCCCTGGGTAGCCTAAACAAGGTTTACCGTGCGCACTTCGCGTGGCCTACCCTTTAATGCGTGTGTGCATGCACGACTATGCACGATCACGTGGGCAAACCTGCCCATCTCCACAACAATCTTGACTCCACCAGGGGGTGGCCCCGCCCGGGCGTACCTACCTTACCTACCGCTGGGAAGTGAAGCAAGGAGAGAAAACAAAAGGGGCGCACGCGAAGAACGTTGCTATGCACTTGTGTGTATGACTAATCACCCTGATCTGACCGCTAATCATCTGCAATCTTTCTAATCAATCCCTCTGGGCGTTCTATCGTGGTTATCGTTGTTAACGCTGCTACACGACTCAGTCACGGAGACTCGAGACGAGCAATGTGTATGCGGCATGCAAGACGAGCATACCTGTAGTTTATACCTGATTCATTGAAGTCTTTTCAATTGATTTTCGAATTCTTGAATTTTTGAAGCTTCCATTAGTGTGGGTGGTTTCTGTATGTTTGTTTATTAATGTGTGTCTCGTCATTTTCAAGACTACGTGATACATACGTTTATAATTCCATTATTTTTCCATTTTCCGGCGCTTCGCTAGGAGCCGCTCCTGCGCGCCGCCATTTTATGCGTATGAATTTCTGGACTTAAAAAATCCAGAGATGACTATAATTTCTATAAAAATGTGCTGAAGATGCACAATTGGATTCTGCTCAGGTGTGTCGTTTCAGAAAAATTCTGCGCCGTCATTTGACGGATTTTGGTGTCGTCGCTTCGTTTTTGCGTGGATTCGTCCATAATTCTCCCATTCCTGCCTCTGCAGATACCCACGCGCAGCCTCGCTGAGTAGGCCGTGTTCGGGCCGAAACGCAGGTGCCTGGAGAGACTGAGCAGAACCAAGACCCCACCAAGGGGCAAATTAATTTCTTTTCGACTCCCTACGCCCTAAGACAGGTCACAGGTCGCCAGCAGGTTCACGAGAACCCATGCGAGTGTGTATAATGTGTCTTGCGTTTGGGTTGTGTCCACGCTGCGTCTTGGAGGAAGGGATGCATATGCACATGTTTGGCATGCTCCCAATCTAACCCAACCAAGCCACAGGAGCCCCGGCAGCGCCAAGAGCGCTGAGTCTTCTGTAGGAAACTGTACAATCAGAGCAGCAAAAGGACGCCAGCCATGGTGAGCGCCCATTTTTCAGTGTGAGGGAAACTGTAGGTATTTTAAAGTAGATGTGGAAACCAAGGAAAGGCCAAGAAAAATTCCCTTTTTCCTAAAATGCGACAGTGGTGGCCACCACAGCACAAGGGGGGAGTAAGAAAAAGTGCTTTTCCATTGCTTTAGGACATACTCTAGTTGTATTAGAGATGCACTGAACATCCATGCATTTTTATCTTAGTATTGGTCCAGCCAAAAGTGGTGATAACACATTTTGACCTATGGAACCAAACACCCAATCAGGATATGAAGTGGACCCCTTAATCCCCTTTCAATCAGAAGTAAAACATCTTTTCCTGAGTTGACTGAGCACTGACATACCTAAGGTAGAGCCTATGAATTTATCTATGTTTTTCCATGAATACTTATCTGCCCTAGTGGTATGCACCATAGGGGGTTAGGCACCTCTTTTTGAGAGGTCCTGGGTTCAATTCCTGGTCAGCCTAACTAAGTAGGAAGATCCCAACTGAGTAGGAAGATCCCATGTGACATGGCAGTGACCTCATCGCCACATAACATGCCACCTCAGCACATATGGGAGCCAAAACAAAGAGTGCACATCTCCTAAGATGGCACTATGGAGAGAGAGTGAACCTGAGGCAGTTTTCTAACTCTTTTCCCAAAACATTTCAGCTATCTCTGTGAATATGCATTCATTTGTATCCTGAGTTGCAGTTTCTGTGAATACCTAATCATCTTTCACTGTTTACACTGCAGCCCTTCATGCTTTGATCCTGAATTACCTTCTCTTTGCATACTGTTGGCTTGGGCTATCCTGGATTGAGTTGGCTTTACTGTATTTCAACAAATAAAAGCTTTTCATCATCCAAAACCAGCAGCAGGACACCCTACAGCAACAACAAGCAGCAGGAGAAGCAAAAACACAGTGCTGAAAACACTATAAACTTTTCTAAATCCAGTAGGGGGGATACCAGAAATTCCAGTAAAAGCTGGATGGTGGCCAGTAAAAGCTGGGGGTGCTGGAGAATGTGGAGCGCCGTAAGGCGTGGATGTGGGTGCAGCTGAGGAGGTAGGTGCTGGGTGGCTTGCCATTGTAGACGCTGGTCCAGAGAGCCCAGTAGTGCTCAAATTTTCTACCAGATTTGTAAGCTTCTCCAGCTTCTGCTCCATCTCCTTCCACTTGCTGTCATCATCCCTCTTTTTCTCCTTGGCGGCGTTCTTCAGCTCCTTCACCTTGTTCTCCAGCGACGAAATCTGCCTTCGACAGGAGCAGTCCTTGGCGCATTCGCCACAGGAAGGGCATCTCGTACCTTTTCCTTTGCTTCTGACTTCATCAACCCAGCTGTCAACACTGGAGTTGGAGTCAGGAAGCTTGGACAGTTGCTCCCTGGAGAGGTGAGAATGCGTCGAATCACACCTCATTTCGTCGACCTCGTCGTCGTTCCGACTCCAGGCGCCTGACGGACCAGCCTGCTGACGCAGATTCTGGCGTCTCTCCTCGGCGATGATGGCCATCTGCACCATCACGGCGGCCTGGTGGTCGAACTGGTCCAGCAGTTCTTCCCAATCCTCTTGCTCCTGCAACTGGGCGTCGAATCTCGACCGGCCGCTGTCCCTGAGGAACTGGCACGACGCCCTGAACCAGTCCCTCAGGCGGCCACGATAGCCCGCCTCAGCCAGCAGCCAATTCTGCCTGTGCAGGAATTCCTCAGTCCAGATCTGCTGAAAGTGGTTTTCCCAGTAATCACCACTAATTTCAGCTTCAGACTGCTCTCCTTCGCTGCTGCTGTCTTCCAGATCAGGCAAAGCGTGAGAGGAGGAACCAGATTCACTCGAGGAGGGAGATTCTCGACCGGGTTTAAGGTTGGGTGGGGCGTTCATGCAACACTCAGCACAAGTGTGAACACCAGGCCAATGTTTATGGCCACAGTAAGGGCACTCTGACGGATGATCCTCGGTTTGTTGGGGTGATGCTACGAAGGTAACCTCGGGGGGAACACGGAGCGACCCAGAAGGAGTAATAGCCCCGCTAAAGTCCGAGGATCTCAGAGTATCAGTGGAGATTCCAGAAGCAGAGTCATGATTTCCTCTGCTACCATGTAACCGCTGCATAGTGGTTGATCTTTGTGTTAACTGCGAAGCCTGTAGCCTTGATGCCCCAGGGGTCGTAACGCCCGACACTGCCCCTGATATCTCCGAACCCACATAACCCTCTTCGGACCCATATCCAGCCTCTGGGAGCGACATATGCGAAGCACTTGTAAGTCCAGTGAACTCCATGGTGAAATATGAAGAGTACGAAAACCCGGTGTACAAAAATGGAGCAGACATAGAATCTCAATGCGCATTCATCGCACATAATGACGCAACGTGAAATCATTCGAAATAATTTAAATAAATCCGATTGGGAAATCACGAAAGACAAATGCGACTCGACGCGCGCTCACAGGCGACATCTGGCGGCGAACGGAAAACATGAAACTGAACGGAAAATTTACTGCACTAATGTACATCTGAGAATCATTGAAATTCTGATCACATCAGTGTATAATTGAGTGCTGTCACTGCTGTCGTTACACTGTACCAACCGTATGTACAAAAACATGAAACAAAGTAAAAGGAAGATCTCCCCATTATGTTAAAATTCCTCCATTCCCAATACCAATGCTTCTTTCAACCGCATGTACGTAGAACTCGATTTTTCAATCCCACTGATCCCACTGTTCCTCACGAATGTTCCTATTCGTCCTGGACTCCGTCCACTTTCTCACCATTGGGGACACAGGTGGTGTCCTCGGCAGGCTTGTGCACCGAGAAGAATACCACTGCACCTGCTACGCAGAGTCGAAGGCGGCCAGGCAGATGAAGCAGTCAGGATAGATCCTGCAGCACTCAGCAACTTCGTGAAAGGCCTGGCTCGGGTCAATGCAGTCCAACATGGCCAGTTTTCACGGAGCCCGGTAACGGTTGTCATAGTAACCAACAGCGGAGTTGACGACATGGGCCGTGTCGTCGTTGGACAGGAAGCTGCTGTCCGCCGCAGAGAACTCCAGGCAAGGAGACCCGGCTTGGTGGATCATGCTATCCACCTGCTTGCCAATCTGAGAATAGGTCAGCGCAGGCAATTACAAGAGTACACGCTCTATCCTAAGCCATTTCGTTGTACACTGGTACGGTGGTCCAAGATGGCGCTCCCAAATGTCAACCTCAACCGTAATATTCCATATGGTCATGAGTGACGTAGGAAAAGAGTGTGGTATCGGTGGACATCTCTTCGGGGCAACGAATTGCAGCTTGGCTTCATTGAATCATGTCCGTTCCCCAAGAAGCAAGAATCGTTCATTCATCGACCTCCCCACCTCGTTTGGTGTTGTCCATTCGACGAGCGAGCCGGTGATAGCCATGCATCAACCCATAGTGGCGATCCGTTAAGCAAGCAAGTGCGTCGATTGCAAAAGCATCTTACTTGCTGCACCATATTTGTCAGCGTACTTGATTCGTCATAACCCAACGTCGGCTTTAACAATCATGGTGTGGGGATCCAAGGAACCAATGCATAACCGAATTCCGGGAATACGGGAGGCCACAAAAGGAATAAGAGATGGTGACATTGACGGGGGTACACAATTTAAACGAGAATAGGGGCATGAGTACCGACTACTGTCTGGTCTTTGGGCAACACGTCGAGTACACAGGAAAACTTCAAAACCATCAAACCAGGAGGCACAAAAAGACAAGACGAAACCAACTCAAAAATTGAAGGTTGGGCAAAAGATCCCAAATGTTTCTCTCCTAGGGCAAAAAAAACCAACAAGAGACAAGGAGGCTTGGGAACCTCGGGATTAGTCTCCAAGGTGCGCGGGTGATACCACCGGTCCTTAGAGACTCTCGATCATCTCAAAGCCATCGACGGGGACTTGTTTGTTTCATGTCCCCAAGTGCAAGCACATCTTGGGACTTGTCATGCGCTCAACAGGAAGCGCTATACTCGCCGAGCACAAAGAAGTTGTACGAGAAACGAAACCAACACTACAACCAAAACTCAAGCAAATATCCCGAACTCAAAACAGAGTGTATTGTAGGGAAAGGAGTCCGCACAAGAAAGTCCAAAATTTCGGATTTGACAAATCAAAAGTTCAAAAATGGGCAAACCAAAAATTTGGCAAGACTCTGCTACGAGAAAGATGAAAAGGTAGACGACTCCTTTTGTAACTTGCTAACAATCTAAAATAAATTGGCACTATTCCCCAAAAATGGAAAAAGCATGTCAAAATGTGTGTGTTCTTTGCACATATATCGTGTGTGTATGTTAACATGTATTCATATATTTTGGGAGTGGGTTTGGTAGCACACGAGCAAAATAAGCTTCTCTTGAAAATGTAATACCAACCGATCAAGCAAACAACAAACAAAGCGAAGCAACAATCAAGGGCAACAATCCCACATTGAGGCAATGCACTCCTCAGGCCGGCATAAGTGCATCTTCATTCTCTATGCCGTACCTGGTTGAACCTCGAGTCTTCCATATCAACACCAAGAGGCCCCCGCGCCTCATCTCAAGCCACACCCGGCCATTGTGTCGCCCCCAGACATGGGTGGGGCTCACCTCCGCCTACATGTCTATGAAGAGATAAAGGAAGCAACAAAGAGAAATATATAACCATTGGGATACATCAACACCAATATTATGCATCGACTATTTGTATGCATGTGTGGAGAACATGCATGATTGAAAGAATGCATGCTTCGACCAAACCAGTCCGCTTGTATGCTAAACCAATCACCAAACTCAGCACGCATGACACGGTACATGGCTCATAATGCGCATTGAATGAATGTACATGAATGAAATGCGCACAGCACTGAAATTCCGCTTGAAAATCTACATTCAGGCATCCGATAATTCTATTGTTAAAACGACATTCGGAAATTGGTAAATCACGACGATAATCTCACAAGATCCGATCAACATTAAATGTTTCCTGAAAAACTGAGACGTCAGCGATGGCGACGGCGACAGGCCAGCTGTCCCAACAATAACAGACCACCGGCATTATCTACAGACAAGAATCAGAAGACAACATCGCAAATGAAACCAGAGTGCCCTAAACACTGTACCTGCAGTTTTTATAACTACCGAAGGCGTGCGAGCCTCAGTGGACGCCAACGGGCTGCAGTTTAGCGGCCACATCCACAATGTGTCCTACTCCCTGAACGACCTCGGGTAGCGCGTGGGCGCGCTGGCGCGCCAGGAGGCCACCATCGCGAAGGCCTACGAGCGCATCACGCAGGAGACGGCGGAAATCCGGAAGGTTACAGCCCCTCTCGAGCAGGTCACCACTCTCCAGCGTGTGGTCAATGGGTTAGAGCCGAAAGTAGGGACTTTGGAGGGTCAGTACCAGACCTTAAAAATCCGACAAACAACAGTGACGGAACAGTTAGACAGGACAGCAGGCTTGTTGGATGAGCGCACCATCACAATCCTAGCGACGACATTGCGCCTGAACTACTGCGAACAAACTTTGCAAACAGCGCTTAACAGAAACACCATACTGGAAAAGGGTACTAACGCCTCCGCAACAGCTGAACCTCCTGAGCCACCCAATGACCCTCCTCCTTCTTACTCGTGCTCTGGCAGCGACGGATGCTGCCCCTGGTGTGCATCTGAGGTGTCTTCGTTGGAGGACGCCAATCAAGCCCTTGAACACGAAGTGGCCCGGCTGAACACACAGGTGGTTGACCTCAGAGGCCCGGTGTTACACCAGAGCGAGGACAAGGCCTCTTGGAAGGCGGAGGAGTGAAATGAGAGAGAGCCTAGAGGCCATCCGCCAACACCTGGAGGAGATAAGGGACTGTCACCATCGGCTGATACTGCCGGAATCAGGTTCGGATCGCCTGCAAGTTGAGGTCGTGAATCCGTTAGCCAGGAAATTCCACCAGGTAGTAAGGAAGGTCCCTACCAGGACCGGCCCCTGCTGTACCCCTTCCACCATAACCCGTCACTCCTAGGGTCTTGCTCCTCACCAGGGTCTGCATTTCCACAAAAAATAGAAAAAAACTCCTTCACACAAACCCTTGCAATACCCAAGCACAATCCAAATCCAATCCACACTGCGGGCTTCCGTTCAACACGCCGGTGGAGACACGGCGGTGGGCATGTACAAGAATTGCACCAAAGAGGAAGCCCTGAAATTGGCATATGAACACATATCAGGCAAAGTTGGGGAAAGATGGAAACGTACACAATCACAGCCATAGACATAGGTGATATAGACCGAAGGTCCATGCCCAAGAATATCCCATCATTGGCTCCGAAACCCCTCCGGTTATGTACATGACAGGCTTCACAAGTCAACTCATGAATTTGAGACCTAATTTTGTGAGGCCTCGTGTGCCACGCCAAAGTGACCACGTGATCCAGCATATGGTGAGGTACAACACCGAAGCATATGCCAACATATAAGCAACATACCATAGTTCACGGATATCTAGGCACTTTACTGTTAGCCGACCAGTTGAGCACATAAAATACAAAAATGAGAATAAAATGAGGTCAAAAATGTGCAATTAATGCCAAATTCAAGATAATTACAATAGTATATAACTTCGCTCACCCATGGTATCAACATATGATTCAAAACACAATCGCTTGGTACCATTTGCGAACAATCCCCCCACTTGGATCCCCACATGGCCGCATAGGGACACCTTCGAACCTCCTCCCACGACGCACCATGAAAATGGGAAAATTGATAGTGGCGCTTGTGGGTCGCTCCGTAAGCCCTCCCACATGCACTATATGAGCGGTAGACTTAGTCTAGCGCTATGGAGCTCACCATTGGGACAGGGGCGAAGCCCTTGCCAGGTATGACTCCATATATCTTTCTACAAACGGAGATATATAACATGGGCGTGAACATATCGAAGCACAAACCATGCATATAACACATACCCTCTAGAAGTGGCTCCCACCATGATATGCCATGCCCCTCCATGGACATAACTTCACGTTAAAAATATGTAGAAACCCAAGGAAAGTTTCTATGCAACACCAACACTCATGCGGGACACTCGAAAGTCGCATTCAAACATTCGGTTGCACGGTCCAAGAGTTCTATATCACTTTCTACCCTTTTGACCATTATCCCTTGCTACACCGGGCATGTGTACACATCAAAGGCGTTTGATGCTCCCTGAATTAAGTTGAGACCAAGGCGGTTCCAACCCAATTCTTGAAATTGGTATTCCCCGCCGTGAGCCGGAGATATGATTCTTCAAAGTGGCCTCACGAATCACTTTTGTTTCGACTATATCTCCAAGCAAAATGAAGGACACAACAAAACGAAGGTTGATTCGTGATCGGGGAAAAATGTATGACCACTCGAGATTCATCATATCAAGTGCGGCGATGTCGAAGTCGAAAATCCGATTCTGAAAGTCTGAAAAAATCGGATTAATTTTGCGAGTGTATAATATGAAAATTGCGGAAGCAACGAACCCGTCACTGATGAAATCTGACCCTTCATTGGGGTTTCCGCCAAAATATCTGTAAACAACAGTTAACCAATCGGTTACCGCAAAATCGCGAGCCAACTGACAGTCGCCGATACATTGACAATCAGAACGAAAGGCTGAAAAATCACGGAAACATTATGATAAAAAAACCCTGTTGATTCCTGATATTCTGATATATAAATCTCAGCCGGCGGCGCCTCGGTATTGAATATGGCCGCTCATAGCTGGAATGGCCAAATTTATCACACTATCACATCAGGTCAGGTCAGGTGGATGGGAGAGTATGATATCAGCCAATGGCGGCCTGCCGGCACATAGATACACACCCCAAGTGACCCAAAGATGGCCACGGGGGTCCGAACCGGCTTCACCCCCCTTCTCAGAGCATTGTATACGCTCGGAAGTCATTGAAGAGAGGATGGGAGGACCCCAATGGGCTCCACACCCCCCCCCCATGTCCCAAGGACACATGGAGGCCCCACATACGTCGTAGGCGTCCCCCATGCCCCAAGGAAGGGGTGACGACACTCATAGTCGGTGCCCTACGCCATATCCGGTCTCCTCTTGATCTACAACATGGACCAAGGGGATCAAAGATAGAGAAACATCGTCGGTCGACCCAAATAAGTATACCACAATGAAATATATATGTGGAGATCGAGTGAAGGGGGTATATGGCCAGTCAAGGCCCAAAAATCCCCGGATGAACGCCCTCACCCGTCTCCCAAGCACAAAAACAAACAAAAATGCCAAGGGGGATCCATTACGGTGCTACTGCAGCCACCAAATGGACCAACACGTCCTTGACATCCAAAGAAATGTTCTGTTTCTTCAGATAGTCCATCCGGACCGTGGTGTACCTCGGCACAAAGCTGCTCGGAGGCTCCCACGAATCCCTGGATGCGGCAAATCCCTTCCAACGAACCTTGTAAAGCCTCCCCCCAGGCGTCCCCGGGTCCGGCTTGTCCGTCAGGATCCTCTCGGCGGTGAAGTCGTCGTCCTCACCCTCGTCGTCCGAGTCCAGATCTCCGGCTGTGAACTCGAAGGTGACAGGACGTCCGCTGGGGTCTGGTGCTCGGAGACAAAGCTGGGTATGGTCGCGGTCCAGGATCTTGTTATTCCCCACACGAACCGCATACACATCCTGCCCGACCTTCCGCACGATTACCCCCGGCACATACCAAGACGCCTGCGGATGCCTGGACAGGACATCCTTGTGGTGCCGCTCCACCCATACGGTGTCTTGGAGAGCATATTTCTGGACTTTCCCCTGCTTGAAGTACTTGGCCCTCTTTTGATGCTCGTCCTGAAGTGCCTTGCACACCTTGGCCGCCGTGTCGTCCGCCTCAGCAATCATAGCGTTCGCATCCCGGGCCACTTTGCCATGGTTCAACCACGGGAGAGTGCGTGACACTCGATCCAGTAGGAACAGGATACGATGGGGCGACAGTCCAGTGGGCCCCGGAAGGTCATGGTACACCTGGAGTACTCCCCACAGCAAATTATACCAGTTCCGGCCCGGTTCGTCAATGTGCAGCTGGCGGAACTTCTCAAACATCTGCCGCCCGGCCACCTCAGCCCGGCCATTCGACCGGCTGTGGTACGCCACGGTCTTGGCGTGCCGAATCCCCATGTGCTTGCACATCGTCTTGAACCACGTACCCACGAATTGACTGCCCCGATCGCTGCAGGTGACAGTTGGGACATCAAAAATCGTCAGCCAATGCCTGATCATGGCATTAGCGACGGTCTTGGCCTGCAGACCCACTCCATGCTTGTCCTTCTTGTCCTTCTTCTTGGACTTCTTGCCAGGGACCGCCACGATATACCCGCGGTGCCTGTCCACCGCCAGGATGACATAATCATAGGTCTCTCCTTCCACGGTGACCTCCGGCATGGCGAACACATCCATGGCCACGGACCGCATAGGGGCCTCCGGTATAGCCGTATACACCGGGTTGCCCGCTGTGGAATGGTTGGGGCTCTCCGTGGCCCGACACACGGCGCAGTCGCTGCAGTACTTGTCCAGGAGGGCGTAGTACCCCGGTGGGAACTTGAAGCGCCACTCCAGGTCCTGCTGCATCTTGTCCCGACCAGGGTGCATGAGCTGGGCGTTATGCCATTGGTCAATGAGCTCCTCCATTCGGTTCTCAGGGACCAATAGCTTGTCCTTGAGGAACAGTTTATCCCCATCCTCGGTCAAGCCCTCAGGCCATTCATCGTTCGACGGGGCGCTCACGGCATTCCAGTACTTGCTCCAGTGCTGGGATGCCGCATAGTCATCCGACCAGTCCTCTGTGAGCACCGACCTGACTAGCTCTACAGGGGCCACCATCCATTGCTCGAGGGTTTCCTCTCGAATAGCTTGGACTCGGGCGCCCCGGAACTTGGCCAGATCCGTAAGGTTTGCCATCACCACAAAGCACTTGACCCCCTCTTGCTCCATGGCCTTCTCCATCTCGATGATGCGCTTCGCCTCCTCGTTCTCCTCGGCGTCCCCATGGCTGGATATGTCCATCCATGCCTTGCCCGCGGGGTAGGCCCATCGACTGAGGCAATCTGCCACAGTGTTGTCCTTCCCCGGGACATACACGACGCTGAGGTCGAACTTGGCGAACGTCTCATGCCATCGGGCCCCCCTTGCCGCCGGTCCCGAGGGGGTGTCGACGTGCTCCTTGTGCCAGCTCTGCAAGGACTGATGGTCAGTACAAACCACCACCGGTTGCAATCCGATGTGGCCAGACCACTTCCTGAGCGCACAGACAAGGGCGTACGTCTCCTTCTCCCTCGCGGTCCAGGTTCGACGTTGGCTCTCGGCCAGGATCCGACTCCAAAACGCCACGGGTACGCCACGGATCTGCTCGAGGACTGCCCCTACGGCATAGTCCGAGGCGTCCGTCCGTAGCACGAATCCTTTGTCCGGGTCCACCAGGAATATCCCCGCCTGCCCCAGGAGTTGCTTCTTCAGGCGGCTGAACGCATCTTCGGCCTCAGGGGTCCAGGCAAGCTTCTTCTTGCTCCCCTTCCGGCCCTCGAACTTGCCCACCTGCAGCATCCTGTGCAGCGGCCCTGATAGTTCTGCATACATCCGGACATAGCCCGAATAGTAGTCGCAGAACCCCATGAAGAATCGGCGTTCGCTGATGGTCTGGGTCCCCTCCCAGTGGTGCAGGGACGCCAGCTTCCCGGGCATGGGACGGCGTTGCCCGTGACCAACCACGTGACCCGCGAACTCCACTTCCTTCACGAAGAGTGAGGCTCTGGTGGGCTTGCACACCATGTTGTGCTTGTCCAGCTCGCTGAGCACTCGGCGCAGATCCTTCTCATGGGCTTCGATGAGCTCGTCCTCAGTCATGTCCTCCGTGCCGGACCCGATGATGATGTCGTCCACAAAGGGGTCGGCACAATCCCGGACTGGACCGAGTAGGTCCTCCATCATGCGCTGAAAAGCGGCGTTGCCATTCTTGGCGCCCATAGGCACCACTTTCCACTGCATGGGCCCCAGCGGTGTCGACATCGCTGTGCAGGGCCTGGAGTCCGGGTGTAGCGGCATCTGGTGATAGCCGTGTTTTAGGTCTAACACTGTAAAGATCCGCGTTTTCTGTTGCTTTTGGAGGATGGTGTCGATCAGAGGAAGCGAGTACGAGTCGTGCTCGGTTTGCTCGTTCAAACCCCTGTAATCCACCACCAACCTCCACTCGCCTTTCTCCTTCTTGGGCACGATAAAGGCTGGGCTGGCCCATTCACTGTCGAAGGGTTCGATCCATCCCCGCTCAATGAACTCGGCCAACAACTTCTTCATGGCCTCGGCCCGATCGCCCTGAAGTTGGTACTCCCGATGACGATAGATCTTCGGGTTCGGCTTCAGCTTGATCTTCGTTGTACCAAACCTCCCACCATCTGGAGGGTTCTTGTTGGCGAAGCCACTGAATAGCCGCGGATAGGCATTGATCAGCGTCTCCTTCAGCTCGGCGACCTTCGGGTTCTCCTGGGCCTCTTCAGCCGCTTGCTTCGGTATCGATACAACCGACCGCACTGCGGTATAGGCCTCTTCCGGGTCCGAGTCCGACTTCTCCTCGTCCCATATGCCGTCTTCATCGTCGTGGGGAGCTCCTCCCACCGATAATCTTCGGAAATTTGCGGCATCGGCCTGGTTTTTGTCGTTATCGGCACCCATTCTTGGAAAATCCCATGTCGGCGGGTCCGACCCAACCGGACCATCATATTGGTCCGCAATGTGATCCATGATCCTCGCCACGAACTCATCCTTCTCGTACTTGCCGGTGACCAACATCTTGTCATCCCACCGAACCGGAGATGTGACCATGGCCCGCCCCTTTTTGGCTGCCACACGGTCGTGCATCCCCATTCGCATGTAGTTGACGACGTGGTCGATCTGGGAGTGGGACAGGACGTCAATGCCATCAATTGGCTGATCCGTCCCCTCCTTGGGCTCAAACCTGACCCGCATGGGCACCGCCTCAACCCTATGGATGAATGCTTCATCACCCGTGGGCTGGGCTTGCGCCCCATCCACCAGGAAAGCCTTGGTACCCCACGCTTGACCCGGGGAGGGCATTGATACACCCTTGGCGTCGATGAACAACTCCTCCTCTGGCCCGAATGACATCTCGTTCAGGGTGATGGAGTCCAGCGTCAACTTGAGACCCACCAGCGGACATGGGGTGGATCCTATGCCGGTTCTGACCAGGATCCCCTTCGCCCTATCCGCGACGATCTTCTCCACCGTACGTATGGTATTGTCCAGGGAGCCATGCCAATACATGGGGCCCCACTCCTTCAAACCCCAATGCCTGTGCCAGGCTGAGTCTCCTCGATGCCAATGCCTCCTACACTTCCGCAAAAGTGGGGCATCCCGGGAAGCGAAGACGTCCGTCTCGGGCGCTCCGGCTCCCAGCGTCTGGATCATCCTGTCATACACCTGCGGCGCCATTCCATACTCCGTGAGCTGAACTCCGCGGTCTCCTCTGGACTTGGCCCCCACAGCTTGCACTGCTCGGACGATCCGATCCTCTTCCTCAGCATTCCATTGGGAGGATCCGCATGCATAGTCCGTGGACAGCCATGTGAGGCATTCATCATCCTCCCGGACCAGCGTTGCACGACTGGGAAGGGCTCCAATGGCGTTGGCCACCATGAAGTCATACCCCATGATCATATCCGAATCTGTAATGTCGGCCACATAGAAGTTCCCGGATAGAGTGCTTCTCTTCGCCAAATCAGGGCGATTCAAGCGCTCATGCTCCCAGAATTCCATACTGATAGTGGCCTCATGGGTGCCACCACCCATAATCTCTCCATTGGCCACCTTCAGGCGTACCGGTCTCCGGCTGGGCTGCAGGGATTCCTCCTTGAACAACCCTCTCCGGACCAGGCTCACCTGGGCACCCGTATGCACCAAAACATCCACCACCAACTCCTCTTGTCCGCACCGTACACGCACCTTCAAGTGCAACTGCCGCTCGTCACCATGCGGTCTATGGACGACTCTCACGGCATGCAACTCTAGTATATCCGGCTGCATCAGGACTTCGAGGGTATGCTCACGGATGGTGTAGATCTTGGGCTGGTCTTGCCCGTCCACGGGGCTCTCCGTGGTCGCTCCTTCCTTCTTGCCACATCCCTTGCCCACATAAACTTCCCTTGGCAGGGCACTCCAGGGGTTGGGAGTGGCGAAACTCAGTGGTTTTGGCTCTTCTGGAGCCTTCTTCGGCACCCGATGTGCCTTCGCTTTCTCCTGGGATTCCACTGATTTTCGGAGGAGAGACCTCCGAGGTCCCACTCCCGTGGGGGCTCCTCTAGACATGGCCTGTCGCAGCTCCCTCCTGCTGCGTTCCGCTCAGACTTTGTCCACCACGTTGCTGGGCTTTGAGTTCCTCCAACGTCCTCAACATGTCCTCCGCAACTTCCTCGATCGACCTCACGCGTCGGTCTGGACCGGGTCCTCCACCATAGCCTTTTCCTCCGCCTTTCCCTTGGCCCTTTCCTTGGCCTTTTCCACCGTCTCCGCCCTTTGCCTTCCAATCGGCAATTTGTTGCTCCTTGGGCTTCCTGTCGGGATGGGCGGCGAAGTAGGTCTTCTTGTCCTCCTCATATACCTTGCAATGCCGGCGGTCATGTGCATGGTTGTTCCCCTTGCCGTAGCAGACCCAGCAACCGGTGTGCTGCGATCTGCACTCGCGGAACGAGAGCGGCGGGTTCCCAATCCTCCGCGGTTCTCTGCGGTTCTTGGTCCTGGGGTCCAGTCGATTCCACCTGGACCTGTCCTGCCCATTCTCTTTCATGTTGTGCGCTACGAACGCGAAGATGTGGGCTTCTTCATGATCCTCCGGGGTGGTCGCGGTCCAGAGATCTTGGCCGCTTCCATTCCCTTCCTCCGCGGTGCCGACCATGTCCCCCTTGACCTCTCGCTGGTGGCAATCTTCTCGATGGCCTCGATCTCCTGGGCCTTGTCGATCCTGCACGTGGGCCTCGTTCTCGGCGTTGAGCTTCAGCTCCACCGTGATGTACTTCACGATCTCATCCAGGCTCATGCGGGCAAAGATGACCTGCATCCTCAGCGGCTCTCCGCGCCTCCACTCCACGTTATTGAGGCGCATCAGCCTTTGCCCCATGGTATCGCCGAAAACCTCCACGTAGACGGCGTTCTTCAACCCCAACATTCGGCTGGGCTCGCCGAGGTTTCGCCGGAAGAACTCCATTATTCCGGCGTGGGTGTCCTCCGATGCCATGATCCGTACGGCCACGCGCTTCTTTGCTCTCTTCTTCTCCTCATCCTCCACTCTTCTCTTCCAGTGCCCGGGGAGGACGTCCTTCAGCAGGTGTCGGATCTCGCTGGCCTCATTCGAGTCCTCCACCAGCTTGAGACTTCTTCGGTACTTGCGGATGTACCGATTCCATTCTCGGACCCTCAGTTCCCCGCGCTCCAGTGGCAGCGGAATGGACCACAAGTCTTCCAACTTCTGGTTGGGGGCGTCCACTCGCTCCTCGTCCTCCAGCCACTGGAGGCAGGCCTGCTCCGTCTGGATCACTCCCTCACAGATCTGATCCCTGAGCTCCTCCTTCAGGTCCTGCGCCAGCCTGTGTGGGAATGTCCGACATACCCACTTGTCCCTTGGCGCTCCCCTCATCTCGCCAACGACCTCCTCGGCGAAGTCCTCCCAATCCAGGATGAAGTCGTCCAGGTTGGAGGGGTTGCCATCGTAGTAGGGGATTTGGATTCCCCTGAGGTGGTCAATCCTGATGGCACCTCAGACGTCCGCAGCAACCACTCCACCGAGACGATTACCACCTGTGGCCGGGGGTTGTGAGTACACTCCCCGTACATCCCTCTCCTCCATGGAGTGCGGTCCAGTTGGGCCTGAACCCATGGGGTTTGGAATGCGGGAAGGACTTGCTCCACCGGCTGTCCATATCCCCGTATTGGGGTCCTTCACCCACAGGTTTCCGCCTGGATGGCCTCGACCATGTCCATCGGCGCTTCCCATGGTTTGCCCCTGCATGGTCTGGCTCTGGATCTCCTCTTCCGCATAAACTGCATGGGCAGTCGTAGTGGTCGGTGGATCCTGGGCGGCATGGGACATCTGTACCGTCAGGCTCCTCGGGTCCGTGCTTTAGTGCCATTCCCGCATGGACCCAGCCGGTGCCGTTTGTTCCCCGAGCATTGTGGATTCGCTGAACATGGGAACAAAAGGCAGCGCACCCGGGTCAACACGCGGAGGCGCGTAAGGTGCCTCTGCAGGGCCGCCCATGGGTTTCTCCATGGCGCTGCTGAGGGTCTTAACCCGCTCCACCAGCTCTGCCGCTGCTGGCTTTGCCGGGAGCTCCGGACCCGAGGAGAGGGGTTGTAACTCCTCTAGCCTTTTCAGGCGTCGCAACATGTCCTCCACCAGGTGGAGGAGGCTGTCCACCACGCGCTGCTGCTTCTGCAGGGCCAGCTCCAGCTTCTCCCGGTACCGGTTCTGTTCCGCTCGCAGCTCCGCCATGTCTCTCTCCGCTGCCGACTGGTCATCCAGGATCCCCGCAACTTCCTCCTCTAGGCCGTGCTTCGCGTTGTCCAGGCGGTCCAGGTGCTGCACGATGGCGTCCATCCCCATCTTTGGGTATTTGCCGATGAGGAAGGACACGTGCTCGCAGTGGCACTCAACGTGATTTCCACCTGATCCGGCGCATCCCACGGTTCCCGGCGCCTCGGACTCCTCCGCCATGGGTGTGTCGCCCATGCTATCCCCCGTTGGTTCCGTGTGCCGGGCCACAGGCGCCGTTCTGGCTCTGGCAGGCCTCTCCAACGCCTCGGTGTCATGCTCCAGGCTGGGTTCGGGGGCCGTGTTCGCCCTTGTGGACGGTCTGGCCATCTCCTCCGACTCCGAAGGGTGCTCATAAGCTGTCCAATAGCCCTCGCAGTGCCCCTCGGAGTCTGCAGCTGACCACAGCCTGACCGGCCTGGGATCCGTCTCCATCGCCCTGGATTCCGCCGCGGGTTTTGGGGACCCGCGCTTCCGGTAACGCCGAGCTCTGCCGTTGCTGCCAGTCTCCTCCAACTCCTCTGCAGCGGAGCGGAGATCGCAAGCCTTGCGGCATTGCAGCACACATGGAGGCCAGGTCCTCCATGTCCAGCCCGTGTCCTGCAAGGGCTCTCCGTTCTGAGCATCTTCGCTCTTCTCGGGCTTCCCTGTCCACCGTCGACTCGACGGACTCCACGATTTGCACCCGGGGCGGCCTTGGGCAGGGCTCATGAGGGCCCAAGTCCCCGGTGCGGCGGTAGGGGGCAGGTACTCCTCTGCTACCATAAAGAAGGTGCCTACCAGGACCGGCTCCTGCTGTACCCCTTCCACCATAACCCGTCACTCCTAGGGTCTTGCTCCTCACCAGGGTCTGCATTTCCACAAAAAATAGAAAAAAACTCCTTCACACAAACCCTTGCAATACCCAAGCACAATCCAAATCCAATCCACACTGCGGGCTTCCGTTCAACACGCCGGTGGAGACACGGCGGTGGGCATGTACAAGAATTGCACCAAAGAGGAAGCCCTGAAATTGGCATATGAACACATATCAGGCAAAGTTGGGGAAAGATGGAAACGCACACAATCACAGCCAGAGACCCCTCATTCCCTGGACTCAAGACCTTCCCTTGACTTGCCAACATGCTGCCCTGAACCCAGTCAAATAAGATGGCCAAATGCCATGTGTCATGCATACGGCAAATATTCAAATGCTCCATGCATGTGTCAAACCCGAAAGTAGTATACAAGGGTGATATAGACCGAAGGTCCATGCCCAAGAATATCCCATCATTGGCTCCGAAACCCCTCCGGTTATGTACATGACATGCTTCACAAGTCAACTCATGAATTTGAGACCTAATTCTGTGAGGCCTCGTGTGCCACGCCAAAGTGACCACGTGATCCAGCATATGGTGAGGTACAACACCAAAGCATATGCCAACATCTAAGCAACATACCATAGTTCACGGATATCTAGGCACTTTACTGTTAGCCGACCAGTTGAGCACATAAAATACAAAAAGGAGCATAAAATGAGGTCAAAAACATGCAATTAATGCCAAATTCAAGATATTTACAATAGTATATAACTTCGCTCACCCATGGTATCTACATATGATTCAAGACACAATTGCTTGGGACCACTTGCAATCAATCCCCCCACCTGGATTCCCACATGGCCGCATAGGGACACCTTCAAACCTCCTCCCAACACGCACCATGAAAATGGGGAAATTGATAGTGGCGCTTGTGGGTCGCTCCGTAAGCCCTCCCACATGCACTATATGAGCGGTAGACTTAGTCTAGCGCTATGGAGCTCACCATTGGGACATGGGTGAAGCCCTTGCCACGTATGACTCCATAAGGCTTCCTACAAACGGAGATATATAACATGGGCGTGAGCATATCGAAGCACATACCATGCATATAACACATACCCTCTAGAAGTGGCTCCCACCATGATATGCCATGCCCCTCCATGGACATAACTTCACGTTAAAAATACGTAGGAACCCAAGGAAAGTTTCTATGCAACACCAACACTCATGCGGTAGACTCGAAAGTCGCATTAAGATATTCGGTTGCACGGTCCAAGAGTTATATATAACTTTCTACCCTCTTGACCATTATCCCTTGCTACACCAGGCATGTGTACACATCAAAGGCGTTTGATGCTTCGTAAATTAAGATGAGACCAAGGCGGTTCCAACCCAATTCTTGAAATTGGTATTCCCCGCCGTGAGCCGGAGATATGATTCTTCAAAGTGGCCTCACGAATCACTTTTGTTTCGACTATATCTCCAAGCAAAATGAAGGACACAACAAAACGAAGGTTGATTCGTGATCGGGGAAAAATGTATGACCACTCGAGATTCATCATATCAAGTGCGGCGATGTCGAAGTCGAAAATCCGATTCTGAAAGTCTGAAAAAATCGGATTAATTTTGCGAGTGTATAATATGAAAATTGCGGAAGCAATGAACCCGTCACTGATGAAATCTGGCCCTTCATCGGGGTTTCCGCCAAAATATCTGTAAATATCAGTTAACCAATCGGTTACCGCAAAATCGCGAGCCAACTGACAGTCGCCGATACATTGACAATCAGAACGAAAGGCTGAAAAAACACGGAAACTTTATGATAAAAAAACCCTGTTGATTCCTGATATTCTGATATATAAACCTCAGCCGACGGCGCCTCGGTATTGAATATGGCCGCTCATAGCTGGAATGGCCAAACCTATCACACTATCACATCAGGTTAGGTCAGGTGGATGGGACAGTATGATATCAGCCAATGGCGGCTTGCCGGCGCATAGATACACACCCCAAGTGACCGAAAGATGGCCTCGGGGGTCCGAACTGTCTCCAGTAGACAGGCAGTGTGCGTCTTTGAAACGACAAGTCCAAAACAACACCCAGGTTGGCGCTGGTAAAGGCAGAAAGGGACGACAGCAAGTGCCACAACCACCGACCCAACCCTCTGACGTATCCACCTCCCTGAATTTTGATGTGGCAGCGGTTGAAGCCCGAGTGGCGGAACATGACACCTCCCTCCGGGCTTTGGAGACGCAGCTCCCAGAGGTCCCGAATGGCATCGAAACCCTCACAAATGCGATGGAACACATAAGAGGAAAAATACAGGAGTGGGAAGATGAGTATGCGGATGAGGTGGAGGAGAGGCCAGACACCCCTACCCCTCGCCAAACCGTGAACCCCGACCCCAGCCTTTCCAATCCCACCTATTCCGTTAAGGCCGAGCCTGGAGCTCCGCCACATGTTTTGACGGGAGAGGGCATTTGTTTTTCCCATTGCCCATATGGAGAGACTACGCCTGCACCGGGGGTTCAGACGCAGTTTTCCGCGATGGGGGACATTCCGAGGCCGCACACCAACCCGTCCACCCCGAAGGCAGCGGCAAGTGCCCCAGCATTGCTACATGAAGCGGGTGGCGCTACGTTTGACCTTCCAGGGCTGGACATGAAGGGCCTCACCCATGATGTGGAGAAGCACGTGAGTTTTTCTAACGTGCAGGAATTTTTGAAGAGTGACCTCCTCTCAGCCATGGGTAGCTTGCCTTCGTTTTGGGGGGACGGGTAAGGCCCCAGTCCTGGGCACACCCGACCTAGGGTCTTTTTACTGTACGTGATGGCTCCGATCCCGGCAGTGCCCCCACCCACAAAGACCCGAATGTTCACGTCAGGGCGCTGTTCGGCACCGACAAGTTGGAGTTAGAAACCCTAGACCCCGAAACCAGGCAAGTCATTAAAGACCTCCTCAAGAGGCCGGTCTTCAGAGGGGAGTGGGCCACGTTTGAGCCCGACTGGGACCGTTACAGGGGCTTTTGGTGTAAGCGCATGGCGCCAGATCTCCTGGCATACGTTTTCTGCTCGTGTTTCCCGGACGAGGGGAACTTGTAAGCCAGTCTGGTTAGAGATGCCGGCGGGACGTACGAGCAGATATACGGCGTGGCCTCTACTATCCCCCAGGGCAGAGTGTCCGGCGAACTCCTGGAAAAGCAATGGCTCGCAATGGACCTGCCCCGCCCAAAACCTGTGGCCCACTACAGCCTCTGGATAACCCAGTGGGTGCTACACACTCGCCGCACAGCACGCAAGTGGGCTATCACCCCGCAACCTGCCTAACAGGTGTGGCGCCAGGCGCTTGAGCGTCATGGAGGCTACGGGGCGGAACTTGCCGAACTGGCAAAGTTAGAGGCACTGCATGGTGAGTTCACCTGGGAGGCTGCACATTCCCAAGTGGTGTATGAGCTCACCTGGCGCGATAAGCGCAAGTGGCAACAAAAACGCCATGAAGAGGCGCAGCCGGCAGCTCCGGTGCAGACACGCAGCGCCTGGGCGCCCGCAACCTTCAAGGGCGCATGCTACAACTGCGGTGAAAAAGGACATCGGGCGGCAGACTGCCCCGATCCCAAGAAGACGGATGACCGTCGAGACCGCACCCCTGGCCTGAAAACTGGCAGGGAGAAGGGCAAAGGCAAGAGCAAAGGGAAGGGGCAGCACGGCGATTTCCCCGGGGGTGGCGGGTCGTGGGGCGACTGCAAGCCTCATCAGGGGGACAACAAAACTACCGCCCAAGGCTTGACACCAAGTCAACAAAGACAGGTTGACTGGGCCCTCCCACATGCCACTAAAATGGCCAAGGATGACAAGTGCATGTGGTGTGGGGGTGACAACCACCCTGCCAAGTGCCAATATAACGTGAATAAAAATGTTGCCCGTGCCCGGCAGGCCCAAGTGGAAGCCAAAGAACGTAAGCTTGCCGAGGCAACCCCTAAGGGGGACGCCACGGGGGAGGCCAAAGCGGACACCACGGCCCACCCGCGACAACCAGCGCGCTGACAAGGGGCCGCTCCAGGAACCCGCGTCAGTAGAGACGTCGGGGGTGGCTTACGAGAGGCGAGCGCCGCGCTCGCAAGAGAGTAGTGACGTGTTCCCGTGGGGGGCCTGGCCACGGGACGCTGCGGTGACACGCACAAGCAAGCAGGCAGGCAAAGCACTGCGCTCACAGGGGCATCAATACGCTCGTGTCATGTGACAAAGCGTTTCAGGATCCTTGCCACTCTGAAACAAGGGAACCAAAGTATGTACAGCAACACATCAGGATATGTACACATGGGGTTAAGACTGGACTGGGGTAAGGGCATCACAGGACAATAGACACTCAGTCCCAACTCGTATCCCAATCCCAGGTCCGACCCTCTCAGTGGCTGGTGGGGGCGGGGGCTCAAACACAACCCATGCCCTGCTCAGTCCGGACCCTGAAACCCTGCCAATAGGGGTGTCCCGCCCAGCCACAGGCGAGTTCCTCAGAACCAAGGAGCTCCAAGGCCTACTGACGGAGGCCCCCTATGCTCCATTCACGGCAGGTCCCAACTCCTCTCTGAGCCAGAGATATGGCCCCGCCATTATCCCCTAGGAGTTGGTAGCTGAAAATGGGCTGTTTCAGCCCAAACTGATATTAGCTCAAAAATCTCGCAAAATTGACCCCTTGTCCGGACACACCAGAGGTAGGGACGAGGCAACTGACCATATGTCCTTCGAATATGAAATCTCTGGAGCCCTCACCCAACCTGGTTCCCTCTGAGGTCCCGGCATCAGGGCACCACGGGTTCATCAAGTGGGGTCATGATGCCAAAATCACCAAAAATGGCATCATTCCCACGCATGGCTCGCCCGGCCAGGGCAAGGCCAATAACTCACAGGATAGGAGGCAGGACCTAGGACTCATATCTGAGTGTACAACTTTGATTTGGGCTCAGGCTCCCTGTGGGCATAGAGATATGGGGCCGCCAATTGACCACACGGGGGGGTGAAATTGGGGTCCCAAAAGGGGGTCATTTTGGCTGCTCGAAATGAGCCAAATATCGGGGGTGCTCCCAATAGTGTATCTCCACGCCAGCTTGGAGATCGGATCCGCCATTCTATACATGATCCACCAGCAGTCCAACATAGACTCCCGTGCTCTTGGCTCCCAAAGATCTCCATGCCACTCGGCGTGGTGACAATCCCAATTGGGTCCACAAATGCCAAAATGGCAAAATTGCCCACACTCACTTTGGGCTAGCACCTTAACGAAGGTTGCTCCGCTTCGCCCACGTGGTGTGTGAATCATGGGGACCAGTATACATAACACCCATGTCGTATATGGTCCATTGGTCCATGCGTCCGGCGTGCACGGGTGGGCTGAACATAGTGCACGGCGGGCAGAAAATGTGGAAAACTGCTCAAAATGGCCTAAAATGCGCACACTCATGGTTGGGGCAAATGAGGCACATGCCCGACTTGGACCGGAGTGTGCCATAGGATTGGTATCAAGTCATATCTGTCCAACATATCTTTTGGGACTCGCCCAACTCCTCCGGTATTGGGAATGGCAGGGTCGCCAAATGAGCCCATGATTTGGGATGATCCCAAATCGCCAACATGGCGGCCACGGTATGCCAAGCCCAAGAGGAGTTATTCGCCGGGTCTAAGATATGTTGGGCACCGAAGAATGTACCCTCAAAACATACTTGATTCATGATGTCAATTGAGCGCAACGTTGAGATACACGGTCGCCACTTGACATCATGACGGGCAAAAAACAGCAATATTGGCGAAAAAAAACCCCAAAGTGCCTTGAAAGGCGCACAAATATATTATAATATCTTCGGCTTGGATTAAGTAATTGACCAATCCTTCTAAACACAATGACTTGACACCAATGACCTCTGATTCCACATATGTGCTCCACTTGGGGCGCTTTGAAAGGTTACGAGCGCTACTTCTCAAGTGGGCACATGAAAATATGGAAAATTGCAAAACACACACCTTGCTCCCAACGCATCGCTTTGGGATCGCCACACAAGCTTTCCTCCACGAAGGTTAGGCTTGCAATTGATCGTGGGGAGTATAAGGGAGGGCCTCGTGCAATATGAGGTCCATTGGTGGGTGTATCGCTCTTAGCCAAACCCGCCAAATGGGCACGCAATACAACACGTGGCACATACTACATATTGCCCAAAAAGGTAGCTCCCCCCACGATATGTCATGCCCCTCCAAGGGCATAACTTTGTGTCAATCGCTCATAGGAACTCCAGGAAAGTTCCTATGCAACACCAACACTCGCGCGCTACACTCGAAAGTTATCTTAACGCACGCAATATCATGGCCAAAGAGTTCTAACGCAAACTCTACCCTCTTGACCATGATCCATTACGCTAGCGCGCACGTGTGGAGACACAAGGCATGTAAAGCTTCCTAAATTACGTCGGGAGTATTGTGAGTACATCCCACGTTTCCTTATTGTCATTCCTCGCAAGCAGCACGAGATATGACCCTCACAAGTGGCCTCACGAACTAACTTTGTTTTGCCCATATCTCTAAGACAAATGGAAGGCAAGACAAAAGGAAAGTTGATTCGTGCATAGGGAAGCACGTAGGTCCACTCGAAAGAGGTCAAATCAAGTGCGGGGATGTCGAAGTCCAAAATCCAATTTCGACATCCTGAAAAATTCGGATTAAGGTTGCGAGTGTAGAATGTGAAAATTGCGGATGCATCAATGCAATTCCTGAAGACTTTAGAGTCTTCGTCACGATTTGCGCTAAAATATCTGTATATAACAGTTAAACTGGCGGTTACGCTAAAGGCGTGAACTAACCGCCAGCTGTCAAAACAGTGAATATCAGAGCGGAAGCGTAAAAATTGACGGAAACAATATGAAAATAAAACCCTGTTGATTCCTGATATTCTGATATATAAATCTCCGCTGGCGACGCATCTGTTGCCGATGCGGGGCTTTACGGCACGGAACACGCTCCCGCCGGGCTCGCACCGGGCGTCAACGGGCGTCTTCCCTTCCGTACATGGGGTTAGTGGACCGGAGACTGGTTGTATGCCGTAACCTAGCCATGGGGTTCTGGGTACCGCTTCACCCCCCTCCTTAGAGCAAACCCTGGGGGGGGCTCGATAACACCCACGCATGGCAGCGGGTACCCAGGACCATTTCCTGAAGGGGGGTGTGTCACATCCTCACTTAAGGCTGATTCGCAGGTTAGGCTGCCGAAATCCCACAGTAAGACAGGGACGGTGCTGTAGCTGTTAGTAACTGCAAGTATAGTATCAAGTATCAAGTCCCGGGTCCTGGCGGCGATTCTTCGGCATCCAAAGGACCCGTTAACCCATACCAGGCGCACCGGGTGCCGGCTGCTACGGTCACTACCACAGTGGCAGTGGCATACACGGCCAACATAGGCGTCACCGGACGACCGAGGTGGTCCCACAGGTCAAGAGCGACCACAAAGATCCATCAGGCTACCCCAAGCTTCCCAAGGCCCGCCGGCTGGGGGAGAGTCCCCACGGGTCCTTCCTCGGGCGCACCATGTCCATATCCACAACGCGAGTCCAGAGTGGTACAGCCGAACGAGGTCCTCCTCAAGGGATCGGGCGTCAAGGCCGTCTTTTCCCTCGCCCTATTACCACGAAGGCCATACATGAGGGGGTCCTCATGCAGTGTGGGCGGAGGCGTGGACTCCTCAAACCACCAGTTTCCTAGGCAAACGTTCCCCATCCGACTGCAAGTGCGTCTGCGAGTCGGCAGGCTCACACTGGGACTGACAGTGGCGGACCCCTGGGAGTGTAGTCAGGCAACTGGGCTTCCCGCCTGGCGCCATCAGGATCTCCACATCACAGCAAATAGGGCACACGGTATCACGGGCACTCAAACAGAAGAATCTGTACTTAGGTACTGGTCCAAGCTGGACCTTATGTAAAAGCATGTAGACGGCGACTCAGGGCGCCTGCGTATTCCGATTTGCATCCCCTCGGGGGGGAAAAACAGTCCATTCTGCAATGATGGGCTGACAACAAGCAACATACAGACGCACATATCCTGGAGGGGCAGAAAAGTAAGCAATAAGCGGGGTAATAGGCGTGTAAACACACTCTGGATAGAGCGCCAAACCACGCCCCGGTTAGGATAAGGCGAATGCAGGAGGGTGGACAGGAAAACGCCTGAGTTCAGGCCATATATAGTCTGCAGACACACGTCGACTGGTCTGGATCCCGCAAATGCCATTAGACCAGACCACACACCAAAAATTGCAATGCCGATCACAGCGGCATCCGTTGCGCAACTTCGTATGGGCTTCAAGGCCCTAAGAGCTCAGCAAATAGGTCAGTCGCCCTACCTGGTTTCCCAAGGATTCAGCAGGGGGGGGAGTGACGAATAGAATTGAAAGAGAGGGGCCATCCTCCTCTGGATTCAGCAGGGGGGGGTATATGGCCACTCTGATGGCAGGTCACCGACAGATGGAAGAGAGCAAGCAAGTGAGGGACGATCCGTCGACCACACAAGCGCTCCAACTGCATCAGGGGAGAGCCCAGGGCGCTGATCAGGCACCCCTGGCTGCAATCGCCCGGGTGAGTGCTGCCAAGTCCGAGACATGGATCTTGGTCTTGTGCTTGCGGATGTACTCCATGAAGGGAGTATTGACCCGCGGCACGAACGAGGAGACGGGTTCCCAGGTGTCGTGGGACGGCCCATAGCCTCGCCAACGAACCTTGAACTCCAGGCCTCCGGGTGCCGAGGCGTTCGGACGCTGAGCCAGGATCTTCTCGACAGTATGGTCGTCCTGCTCAGCATAGTCGTCGTCCGAATCAGCCTCATGTGCGGCATAGCTCAGGGACACATGTTGGCCACGGAGGTCGGGTTCCCGCACACGGAGTTGACTCTCGTGGCGCTCCCGGAACTGTCCGTGACCAACCTTGATGCGGTAGGTGTCCTCACCAATCCTGCGGACCACCTCTCCGGGTGTGAACCAGGTTTTGGTGCGGTGGGTGCCCATAGGGCGGGGTCTGATCACCCACACCGGGTCTCCCACCCTGAACTTCTGCGCTGTTGAGCCCGGGGCGGACTTCTGACGCTCAGCATGCTCCTTCTCGAGCTTCTGGCGGATGTCCCGCGCCGTTTGCTCTTGCCGCGCGAAGAATTCCTTGGCGTCCATAGCCATACCATCACCAGACAAGGGAAGTCCCCGACCCAGGGGGTCCCTGCCGAACAGAATCTGGTGAGGGGACAAACCACCCGGGCTGGGGGTGTCATGATGGGCCTTCAGAGCGGGCCACATCTCCTCAAACCAGTTCCGACGTGGATTGGTGATGTGAATCTTGCGCAGCTTCTCGAACAGCTGCTGTCCAGCCACTTCAGCTCGGCCGTTGGACCGGCTGAGATAGGCGACGCTCTTGGCATGCCGTATTCCCATGAGGGAACACATAGCCTTGAACCAGCCACCAGTAAACTGGGGCCCTCGGTCACTGCAAATGGTGCGGGGGATGTCAAAGACGGTCAGCCAATGACGAATCATCATGACTGCCACTTCCTTGGCAAGCAACCCCTTTTTGCGTGCCGGAACGGCTACTACGTAGCCACTGTGGCGATCCACACAAAGAACCACACAGTCAAAGGTCTCCTTGCCCATGTGCACTTCGGGCATGGAGAAGACATCCATGGCCACGCTCTCCATGGGCTGGTCGGGAACCGGGCGCCATTGGGCTTCCCCCTTGACGTTCCGTTTATCGGGATTGCAGGCCTGACAGACCGAGCAACCCTTCCTGACCTTCTTGATGGCGGTGTAGAGAACGATATGGTCGATCTCGAACCGGCGCTGCATGTCAAGGGCTTGCTTCTTGACCCCTGGGTGCAGCATGTGGTGGTGCCAAGCCTCGCACAGCTCGAGCACCCGGGACTCCGGTACTAGCAGCTTACCATTCCGGTAGAGCTTGCCATCTTCCTCAGTCAGCCCCTTTGGCCACTTCTGCCCGTCATCAGGGTCGGTCACAGCCCTGTACTCGGCCGCAAAGGCCTCAGACTTGGCGTAGTCGTCGGTCCAATCGTCCTGGAGGCAAGACTCAGGGAAGAGGTGCTTGTCGGACTCAGCTCCATCAGGGGCGAGTACTCTGACCGCTCTGCCCATCCTCGTTCCGAGGGGGGCATGCGCAGCCATGACGACGAAGCATTTTACACCCTCCTCCTCCATCAGGCGCTCCATTTCAATGATCCTCTTGGCTTCAGCGGTCTCAGCCTCATCGCCATGGGCAGAGATATCCGTCATGCCCTTGCTGGCGGGATAGGCCCACCTACTGAGACAGTCCGCCACGGTGTTATCCTTTCCAGGAATATACACAACCGTGAGATCGAACTTGGCCAAGGTCTCATGCCATCTTGCCCGTCGGGAGGCGGGACCAGAGGAGGTGTCCACGTGCTCCTTGTGCCACGACTGCAGACTCTGATGGTCGGTGCGGACGGTGACGGGATGGAGGGCTATGTACCCAGCCCATTTCCTGGGAGCCATGACGATTGCGTACGCCTCCTTTTCTCGGGGCGTCCACGTCCGTCTCTGGCCTTGCGCCAGGACTCGGCTCCAGAAGGCCACGGGCACGTGCCTCCCATCGTCAAGCACTTGCTCCAACACAGCGCCAACGGCGTAGTTGGAAGCGTCGGTGCGCAGGACGAACCCTCGGTCGGGATCCACGAGGTGCAGACCCCCTGCGGATAGCAGCACCTGCTTCATCCCCTCAAAGGCACGGTCGGAATCAGCTGTCCAGACCAGAGCCTTCTTGGACCCCTTCTTGGTCTCCTCTCGGTTGCCCTTGAGCATGGTCGTCATGGGGGCTGCATACTCGGCATACATCTTGATATACCCCGAGTAGTAGTTGCAGAACCCCAAGTACGCCCGTAGCTCAGAGACCGTTTTGGGCTTTTCCCAGTGCTCGATCGCAGCCACCTTGCCAGGTATGGGCTTTCGCTGCCCGTTTCCGACTACGTGGCCAGCGAAGACCACCTCGCTTACCGCATTGGTGGCCTTGTCACTGCTGCTCGTGAGTTTGTGCCGAACCAGGAGGTCCAGCACTCGAGTGACGTCCCTCTCATGTGCCTCCAGGAGCTCCTCGTAGCTCATACTGGGGTCCCCGGACGCGATGATGACGTCGTCCACGAAGGGGTCCGCACAGTCCCGCATCGGCTCAAGCAGGTTCTCCAGCATCCGCTGAAAAGCTGCATTGCCGTTGGTAACGCCCATGGGCATCACCTTCCACTGGAGAGGTCCAAGTGGAGTGCTCATGGCTGTGCAGGCACGGGACTCTTCGGCGAGAGGCATCTGATGATAACCATGTTTCAGGTCAATCACCGTGAAGATCCTCCGCCGGTGTTGTTTTTGCAGCATATCCTCAATGAGGGGCAGCGTATAGCTGTCGTGCTGCGTTTGGGCGTTTAGGCCGCGGTAGTCGACCACGAGCCGCCACTCACCGGCCACCTTCTTGGGGACGACGAAGCATGGAGAGGCCCACTCGGAGTGGCACGGCTCAAGCCAGCCTCTCTCGATGAAGTCACGGAGGATCTTCTCCATGGCTTCCTTCTTCTCGTTCCTCAGGGCAAACTCCCGGTGTCGATACACAGGGGGGTCCTGCTTCAGTCGTATCTTGGCCTCGCCATACGGTCCACGCACCGGTGGGGGAAACACAGGCTTACCGCCGAAGAAGGTATCACCATACTTCTGCTTCAGCCCGGCCCTCAATGCCTGGATCTTGGGGCAATCATCGGACTCCGCCTTGGCTTTTCCGGGCACTTGAACCACGGAGCTTAGTTGAGGGGTAGCGACCCCGCTCGGTTTCGGCTCAGGCGGTCTTCCCAGGTGGCCCAAAGGGCCATCTCTGGTCTTGCCTCGGAATAGATCGTAGTAGGTGGGCGGGTTACCCCCGATTGGCTCGTCCTGGCTGGACAAGTGGTCCAGCACCCTCTGCACGAAGGTGTTCCCATCATTGGAACCAGAGACGATCGAGTCCACTTCCCACCAGGCTTTGTCCTGGCCTTTGCCCTCACGCTGGTTTCCCCAGTCGTGAAAGGGCTGATCCATATACCCCTGAACCAGATCCAACTCCTCCTCAGTGAGGGGGTCTTCCGATTCTCTGATGTCAACAGGGGGAACCGCAAAGCATTGTCGCCATGGCTCTGCTATGATGCGGTTGACACACACGAAGTCCGTGGTGTCGGCCTGATCAAGGCCCCCATCCACATAGTGGAATTCCGTTGGCCATCTCTGGGGTGGCATGGGCTGTCCCTTAGCGTCCTGATAGACACTCTCTCAAGCCGGTAGGACGACCTTGTTTAAGGTCATGTTGGTCGATGACACTACCCAATGTCAGGTACTTTCCTCCTCGGTGCATCCCATAGGAACAACCAGCACTGCCTTGGAGCGGTCCTTGCGAATCTTCGCTATCGCTCTTGGAATGTCCAAACGGGGGCAATGGATCCACATCAATCCCTGATGCGGACCGCAGTGCCGCTTCCACGCGGAGTCCTGTGCGCTCCAGTACTTCTCACAAACCCGCAGATGGGCGGAGGTTCCTGAAGAGAACGCATCCAGGGCCAGATCCGAAGCTCCCAGGTCCGCAACCACTCGGCTCGCCACTTCCGGCATTCCGCCGTACTCATGGTTTGCTGGCCCAGTTCGCTCAGTGCCCAGTGCGGCCACTTCGAGCTGATTGCGTTCGGGATGGATCCACTGGCATTCCACATGGTGCTCAGGTGACGAAAGCCACGAGAGCTGGTCGTCCTGGTACAGGGTCATGGAGGCCTGGGCCGGGAGGACGCCGGAGTCCGTCTCCATCATGAAGTCGTACCCAGCGATCATGTCCCAGTCCATCTCGGCCTCGTAGAAGCGACCGTGCAGGAGGATCTCCTTGCCGAGGTCTGGGCGGCTCAGCTCACGATGGTTCACGAACTGCAGCCCGATGGCCGCTTCCTTCGTGCCTCCCACCATGTACTGGCCGTTCGCCACCTTCAGCCTGACAGGTTTCCGACTGTTGTTCAGACACTCTGGCGGAAGTAGGCCAGCCTTGACGGAGCTGACCTGAGCGCCCGTGTCGACCAACACGTCGAAGACCTTTTCCACTTACCCGCATAAGGCACGGACCTTAAGGTGCAACTGCCGCTCGCGCCCAACTCGGCGCACGGCGTGCAAGCTCAGGATCTCCGGCCGTTCCAGAAGCTCAACAAGCGACTGGTGCAGGTCGTGGACAATGGGCTCAGGCTGCCCATCTGCAGCATCCAGCTGCGGTCCGGGTGATCCTCTGATACTCTCGGATAGATCTTGTAGTACATCAAACACATTCTTGGTCGCGAAGGACCGATGGGTGCAAGGGTTCTTGCCTTCACCTGCCCTCACCCCGCCTCCGCGACTGGGTGCCGGACCGGGCCTTCCGCCCGCAGCAGTCCCTTTGTGCTTATCGACTCCCGACTGGGATGGTTCGGCGCTTCCCACGTCACCATCCTGCGACCGCCCTAGCTGGGGCCCTTGGCTGCATGGGCTCCGCTAGGGGGCGTTGGTTGTGGAAGTAGGGGTGTTCTCCTCCGCATCAACCTCGTCGACGCCCTTCTTCCTTCCCCTTCTAGTTTTCTTGTCCTTGTCCTTGTTCTGGTCGTTCTGGTTGTTCTCCTTGTTCTTGTTGTCCGACCTAGGGACCCAGTTCCTCTTTATCTCATGGATCTCCTTGGCCAACTCGGTCCCCTGCGACATCAGCTTGGAGAGCTCGTCCTTGTCCACCTCCACTTTGGCCTCCCGGATACCCGCAGGTGCACGCTTCTTCGACCCGTGCGCCTTCTTGTAGGCCTCCGTGTCGGCCTGGTGGATGGGGCATGTTCCGTGGTCATGGTTGAAGCCTTGCTTCCTCCCATAACACACGAAACAGCCCTGAGGGTGAGCTCGTATGAACTCCCCAAAGGACAGCAGAGGGCTGCCAATGCGACGAGGGTCCTTCTTCTCCTTCTTCTTCCAACCCGGCTGCAGGGGCTTCCAGCTTCCCCGGTTGCTCCCCGCGCCGTTGTGGGCCACGAAGGCACAAACGGCCACCTCGGCGGGCTCATCGTCGTCGTCATCATCGACGAGAGCTTCATCGCCGTCGGCTCCCGCTGGGTTCATGGCAGCTTCCCCGCCAGATCCCTCGCCAACGTAGTTGACGTCGCGGTCGCCGAGCCTCAACCCGCGGGTGTGGTGGAGGTTCCGGTACTACTTGAGTACTTCCTCTCCAACCCACTCCAGGATCTCGTCGCAACTCATCCACGCCGGGATGGCCTGCAGACGGATGGTCTGGCCGCTCACGTCACACTCGTCAAGGCGCCACATCGCGGTCTTCTCGCGATCGCCCGAGACAGTGATGAGGAGAGCGTTCCGCAAGGAGTGCCGTTTGACATCTCAGGCCACGTTCTTCCTCGACCAAGCCACCACGTTCGTATGATACTCTTTGGGGAGCATCATCTTGACCGTGTGGTTGGACTTGGCCCTCTTGGCTTCCTCCTTGGTGACCCTCTGGATCCATGCTTCCGGCAGCATGGAGAGCAGGCGAGCCTGCTCGTCACCCTCGTTCCAGTCCTCCACGTTGCGGCGGAAGAGGGTGTATTGCCCTCGGAAGTCTCGCCAGTCCCGTAGGCGAATCTCCCGTCCATCATGCTGAAGCTTGATGGACTTCCACCGCTTGGCAGCCACCTGCGGAGCGTCCACCCGCTCCTGCTCGTTGAGCCACTTCTTGGCTTCCTTGAGGGTCTTGATTTTCCCCTCCTTGGTCGCCACGAAGTATAGCTCTTGGAGCACTTCCGGCAGGCGGTACCTGAACCGTCTGAAGACATACTTCTCCGCATCAGCGGGATGCATGTCCTCAGTAACGGTTACCCCCCAATCGTCCAGCTTCTCCAAGAAGCGGTCGAGGTTGAGGGGGTTGCCGTCGTACATGGGGGGCTTGATGTCCTTCAATTCTTCCCACACGGCGGCATCCGCGGCCTTAGAGACCATGAACGCCGGCCGCGAGGTCGACCGAGGTTCCCATCGGCCTCTCCCACGGACTCCCACGGCTGCCACGTCCATCTCCTCCATGGAATCCCTGTGGCTACGCTGCGGTTCCTCCATGTACGCTGAACCTAGATGTTCACGCCGTACTCCTTCCATGTATGCCTCCTCATCACGGCGCCGGCGGCTGCTTTCAGCGGCCTCCCGTCGTACACCACGCGGCGGGCTGATGTCGAACTCCTCCAGGTCCAGATCCAGGTCCTCACCTCCGCCGACATCCCACTCCACGTCTCCTCTGGGGACCTCATCCCTGAGTCCACCGTAACGTCCACCAGCCATTGGGATTGGCTCCGGGGCTGGTGCGGGGCGTCGGGGGCGTACCGGTGTCCGCGGTGGAGCACGGCGGTTGTGGCACTCCGCGCTGAGCCACTCATCACCCCAATCCTCACTGCCACTGCCGGGCGGCACGCACTCGTTGCGGCGGCCCGCGCTGTGGTGCGAGGGGGCGCTGAGAGAGGGGACACTGGCGCTGGGGCGACTCCTGGGGGCTCCACCGGGGGCGTGGGGTCTGCCTGGACCTGGTCCGGGTCCCCAGCCGTCGTCCGACGAGCCAGACTCCAGGGGTGGGTGGTCGCTGCCGACGCTCCAACGGGCTTCCAGCGCGTCCAGCCTCTGCTGCAGGCCGCTGGTGACCTTGTTCAGCGACCTGGTCTCGCCCCTGGCGATGTCCAGCAGCTTCTGGGTGGAGGTGGCGACGCGGGCGCTCTTGACCATCTCGATCTTGGCGATGTCCAGCTCTCTCTGTGCGCGCGCGGAGACCCTGGCGATGCGAGTCATCTCGCCCTTGCCCGTGTCTACCTCCCGCTCGAGGAACTGGACCCTCCTGCGGAGGTAGACAATCCACCGCCGGGTGGCATCCGGGTCCCCGTCCCCTGGTGGGTCGTTGGGGTCCCCAGGGGGTCCTCCAGGAGGGCCTCTGCCGGGTCCGCCCGGTCCAGGGGGTCCTCCCCCGCCCGGTGGTCCGCCTCCAGGGGGTCCACTTGGTGGGCGTCCTCCAGGGGGTCCTGATGGTCCTTCGCCAGGGGGTCCCGGTGGGTCTCCGCCGGGTCGCTTCGGTGGGTCCGAGGATGGGCGCTTCTTCGTGATGTCGAAGTCCATGTCCAGGAGGCGGACCATGTCGTCATCCTCGTCCATGTCGCCCCACCTGGGCGTCTCAGTCTCGGAAGACTCCGAGCTCCGGTAGGGAGGAGGGGGATCCTCATCCTCACCCTCCGGCTCCATGGGGACGTCTCCGCCTCCTCCGTCAACCACTCCTCGGCGATGTCGGCGGCCTCGTTCATCCCCATCGCTGGCGGTGAAGAAGGGGTCACTGTCGTGGGGGTGTCCGCCCGCTGGCCTCCGTGGCCTCTCGGGGGTCTTCCCCTTACCCTTCCTCCGTCGGTAGGCAGTGGGGCCACTGCTCCCACTGCTGCCCGTGTCGGCCTCGTCCAGCGTGGTCTCGGAGGAGGCGTCCCCTTCGAAAAGCTTTCGAAGGGTCTCCACTCGTGATCCTCCCGGGGGAGTCTCGCGGCGGAGTTTGGCCTCTGCCTCCTCCATTGCGGCGGCTGTGGCTGCGGCAGCTCACGCTTCGGCTTCCTCCCGGGCACGAGCCGCTTCGGCTTCCCGGGCCTGCTGCAGCCGAGCCTTCTCCGCTTCCAACGCCGCCAGCTCCGCCTCCGTCTTGGCCCTCTCCTCAGCGACCTTCCGTCGCGCGGCCTCGATGGCGTCCTTCTTGGCGGCGTCCGCCTGGGCCTTAGCCGTCGCTTCGGCGTGGGCCCTTTCCTCCGCCTCCTTCTTTGCCCTCTCTTGGTCAAGCGCCTCTTCCAGCGCCCTTACCTCGGCCTCCTTGCAGGCAATGGCCTCCTGCGTCAGGCGGGCTTCCTCGTCGGCTGCCGCCAGCTCACCGTTGACCTGGGCAGTCGCTGCCCCATGGGCGGCTACGGCCGTGAGTCCGGCCGCAATGGCCGCCACGGTCGAGGCGTGGATGGCCATCCCATGCGCCCACTCTGCAGCCTCCTCATGGGCGATGCCGGAGGCGCCCTCCATTGCAGCGTTCTGCTGCATGGCCCGTTGCCGGGCAACCCGAAGGTTGCAGGGCACCCCACAGGCGCGCTCACAGGCGCGCGCCACATCCCTTTGGTCGGGAGCGACGCTGCTGCTAGAGCTGGCCTGGTCGGCCGGCATCCTCCCGCGGTGGGCCGACTCCACGTCGCTGCTGGGGCCTGACTTCGTCAGGAGCAGCGGACGGGGCTTGGCCTTGGTCTGCTTGGCGACTTGGAGGAAGTCGCCAAGGGTGGTGGAGCCGGGGTGGTGACCGCCATTGGCCCGTTGGGGACTGGGGGCTGGGGTTCCGCCCTTGGCGCCTTGGGCGGCTTCGGCGGCCAGGGACTCCTGGTACTCCCGCCACTTCCGGTCCCGCTTCCCGTCCCCGGCGGACCGTTTTCCTTCCCCGGAGACGCGCTGCTGCAGCTGCCCTGCAGCCTGCGCTCGCTCCCCGGTTCCGGGAAGTTCTTCTCGATCATGTCCCACATGGAGACGTTGATCGGGGCGCCCGACGGGTACTCGCTGGGCTTCTCGTCCTCCTCAATCCCGTCGGGGCGCAGCCCTTCGCCGGGCCTGTCCGGCCGGGACCAGGTCCTCCAGCGCCTCTGCTGGAAGCGGAAGGCAAACCCTTCCACCCGCAGCCAGTCCTCCACGGCCTGCAGGCGGTCGGGGCTCATGTCCGTGCGGAGCTCGAAGCTCCCGGGCATGCCGCCTTCGCACTGGGGGTGGCTGTGGCGGTAGTGCTGGTCCCAAACCAACCGACGCAGTAGGCGCACTGCATGGGGGTGGGGCCGCGGCCACGTCTTACCCGCTTCTTGCCAGTTTACCATGGCAGCGGGGGGCGTACTTGGTCTTGAGGTCCTTGGTGTGCACTCGTTCCGCTCAACGAACTGGTCCTGGTGGTGTTTGTTGAGGCGGGTGCTGCAGCACTGGACTGGGAGTGCGGCCGGTGCTGGTCCGCCGGTGGTTGTGGAAGTGGTTGCTGTAGCTGGGAGTGCGGCCTTGCTGGTCGGGCGAGGGAACTCGTTGATGACGGAGTTCTGCTCCCTGCACTTCCTTCACGGTCTCGGCGCTGCTACCGGGCGGCGCGGCGAGCCGCTGCGCTGCGCTGCGAGCTGCGAGCTGCGAGCTGCTGCGCTGCGCTGCTCGGGGTTGGTGGCCCCGAGTGGCACGCGGGGGATGGGTAACCCCGCGGCGGTGAAACGCTTTTGACGCGTTCCCGTGGGGGGCCTGGCCACGGGACGCTGCGGTGACACGCACAAGCAAGCAGGCAGGCAAAGCACTGCGCTCACAGGGGCATCAATACGCTCGTGTCATGTGACAAAGCGTTTCAGAATCCTTGCCACTCTGAAATAAGGGAACAAAAGTATGTAGAGCAACACATCAGGATATGTACACATGGGGTTAAGACTGGACTGGGGTAAGGGCATCACAGGACAATAGACACTCAGTCCCAACTCGTATCCCAATCACAGGTCCGACCCTCTCAGTGGCTGGTGAGGGCGGGGGCTCAAACACAACCCATGCCCTGCTCAGTCCGGACCCTGAAACCCTGCCAATAGGGGACGTGTCCCGCCCAGCCACAGGCGAGCTCCTCGGAACCAAGGAGCTCCAAGGCCAACGAACAGTCGCTCCCTATGCTCCCTTAACGGCAGGTCCCAACTCCTCTCTGAGCCAGAGATATGGCCCCGCCATTATCCCCTAGGAGTTGGTAGCTGAAAATGGGCTGTTTCAGCCCAAACTGATATTAGCTCAAAAATCTCCAAAATTGACCCCTCGTCCGGACCCGCCAGAGGTAGGGATGAGGCAACTGACCCTATGCCCTTCGAGTACGAACTCCCTGGCTGCTCGAAATGAGCCAAAATTCGGGGGTGCTCCCAATAGTGTATCTCCACGCCGGCTTGGAGATCAGATCCGCCATTCTATACGTGATCGACGGGGAGTCCAACATAGACTCCCGTGCCCTTGGCTCTCAAAGATCTCCATGCCACTCGGCGTGGTGACAATCCCAATTGGGTCCACAAATGCCAAAATGGCAAAATTGCCCACACTCACTTTGGGCTAGCACCTTAACGAAGGTTGCTCCGCTTCGCCCACGTGGTGTGTGAATCATGCGGACCAGCATACATAACACCCATGTCATATATGGTCCATTGGTCCATGCGTCCGGCGTGCACGGGTGGGCTGAACATGGTGCACGGCGGGCAGAAAATGTGGAAAATTGGTCAAAATGGCCTAAAATGCGCACACTCATGGTTGGGGCAAATGAGGCACATGCCCGACTTGGACCGGAGTGTGCCATAGGATTGGTATCAAGTCATATATGTCCAACATATCTTTTGGGCGTCCCCCAACTCCTCCGGTATTGGGAATGGCAGGGTCGCCAAGTGAGCCCATCATTTGGGATGATCCCAAATCGCCAACATGGCGGCCACGGTATGCCAAGCCCAAGAGGAGTTATTCGCCGGGTCCAAGATATGTTGGGCACTGAAGTATGTACCCTCAAAACATACTTGAGTCATGATGTCAATTGAGCGCAACGCTGAGGTAGGTAGGTAGGTATCTTCGGGAGCTCGGGATGCCTCCTTTGACATTGCAGGAAGAAGGTCTTACCAAGGGGACGTCCTGTCCCTCCCACTGCCCTATGTCAGGTGCCTCTTGAGCCGCTCCCGCATGTGCTTGGGAAGGCATTGTCGCGGCCACCCGGTCCATGTGTCCCAGGTGGGAGGGTGTCCCCACATGTGTCCTTGGGTAGGGCCACATGCCCCCTCCTTTGGGCGGCAGCTCTGGGGGGCTGCCCAGCCGTGTGGAGTATCTCTCACCACAAGGGGTATTGCTCCCGCTTGTCTACGGTACGACTGCCTCACCCTTGTGGCTTGAGTTGCGGGGCCACTCTGCTTGGCAGGTGACCCCCTCCTGGACTGTGTACCGGCTCGCCTGTCACCGGTTGCTTCCATGGCTCCGGGTGACGTTTGCCATGGTCCGCGATGCAGCCTGGCCGGGCTCGGACCAGTGGCCTTGGAGTACCGCTCCTGCCACTGGCCCGGTGGGTCGGCTTGGTCGCCCCAGTGCGTCCGACCCATGGGGTATTGGTTCTTTCCTGTCCCTCGGCCGCCCTACGTGTGTGCAGTGTCCTGGGCCGCTGGGCTCCTGTTCACCGGTGTGCCCGCGCGGTTTGCTGTGGTGCGTCTGCGGTGTCCTGGGCCAGCTGGCTCCTGTTCACCGGTGTGCTCGCTCGGTGTGTTGTGTTGCATGTGCGGTGTCCTGAGCCACTGGGCTCCTGTTCACCGGTGTGCGTGCTGTGTGCGGTGCGCGTGTGCCATGGGTGGTTGTGTCCCTCTTCCTCCCCCCCTAATTTTCGTTTTTTTTTTGTTTTTTTTTTTTTACTTGTTTTTTTTTTTTGGGAAAAAAAAAGAAAAAACAAAAAAGAGAAAAACAGGGGGGCGCGTACACTGCAGGCACAGGCACGGGCAGCTGGTGCGGCGGTGCAATAGCGTTGTGTCCTCTGGCCTGTGTCGTCGGTGCTGTGGCGGCGGTCGCGCCCCAGGGGTGCGGCTGGCGCGTCCTGATGTACACGGGTATGGGTCAGGGTGGGTTTGGTTAGGTGTCTCTTTGCTTCTGGTGCTGGCTGGTTAGGCGGCTGTGTGGGCTGTGGCTGTGGGCTGTGTCTACGTATTTCCCTCAGCGGGCCTGGTTAGGAGTCAAGGGTTGACGGTTTCGGGGTGTGGCTCGGGTTTGATTTGTGTTGGGGCTTCGGCTTGGTTAGGCTTGGGTCAGGCTGGGTTTGGTGAGGTGTCTCTTTGCTTCTGGAGCTGGCTGGTTAGGCGGCTGTGTGGGCTGTGGTTTCGGTGTTCCCTCGGCGGGCTTGGTTAGGAGTCAAGGGTTAGCGGTTTTCGGGTGTGGCTCGGGTTTGATTTGTGCTTGGGTTCTGGCTCGGTTAGGCGGTTGCGCGAGGCCGGGCGTGTGGGTAGCGGCGTCCACGGGGTCGCGCGCCCGAGGCGAGTGCGGGGTGGTGCGTGCGGGCCGGCCCTCAAAACATACTTGAGTCATGATGTCAATTGAGCGCAACGCTGAGATACACGGTCGCCACTTGACATCATGACGGGCAAAAAACAGCAATATTGGCGAAAAAAACCCAAAAGTGCCTTGAAAGGCGCACAAATATATTATAATATCTTCGGCTTGGATTAAGTAATTGACCAATCCTTCTAAACACAGTGACTTGACACCAATGACCTTCGATTCCACATATGTGCTCCACTTGGGGCGCTTTGAAAGGTTACGAGCGCTACTTCCCAAGTGGGCACATGAAAATATGGAAAATTGCAAAACACACACCTTGCTCCCAACGCATCGCTTTGGGATCGCCACACAAGCTTTCCTCCACGAAGGTTAGGCTTGCAATTGATCGTGAGGAGTATAAGGGAGGGCCTCGTGCAATATGAGGTCCATTGGTGGGTGTATCGCTCTTAGCCAAACCCGCCAAATGGGCACGCAATACAACACATGGCACATACTACATATTGCCCAAAAAAGTAGCTCCCCCCACGATATGTCATGCCCCTCCAAGGGCATAACTTTGTGTCCATCGCTCATAGGAACTCAAGGAAAGTTCCTATGCAACACCAACACTCGCGCGCTACACTCGAAAGTTATCTTAACGCACGCAATATCATGGCCAAAGAGTTATAACGCAAACTCTACCCTCTTGACCATGATCCATTACGCTGGCGCGCACGTGTGGAGACGCAAGGCATATAAAGCTTCCTAAGTACATGTATTGTATTGTGAGTACATCCCACGTTTCCTTATTGTCATTCCTCGCAAGCAGCACGAGATATGACCCTCACAAGTGGCCTCACGAACCAACTTTGTTTTGCCCATATCTCTAAGACAAATGGAAGGCAAGACAAAAGGAAAGTTGATTCGTGCATAGGGAAGCACGTAGGTCCACTCGAAAGACGTCAAATCAAGTGCGGGGATGTCGAAGTCCAAAATCCAATTTCGACATCCTGAAAAATTCGGATTAAGGTTGCGGGTGTAGAATGTGAAAATTGCGGATGCATCAATGCAATTCCTGAAGACTTTAGAGTCTTCGTCACGATTTGCGCTAAAATATCTGTATATAACAGTTAAGCTGGCGGTTACGCTAAAGTCGCGAACTAACCGCCAGCTGTCAAAACAGTGAATATCAGAGCGGAAGCGTAAAAATTGACGGAAACAATATGAAAATAAAACCCTGTTGATTCCTGATATTCTGATATATAAATCTCCGCTGGCGACGCATCGGTTGCGGATGCGGGGCTTTACGGCACGGAACACGCTCCCGCCGGGCTCGCACCGGGCGTCAACGGGCGTCTTCCCTTCCGTACATGGGGTTAGTGGACCGGAGACCGGTTGTATGCCGTAACGTAGCCATGGGGTTCTGGGTACCGCTTCAGTAGTCAGGCTGCGGGAGGCTGAGCATACTGCTGGCATCCCGCAGGCTCGGCCAGCGTTGACGGATCCACCCCCTGTACGGAGTCCATCGGCGCTACAGGTCATAATTTCTACTGCAACCATACGGTCGGTGCCGGCGAGCCCAATATACGATGCTGGTACGCGCCGTACCCTTGTAAGTGCGACTAGCCCCATCTGCTCAGATTTTCAGACATTCTGCCCAGATTGGCTACATTTTGGTCATTTTCTTTGCTTCGGCGGAATCGCCGCCTCGCAGCTCAGTCTCAGGATATTTCCTATCTATTTCTGATATGCCGGATTTGATTCCGCGGTCCATTTCCCGTAAATCCGCCGCGTTCCGCTATTTTAGCTGGAATCGCCATTTGCCGCTGACGCGCGCTCGCGGGCCAGATCGGCCAAACATTTTTACATAATTGGATTATTTAAATCTTTTCAGACAGTTTTGGACACTCAGATGTATTTAGAATAATTCGCATCAATTTTCTTCATAGACTGGGATTTTCTGCCGGACAATACTCAACATGGATCTTGCCTCAGTTGTTGCTGCTCTTGCCTCCGTGGGTGTTCGAGTCTCCGGTTCTACCCCCAATAACAACGTTCAGGTCGACTCCTCGCGTGCCTGCCCCACTGGTCTTGCCGGCCCCGAGCCCTCCGGCACCATCAACGACCCAGGGCAGCACTTTCATGGTAGCAGAGGCTACCTGAATGTTGTTCCTTTGGTGTCCCAACCACAGCTAGCTCCCCAGTACGGCCCCGTAGACTCCGCCACCTCCGGAGACGTAACGATTACGCTGCCGTGGTGCTGTGCGAACGAGGCCTTGAGAGGAATGCCTTGCGCAAGCCCAAATTGCCCAAGAAGGGCACAAATCAGCAGCTGTGGAGGCCCAGATTACCATCAAGATCCCAGTCGAAATTGGCCATCAAGCAGCTGGAATCTCCCAGCCTACGCCGATGGCAACGCTCCGGTGGAGCTTACGGACCTGGCAGGTACTAATACTCCTTACCAATGTCCACATTTTGAGACCATTGACGCCGACATTGACGACATTGAGATGGGTGGTCCAGGTGAGGTACCTACCTATAATCGACCAGCCAATTGGGCACAATGGGACAACCATTTGTCTTCAGAAGTGACCCGTAACCTTGAGGCGCTTGAGGCCCTTTGTCTATTAGCCACGTCTAAGCTGATAGGTCAAGAAAGAATCGCCTCTGATTTTTTATTCGAATATTTTTTCCTCCTTCAAGAAGAAATTAATACCAGGATGTGGTGGTGTTCTCAAGAAGATGAATCTTTTGCCATTTTTTTGCAGATCTGGGAGGCAAGCCCCTTCCCGAAGGAGAAGACCAAGGCACCGGTTGCCGGGCCCTCCGCCCCTCATCCCTCTGTTTCCATCCGCGACGATCTAGCCGCCGCGGTTGAGGAAGGAATTTTAGAGGCAGCCAGGCAGGCAAGCCTGGAAATTAGGGCTGAAGGAGCTCCCCAAGTGGACTCCTGGCTGCGAACCACTGAGATTAGCGGTCCGACAGCCTGCTCAGGCACTTCAGGACACGGTATGTACTGTCCTGCCGACTGCTCTTGCAGATTACAGCGAGATACTGAGCTCCAATTGCTCAAAGATCAAATGCAACTCATCATTCAGACGCTGGGAATTAAAGATCTTTTCAAGACACACATGCGGTCTGAGGGCGCATCATCGGTGGAACAAACAACAGAACCGTCGGAGGAGGCGACAGAAATTTTTTCGATTGCTCCTTCGGTGGACTCTAAGGCCACCGATGCCAGGATCAGCAGGACTAAGCTAAAGGAAAGGGTTACAATCTCTCGATCTCAGAGTAGGTCGGCGAAGGCTAGGACTGAGGCTCAGAATGCCAAGCGAACTGCCTCCCGTACTGCCCTTCCTGCTGTTGATTCCAATGCAATAGCCCAGATGTTGCTCGCCCAGACCCTCGCCGGAGCTGGTGTGGCTAATGATGCCGCCAAGGTGTCTGCCATTACGGCCGGTGTTGGGCTGGATTTACTCCTTAATCCTACATCATTGCGACTTCGCCAGGTTGCCAAGCAACCGAAGTATAATGGAAACCCCAGACGTTGGCCTCAGTTCCAACTGGATTTAAACTGTGGGTTAAGACCCAAAAACTTCAAGATGATCAGTTCCTGATGGCCCTCTTGGACTGCCTTGAGGGAGCGCCGGCCAACACTTGGCTCAGGACCTGGAGTGATCGTGAGGATTCAAGTTCCCCCCTTACCTTTGATGAGGTGTGGGAACAGCTGGAGGTACGTGGATCCCGGCTGCCAGAGGACCATTACCACCAGATGTTGAAGAATTTTCCTTCGTTCTCGCGATTAATCTTGCACGAAGTGCAAGACAAGAGACAGCGCTTCTGGAATCTCGTAGAAGAATCTGAACATTCAGGCGAAAAATTTTCTAGTGCCGAGCTGAAAAGTCTGATTTTTGACAAGATCCCCTCAGAAACCGCCGCCACCCTTCGGAATAAACAGTCCGAAGAAAAGGTCAAGACCTGGTGGGCGGAGGTCGATGGCTTCGATGCCTCGGCCAACCGGTTTACAGTCAGGGAGGCACTTCAAAAGTGCTCCCCCACGTCGTTTACCAAGGTGAAATTCACTGAAAACACGTGGAAAATCAAATTTAATGAACACGAGGATCGGGACTTGTTTGTCCAAGTCCTCAACAGGGGAGTAAGTTTCCATGGCCATCGCCTGAAGGCCAGGAACTGGGTGTTTTCGTTCACCCCGCAGGAACTGTGGGAAGAGGTTGAGCGGCTCGCTGACGCCGCCAATCAAAATTTCCATGAGGGTCTTGGGGGAAACAAGAATACCCAGCAAAACACCCAAAATGGGGCCCAAAAGGGCAACAAAAAGGTGAATGACACCCGGAATTTTCAGGAACATTGTAGCATCTGCCTTCTTTTAGGTTCTACGAACCGAGCTAAGACGCATTCTACTGGTAATCACCGATGGTCTGCTTACGATCACAAGGTGATTGGTGAAAATGTCAGTAATTCGCAGAATTCAGACAGGAATGACAGACAGGTGCATGGTGCAAAGGGGGGAAAGGGTAATTCGACCCCCTCCGGTGGAAACAAAAATACCGGAGGCCCTGGCGGGTCCCAAGGAAAAGGAAATCGGACTCCATCCGGCTCCGGTGGGCAGCCGAACGGCCAGACAGGTCCTAATGGCAACGCCGGAGGCGGAAATCGAAATCCAGCCCAAACCCCTCAATCCGGTACAAACAAAGGAAATGCTCCAGGATCACAGGGTAAAGGTAAGGGAAATCCTTCAGGAACCCCTTTCTCTGGTAAGGGCAGAGGGCGTGGCGACGGTGGTGGCCCATCATCCGGCGGCCGTGGCCGTGGACGTGGAAAGGGCAACCATCGTGTGGATCAGGTCTCAGGTGCAGATCAGGTGTCCGATGCGGATCGAGATTATGTCGAAAATGCCCTGAATCCAGCAGATGATCCGTTCCAAGATGAGTGGATCGACGAATCAGGCTGTGTTCACAATGTTAACGCAGCCGCTGGAGGTCAGAACGCCTAGGGGAGCCACGAAAATCGCCCCTCCCCAGGCGATTTCAGGCATGATCCCCAAATTCCTGATCGACCATTACTTGATGTAGGGTCGCTTGTCTCCTCTCCCCTGGATCCGGCAGCGGATCCTTCTGTTGTAGTGGACGAGGTTGGTGTACAGTCCAAGCACAGGGCCCGTCAGTTTGTCACAAAGCTGTGGGTCTCTGATTGCAAGGGAAATTTCCATCTCGCCACTTGTTTGTGTGACAATGGATCAGAGGTAAATCTCCAATCCAATTCATTCTTACCCGACGACTGCGTGTTTGAGTCGCCTCATCCTGTTACCCTCGAGGGAGTTTCTGGACATTCTCTCGCAGGTGGGCAACGCGGTTGTTATATATCAACTCATTTGGTCGCTCAAGACCTTTGGGAAGAGCAAAATGTGGAAGAAGTTGTCCTTAAGGATGACTACTTCTATCGTGCCGACATAAAGTATGACCTTTATTTGGGTCATCCTTGGCTTCGCAAGAACAGGGTAGCGCCCGAAGGTCATCGTCGTTGTTTTTTGCTGGAGTCAGGTCCCTTGGAGCGTCCTGAATTTCGTTTTTTGCACGCAGGGTTTAAAAGTGCTGAAGAATTTTTGAAGCAAAAGGTGACACCAAAATTTGGTGAAGATGTCACCATTGCAGAGGTGAATGGGAGTGCCGATTACTCCCAAGAGTTAGAATGTCTTCGTAGGGACTCCCAGCCACGACGCCCTTCGCGCTGGCACTCTTCATCTTACAGAGTTGTCGACAAATGGCGCGATGCAATTTGTGAATATTTTCATGAACACCATTCCTTTTGGCCCCAGTATGATGCCTTTGCTAACCGTATGAACAAGCGCTTTGACAAGCACTTTAACGACGCTCGGACCCATAAATGGGACAAGAAGTTGTGGATTAATCCTCCGTTTCACTTAATCCAGCAGGTCATCCACAAAATCAAGCAAGATAAAACCCAGGCAATTTTAGTTGTGCCCTTGTGGGACGACAAGCCTTGGTTTCAGGAATTACAAGACATTTGTGTAGATTACATCGAACTTCCCAGGAAGATTAAGCTGTATGCCAGGGACGACACAGGTCCCCTGCCACAGCGGTCCTGGAGTTCGCTTGCATTCCTGGTGGATGGAAAGCTTTCTGACTCTAATTCTGCTGATTCTGGTACTGATTCTTGTGTTGGGTCTGAATCTGAGGTTGAGCGTGGTACTGATGATGAATCTATTTTTTCTGATTTTTGTCCGTCAGATACCCAAGGTGATTCAACGTCCAATGGATCCGCCTCGTCTCCCTCTTCCCCAATACGATCGACATGGAAAAGAATCTTCAGTACACGGGCGAAGAAAAATTCGAAATCGCGCCGCAAATTCAGAGTTTTTTATGAAAAACCCCCTGTGGAAGCTTTCATGGATCCTTTCGAGGAGCTGGATCACGAAGAGAATCTCTGGGATTTCGACACACGACCCACCTATCTTCAAGAGGCAGTTGATACGGACCTGTTTAGGGACATCCGTAAGAAGATTCTTCCTGCCAAAGCCGAAGAAGTCGCTAAAGTTTTTTCGACAGTAATTCCTGGCGATCAGGTGGACACTGAATTGTGTTCCAAGTCAAGAGAAAAGATTTTTGAGGAACGGAAGGACACAACCCTTTCAGGGAAGTTGATCAAAGACCCCCCTGTCCGTGGACAGTTCGGTGAAGCCTTCATCGAGCTTCGTGAAGGGTACAAGGCAAAAAAACAGCGCCCTTATGAAAATCATGGACACAAACATGAGATACTCAGAAAAATCATCGAGAGAAATCTCAGGGAATTTGGTTGGCTTGAGGGTTGTATGACCAGCGAATGGTGCTGTGCACCCTTCACAGTCCCGAAGCCACCGCCTGCAGACCAGAACACTATTGATGGTTGGCGAATGGTTGTTGATTTTCGCAATCCCAACGCCGAAACCAAGGCGGATTCACACCCCCTGCCCCTCATTGAGGAGGAAATCGCCAAGAGGGCAAGAGGTCGTTTGTTTTCTGTGCTGGATCTCCGTCACGGCTTTCACCAAATGCCGTTGAGGAAGGACAGCCGACCTCTCACCTGTATGTGCACGCCATGTGGCCCAGTCCAATGGACGGTCATGCCCATGGGCCTGAAGAACGCCCCCTCGTTTTTTCAAAGAATGATGGAAGATGTGCTTTTTTCAGCTCATCCTGAGCTTCGTGCCTTCGTGAGCGTGTACATAGATGACATAATCATCGCGACGGAAGGGGAGGGACTGACCGAAGCCGAGCTGGTGGCCCTACATGAGAAGCAGCTGAACCAAGTTTTGGACATTCTTGACGCCAATCAGCTGATTTGTGGGCCAAAGAAGGGAAAATTATTTTTAAAATCAGTCGAATTTTGTGGTTCTCTCCTAGAGAATGGCACCCGACGACCCAGTCCAGGGAAGCTCGTCGCTATTCAGAAGTGGAAGCGCCCTGAGACGATCACGGAGTTGAGAGGATTCCTGGGTTGTTGCAATTTTTACCACACTTTTGTGCCGAATTATGCCAAATTTGCTGCCCCCCTCACTGAATTATTGAAGGTAGGGAGAGATGCAGGCAAGGCAGGTTCAAAGGTTCGTGTCAAGTCGACTGACGAGTGCGAGGAGGCCTTCCATCACTTGAAGGCGGCCCTCTGTGAAGTCGCCACGTTGCATGTGCCCCAATTTGACCGACCCTTCTACATTAGAACCGACGCTTCTAGGTACGCGATCGGAGCTGTCCTTGAACAGGTTGATGAAGCCACCGGCGATCATTACCCTCTTGCATTTTGGTCTCGGAAGCTAGCCCCACGCCAGATGCAATGGTCGCCGCGTGAGCAAGAAACGTACGCCATAATCTGCGCTCTAAAAAAGTACCAATCGTGGGTTGGCACCAATCGAGTCGAGGTCCTGACGGATCATCGATCTCTGGAGTATTGGGCCACTGAACACATTGATACTGTCGCGAGCCCAGCTGGTCGACGGGCCAGATGGCACGAATTTCTCTCTCTGTTTGACCTCCATGTGTCGTATTTGCCTGGAAAACACAACACGGTAGCGGATGCTCTGAGCCGATGGGCTTACCCCGCCTCAGAGGGGCTGCAAAGTACCAACATCCATGGTACGGAGCAGGACCGCCATGTCATCATCGAATGGGATCAGGAAGAAAAGAAACTCATTCGACGTGCATGCATGCAGTGCGCTGTTAAACAGCACGCATTGCCGTGTCACGACATCACGGCCATCTCAGATCCGGCGCATGCTCATGAGATCTGCACCAAAACACTGAAAGTCGTGGAAAAAGTCACCGATCCCTCCTCAGGGAGTGTGAAACGGTTTGACTATACCCGACAAGTAAGTCGATTTCGGTTGATCCAGGGCATTAAGCGTCGAGATCCGGCCAAAACTCCACCCCTGCCTAAAGATTCCCTGATAATCCGTGACTGGACGTCCGATTACCTGCAGGATCCCATGTTTAAAGAGGTCTTTGGAAATCTCAAATCCAAAGATGCTCACAAGGATGGGATTTTTCCTGAGTATTCGTTGGATGGGGGGAAGCTGTGGATGGAGGGTAAATTGTGTGTGCCAGACGCCCTAGCCCCCAGAGTGTTAAACTGGTGGCATAAATGGGAGTCCCCCCACGCACATGGCCGTCGACTGTGGTCGATGATTAAACATAGGTTGTTTGGCTCACGGCTATATACTCACTGCATGAAAGTAGCCGCCGGATGCGCCCAATGTGCTGTCTCGACGCCCCCCAGCGCGAAGAAGCACGGCCATCTGAGGCCTCATCCTATTCCGGAGCGCCTCTTTAACAGAGTCACCAGTGATTTCTTCTATCTCGGTGAACTTGATGACGAAGAGTGCCATTGGACTAATAAAAAAGTCAATGGTGTGCTCCTTATTCAGTGCCGTCATTCCGGCTACATGCAGGTGTTGCCTTGCAACATCGAGTCGATGACTGGCAAGGCTGCCGCCAAATGGTGCGCGCAGACCTGGATGGGAGGCTGGGACGTCCCATCCGAGGTGGTGACGGATTCAGGCAAAGAGTACACCTCCGAATGGTGGAGAGAATTATGTGCTCGCCTTGGAATCCACCACCTCAGGTGTGAAATCCACTCGCATCGAGCGTTGCCTGGCGAAAGAGCCGGCCGCTCTGTTATAAATATGCTTCGTAAGGAGCTCGCGAGTGAAAAGGATTTCCACTGGCTTGAAGTTCTCTTCGCATTGCTTCGCCGTTACCACAACACGCCTTTGTATCATGGCCTTTCTCCAAATGAAATTGTCTTTGGACGAAAGAAGTGTTGGTGGAACATGCCGTTGAATAATCCTCGCCCCTGTAAAGATGCTTCGCTGTTTTTGGACGAAGTCCAACGAGCAGATAAAACTGTGTCGAAATTAATCGAGAAGCATCAAGCTGACTGGCTTTGGGTCCAGAATCAAGGCCGAAAAAACCCCCACAATTTTGAAGTCGATGATCGAGTTTGGCTTCGAAAATCCGAAACCACCCTGGACGGAGATGACAAGCTTCTTCCCTTGTGGGAGGGGCCATTCGCTGTTACAGCGCGTCTTGGTGAGAACAGGTGGAGGATTCGTGTGGATGTCAGCAGGGAAATTGACGTTTCGGGCGATCGCCTCAAGAGAGAGATCCCCTCCCCCAAGGATCGGGTTAAACCCCTTTTTTGGACTGCGAAACATTTGTCTGATCGGGTCATCGAAGGGGGAAAGTACGAACTCAAGAGGATTGTTGAAGCAAGACGTGATGCCAAGGGCGAATGGGAATTTCTGTGTGAGTGGAGGGGCTTTGATTCCAGTCACAACAACTGGGAACCAGCCCAATCTTTTGTCCATGGGTACACCAAGGGGTTCATCGACTTCCTCAAGAAGCACCCCGAAATTGGAGTACTCCTGACAGATTGTTTGTCGAAACCAGACAGACAAGTGGAGAGCGACGGAAAACGACCTGTGGTGAATCGAGATCCAGCCTTTTACGGCCCTCAGCAGCCACATTCCAGGGCTGATCCGTCGATCCCCCCTCCTGCGGTCAGGCCAGCCCAGGAGCCAAATGAGGACCAAGCTTCAAGTTCGGCCGCTGATTTGCAGCGTCCAAGCCGTACGAGGGCCAGGCCAGACAGGTTGGTGGTCACATGTATTCGTGCTTGGCCGAATTGAGGAAGCCATCCTACCACATTCTGCTCAATCCACTGTTCATTCTTTCTGTTCATGTCATGATGTGGAGAACTGCGAATGTTTGATAATTTGACGTCAATCAATCAATTTTTCTTTGGTCTCCGTTCGGTAACGTATCGAAAGTCGAAAGCCGAAAGCCACGGAGTGTGCTGCCGTGTTCAGAAAAAACCAAACTCAGGCTTAATTCAGGCAGATTCGGGGTAATCTTGTCTCTGTTGGTCTGTGCATCTTTGGAATTTGGCTACTCGTGCAGATGGAAGCAAATGTACATAGTAAAAACGCTGCGCAGCGACATTCACCCCTACAGGCACCCCCTGTAGTACTGGCTGCACCAGATGCGACGCCAGGAACTCAGATCGTACCTTCATTTGCTGTGATGCTAACGCCAAAGTCCAGATTCAGATCCAGGATCCTCAAATTTGCCTTGAATTTCTCAGGTTTGTCCATCATTCTGCCACTGTTGTACGAAACCCAGACGTCAATTGTTCAGACAATCTTCATCTAGGAGCTCTAGGGACTTCTAACAGCAACCTCTGAAGTCCGTAAGCTTCGTTGTATTTTTGGCACACGCCAATGTGAGCTCAATCCGACCTGAAACTGTCGAAAATGGTGAATCCAAGTGTCTTGTGGGACTCATTCGAAAGATTGGCCTTGTCCAAGTCGATTGACACCGCCGCCACTGTAAATTCGGTGTCTCTCAGTTATATACTGTCAATAAAGCGCCTTCCACGAACCTTCGGCGCGTTACATGCCAAGGATCCAGGGCCAGCATGTCCCATCATGATGCATCATCACATGATTCACATTTTCATAGAATCTGTTAGATGCTCGCGAACCAACGTGCCGGAAAGCACAATTGAGCTGAATAAACGACAATATATATTAACTTTAGTCTAAACGAAGGTGTTAGTAGTTTCAGTTGTAGACATTCCGCTTCATTTCACCTTCATCTCAGAGAATTTGCTGATTTTAGGACAATTCAGATTGATTTCCTTGTCATCTCTTCTCATTCCTCGAAGATCTGTCGACGGCTTTGCCTAACTTCGTTGACGCTTATGATCTTCTGTGCACATAGGGTCTGTAGACAACATGTGTATTTGTTTTCCCTCTCTGTGATTGCTTCATCTCCTTCATCTCTGTTCAATTTAACTCCCAATCTTACTGAATCTTGTGATCATCCACCAGATGCGCCAAATCTGAAGCACATGCTGCACTTTTCAGAACGAGAAAAGCGGGATTAACACGATGTAGAGTTCGGCGAGGACACCGTAGCGTGCCCGCGACAGCGAAACTGTGCCAGAGCGCTGAGATGTCACTCCAATTCTTGATCCCCCTACTCAATCCACCAATAATCTACCTCGTTCTCAACCAATGCATGGTTTGGTATCGATTCTCGATACGTTTACATGCTTTTTAGCCCTTGACCTAATGTTTTACTGCACGGAGGACTGTTCGTCACTTCTCATTCTGTCTCATTTCAGGTTCATCCAGCCTGATTCAGTGCCAATTCAGTCCAAATCAGGTCAGATCAAGCAGATTCTGCCCCATCGAGGCTACATTTCTATTTTTTTCTGGGACTTACCCGCACTACGTTCTTCGTTGACGTGGCGACACACCCCAGTGTGTTTTTGGAGGGGGAGTGTAAGTGCGACTAGCCCCATCTGCTCAGATTTTCAGACATTCTGCCCAGATTGGCTACATTTTGGTCATTTTCTTTGCTTCGGCGGAATCGCCGCCTCGCAGCTCAGTCTCAGGATATTTCCTATATATTTCTGATATGCCGGATTTGATTCCGCGGTCCATTTCCCGTAAATCCGCCGCGTTCCGCTATTTTAGCTGGAATCGCCATTTGCCGCTGACGCGCGCTCGCGGGCCAGATCGGCCAAACATTTTTACATAATTGGATTATTTAAATCTTTTCAGACAGTTTTGGACACTCAGATGTATTTAGAATAATTCGCATCAATTTTCTTCATAGACTGGGATTTTCTGCCGGACAATACTCAACATGGATCTTGCCTCAGTTGTTGCTGCTCTTGCCTCCGTGGGTGTTCGAGTCTCCGGTTCTACCCCCAATAACAACGTTCAGGTCGACTCCTCGCGTGCCTGCCCCACTGGTCTTGCCGGCCCCGAGCCCTCCGGCACCATCAACGACCCAGGGCAGCACTTTCAACCCTCCGACGACCCCGAGTATGCGCGGTGCGTCGCCGGCGCACGCCTGGTTCAACAGGCACGCACCGGGAATTGGTGTTGCAGGGCAGTGCCCGCTGGAGAACGGGTGAAGAAAGGCCAGCACCTACCCTGATCAACGCAGGCAGCCAGGCTTTTGCCAACGCTCCCCCCTCATTTTTTCCGCGCGGTACGCTCCAACCGGCGCGCAAACCCCTTGCCATTGCGTCCGTAGGAGGGGACGCAGTTGCAGGAGGGACAATGGGGGACTTGCTGGATCTGACCGTGCCCGTGCGGGACCGGCATGGAGTCGAGGGGTTTTTGACCTGCGAACAGGTTTTTGTATACTCCGCCGAAATCAGCAATGGCTGTATAGTCGGCAACCCGTTCGTCAATCGCTGCGGGTTACAACTTGATGCCTCTCGGGACTGCCTAGTTGATACGTTGGCAGAGTACTCCGAGCCCACTATCCTGCGGGAAGTGGAAATCGACCCTAATCTCCCCTCCCTATTCATTGAGGAAGCTCCCGGCGGGGAGACTCCCGTTACACAATGGACGACATGGGCAGCCGCCATTACGCAGACGTTGGCCTCTTTAGGACAACAAGTAGCGGCAGTAGCCGTGGCGGTGCAGCAAGTCACCACGGTAGCCACCGCCATGTCAGCGACACGCAACGCTAGCTTAGGAGTGGAGCAGCCGTTACCCTCTCCTCCCAAGCAGCAGTCAATAATCCCGCCCAGGCAGCCCGTTAGGGTCTGCCAGTGTGTCTCGGTACGTTTAGTGGCACCAGATAGGCAGTTTGATTGTGACGATTCGCACTGTTTGGGTCAGGAATATGAAGACAGCATGGGGGACCCGCAGTACGCAGATTTTCGTCCAACAGCACCCCCATATTCTATGGAGTGGATAACCATAGCTCAGGGTAGGTACAAGCAACCCCAGTCCATAACCGCCCCTTCAGCCACAGAGGAGGCCGGGAACGGAGTTCCCCGGTTCATACCCCCCCCCCCCCCCCCCGAGGTCAAGCCACAGTGGTTTAGGTGCCAGTGCCTGACGAAGTGTGGGTGTCATTTAGCCATAGAGCCCGACAGCGGTACCGAGAGGGAACAAGGGTTATCTGAGGCCGAGTCAGAAGAGGGCGGCCTATTTGAGCGCGGCCCCTCTAAACCCCCTCCCCCGTCAACACCGCGTTCCCAGACAGCTTCGCCAGGGGGTGGGGATACCACCAGAACCACAACTGCCAATGGAGGGGAGAGACCCTTCCAGAACCCCCCACAAACCAACCAAAGCTCTCCGGTACGGACCCCCCCACGGACGGACAGGTCGTCCAGCGGTACGGTCGCTTCCAAGGGTCCAGTTCAGGTACCACCTCGGTACGACCCGTCTGCATATCTAAGAAGGCTCAGGCACTACCAGCCGCAGCTCGGCGCAAGGCGCTACATAACTCAGCTAGTCGTACTTATAAAACCGAGGCATACGCAGTACTGCCGAGTCTCAAGCAAGAGATTTTGGCATGGGCAGGGGTTTCAGGAAGGGAGCAGAGTAAGAAAAAGTCACTGCCATGTCCTTCTTGGAGGGCTTGATCCAGGCTAAGCCCCCCTTAAAACCTTTTGTTGATGCTAAGACAAACTTAAGTGTTTTTATCTCTCTTTTGTAGCCTAAAGTACACTTTCTCAAAGTAACTAGGGTTGTGACCCTAGCCCCCCATGAAGTTCACCCCTACCACTCAACTGAGCGGAGGTACCTTCCTTCATGGAGGATATACCGAAATAAAACAGGCATTTCATGCTTTAGGCCTTGGAGGTTAAGCCTAGTGGTCTCCCACCCCAAGACCCCTATACTCAATTGTTTCTACCACTTATTGCTGTCCTACTTTGTAACTGTTTCTGAATTCAGTTGCATGGCCAAGTCATTTTCTGTGTGGTCTTGACATCTATGCCCCTCAGTCCTAACCAGCACCATTTCACCCAAAAGAGTGCACATGAAGTGCCTATTGCAACCTCTGAGGCAGGAGTCAGACCAATTTTCATATAAAATCTTTTGCTTTATCCATTTGTGATTGAATCTTTGTGTATAAACCTGCGTTGTCTATCTGCAGCCCTTCTGTGTTACACTGGATTCCAAAACCAATCATTGATTCGATCCATATCCTGTTCTTGCTCTACTTGCTGCTTTGGTTTGGGTTTTCAACTACAAAACCTGCAGGAATACATCAAAAGATCTAGGGCATAATTCAGGGACATCTTTCCGGTAGCAGAGACAGTCCCTTGTGACCTTTTGAACCGACCCTGAGAAGAAGTGCAGCACAAAAGCTCAACAACAAGTTCATCATGTCCACGCCAAGCGTCAGGACCTGGCCCATCAGAACTGTCCAAGTGCAAATGGGCAGCATGGCCCACCCAATGAGTGAACCACCTTACCGAGCTCCACATCATCTCAGTGGCGCATCTGGGTCCCAAGGAGATCCAGAACGCAGAAGGGCGGAAGAAAATAAAGGCCTTACCACCGAGGCCTTAGCAGCACACGGTGGAGACAGCTTCAGTCACCTCCACAGACGTGTAGCTGCCTCAATATCCAGATCCAATTGTACAGCTTCATCCTCAACTGCCATTGAAGGACCTGAAGAGTATGAGGAGCTGAAGAAGAAGATGGATGAGTACATCCTACATGCGGAGTACTACAAATCCATCCCTGGGGAAGATGGAGAGGAGCCATTGGCTGTACATGGATCCAGACCACGTACAGACCTAGGGTCCTACGCACACTCTGGTCCTCCGTCCACTGCATCCCTGCCAAGACGACTAAGACCTGAGTATCCAAGACCATGTTGTCCAACCCCAAGGGCTCCCGAGTGGGCCCGACACGAGTCGAAGAACAACATCATCCAAGGCCAACCTACGGTGCCCTGGATCATACGGCCGAGCTGTTGGCCAAACTCCTGTCTGGATCAGAAGATCCAGATGTGACGGCCCTATCGGATGCCATTAAGGCTAAACTGGGTATTGCAGAACCCTTACCCAAGCCAGAGTTGCCCTCTCTCTCTCCAGGACTGAGCACCCTGGCCGAAGATCTCAAGAGATCAAGGGTCTCAAGGCTGTTACCTAAGGTTACCTGCCCCAGCCCCTTTCACCCCCGTGCCAGGACAGGGGTGGTGGGAGATGGCCGCTCCTGACAGGAGCAGCCCCTAGCTCCTGCTCCTGAGGAGCACCGACCCTGGCTCCTGAGGAGCTCCGACCCTGGGGTGCTCCTCAGGAGCACCGACCCTAGCTCCTCAGGAGCACCGACCCTGACGGGGCTCCTCAGGAGCACCGACCCTGGCTCCTCAGGAGCCAAAGCTCCTGAGGAGCACCGACCCTGCTCCTGCGGAGCAAGTTGGCTCCTGAGGAGCACCGACCCTGGCTCCTGAGGAGCCAAAACAGAAAAACGTTGTTTTTTCACTTTTAGCTGAGTACTTTGCATATTTTCTACAAAGGGTGCCCATTGTGACTGCAAAGTTACCAACAACTTGGATAAAAGTCGCATTTTTGGACTCTTACAGGCTTTCCTAATGTCTACATCATTGATCCTGAAGAACACCACCTCTGCTCCTTGGGAACGATTCTGCTTCCGAACAAAAGCGGCCCTCAGGAACCAAAACAAAAATACTTATTCCCAATTTTTGATTACTTATGTGTACTTTTTCGTACACGGTGCCCATCGTGCATGCAAGATTGCCAACAAGGCAGATCAAAGTTGCATTTTTGTTAGCTTTGGAGGTTCAACTAGAGGTTTCCTCCAAAATTTTTTCAGTGAACCAAGTCGTTTGTTTGAATCACTGATCTTGGGAAGAACCACTATTGCTCCTGAAGAGCAATTTTGCTCCGGAGGAGCACCGTCCGTGTCTTTCGGGGAGCTAAAACAAACCTAAGTGCTTTTCACTTTGTGCTTGTTGTTTCGCATCATTTCAACATCCGCTCCGCATCATTCTTGGAACATTACCAACAACCCAAAAGTTGCATTGCGCTTTAGAAAGTCTACCAGACATTTGTTTCCTTTGCTTCAATGTTTGCTTTGTGACCAACGTCAATTGACAAAATACTTCGTCTCAAAAAGGTGAATTTGAAGCTCTTATAGCCATGCAACTTGGGTGTAATTTTGTTTTGCAAACAACATCATTGCCTCTACTTTGAAACCGCAATGAAAACTATGTTTTTGCTTTGATTGGGCATTTTTAGTCTTTAACCTCTTGTGCTATCTTTTTCAATCAACCTTTTTTCCTAATGCCTTAGCCAAAGAACCATGCAGCAAGCACTAAAACCTAAATACATGGGTATAACAATTGACATTTTGTATTGGCACCAATCACATAGCAATCAACACCACCTTTTCTACCATCAATTCCATTGGTTGCGGGAGAAACCACAAAATTGCACTTCATCTGCCTTACTTTAGAAGATTCGCATTCATTGAACTTTCGGACCCCACCAGAATACAATTGTTCCATACAGCATCATTGCCCGTTGTGTTGCATCAGACTTTGGATGAAAATGATGCATAAAAGCAGTACGCAAAATGCACAAAAAATCCTATCCCGAAATTCACAAAGTAAATAATCAACCAAAAATGAATACTAATTCGTAGTCCAATTGGCGCATCAATAATTCAAGTAACACATCAAATTGCAATGGAGCCTTACGGTCCAAAGATATGAAAATTGGTACCATACAGCATATGTATTGTACGGTATCGGCATGGTATCCATACCATACAATGCTGCAATATCTTGTATGGTATGGCCCAACACTCTTGTATTCACTACTTTGTCCCACCACAAAAAAAAATTGGCTTTTTCACTCCAAACAAATATATCGCACAATGCCTTGGCTGTCAGTGCATCCGCAGAGTGGTCCGATACATGGTTGTTGTCAATTCTTGGCAGCTGATGAACAATTGCTATCATTTTAATGAACTACTAATCGTGGGAAATTAATGACTGGACACTGGACAAAGGGCTGGCCATGGTTTCTTTTTTTTTATGCTCCATAGGAAAGGCACTATACCTTGCATCTTGGTAGTACCTATGTGGTACCCGTGACCAATGGTGTTCAGATGTGTAATGCAAAGGCATCAACCAATCAAAAATGACTGCAGTGGGTTCCCTGGGCGGCATTGGCGAGCACTTCACTGTGCCATGTCCTGATGCAAAAGAATGATGGTTGCACGATTTGGCCAAATCAGCTTGCCATAATTGCGAAATTCTGCTGCCACCGTCACACTGCTTGCTAATTGCTCCATGTTTGCTGTTTTTAACAACCTTTAACCTAGCCTGGCAACTTGCCACAGAGGCCCAGCATGGCACGCATGCAATTGAACTCAAATTCTACCCTCCACCACCTGCTTCGCCAGTGCACTAATCACAAGTTTGGCTATTTACTGGTTCGATTTGAGGCTGGCCGACTAAGCTCAGGGCACAACACTCTCAGCAGCCCATGGTTGATTGCTAGTTCTCTCATAGGGCTTACGAGAACATTGCGAGTTACTCAGGATTCTTGCCCTCAGTGGTGGTACTAGCAGCGTGTCCACCTCCATATCGGGACCATTGCTTGCTAATTACGGTCCCACTGCAATTCTGTCTTCCACCACCGCCGCCGCCAGTGCTCTGATCTGTTGATTGCCTTAATCCCTTGACCCGGTCCAGTGAACTCAACGCACAACACTTGCAAATGCCCGCAATTGATCGCTGGTTCCCGCATTTGGTTCAGTCTGCAAAATGAATCTGCCTTGTTGGTTTTCACCCTCGCCAATGGTTTTAACCTCTGAAAATAATGAAATCAACAAGCACACGGCGGAAATCGCGCACGGTCAGAAACCATTCAGCACCTCAATGTCCACGTCCCACGAAGCAAATGCTTTCTCACCCCACTGGGGGACTCCTCACAAGTGCAAACGCATCAACCCCCCGAAGTGGGGGAAATTTTTTCACTCACGAGGGCCCCCTGCGGCAAGCTCAGATGCAAAAAGTGCAACACAATTGCAAAAGCTGCCAAGTAATTTCCAGAAACACTGTCTGTGGCTACAATGCCCAAGAGGGAATACGCTTGTTGACATCACCATTGATCATTGCAAGCAAATACCCAATCTGTGAATCATAAGAGACGTCCACAGTCACATTCTTTGCAATATGTTTGCGGGCTCCAGGCTGTCTTGGTTCAGTCGGGTTTGTTCTTGGCAGGAGTAACAGCGGTGGTTGATTGGGCAAGTGATTCTGGTGTTGCAGGCAATGTTATTCTTGGTGATGTTTTCGCAAAGAAAGGACACGGTTTGAGGTAATGGACACACAGTGTACACAATTTGTCGTCCGTCGAAAGGTGAGGGTGTCGTTCTGCAATTAGCGCTTGCTGAGATCCACCAAGGTCTGTGCTGTCAATTCTGACCCCTGGCTCAAACAAGCAGCACACTTTGCCACCAGAACTCAGTGCGGATCTGTTAACAAACAAAACAAATGCATGGGGGGCCAGACCACTGTGACACTGAAGTATGTCAGCTGAAGAATTCCCACCCATAAAATGCCTTTTTCTGGTGTTCAATCCTGCAACCCACTGAACAACAAATCGGGGTGAATCGTTGTGGGGGGGGGGGGGGTTGACACATGGCTGAAGAGAAATTGAGTATGGACAAATAGAAGATTGTAGAGGAAGAGCAGATGTGTATGATGCAACGAATTCAACTAATTGGTCCAAAATTCTGTGAACTTCAGCACTCTGCACTGCCATTTAAGTCTTTATTGGAAACTCTCAGTGAGTGCGCATCTCCACCAGACATTCACCATCCAACTGCCATGCTCCTGTGATGCGGTGCTCAGGGCACAAATACACGTGAGGTTTGGGGGAAACCATTCCTATCCACCCACCCACACCACATTCAGTCCAGAGTTTTTTGTTGATTGTTGGCTTGTGAAGTCACATGAAGTGCACACCGTAGTAGTGGTATCTGCTGACGCCTCCGGTTTCGAGAAGGAATGCAGAAGTCCCGAACAGTGGGGGGGGGGGGGGGCTGTAAGCCGACTGTCAGCAATTGCATGCGGTGGGGGCAAGATAGGCAAAAACTATCAGCTGCCAGAAAAGCACAAATCCCATTCAGGAGGGGTAGGGAATGCAAAAAACTCTCATCTGGGGGCAGTAGAAATGAAATTTGGCAGGTGGAGTTCAAGTCAAGGACAAACAAAAGCATAAGTGCATCATCATGGGGAAATGGCTGAGGCCAGGAGGAGGGGGGGGGGGGGGTCTGCTAACAGGTGAAGATCTGTGTGCAAGACTGAGCTGTCTTAAGCAGAAGCAGGGTTGGAACTGTGATCCCAGATCTCATGAATGGTCAATGTGGTAACCAGACAGACGTCGTGGCTCATTAAAACCATACAATACAACAGGTTTTTTTCATTTAATGGAGACCTGATCCCTTCGCAGCAGCCAACTTCATGTCCTCAGGCTTGATGGTAGCGCGCTTTGCATGTGTAGCATACACAGTACACCCTGCAGAGCAAGAGCACGTGGTTTGATGCCAAAGCCAAACACATAAACATGAACAAAGCAGAGTAACATGCGCACCAAATCGATTGGTTCCCAGAGCGTTGTTCAAGCTTCAAAGTAAAGCAAGCGAACCAAAGACCACCATACTTTTAGACATGTCAGTCAAGAACGCCTCTGTGGCCTGCTACAATCAAGGGCGAGCATGAGGATGATGTTGCAGTCATTGAGTACATGAAGGGAACCCCCACCCACCCACCCACCCACCCACCACTTCAAGCTGATGGTGTTGCGCAGACCTCTGGTGGCTTTGGGATAAGGGACACCATGCGCCCTGTCGCTCACAGTTGCCATTGTCGTGTTGGTGTTTTTCGAGGCCCGGGCAGAGCTTGGGTAAAAGGGGGGCGGGGGGTCACTCACCTGCAACCAGCGCCTGACGCGCACATGATGGGTACCGGTATGCAAACACAGACCACTAGAACACAAGATACATACTTTCTTGTGCTCTCGCACTGCAAAGAACTTGCACACGTCGTTGCCGCTGGCTCTGCTCCACTTTTTGCCCTCAGCTCTTGCAAGTTTCTTGTAAGCTGGGCAAATAACACAAAGCAGTGGACAATCACCAATATCAACAAATGGATTTGACCACTGGTTACGCAGTTGCCTTAGCCTCGCTTGCTCGCGTACTGAGTATCTTATGTGTAGGCCTTGTTTCTGTCCCATTTTCCACATCTGGTTGCAACACAGGAAGCTGTGGGAATTTGGGGTCAAAATTGTGCTCCCTTTCTGGTGTGGAAATCTTACCCCTCTATGGCATGAAAATTACCCCTTGCTGTTGCGGGGCAGATTCCCAAGACCACAAACCAGTATTGAAATCGCATCATATCCAACCAGTTGTTCCCACAGCCCACCTCCTCCCTCAAACCCCCTTTTCAACTGCCCCCATGCCCTCAAAACACATTTCACCCAATGCCAACACCTCAAACCCCCTTTTCAACTTCCCCCACGCCCTGAAAACACATTTCACCCGATGCCAACACCTCACACCCCCTTTTCAACTGCCCCCATGCCATCAAAACATATTTCACCCAATGCAAACACCTCAAACCCCCTTTTCAACTCCCCTCATGCCCTCAAAACATATCTCACCCAGTGCCAACACCTCAAACCCCCTTTTCAACTGCCCCCATGCCCTCAAAACATATTTCACCCAGTGCCAACACCTCCAACCCCCTTTTCAACTGCCCCCATGCCCTCAAAACATATTTCACCCAGTGCCAACACCTCAAACCCCCTTTTCAACTGCCCCCATGCCCTCAAAACATATTTCACACAATGCCAACACCTCAAACCCCCTTTTCAACTGCCCCCATGCCCTCAAAGCATATTTCACACAATGCCAACACCTCAAACCCCCTTTTCAACTGCCCACATGCCCTCGAGACATATTTCACCCAGTGCCAACACCTCAAACCCCCGTTTCAACTCCCCCCATGCCCTCAAAACACATTTCACCCAATGCCAACACCTCAAACCCCCTTTTCAACTCACCCCATGCCCTCAAAACATATTTCACCCAGTGCCAACACCTCCAACCCCCTTTTCAACTGCCCCCATGCCCTCAAAACATATTTCACCCAGTGCCAACACCTCAAACCCCCTTTTCAACTGCCCCCATGCCCTCAAAACATATTTCACCCAATGCCAACACCTCAAACCCCCTTTTCAACTGCCCCCATGCCCTCAAAACAGATTTCACACAGTGCCAACACCTCAAACCCCCTTTTCAACTGCCCCCATGCCCTCGAAATATATTTCACCCAGTGCCAACACCTCAAACCCCCGTTTCAACTGCCCCCATGCCCTCAAAACACATTTCACCCAATGCCAACACCTCAAACCCCCTTTTCAACTCACCCCATGCCCCCCAAACATATTTCACCCAGTGCCAACACCTCAAACCCCCTTTTCAACTGCCCCCATGCCCTCGAGACACATTTCACCCAGTGCCAACACCTCAAACCCCCGTTTCAACTACCCCCATGCCCTCAAAACACATTTCACCCAATGCCAACACCTCAAACCCCCTTTTCAACTCACCCCATGCCCTCAAAACACATTTCACCCAATGCCAACACCTCAAACCCCCTTTTCAACTCACCCCATGCCCTCAAAACATATTTCACCCAGTGCCAACACCTCAAACCCCCTTAATTGCCCTCATGCCCTCAAAACATAATTCATCCAGTGCCAACACCTCAAAGCCCCTTTTCAACTGCCCCCATGCCCTCAAAACATAGTTCACACAGTGCCAACACCTCAAACCCCCTTTTCAACTGCTCCCATGCCCTCAAAACATAGTTCACACAGTGCCAACACCTCAAACCCCCTTTTCAACTGCCCCCATGCCCTCAAAACACATTTCACCCAGTGCCAACACCTCAAACCCCCTTAATTGCCCTCATGCCCTCAAAACATAATTCATCCAGTGCCAACACCTCAAACCCCCTTTTCAACTGCCCCCATGCCCTCAAAACATAGTTCACACAGTGCCAACACCTCAAACCCCCTTTTCAACTGCTCCCATGCCCTCAAAACATAGTTCACACAGTGCCAACACCTCAAACCCCCTTTTTAACTGCCCCCATGCCCTCAAAACACATTTCACCCAGTGCCAACACCTCCAACCCCCTTTTCAACTGCCCTCATGCCCTCAAAACATATTTCACCCAATGCCAACACCTCAAACCCCCTTTTCAACTGCCCCCATGCCCTCAAAACACATTTCACCCAGTGCCAACACCTCAAACCCCCGTTTCAACTGCCCCCATGCCCTCAAAACACATTTCACCCAGTGCCAACACCTCAAACCCCCTTTTCAACTGCCCCCATGCCCTCAAAATGCATTTCACCCAATGCCAACACCTCAAACCCCCTTTTCAACTGCCCCCATGCCCACAAAACACATTTCACCCAGTGCCAACACCTCAAACCTCCTTCTCAACTTGTTGCATGCCGACAATATACGACTACGCCCGTGGCTTTGTATCATGCCATGGCTCGTTTAGACGTGGTCGTTGATCGCCGTCCAGGTTTCACTGCCCGGCAATTTCTATTGCTTTTTTTTGTAGGTTCGCGCTTCCAGTTCCTGTAGGGGCGTTTTCTGCTGTTTTTCCTTGACTACCCAAACTGGCATTCGTGGGCGCCGTCATGCCTTACAATCCCAGCACCCAGCGGTAGGGCGCTCGTTTGGATAGCAGGGATCAAACCTAGCATGAGACTCTGCTTTCAGACCTTCTGGACATACACGATTGGGTACAATGGAGAATATGCACAAAGTGGAAAATGTACACAGGACAATGAAATGGGCAGAAGTTGCTTAGGGTATGCGTTGGGGCTGCAACTTTGGTGCTGAATTATCCTTCGAAACAGAGCAAGAAAAAGCGTGACGGCGTCCAGCAGTGGTTGACGGCGTCCTGCAGACATTTCCAGCAGCTGGACGTACAACGCCGCGTGGCCTGGCGAACAGTGGTGCCACACCAGTCGCCGACTGGTGTGCTGCGTCTCGATTGGGATGGAGGTGGTGGGCATGGGCATCAATCGGGCCTTGTCTAGAACAGGGGGTCTTGTTGTGCCAATACCGGCTCAGAAAAAGTGTATCTAAACGTGTCATAGCATTGGGGTCTATGGTGATGTGTAACCTGACCATGACCGGAATACCTAAGCTCTCGGGCATGGATGCATGTACCTGCTACAATCAAGGGCGAGCATGAGGATGATGTTGCAGTCATTGAGTACATGAAGGGAACCCCCACCCACCCACCCACCCACCACTTCAAGCTGATGGTGTTGCGCAGACCTCTGGTGGCTTTGGGATAAGGGACACCATGCGCCCTGTCGCTCACAGTTGCCATTGTCGTGTTGGTGTTTTTCGAGGCCCGGGCAGAGCTTGGGTAAAAGGGGGGCGGGGGGTCACTCACCTGCAACCAGCGCCTGACGCGCACATGATGGGTACCGGTATGCAAACACAGACCACTAGAACACAAGATACATACTTTCTTGTGCTCTCGCACTGCAAAGAACTTGCACACGTCGTTGCCGCTGGCTCTGCTCCACTTTTTGCCCTCAGCTCTTGCAAGTTTCTTGTAAGCTGGGCAAATAACACAAAGCAGTGGACAATCACCAATATCAACAAATGGATTTGACCACTGGTTACGCAGTTGCCTTAGCCTCGCTTGCTCGCGTACTGAGTATCTTATGTGTAGGCCTTGTTTCTGTCCCATTTTCCACATCTGGTTGCAACACAGGAAGCTGTGGGAATTTGGGGTCAAAATTGTGCTCCCTTTCTGGTGTGGAAATCTTACCCCTCTATGGCATGAAAATTACCCCTTGCTGTTGCGGGGCAGATTCCCAAGACCACAAACCAGTATTGAAATCGCATCATATCCAACCAGTTGTTCCCACAGCCCACCTCCTCCCTCAAACCCCCTTTTCAACTGCCCCCATGCCCTCAAAACACATTTCACCCAATGCCAACACCTCAAACCCCCTTTTCAACTTCCCCCACGCCCTGAAAACACATTTCACCCGATGCCAACACCTCACACCCCCTTTTCAACTGCCCCCATGCCATCAAAACATATCTCACCCAGTGCCAACACCTCAAACCCCCTTTTCAACTCCCCTCATGCCCTCAAAACATATCTCACCCAGTGCCAACACCTCAAACCCCCTTTTCAACTGCCCCGATGCCCTCAAAACATATTTCACCCAGTGCCAACACCTCCAACCCCCTTTTCAACTGCCCCCATGCCCTCAAAACATATTTCACCCAGTGCCAACACCTCAAACCCCCTTTTCAACTGCCCCCATGCCCTCAAAACATATTTCACACAATGCCAACACCTCCAACCCCCTTTTCAACTGCCCCCATGCCCTCAAAGCATATTTCACACAATGCCAACACCTCAAACCCCGGTTTTAAATGCCCACATGCCCTCGAGACATATTTCACTCAGTGCCAACACCTCAAACCCCCGTTTCAACTCCCCCCATGCCCTCAAAACACATTTCACCCAATGCCAACACCTCAAACCCCCTTTTCAACTCACCCCATGCCCTCAAAATATATTTCACCCAGTGCCAACACCTCCAACCCCATTTTCAACTGCCCCCATGCCCTCAAAACATATTTCACCCAGTGCCAACACCTCAAACCCCCCTTTCAACTGCCCCCATGCCCTCAAAACATATTTCACCCAGTGCCAACACCTCAAACCCCCTTTTCAACTGCCCCCATGCCCTCAAAACAGATTTCACACAGTGCCAACACCTCAAACCCCCTTTTCAACTGCCCCCATGCCCTCGAGACATATTTCACTCAGTGCCAACACCTCAAACCCCCGTTTCAACTGCCCCCATGCCCTCAAAACACATTTCACCCAATGCCAACACCTCAAACCCCCTTTTCAACTCACCCCATGCCCTCAAAACATATTTCACCCAGTGCCAACACCTCAAACCCCCGTTTCAACTCCCCCCATGCCCTCAAAACACATTTCACCCAATGCCAACACCTCAAACCCCCTTTTCAACTCACCCCATGCCCTCAAAACATATTTCACACAGTGCCAACACCTCAAACCCCCTTTTCAACTGCCCCCATGCACTCAAAACATATTTCACCCAGTGCCAACACCTCAAACCCCCTTTTCAACTACCCCCATGCCCTCAAAACACATTTAACCCAATGCCAACACCTCAAACCCCCGTTTCAACTGCCCCCATGCCCTCAAAACATATTTCACCCAATGCCAACACCTCAAACCCCCTTTTCAACTGCCCCCATGGCCTCAAAACACATTTCACCCAATGCCAACACCTCAAACCCCCTTTTCAACTTCCCCCACGCCCTGAAAATACATTTCACCCAATGCCAACACCTCAAACCCCCTTTTCAACTGCCCCCATGCCATCAAAACATATTTCACCCAGTGCCAACACCTCAAACCCCCTTTTCAACTCCCCTCATGCCCTCAAAACATATTTCACCCAGTGCCAACACCTCCAACCCCCTTTTCAACTGCCCCATGCCCTCAAAACATATTTCACACCTCAAACCCCCTTTTCAACTGCCCCCATGCCCTCAAAACATATTTCACCCAATGCCAACACCTCCAACCCCCTTTTCAACTGCCCCCATGCCCTCAAAACATATTTCACACAATGCCAACACCTCAAACCCCCTTTTCAACTGCCCCCATGCCCTCGAGGCATATTTCACCCAGTGCCAACACCTCAAACCCCCTTTTCAACTGCCCCCATGCCCTCAAAACACATTTCACCCAATGCCAACACCTCAAACCCCCTTTTCAACTCACCCCATGACCTCCAAACATATTTCACCCAGTGCCAACACCTCAAACCCCCTTTTCAACTGCCTCCATGCCCTCAAAACATATTTCACCCAGTGCCAACACCTCAAACCCCCTTTTCAACTGCCCCCATGCCCTCAAAACATATTTCACCCAATGCCAACACCTCAAACCCCCTTTTCAACTGACCCCATGCCCTCAAAACATATTTCACACAAGGCCAACACCTCAAACCCCCTTTTCAACTGCCCCCATGCCCTCGAGACATATTTCACCCAGTGCCAACACCTCAAACCCCCGTTTCAACTGCCCCCATGCCCTCCAAACACATTTCACCCAATGCCAACACCTCAAACCCCCTTTTCAACTGCCCCCATGGCATCAAAACATATTTCACCCAGTGCCAACACCTCCAACCCCCTTTTCAACTGCCCCCATGCCCTCAAAACATATTTCACCCAGTGCCAACACCTCAAACCCCCTTTTCAACTGCCCCCATGCCCTCAAAAGATATTTCACTCAGTGCCAACACCTCCAACCCCCTTTTCAACTGCCCCCATGCCCTCAAAACATATTTCACACAATGCCAACACCTCAAAACCCCTTTTCAACTGCCCCCATGCCCTCGAGACATATTTCACCCAGTGCCAACACCTCCAACCCCCTTTTCAACTGCCCCCATGCCCTCAAAACACATTTCACCCAATGCCAACACCTCAAACCCCCTTTTCAACTGCCCCCATGCCCTCAAAGCATATTTCACACAATGCCAACACCTCCAACCCCCTTTTCAACTGCCCCCATGCCCTCAAAACATATTTCACACAATGCCAACACCTCAAACCCCCTTTTCAACTGCCCCCATGCCCTCGAGACATATTTCACCCAGTGCCAACACCTCAAACCCCCTTTTCAACTGCCCCCATGCCCTCAAAACACATTTCACCCAATGCCAACACCTCAAACCCCCTTTTCAACTCACCCCATGCCCTCCAAACATATTTCACCCAGTGCCAACACCTCAAACCCCCTTTTCAACTGCCCCCATGCCCTCAAAACATAGTTCACCGAGTGCCAACACCTCAAACCCCCTTTTCAACTGCCCCCATGCCCTCAAAACATATTTCACCCAATGCCAACACCTCAAAGCCCCTTTTCAACTGCCCCCATGCCCTCAAAACATATTTCACACAATGCCAACACCTCAAACCCCCTTTTCAACTGCCCCCATGCCCTCGAGACATATTTCACCCAGTGCCAACACCTCAAACCCCCGTTTCAACTGCCCCCATGCCCTCCAAACACATTTCACCCAATGCCAACACCTCAAACCCCCTTTTCAACTCACCCCATGCCCTCAAAACATATTTCACCCAGTGCCAACACCTCAAACCCCCTTTTCAACTGCCCCCATGCCATCAAAACATATTTCACCCAGTGCCAACACCTCCAACCCCCTTTTCAACTGCCCCCATGCCCTCAAAACATATTTCACCCAGTGCCAACACCTCAAACCCCCTTTTCAACTGCCCCCATGCCCTCAAAACATATTTCACCCAATGCCAACACCTCCAACCCCCTTTTCAACTGCCCCCATGACCTCAAAACATATTTCACACAATGCCAACACCTCAAACCCCCTTTTCAACTGCCCCCATGCCCTCGAGACATATTTCACCCAGTGCCAACACCTCCAACCCCCTTTTCAACTGCCCCCATGCCCTCAAAACACATTTCACCCAGTGCCAACACCTCAAACCCCCTTTTCAACTCACCCCATGCCCTCAAAACATATTTCACCCAATGCCAACACCTCAAAGCCCCTTTTCAACTGCCCCCATGCCCTCAAAACATATTTCACACAGTGCCAACACCTCAAACCCCCTTTTCAACTGCCCCCATGGCCTCAAAACACATTTCACCCAATGCCAACACCTCAAACCCCCTTTTCAACTTCCCCCACGCCCTGAAAATACATTTCACCCAATGCCAACACCTCAAACCCCCTTTTCAACTGCCCCCATGCCATCAAAACATATTTCACCCAGTGCCAACACCTCAAACCCCCTTTTCAACTCCCCTCATGCCCTCAAAACATATTTCACCCAGTGCCAACACCTCCAACCCCCTTTTCAACTGCCCCATGCCCTCAAAACATATTTCACCCAGTCCCAACACCTCAAACCCCCTTTTCAACTGCCCCCGTGCCCTCAAAACATATTTCACCCAATGCCAACACCTCCAACCCCCTTTTCAACTGCCCCCCTGCCCTCAAAACATATTTCACACAATGCCAACACCTCAAACCCCCTTTTCAACTGCCCCCATGCCCTCGAGACATATTTCACCCAGTGCCAACACCTCAAACCCCCTTTTCAACTGCCCCCATGCCCTCAAAACACATTTCACCCAATGCCAACACCTCAAACCCCCTTTTCAACTCACCCCATGCCCTCCAAACATATTTCACCCAGTGCCAACACCTCAAACCCCCTTTTCAACTGCCCCCATGCCCTCAAAACATATTTCACCCAGTGCCAACACCTCAAACCCCCTTTTCAACTGCCCCCATGCCCTCAAAACATATTTCACCCAATGCCAACACCTCAAACCCCCTTTTCAACTGCCCCCATGCCCTCAAAACATATTTCACACAATGCCAACACCTCAAACCCCCTTTTCAACTGCCCCCATGCCCTCGAGACATATTTCACCCAGTGCCAACACCTCAAACCCCCTTTTCAACTGCCCCCATGCCATCAAAACATATTTCACCCAGTGCCAACACCTCCAACCCCCTTTTCAACTCACCCCATGCCCTCAAAACATATTTCACCCAGTGCCAACACCTCAAACCCCCTTTTCAACTGCCCCCATGCCCTCAAAACATATTTCACTCAGTGCCAACACCTCCAACCCCCTTTTCAACTGCCCCCATGCCCTCAAAACATATTTCACACAATGCCAACACCTCAAACCCCCTTTTCAACTGCCCCCATGCCCTCCAAACATATTTCACCCAGTGCCAACACCTCCAACCCCCTTTTCAACTGCCCCATGCCCTCAAAACACATTTCACCCAGTGCCAACACCTCAAACCCCCTTTTCAACTGCCCCCATGCCCTCAAAACATATTTCACCCAGTGCCAACACCTCCAACCCCCTTTTCAACTGCCCCCATGCCCTCAAAACATATTTCACACAATGCCAACACCTCAAACCCCCTTTTCAACTGCCCCCATGCCCTCGAGACATATTTCACCCAGTGCCAACACCTCAAACCCCCTTTTCAACTGCCCCCATGCCCTCAAAACACATTTCACCCAATGCCAACACCTCAAACCCCCTTTTCAACTCACCCCATGCCCTCCAAACATATTTCACCCAGTGCCAACACCTCAAACCCCCTTTTCAACTGCCCCCATGCCCTCAAAACATATTTGACCCAGTGCCAACACCTCAAACCCCCTTTTCAACTGCCCCCATGCCCTCAAAACATATTTCACCCAATGCCAACACCTCAAAGCCCCTTTTCAACTGCCCCCATGCACTCAAAACATATTTCACACAATGCCAACACCTCAAACCCCCTTTTCAACTGCCCCCATGCCCTCGAGACATATTTCACCCAGTGCCAACACCTCAAACCCCCGTTTCAACTACCCCCATGCCCTCCAAACACATTTCACCCAATGCCAACACCTCAAACCCCCTTTTCAACTCACCCCATGCCCTCAAAACATATTTCACCCAGTGCCAACACCTCAAACCCCCTTTTCAACTGCCCCCATGCCATCAAAACATATTTCACCCAATGCCAACACCTCCAACCCCCTTTTCAACTGCCCCCATGCCCTCAAAACATATTTCACCCAGTGCCAACACCTCAAACCCCCTTTTCAACTGCCCCCATGCCCTCAAAACATATTTCACCCAATGCCAACACCTCCAACCCCCTGTTCAACTGCCCCCATGCCCTCAAAACATATTTCACACAATGCCAACACCTCAAACCCCCTTTTCAACTGCCCCCATGCCCTCAAAACACATTTCACCCAGTGCCAACACCTCAAACCCCCTTTTCAACTCACCCCATGCCCTCAAAACATATTTCACCCAATGCCAACACCTCAAAGCCCCTTTTCAACTGCCCCCATGCCCTCAAAACATATTTCACACAGTGCCAACACCTCAAACCCCCTTTTCAACTGCCCCCATGCCCTCAAAACATATTTCACCCAATGCAAACACCTCAAAGCCCCTTTTCAACTGCCCCCATGCCCTCAAAGCATATTTCACACAATGCCAACACCTCAAACCCCCTTTTCAACTGCCCCCATGCCCTGGAGACATATTTCACCCAATGCCAACACCTCCAACCCCCTTTTCAACTGCCCCCATGCCCTCAAAACACATTTCACCCAATGCCAACACCTCAAACCCCCTTTTCAACTCACCCCATGCCCTCAAAACACATTTCACCCAGTGCCAACACCTCAAACCCCCTTTGCAACTCCCCCCATGCCCTCAAAACATATTTCACACAGTGCCAACACCTCAAACCCCCTTTTCAACTGATCCCATGCCCTCCAAACACATTTCACCCAATGCCAACACCTCAAACCCCCTTTTCAACTCGCCCCATGCCCTCAAAACACATTTCACCCACCGATGCCAACACCTCAAACCCCCTTTTCAACTGCCCCCATGCCCTCAAAACACATTTCACCCAATGCCAACACCTCAAACCCCCTTTTCAACTCACCCCATGCCCTCAAAACACATTTCACACAGTGCCAACACCTCCAACCCCCTTTTCAACTGCCCCCATGCCCTCAAAACATAGTTCACCCAGTGCCAAGACCTCAAAGCCCCTTTTCAACTGCCCCCATGGCCTCAAAACATATTTCACCCAATGCCAACACCTCCAACCCCCTTTTCAAGTGCCCCCATGCCCTCAAAACACATTTCACCCAATGCCAACACCTCAAACCCCCGTTTCAACTGCCCCCATGCCCTGAAAACACATTTCACCCAATGCCAACACCTCCAACCCCCTTTTCAACTCACCCCATGCCCTCAAAACACATTTCACACAGTGCCAACACCTCCGACCCCCTTTTCAACTGCCCCCATGCCCTCAAAACATATTTGGCCCAGTGCCAACACCTCCAACCCCCTTTTCAACTGCCCCCATGCCCTCAAAACACATTTCACCCAATGCCAACACCTCAAACCCCCTTTTCAACTCACCCCATGCCCTCAAAACACATTTCACCCAGTGCCAACACCTCAAACCCCCTTTGCAACTCCCCCCATGCCCTCAAAACATATTTCACACAGTGCCAACACCTCAAACCCCCTTTTCAACTGATCCCATGCCCTCCAAACACATTTCACCCAATGCCAACACCTCAAACCCCCTTTTCAACTCGCCCCATGCCCTCAAAACACATTTCACCCACCGATGCCAACACCTCAAACCCCCTTTTCAACTGCCCCCATGCCCTCAAAACATATTTCACCCAGTGCCAACACCTCAAACCCCTTTTCAACCGCCCCCATGCCCTCGAGACATATTTCACCCAGTGCCAACACCTCAAACCCCCTTTTCAACTGCCCCCATGCCCTCAAAACACATTTCACCCAATGCCAACACCTCAAACCCCCTTTTCAACTGCCCCCATGCCCTCAAAACATATTTCGGCCAGTGCCAACACCTCAAACCCCCTTTTCAACTGCCCCCATGCCCTCAAAACACATTTCACACAATGCCAACACCTCAAACCCCCGTTTCAAATGCCCCCATGCCCTGAAAACACATTTCACCCACCAGTGCCAACACCTCAAACCCCCTTTTCAACTGCCCTCATGCCCTCAAAACACATTTCACACAGTGCCAACACCACACCCCCCCTTTTAAACTGCCCCCATGCCCTCAAAACATATTTCACCCAGTGCCAGCACCTCAAACCCCCTTTTCGCCTGCCCCCATGTCCTCAAAGCACGTTTCAACCAATGCCAACACCTCAAACCCCCTTTTCAACTCACCCCATGCCCTCAAAACATATTTCGCACAGTGCAAACACCTCAAACCCCCTTTTCAACTGCCCCCATGCCGCCAAAACATATTTCACCCAGTGCCAACACCTCAAACCCCCTTTTCAACTGACCCCATGCCCTCAAAACATATTTCACCCAATGCCAACACCTCAAACCCCCTTTTCAACTGCCCGCATGCCCTCAAAACACATTTCACCCAATGCCAACACCTCAAACCCCCTTTTCGACTCACCCCATCCCCTCAAAACATATTTCACCTAGTGCCAACACCTCAAACCCCCTTTTCAACTGCCCCCATGCCCTCAAAACACATTTCACCCAGTGCCAAGACCTCAAACCCCCTTTTCAACTGCCCCCATGCCCTGAAAACTCATTTCACCCACCAGTGCCAACACCTCAAACCCCCTTTTCAACTCACCCCATGCCCTCAAAACACATTTCACACAGTGCCAACACCTCAAACCCCCTTTTCAACTGCCCCCATGCCCTCAAAACATATTTCACCCAGTGCCAACACCTCAAACCCCCTTTTCAACTGCCCCCATGCCCTCAAAACACATTTCACACAATGCCAACACCTCAAACCCCCTTTTCAACTCACCCCATGCCCTCAAACCACATTTCACACAGTGCCAACACCTCAAACCCCCTTTTCAACTGCCCCCATGCCCTCAAAACATATTTCACCCAGTGCCAACACCTCAAACCCCCTTTTCAACTGCCCCCATGCCCTCAAAACATATTTCACCCAGTGCCAACACCTCAAACCCCCTTTTCAACTGCCCCCATGCCCTCAAAACATATTTCACACAGTGCCAACACCTCAAACCCCCTTTTCAACTGCCCCCATGCCCTCAAAACACATTTCACCCAATGCCAACACCTCATACCCCCTTTTCAACTCACCCCATGCCCTCAAAACATATTTCACACAGTGCCAACACCTCAAACCCCCTTTTCAACTGCCCCCATGCCCTGAAAACACATTTCACCCAATGCCAACACCTCAAACCCCCTTTTCAACTCACCCCATGCCCTCAAAACATATTTCACCCAGTGCCAACACCTCAAACCCCCTTTTCAACTGCCCCCATCCCCTCAAAACATATTTCACCCAGTTCCAACACCTCAAACCCCCTTTTCAACTCACCCCATGCCCTCAAAACACATTTCACCCAGTGCCAACACCTCAAACCCCCTTTTCAACTGCCCCCATGCCCTGAAAACACATTTCACCCAATGCCAACACCTCAAACCCCCTTTTCAACTGCCCCCATGCCCTCAAAACATATTTCACCCAGTTCCAACACCTCAAACCCCCTTTTCAACTCACCCCATGCCCTCAAAACATATTTCACACAGTGCCAACACCTCAAACCCCCTTTTCAACTGCCCCCATGCCCTGAAAACACATTTCACCCAATGCCAACACCTCAAACCCCCTTTTCAACTCACCCCATGCCCTCAAAACATATTTCACCCAGTGCCAACACCTCAAACCCCCTTTTCAACTGCCCCCATCCCCTCAAAACATATTTCACCCAGTTCCAACACCTCAAACCCCCTTTTCAACTCACCCCATGCCCTCAAAACACATTTCACCCAGTGCCAACACCTCAAACCCCCTTTTCAACTGCCCCCATGCCCTGAAAACACATTTCACCCAATGCCAACACCTCAAACCCCCTTTTCAACTGCCCCCATCCCCTCAAAACATATTTCACCCAGTTCCAACACCTCAAACCCCCTTTTCAACTCACCCCATGCCCTCAAAACATATTTCACCCAATGCCAACACCTCCAACCCCCTTTTCAACTGCCCCCATGCCCTCAAAACACATTTCACCCAATGCCAACACCTCAAACCCCCTTTTCAACTGCCCCCATGCCCTCAAAACATATTTCGGCCAGTGCCAACACCTCAAACCCCCTTTTCAACTGCCCCCATGCCCTCAAAACACATTTCACACAATGCCAACACCTCAAACCCCCGTTTCAAATGCCCCCATGCCCTGAAAACACATTTCACCCACCAGTGCCAACACCTCAAACCCCCTTTTCAACTGCCCTCATGCCCTCAAAACACATTTCACACAGTGCCAACACCACACCCCCCCTTTTAAACTGCCCCCATGCCCTCAAAACATATTTCACCCAGTGCCAGCACCTCAAACCCCCTTTTCGCCTGCCCCCATGTCCTCAAAGCACGTTTCAACCAATGCCAACACCTCAAACCCCCTTTTCAACTCACCCCATGCCCTCAAAACATATTTCGCACAGTGCAAACACCTCAAACCCCCTTTTCAACTGCCCCCATGCCGCCAAAACATATTTCACCCAGTGCCAACACCTCAAACCCCCTTTTCAACTGACCCCATGCCCTCAAAACATATTTCACCCAATGCCAACACCTCAAACCCCCTTTTCAACTGCCCGCATGCCCTCAAAACACATTTCACCCAATGCCAACACCTCAAACCCCCTTTTCGACTCACCCCATCCCCTCAAAACATATTTCACCTAGTGCCAACACCTCAAACCCCCTTTTCAACTGCCCCCATGCCCTCAAAACACATTTCACCCAGTGCCAAGACCTCAAACCCCCTTTTCAACTGCCCCCATGCCCTGAAAACTCATTTCACCCACCAGTGCCAACACCTCAAACCCCCTTTTCAACTCACCCCATGCCCTCAAAACACATTTCACACAGTGCCAACACCTCAAACCCCCTTTTCAACTGCCCCCATGCCCTCAAAACATATTTCACCCAGTGCCAACACCTCAAACCCCCTTTTCAACTGCCCCCATGCCCTCAAAACACATTTCACACAATGCCAACACCTCAAACCCCCTTTTCAACTCACCCCATGCCCTCAAACCACATTTCACACAGTGCCAACACCTCAAACCCCCTTTTCAACTGCCCCCATGCCCTCAAAACATATTTCACCCAGTGCCAACACCTCAAACCCCCTTTTCAACTGCCCCCATGCCCTCAAAACATATTTCACCCAGTGCCAACACCTCAAACCCCCTTTTCAACTGCCCCCATGCCCTCAAAACATATTTCACACAGTGCCAACACCTCAAACCCCCTTTTCAACTGCCCCCATGCCCTCAAAACACATTTCACCCAATGCCAACACCTCAAACCCCCTTTTCAACTCACCCCATGCCCTCAAAACATATTTCACACAGTGCCAACACCTCAAACCCCCTTTTCAACTGCCCCCATGCCCTGAAAACACATTTCACCCAATGCCAACACCTCAAACCCCCTTTTCAACTCACCCCATGCCCTCAAAACATATTTCACCCAGTGCCAACACCTCAAACCCCCTTTTCAACTGCCCCCATCCCCTCAAAACATATTTCACCCAGTTCCAACACCTCAAACCCCCTTTTCAACTCACCCCATGCCCTCAAAACACATTTCACCCAGTGCCAACACCTCAAACCCCCTTTTCAACTGCCCCCATGCCCTGAAAACACATTTCACCCACCAGTGCCAACACCTCAAACCCCCTTTTCAACTCACCCCATGCCCTCAAAACACATTTCACACAGTGCCAACACCTCAAACCCCCTTTTCAACTGCCCCCATGCCCTCAAAACATATTTCACCCAGTGCCAACACCTCAAACCCCCTTTTCAACTGCCCCCATGCCCTCAAAACATATTTCACCCAGTGCCAACACCTCAAACCCCCTTTTCAACTCCCCCCATGCCCTCAAACCACATTTCACACAGTGCCAACACCTCAAACCCCCTTTTCAACTGCCCCCATGCCCTCGAGACATATTTCACCCAATGCCAACACCTCAAACCCCCTTTTCAACTGCCCCCATGCCCTCAAAACATATTTCACCCAGTGCCAACACCTCAAACCCCCTTTTCAACTGCCCCCATGCCCTCAAAACATATTTCACCCAGTGCCAACACCTCAAACCCCCTTTTCAACTGCCCCCATGCCCTCAAAACACATTTCACCCAATGCCAACACCTCAAACCCCCTTTTCAACTCACCCCATGCCCTCAAAACATATTTCACACAGTGCCAACACCTCAAACCCCCTTTTCAACTGCCCCCATGCCCTGAAAACACATTTCACCCAGTGCCAACACCTCAAACCCCCTTTTCAACTCACCCCATGCCCTCAAAACATATTTCACCCAGTGCCAACACCTCAAACCCCCTTTTCAACTCCCCCCATGCCCTCAAAACACATTTCACCCAATGCCAACACCTCAAACCCCCGTTTCAACTGCCCCCATGCCCTGAAAACACATTTCACCCAATGCCAACACCTCCAACCCCCTTTTCAACTCACCCCATGCCCTCAAAACATATTTCACACAGTGCCAACACCTCAAACCCCCTTTTCAACTGCCCCCATGCCCTGAAAACACATTTCACCCAGTGCCAACAGCTCAAACCCCCTTTTCAACTCACCCCATGCCCTCAAAACATATTTCACCCAGTGCCAACACCTCAAACCCCCTTTTCAAGTGCCCCAATGCCGGCAAAACACATTTCACCCAATGCCAACACCTCAAACCCCCGTTTCAACTGCCCCCATGCCCTGAAAACACATTTCACACAGTGCCAACACCTCCAACCCCCTTTTCAACTGCCCCCATGCCCTCAAAACATATTTCACCCAATGCCAACACCTCAAACCCCCTTTTCAACTCACCCCATGCCCTCAAAACACATTTCACCCAGTGCCAACACCTCACACCCCCTTTGCAACTCCCCCCATGCCCTCAAACCACATTTCACCCAATGCCAACACCTCAAACCCCCTTTTCAACTGCCCCCATGCCCTCAAAACATATTTCGGCCAGTGCCAACACCTCCAACCCCCTTTTCAACTGCCCCCATGCCCTCAAAGCATATTTCACCCAGTGCCAACACCTCAAACCCCCTTTTCAAGTGCCCCCATGCCGGCAAAACACATTTCACCCAATGCCAACACCTCAAACCCCCGTTTCAACTGCCCCCATGCCCTCAAAACACATTTCACCCAATGCCAACACCTCCAACCCCCTTTTCAACTCACCCCATGCCCTCAAAACACATTTCACACAGTGCCAACACCTCCAACCCCCTTTTCAACTGCCCCCATGCCCTCAAAACATATTTCACCCAGTGCCAACACCTCAAACCCCCTTTTCAACTGCCCCCATGCCCTCAAAACACATTTCACCCAGTGCCAACACCTCACACCCCCTTTGCAACTCCCCCCATGCCCTCAAAACACATTTCACACAGTGCCAACACCTCAAACCCCCTTTTCAACTCACCCCATGCCCTCAAAACATATTTCACCCAATGCCAACACCTCAAACCCCCGTTTCAACTGCCCCCATGCCCTCAAAACATATTTCACACAGTGCCAACACCTCAAACCCCCTTTTCAACTGCCCCCATGCCCTCAAAACATATTTCGGCCAGTGCCAACACCTCCAACCCCCTTTTCAACTGCCCCCATGCCCTCAAAGCATATTTCACCCAGTGCCAACACCTCAAACCCCCTTTTCAAGTGCCCCCATGCCGGCAAAACACATTTCACCCAATGCCAACACCTCAAACCCCCGTTTCAACTGCCCCCATGCCCTCAAAACACATTTCACCCAATGCCAACACCTCCAACCCCCTTTTCAACTCACCCCATGCCCTCAAAACACATTTCACACAGTGCCAACACCTCCAACCCCCTTTTCAACTGCCCCCATGCCCTCAAAACATATTTCACCCAGTGCCAACACCTCAAACCCCCTTTTCAACTGCCCCCATGCCCTCAAAACACATTTCACCCAGTGCCAACACCTCACACCCCCTTTGCAACTCCCCCCATGCCCTCAAAACACATTTCACACAGTGCCAACACCTCAAACCCCCTTTTCAACTCACCCCATGCCCTCAAAACATATTTCACCCAATGCCAACACCTCAAACCCCCGTTTCAACTGCCCCCATGCCCTCAAAACATATTTCACCCAATGCCAACACCTCAAACCCCCGTTTCAACTGCCCCCATGCCCTCAAAACACATTTCACCCAATGCCAACACCTCCAACCCCCTTTTCAACTCACCCCATGCCCTCAAAACATATTTCACCCAGTGCCAACACCTCAAACCCCCTTTTCAACTGCCCCCATGCCCTCAAAACACATTTCACCCAGTGCCGACACCTCCAACCCCCTTTTCAACTCACCCCATGCCTTCAAAACACATTTCACCCAGTGCCAACACCTCAAACCCCCTTTTCAACTGCCCCCATGCCCTCAAAGCATATTTCACCCAGTGCCAACACCTCCAACCCCCTTTTCAACTGCCCCCATGCCCTCAAAACATATTTCACCCGATGCCAACACCTCCAACCCCCTTTTCAACTGCCCCCATGCCCTCGAAACATATTTCACCCAATGCCAACACCTCAAACCCCCTTTTCAATTGCCCCCATGCCCGGAAAACACCTTTCACCCAATGCCAACACCTCAAACCCCCTTTTCAACTCACCCCATGCCCTCAAAACATATTTCACCCAATGCCAACACCTCAAACCCCCTTTTCAACTGCCCCCTTGCCCTCAAAACATATTTCACCCAATGCCAACACCTCAAACCCCCTTTTCAACTGCCCCCCTGCCCTCAAAACATATTTCACACAGTGCCAACACCTCAAACCCCCTTTTCAACTGCCCCCATGCCCTCAAAACACATTTCACCCAATGCCACCACCTCAAACCCCCGTTTCAACTGCCCCCATGCCCTCAAAATATATTTCACACAGTGCCAACACCTCCAACCCCCTTTTCAACTCACCCCATGCCCTCAAAACACATTTCACACAGTGCCAACACCTCCAACCCCCTTTTCAACTGCCCCCATGCCCTCAAAACACATTTCACCCAGTGCCAACACCTCAAACCCCCTTTGCAACTCCCCCCATGCCCTCAAAACATATTTCACACAGTGCCAACACCTCAAATCCCCTTTTCAACTGCCCCCATGCCCTCAAAACATTTTTCATCCAACGCCAACACCTCAAACCCCCTTTTCAACTCCCCGCATGCCCTCAAAACATATTTCACCCAATGCCAACACCTCCAACCCCCTTTTCAACTGCCCCCATGCTCTCGAAACATATTTCACCCAATGCCAACACCTCAAATCCCCTTTTCAATTGCCCCCATGCCCGGAAAACACATTTCACCCAATGCCAACACCTCAAACCCCCTTTTCAACTCACCCCATGCCCTCAAAACATATTTCACCCAATGCCAACACCTCCAACCCCCTTTTCAACTGCCCCCATGCCCTCAAAACATATTTCACCCAATGCCAACACCTCAAACCCCCTTTTCAACTGCCCCCATGACCTCAAAACATATTTCACAAAGTGCCAACACCTCAAACCCCCTTTTCAACTGCCCCCATGCCCTCAAAACATATTTCACCCGACACCAACACCTCCAACCCCCTTTTCAACTGCCCCCATGCCCTCAAAACATATTTCACCCAATGCCAACACCTCAAACCCCCTTTTCAATTGCCCCCATGCCCGGAAAACACCTTTCACCCAATGCCAACACCTCAAACCCCCTTTTCAACTCACCCCATGCCCTCAAAACATATTTCACCCAATGCCAACACCTCAAACCCCCTTTTCAACTGCCCCCTTGCCCTCAAAACATATTTCACCCAATGCCAACACCTCAAACCCCCTTTTCAACTGCCCCCATGACCTCAAAACATATTTCACACAGTGCCAACACCTCAGACCCCCTTTTCAACTGCCCCCATGCCCTCAAAACACATTTCACCCAATGCCACCACCTCAAACCCCCGTTTCAACTGCCCCCATGCCCTCAAAATATATTTCACACAGTGCCAACACCTCCAACCCCCTTTTCAACTCACCCCATGCCCTCAAAACAGATTTCACACAGTGCCAACACCTCAAAGCCCCTTTTCAACTGCCCCCATGCCCTCAATACATATTTCACCCAGTGCCAAGACCTCAAACCCCCTTTTCAACTGCCCCCATGCCCTCAAAACACATTTCACCCAGTGCCAACACCTCAAACCCCCTTTGCAACTCCCCCCATGCCCTCAAAACATATTTCACACAGTGCCAACACCTCAAATCCCCTTTTCAACTGCCCCCATGCCCTCAAAACATTTTTCATCCAACGCCAACACCTCAAACCCCCTTTTCAACTCCCCCCATGCCCTCAAAACATATTTCACCCGATGCCAACACCTCCAACCCCCTTTTCAACTGCCCCCATGCCCTCGAAACATATTTCACCCAATGCCAACACCTCAAATCCCCTTTTCAATTGCCCCCATGCCCGGAAAACACATTTCACCCAATGACAACACCTCAAACCCCCTTTTCAACTCACCCCATGCCCTCAAAACATATTTCACCCAATGCCAACACCTCAAACCCCCTTTTCAACTGCCCCCATGCCCTCAAAACATATTTCACCGAATGCCAACACCTCAAACCCCCTTTTCAACTGCCCCCATGACCTCAAAACATATTTCACAAAGTGCCAACACCTCAAACCCCCTTTTCAACTGCCCCCATGCCCTCGAAACATATTTCACCCAATGCCAACACCTCAAACCCCCTTTTCAACTGCCCCCATGCCCACAAAACACATTTCACCCAATGCCAACACCTCAAACCCCCTTTTCAACTCACCCCATGCCCTCAAAACATATTTCACCCAATGCCAACACCTCCAACCCCCTTTTCAACTGCCCCCATGCCCTCAAAACACATTTCACCCAATGCCAACACCTCAAACCCCCTTTTCAACTGCCCCCATGACCTCAAAACATATCTCACACAGTGCGAACACCTCAAACCCCCTTTTCAACTGCCCCCATGCCCTCAAAACACATTTCACCCAGTGCCAACACCTCAAACCCCCTTTTCAACTCCCCCCATGCCCTCAAAATATATTTCACACAGTGCCAACACCTCAAACCCCCTCTTCAACTGTCCCCATGCCCTCCAAACACATTTCACCCAATGCCAACACCTCAAACCCCCTTTTCAACTCACCCCATGCCCTCAAAACATATTTCACACAGTGCCAACACCTCAAACCCCCTTTTCAACTGCCCCCATGCCCTCAAAACACATTTCACCCAATGCCAACACCTCAAACCCCCGTTTCAACTGCCCCCATGACCTCAAACCACATTTCACCCAATGCCAACACCTCAAACCCCCTTTTCAACTGCCCCCATGCCCTCAAAACACATTTCACCCAATGCCAACACCTCAAACCCCCGTTTCAACTGCCCCCATGCCCTCAAACCACATTTCACCCAATGCCAACACCTCAAACCCCCTTTTCAACTCACCCCATGCCCTCAAAACATATTTCACCCAGTGCCAGCACCTCAAACCCCCTTTTCAACTGCCCCCATGCCCTCAAAACGTATTTCACACATTGCCAACACCTCAAACCCCCTTTTCAACTGCCCCCATGCCCTCAAAACATATTTCACCCAATGCCAACACCTCAAACCCCCGTTTCAACTGCCCCCATGCCCTGAAAACACATTTCACCCAATGCCAACACCTCAAACCCCCTTTTCAACTCCCCCCATGCCCTCAAAACATATTTCACACAGTGCCAACACCTCAAACCCCCTTTTCAACTGACCCCATGCCCTCAAAAAACATTTCACCCAATGCCAACACCTCCAACCCCCTTTTCAACTGCTCCCATGCCCTCAAAACATATTTCACCCAATGCCAACACCTCACACCCCCTTTTCAACTGCCCTCATGCCCTCAAACCATATTTCACCCAGTGCCAACACCTCAAACCCCCTTTTCAACTGCCCCCATGCCCTCAAAACACATTTCATCCAACGCCAACACCTCAAACCCCCTTTTCAACTGCCCCCATGCCCTCAAAACATATTTCACACAGTGCCAACACCTCAAACCCCCTTTTCAACTGCCCCCATGCCCTCAAAACACATTTCACACAGTGCCAACACCTCGAACCCCCTTTTCAACTGCCCCCATGCCCTCAAAACACGTTTCACCCAGTGCCAACACCTCAAACCCCCTTTTCAACTGCCCCCATGCCCTCAAAACATATTTCATCCAACGCCAACACCTCGGACCCCCTTTTCAACTCCCCCCATGCCCTCAAAACATATTTCACCCGATGCCAACACCTCCAACCCCCTTTTCAACTGCCCCCATGCCCTCAAAACATATTTCACCCAATGCCAACACCTCAAACCCCCTTTTCAATTGCCCCCATGCCCGGAAAACATATTTCACCCAATGCCAACACCTCAAACCCCCTTTTCAACTGCCCCCATGCCCTCAAAACATATTTCACCCAGTGCCAACACCTCAAACCCCCTTTTCAACTGCCCCCATGACCTCAAAACATATTTCACCCAATGCCAACACCTCCAACCCCCTTTTCAACTGCCCCCATGCCCTCAAAACATATTTCACCCAATGCCAACACCTCAAACCCCCTTTTCAACTGCCCCCATGCCCTCAAAACATATTTCACCCAATGCCAACACCTCAAACCCCCTTTTCAACTGCCCCCATGCCCTCAAAACATATTTCACCCAGTGCCAACACCTCAAACCCCCTTTTCAACTGCCCCCATGACCTCAAAACATATTTCACACAGTGCCAACACCTCAAACCCCCTTTTCAACTGCCCCCATGCCCTCAAAACATATTTCACCCAGTGCCAAGACCTCAAACCCCCTTTTCAACTGCCCCCATGCCCTCAAAACACATTTCACCCAATGCCAACACCTCAAACCCCCTTTGCAACTCCCCCCATGCCCTCAAAACATATTTCACCCAATGCCAACACCTCAAACTCCCTTTTCAACTGCCCCCATGCCCTCAAAACACATTTCACCCGATGCCACCACCTCAAACCCCCTTTTCAACTGCCCCCATGCCCTCAAAACATATTTCACCCAATGCCAACACCTCAAACCCCCTTTTCAACTGCCCCCATGCCCTCAAAACACATTTCACCCAATGCCAACACCTCAAACCCCCTTTTCAACTGCCCCCATGCCCTCAAAACATATTTCACACAGTGCCAACACCTCAAACACCCTTTTCAACTGACCCCATGCCCCCAAAACACATTTCACCCAATGCCAACACCTCAAACCCCCTTTTCAACTGCCCCCATGCCCTCAAAACATATTTCACACAGTGCCAACACCTCAAACCCCCTTTTCAACTACCCCCATGCCCTGAAAACACATTTCACCCAATGCCAACACCTCAAACCCCCTTTTCAACTGCCCCCATGCCCTCAAAACACATTTCACCCGATGCCACCACCTCAAACCCCCTTTTCAACTGCCCCCATGCCCTCAAAACATATTTCACCCAATGCCAACACCTCAAACCCCCTTTTCAACTGCCCCCATGCCCTCAAAACACATTTCACCCAATGCCAACACCTCAAACCCCCTTTTCAACTGCCCCCATGCCCTCAAAACATATTTCACACAGTGCCAACACCTCAAACCCCCTTTTCAACTACCCCCATGCCCTGAAAACACATTTCACCCAATGCCAACACCTCAAACCCCCTTTTCAACTGCCCTCATGCCCTCAAAACATATTTCACACAGTGCCAACACCTCAAACCCCCTTTTCAACTACCCCCATGCCCTGAAAACACATTTCACCCAATGCCAACACCTCAAACCCCCTTTTCAACTGCCCCCATGCCCTCAAAACATATTTCACCCGATGCCAACACCTCAAACCCCCGTTTCAACTCACCCCATGCCCTCAAAACACATTTCACCCAATGCCAACACCTCAAACCCCCTTTTCAACTGCCCCCATGCCCTCAAAGCATATTGCACCCAGTGCCAATACCTCACACCCCCTTTTCAACTGCCCACATGCCCTCAAAACATATTTCACCCAATGCCAACACCTCAAACCCCCTTTTCAACTGCCCCCATGCCCTCAAAACATATTTCACCCAATGCCAACACCTCCAACCCCCTTTTCAACTGCCCCCATGCCCGGAAAACACATTTCACCCAATGCCAACACCTCCAACCCCCTTTTCAACTCACCCCATGCCCTCAAAACATATTTCACCCAATGCCAACACCTCCAACCCCCTTTTCAACTGCCCCCATGCCCTCATAACATATTTCACCCAATGCCAACACCTCAAACCCCCTTTTCAACTGCCCCCATGACCTCAAAACATATCTCACACAGTGCCAACACCTCAAACCCCCTTTTCAACTGCCCCCATGCCCTCAAAACACATTTCACCCAGTGCCAACACCTCAAAACCCCTTTTCAACTCCCCCCATGCCCTCAAAACATATTTCACCAAATGCCAACACCTCAAACCCCCTTTTCAACTGCCCCCCTGCCCTCAAAACACATTTCACCCAATGCCAACACCTCAAACCCCCTTTTCAACTGCCCCCATGCCCTCAAACCACATTTCACCCAATGCCAACACCTCAAACCCCCTTTTCAACTCACCCCATGCCCTCAAAACATATTTCACCCAATGCCAACACCTCAAACCCCCTTTTCAACTGCCCCCATGCCCTCAAAACATATTTCACACAGTGCCAACACCTCAAACCCCCTTTTCAACTGCCCCCATGCCCTCAAAACACATTTCACCCAATGCCAACACCTCAAACCCCCGTTTCAACTGCCCCAATGCCCTCAAACCACATTTCACCCAATGCCAACACCTCAAACCCCCTTTTCAACTGCCCCCATGCCCTCAAAACACATTTCACCCAATGCCAACACCTCAAACCCCCGTTTCAACTGCCCCCATGCCCTCAAACCACATTTCACCCAATGCCAACACCTCAAACCCCCTTTTCAACTCACCCCATGCCCTCAAAACATATTTCACCCAATGCCAACACCTCAAACCCCCTTTTCAACTGCCCCCATGCCCTCAAAACATATTTCACACATTGCCAACACCTCAAACCCCCTTTTCAACTGCCCCCATGCCCTCAAAACATATTTCACCCAATGCCAACACCTCAAACCCCCGTTTTAACTGCCCCCATGCCCTCAAACCACATTTCACCCAATGCCAACACCTCAAACCCCCTTTTCAACTCACCCCATGCCCTCAAAACATATTTCACTCAGTGCCAACACCTCCAACCCCCTTTTCAACTGCCCCCATGCCCTCAAAACATATTTCACACATTGCCAACACCTCAAACCCCCTTTTCAACTGCCCCCATGCCCTCAAAACATATTTCACCCAATGCCAACACCTCAAACCCCCGTTTCAACTGCCCCCATGCCCTGAAAACACATTTCACCCAATGCCAACACCTCAAACCCCCTTTTCAACTCACCCCATGCCCTCAAAACATATTTCACCCAGTGCCAACACCTCAAACCCCCTTTTCAACTGCCCCCATGCCCTCAAAACATATTTCACACATTGCCAACACCTCAAACCCCCTTTTCAACTCCCCCCATGCCCTCAAACCACATTTCACCCAGTGCCAACACCTCAAACCCCCTTTTCAACTGCCCCCATGCCCTCAAAACATATTTCACACATTGCCAACACCTCAAACCCCCTTTTCAACTGCCCCCATGCCCTCAAAACATATTTCACCCAATGCCAACACCTCAAACCCCCGTTTCAACTGCCCCCATGCCCTGAAAACACATTTCACCCAATGCCAACACCTCAAACCCCCTTTTCAACTCCCCCCATGACCTCAAAACACATTTCACACATTGCCAACACCTCAAACCCCCTTTTCAACTCACCCCATGCCCTCAAAACATATTTCACCCAGTGCCAACACCTCAAACCCCCTTTTCAACTGCCCCCATGCCCTCAAAACATATTTCACACATTGCCAACACCTCAAACCCCCTTTTCAACTCCCCCCATGCCCTCAAACCACATTTCACCCAATGCCAACACCTCAAACCCCCTTTTCAACTGCCCCCATGCCCTCAAAACATATTTCACACATTGCCAACACCTCAAACCCCCTTTTCAACTGCCCCCATGCCCTCAAAACATATTTCACCCAATGCCAACACCTCAAACCCCCTTTTCAACTGACCCCATGCCCTCAAAACACATTTCACCCAATGCCAACACCTCCAACCCCCTTTTCAACTGCCCCCATGCCCTCAAAACATATTTCACACAGTGCCAACACCTCAAACCCCCTTTTCAACTGACCCCATGCCCTCAAAACACATTTCACCCAATGCCAACACCTCCAACCCCCTTTTCAACTGCCCCCATGCCCTCAAAACATATTTCACACAGTGCCAACACCTCACACCCCCTTTTCAACTGCCCTCATGCCCTCAAAACACATTTCACCCAGTGCCAACACCTCAAACCCCCTTATCAACTGCCCCCATGCCCTCAAAACATATTTCACCCAGTGCCAACACCTCAAACCCCACTTTCAACTGACCCCATGCCCTCAAAACACATTTCACCCAGTGCCAACACCTCAAACCCCCTTTTCAACTGCCCCCATGCCCTCAAAACATGTTTCATCCAGTGCCAACACCTCAAACCCCCTTTTCAACTCACCCCATGCCCTCAAAACATAGTTCACACAGTGCCAACACCTCAAACCCCCTTTTCAACTGCCCTCATGCCCTCAAAACATATTTCACCCAATGCCAACACCTCAAACCCCCTTTTCAACTGCCCCCATGCCCTCAAAACACATTTCACCCAATGCCCACAGCTCACACCCCCTTTTCAACTGCCCCCATGCCCTCAAAACACATTTCACCCAATGCCAACACCTCAAACCCCCTTTTCAACTGCCCCCATGCCCTCAAAACACATTTGACCCAGTGCCAACACCTCAAACCCCCTTAATTGCCCTCATGCCCTCAAAACATAATTCATCCAGTGCCAACACCTCAAACCCCCTTTTCAACTGCCCCCATGCCCTCAAAACATAGTTCACACAGTGCCAACACCTCAAACCCCCTTTTCAACTGCTCCCATGCCCTCAAAACATAGTTCACACAGTGCCAACACCTCAAACCCCCTTTTCAACTGCCCCCATGCCCTCAAAACATATTTCACCCAATGCCAACACCTCAAACCCCCGTTTCAAGTGCCCCCATGCCCTGAAAACACATTTCACCCAATGCCAACACCTCAAACCCCCTTTTCAACTCCCCCCATGCCCTCAAAACATATTTCACCCAATGCCAACACCTCAAACCCCCTTTTCAACTGACCCCATGCCCTCAAAACACATTTCACCCAATGCCAACACCTCCAACCCCCTTTTCAACTGCCCCCATGCCCTCAAAACATATTTCACACAGTGCCAACACCTCACACCCCCTTTTCAACTGCCCTCATGCCCTCAAAACACATTTCACCCAGTGCCAACACCTCAAACCCCCTTATCAACTGCCCCCATGCCCTCAAAACATATTTCACCCAGTGCCAACACCTCAAACCCCACTTTCAACTGACCCCATGCCCTCAAAACACATTTCACCCAGTGCCAACACCTCAAACCCCCTTTTCAACTGCCCCCATGCCCTCAAAACATGTTTCATCCAGTGCCAACACCTCAAACCCCCTTTTCAACTCACCCCATGCCCTTAAAACATAGTTCACACAGTGCCAACACCTCAAACCCCCTTTTCAACTGCCCTCATGCCCTCAAAACACATTTCACCCAGTGCCAACACCTCAAACCCCCTTATCAACTGCCCCCATGCCCTCAAAACACATTTCACCCAATGCCCACAGCTCACACCCCCTTTTCAACTGCCCCCATGCCCTCAAAACACATTTCACCCAATGCCAACACCTCAAACCCCCTTTTCAACTGCCCCCATGCCCTCAAAACACATTTCACCCAGTGCCAACACCTCAAACCCCCTTAATTGCCCTCATGCCCTCAAAACATAATTCATCCAGTGACAACACCTCAAACCCCCTTTTCAACTGCCCCCATGCCCTCAAAACATAGTTCACACAGTGCCAACACCTCAAACCCCCTTTTCAACTGCTCCCATGCCCTCAAAACATAGTTCACACAGTGCCAACACCTCAAACCCCCTTTTCAACTGCCCCCATGCCCTCAAAACACATTTCACCCAGTGCCAACACCTCAAACCCCCTTAATTGCCCTCATGCCCTCAAAACATAATTCACACAGTGCCAACACCAGAAACCCCCTTTTCAACTCACCCCATGCCCTCAAAACATATTTCACACAGTGCCAACACCTCAAACCCCCTTTTCAACTGCCCCCATGCCCTCAAAACATTTTTCATCCAACGCCAACACCTCAAACCCCCTTTTCAACTCACCCCATGCCCTCAAAACATAGTTCACACAGTGCCAACACCTCAAACCCCGTTTTCAACTGCCCTCATGCCCTCAAAACACATTTCACCCAGTGCCAACACCTCAAACCCCCTTATCAACTGCCCCCATGCCCTCAAAACACATTTCACCCAATGCCAACACCTCAAACCCCCTTTTCAACTGACCCCATGCCCTCAAAACACATTTCACCCAGTGCCAACACCTCAAACCCCCTTAATTGCCCTCATGCCCTCAAAACATAATTCATCCAGTGCCAACACCTCCAACCCCCTTTTCAACTGCCCCCATGCCCTCAAAACATATTTCACACAGTGCCAACACCTCAAACCCCCTTTTCAACTGCCCCCATGCCCTCAAAACACATTTCACCCAGTGCCAACACCTCAAACCCCCTTAATTGCCCTCATGCCCTCAAAACATAATTCATCCAGTGCCAACACCTCAAACCCCCTTTTCAACTCACCCCATGCCCTCAAAACATATTTCACACAGTGCCAACACCTCAAACACCCTTTTCAACTGACCCCATGCCCCCAAAACACATTTCACCCAATGCCAACACCTCCAACCCCCTTTTCAACTGCCCCCATGCCCTCAAAACATATTTCACACAGTGCCAACACCTCAAACCCCCTTTTCAACTGCCCTCATGCCCTCAAAACACATTTCACCCAGTGCCAACACCTCAAACCCCCTTATCAACTGCCCCCATGCCCTCAAAACATATTTCACCCAGTGCCAACACCTCAAACCCCCTTTTCAACTGACCCCATGCCCTCAAAACACATTTCACACAATGCCAACACCTCAAACCCCCTTTTCAACTGCCCCCATGCCCTCAAAACATGTTTCATCCAGTGCCAACACCTCAAACCCCCTTTTCAACTCACCCCATGCCCTCAAAACATAGTTCACACAGTGCCAACACCTCAAACCCCCTTTTCAACTGCCCTCATGCCCTCAAAACATATTTCACCCAATGCCAACACCTCAAACCCCCTTTTCAACTGCCCCCATGCCCTCAAAACACATTTCACCCAATGCCCACAGCTCACACCCCCTTTTCAACTGCCCCCATGCCCTCAAAACACATTTCACCCAGTGCCAACACCTCAAACCCCCTTTTCAACTGCCCCCATGCCCTCAAAACACATTTCACCCAGTGCCAACACCTCAAACCCCCTTCATTGCCCTCATGCCCTCAAAACACATTTCACCCAGTGCCAACACCTCAAACCCCCTTAATTGCCCTCATGCCCTCAAAACATAATTCATCCAGTGCCAACACCTCAAACCCCCTTTTCAACTGCCCCCATGCCCTCAAAACATAGTTCACACAGTGCCAACACCTCAAACCCCCTTTTCAACTGCTCCCATGCCCTCAAAACATAGTTCACACAGTGCCAACACCTCAAACCCCCTTTTTAACTGCCCCCATGCCCTCAAAACATATTTCACCCAGTGCCAACACCTCCAACCCCCTTTTCAACTGCCCTCATGCCCTCAAAACATATTTCACCCAATGCCAACACCTCAAACCCCCTTTTCAACTGCCCCCATGCCCTCAAAACACATTTCACCCAGTGCCAACACCTCAAACCCCCGTTTCAACTCCCCCCATGCCCTCAAAACATATTTCACCCAGTGCCAACACCTCAAACCCCCTTTTCAACCGCCCCCATGCCCTCAAAACACATTTCACCCAGTGCCAACACCTCAAACCCCCTTTTCAACTGCCCCCATGCCCTCAAAACACATTTCACCCAGTGCCAACACCTCAAACCCCCTTTTCAACTGCCCCCATGCCCTCAAAACATATTTCACCCAATGCCAACACCTCAAACCCCCTTTTCAACTGCCCCCATGCCCACAAAACACATTTCACCCAGTGCCAACACCTCAAACCTCCTTCTCAACTTGTTGCATGCCGACAATATACGACTACGCCCGTGGCTTTGTATCATGCCATGGCTCGTTTAGACGTGGTCGTTGATCGCCGTCCAGGTTTCACTGCCCGGCAATTTCTATTGCTTTTTTTTGTAGGTTCGCGCTTCCAGTTCCTGTAGGGGCGTTTTCTGCTGTTTTTCCTTGACTACCCAAACTGGCATTCGTGGGCGCCGTCATGCCTTACAATCCCAGCACCCAGCGGTAGGGCGCTCGTTTGGATAGCAGGGATCAAACCTAGCATGAGACTCTGCTTTCAGACCTTCTGGACATACACGATTGGGTACAATGGAGAATATGCACAAAGTGGAAAATGTACACAGGACAATGAAATGGGCAGAAGTTGCTTAGGGTATGCGTTGGGGCTGCAACTTTGGTGCTGAATTATCCTTCGAAACAGAGCAAGAAAAAGCGTGACGGCGTCCAGCAGTGGTTGACGGCGTCCTGCAGACATTTCCAGCAGCTGGACGTACAACGCCGCGTGGCCTGGCGAACAGTGGTGCCACACCAGTCGCCGACTGGTGTGCTGCGTCTCGATTGGGATGGAGGTGGTGGGCATGGGCATCAATCGGGCCTTGTCTAGAACAGGGGGTCTTGTTGTGCCAATACCGGCTCAGAAAAAGTGTATCTAAACGTGTCATAGCATTGGGGTCTATGGTGATGTGTAACCTGACCATGACCGGAATACCTAAGCTCTCGGGCATGGATGCATGTACCTGCTACAATCAAGGGCGAGCATGAGGATGATGTTGCAGTCATTGAGTACATGAAGGGAACCCCCACCCACCCACCCACCCACCACTTCAAGCTGATGGTGTTGCGCAGACCTCTGGTGGCTTTGGGATAAGGGACACCATGCGCCCTGTCGCTCACAGTTGCCATTGTCGTGTTGGTGTTTTTCGAGGCCCGGGCAGAGCTTGGGTAAAAGGGGGGCGGGGGGTCACTCACCTGCAACCAGCGCCTGACGCGCACATGATGGGTACCGGTATGCAAACACAGACCACTAGAACACAAGATACATACTTTCTTGTGCTCTCGCACTGCAAAGAACTTGCACACGTCGTTGCCGCTGGCTCTGCTCCACTTTTTGCCCTCAGCTCTTGCAAGTTTCTTGTAAGCTGGGCAAATAACACAAAGCAGTGGACAATCACCAATATCAACAAATGGATTTGACCACTGGTTACGCAGTTGCCTTAGCCTCGCTTGCTCGCGTACTGAGTATCTTATGTGTAGGCCTTGTTTCTGTCCCATTTTCCACATCTGGTTGCAACACAGGAAGCTGTGGGAATTTGGGGTCAAAATTGTGCTCCCTTTCTGGTGTGGAAATCTTACCCCTCTATGGCATGAAAATTACCCCTTGCTGTTGCGGGGCAGATTCCCAAGACCACAAACCAGTATTGAAATCGCATCATATCCAACCAGTTGTTCCCACAGCCCACCTCCTCCCTCAAACCCCCTTTTCAACTGCCCCCATGCCCTCAAAACACATTTCACCCAATGCCAACACCTCAAACCCCCTTTTCAACTTCCCCCACGCCCTGAAAACACATTTCACCCGATGCCAACACCTCACACCCCCTTTTCAACTGCCCCCATGCCATCAAAACATATCTCACCCAGTGCCAACACCTCAAACCCCCTTTTCAACTGCCCCCATGCCCTCAAAACACATTTCACCCAGTGCCAACACCTCAAACCCCCTTCATTGCCCTCATGCCCTCAAAACACATTTCACCCAGTGCCAACACCTCAAACCCCCTTAATTGCCCTCATGCCCTCAAAACATAATTCATCCAGTGCCAACACCTCAAACCCCCTTTTCAACTGCCCCCATGCCCTCAAAACATAGTTCACACAGTGCCAACACCTCAAACCCCCTTTTCAACTGCTCCCATGCCCTCAAAACATAGTTCACACAGTGCCAACACCTCAAACCCCCTTTTTAACTGCCCCCATGCCCTCAAAACATATTTCACCCAGTGCCAACACCTCCAACCCCCTTTTCAACTGCCCTCATGCCCTCAAAACATATTTCACCCAATGCCAACACCTCAAACCCCCTTTTCAACTGCCCCCATGCCCTCAAAACACATTTCACCCAGTGCCAACACCTCAAACCCCCGTTTCAACTCCCCCCATGCCCTCAAAACATATTTCACCCAGTGCCAACACCTCAAACCCCCTTTTCAACCGCCCCCATGCCCTCAAAACACATTTCACCCAGTGCCAACACCTCAAACCCCCGTTTCAACTGCCCCCATGCCCTCAAAACACATTTCACCCAGTGCCAACACCTCAAACCCCCTTTTCAACTGCCCCCATGCCCTCAAAACATATTTCACCCAATGCCAACACCTCAAACCCCCTTTTCAACTGCCCCCATGCCCTCAAAACATATTTCACCCAATGCCAACACCTCAAACCCCCTTTTCAACTGCCCCCATGCCCTCAAAACAGATTTCACACAGTGCCAACACCTCAAACCCCCTTTTCAACTGCCCCCATGCCCTCGAAATATATTTCACCCAGTGCCAACACCTCAAACCCCCGTTTCAACTGCCCCCATGCCCTCAAAACACATTTCACCCAATGCCAACACCTCAAACCCCCTTTTCAACTCACCCCATGCCCCCCAAACATATTTCACCCAGTGCCAACACCTCAAACCCCCTTTTCAACTGCCCCCATGCCCTCGAGACACATTTCACCCAGTGCCAACACCTCAAACCCCCGTTTCAACTACCCCCATGCCCTCAAAACACATTTCACCCAATGCCAACACCTCAAACCCCCTTTTCAACTCACCCCATGCCCTCAAAACACATTTCACCCAATGCCAACACCTCAAACCCCCTTTTCAACTCACCCCATGCCCTCAAAACATATTTCACCCAGTGCCAACACCTCAAACCCCCTTAATTGCCCTCATGCCCTCAAAACATAATTCATCCAGTGCCAACACCTCAAACCCCCTTTTCAACTGCCCCCATGCCCTCAAAACATAGTTCACACAGTGCCAACACCTCAAACCCCCTTTTCAACTGCTCCCATGCCCTCAAAACATAGTTCACACAGTGCCAACACCTCAAACCCCCTTTTCAACTGCCCCCATGCCCTCAAAACACATTTCACCCAGTGCCAACACCTCAAACCCCCTTAATTGCCCTCATGCCCTCAAAACATAATTCATCCAGTGCCAACACCTCAAACCCCCTTTTCAACTGCCCCCATGCCCTCAAAACATAGTTCACACAGTGCCAACACCTCAAACCCCCTTTTCAACTGCTCCCATGCCCTCAAAACATAGTTCACACAGTGCCAACACCTCAAACCCCCTTTTTAACTGCCCCCATGCCCTCAAAACACATTTCACCCAGTGCCAACACCTCCAACCCCCTTTTCAACTGCCCTCATGCCCTCAAAACATATTTCACCCAATGCCAACACCTCAAACCCCCTTTTCAACTGCCCCCATGCCCTCAAAACACATTTCACCCAGTGCCAACACCTCAAACCCCCGTTTCAACTGCCCCCATGCCCTCAAAACACATTTCACCCAGTGCCAACACCTCAAACCCCCTTTTCAACTGCCCCCATGCCCTCAAAACGCATTTCACCCAATGCCAACACCTCAAACCCCCTTTTCAACTGCCCCCATGCCCACAAAACACATTTCACCCAGTGCCAACACCTCAAACCTCCTTCTCAACTTGTTGCATGCCGACAATATACGACTACGCCCGTGGCTTTGTATCATGCCATGGCTCGTTTAGACGTGGTCGTTGATCGCCGTCCAGGTTTCACTGCCCGGCAATTTCTATTGCTTTTTTTTGTAGGTTCGCGCTTCCAGTTCCTGTAGGGGCGTTTTCTGCTGTTTTTCCTTGACTACCCAAACTGGCATTCGTGGGCGCCGTCATGCCTTACAATCCCAGCACCCAGCGGTAGGGCGCTCGTTTGGATAGCAGGGATCAAACCTAGCATGAGACTCTGCTTTCAGACCTTCTGGACATACACGATTGGGTACAATGGAGAATATGCACAAAGTGGAAAATGTACACAGGACAATGAAATGGGCAGAAGTTGCTTAGGGTATGCGTTGGGGCTGCAACTTTGGTGCTGAATTATCCTTCGAAACAGAGCAAGAAAAAGCGTGACGGCGTCCAGCAGTGGTTGACGGCGTCCTGCAGACATTTCCAGCAGCTGGACGTACAACGCCGCGTGGCCTGGCGAACAGTGGTGCCACACCAGTCGCCGACTGGTGTGCTGCGTCTCGATTGGGATGGAGGTGGTGGGCATGGGCATCAATCGGGCCTTGTCTAGAACAGGGGGTCTTGTTGTGCCAATACCGGCTCAGAAAAAGTGTATCTAAACGTGTCATAGCATTGGGGTCTATGGTGATGTGTAACCTGACCATGACCGGAATACCTAAGCTCTCGGGCATGGATGCATGTACCTGCTACAATCAAGGGCGAGCATGAGGATGATGTTGCAGTCATTGAGTACATGAAGGGAACCCCCACCCACCCACCCACCCACCACTTCAAGCTGATGGTGTTGCGCAGACCTCTGGTGGCTTTGGGATAAGGGACACCATGCGCCCTGTCGCTCACAGTTGCCATTGTCGTGTTGGTGTTTTTCGAGGCCCGGGCAGAGCTTGGGTAAAAGGGGGGCGGGGGGTCACTCACCTGCAACCAGCGCCTGACGCGCACATGATGGGTACCGGTATGCAAACACAGACCACTAGAACACAAGATACATACTTTCTTGTGCTCTCGCACTGCAAAGAACTTGCACACGTCGTTGCCGCTGGCTCTGCTCCACTTTTTGCCCTCAGCTCTTGCAAGTTTCTTGTAAGCTGGGCAAATAACACAAAGCAGTGGACAATCACCAATATCAACAAATGGATTTGACCACTGGTTACGCAGTTGCCTTAGCCTCGCTTGCTCGCGTACTGAGTATCTTATGTGTAGGCCTTGTTTCTGTCCCATTTTCCACATCTGGTTGCAACACAGGAAGCTGTGGGAATTTGGGGTCAAAATTGTGCTCCCTTTCTGGTGTGGAAATCTTACCCCTCTATGGCATGAAAATTACCCCTTGCTGTTGCGGGGCAGATTCCCAAGACCACAAACCAGTATTGAAATCGCATCATATCCAACCAGTTTTTCCCACAGCCCACCTGTGGAGCTTCAGCCATGTCTCCCAAAGATCCTGATATTGTGGTGCTCAGTTCCAAGCCGTCTTTGGGTCCAGCCGGCACAAACCCATTTTGGGCAGTTCTGAGTTGCCTGGCAAAAAACAACTCCATTTCAGCTGGATCTGGAAAGCCAAAAAAAATTGCTCCGCCACTACAGCTACGATGTTGTTGCGGGTGCACGTAGGCACCGTCTACAGACCATGGGGTCCGAACCCACAGGGCTTTGCTTGAGTAGGGTGACAAGGGGGAGAGAGGGGGACCGCTGGCGTGTCTCGTTTTCCAATGAAGGCAGTTCCTCCATAGCGACTGGCCCATCAAATGATTAGAACTGGGTGTTGGGTGGGTCAAGCAGGCGAGTAAAAAGTCTTTTTTGCCACAATGTGACAACATAGGAGTTGCTCAAAATGACCTTGAAGCAAAGCGCATCACCACAAACCAGTTTTGTGCTATTTGGAGCCGTCTAGCCTGTTTTATGGCGGAGCGGGGGGGGGGGGGGAGGGGGCTTCCGGCCTCGCCCAGAAATTGCGAATTTTCAACCAACCCCCCCCCATCCAAGATGATGAATTTACAAGTGGGTAAGCATCCAATTTCATACATTGGGGTGTGCTGCGCGAATACCCCCAAAGAGGGGACATGGCGCTTGCGCCTGCCCTTGGCCTAACAACCTTTTTTTAGGCGATGGGCGACCTAGAGTGGAGGAGGAAAGGGGGGGCGGGGTCTGGGCGGGAGCTCCTGCCCCGCCCCCTCCCAGAATGCACACTAAAGCATCCCCAAGCCACCACCCTGTGTGGGACTGTATGGCTGGGACCAGTGGTATGTTCGGACCTTGGAGGAAATTATTCAGTTTGGGACAGGCCAGCTCGATGTCTTCTTCAGACGGTGGTACAGGCAGGGCGCGCAGCAACTCTGTCTGGTATCGCCCAGCGCTCCACTCACTTGTTGGGTCTGGACCAAAATCTCAATGTATTCTTTGGCAGGAAAAAGTCGCAATGTATTTTCCCTTCCATTGTGATCCACTGCTTTTCATGTCACATCTTTTCCTTTCCTCCCTCGTCAAACGGGTTCCAGCAGTGTGCTTTAAACCCGCTACTCCTGCACACACTGACCATGGCCGTGTAATCAAGTCGTTTTGCCGGAGTTCGTTCTGTGGATCGCGGCGTCTCAGACAATCCCCCGAGTTGCTTTGGACTGCCACTTCATTTGGGAGTCCTTTAGGCTGCCCAGAGTGTGGCCGGATGGTGCCAGTTCCTGGGTGAGTGCCCGAGGGTTTTGCAAGGCTGAGACGTGCGTTCAGATTGCAGAGTGCAGATTATCCTTATGCTGTGTGCGCCTTTGGCCTTTCTTCCCCTCGTGACAAAATTTTGATTCCGTCAACTTCTCACATAAGCGCCTGTCTTTCACTTTTTTTCCTGGCCGCTCACAGGTTTTACTGTTTTTCGACTGCTTGATTGCCCATCACGGACATCGCCCACGTGCATTCTGCATCTTTCGCCCCCCACCATATTTTCAAGCAGTGGCTCAAATTCCTCAGGGTGGCTGGGGATACTTTGCCGCTCTACGAATTGTGCATGACACAGGTAAGGAGCCAGTCTGGGACCAGACCTGTTTCAGAAGCGTCTTCCTCTCATCGAACAGCGAAGTCGCCTCAGCCTTCTTTCAGGGGTCGGGCGTACTGATTCAATGCGCTCTCTGTCTTGGAATTGTGCGCATCCTGGATCTTCAAGAACAAATCTCCTACGAAGTGTGTTCAGGTGCGCGTCAACGGGCCCTGGTCACTATTCAACCTACCTTGCCCACCTTGCCCACAACCCGATGCATTGAAGGCCGCTTCAGGCGGTACCATTCAGGACAAAAGTATCACAGTATCACGTTCAGTTGCCACGGTTCGGCAGTCACCTTTGCAGACAGCATCGATCATCTTGTCACCGATCTTGCACTCGGAGCCGAACTTGGTTTTCACAAGGGTCATATTCTCCTTCGTTTGGGAATCGAATTGAGGATTAACTGCAGGAGTGGCGTGCATTATGATGGAGTGTCCTCTGCAGCGCTTGGTGCAACGCTTTCCGTCAGCGAGCACTTTTGCCAGTGAGGGCACGTAGTGCAGATTTTTGCGGGAGCAATTGTGCAGTGTCCAGTAGAGACATACCAATCAGACAATTGCCGAAAACCCACAAATCATTTCTGATGATGTGGGGCTTTGTATCGATTTTCTGCAGCCAAAAGAAGAGGAGAGTTGGCAGCGCCTCACCGCTGTGTCGTCAAGCATCTTTGCATTTGTTGTGCACAGTGCACAACTTGTGCAGTGGATCTTGCACAACTTGAAGTCCACGCAACTACCCCCAGACTACGACAAGAACTCAATGATCGAAAACTACACAAAAAAGATCAAAACGCATCGAAGGGCGCACAGGTTTGCCCCCCCCCGCTGAAATACCTTCCTCTTCAATTTTTCACCGATCTTGTCAGTTATCTGGTCGAGGATGTACTGCACGTGCTTTCCGCCCTTGAACGTCCAAATGCTGTTGACGAAGCTGCAGTGCTGAAACTGTGACCATCATTGTCTTCGATTTCAAGGGTAGAGTGACGGCTTGGGACCAGTTATTTACCCAGCAATCTGGTCATCCCGTTGTCAACCATTGGTCACCAACGACTTACAACTAATCGTGGACAGGCGTAATTTGGAACACGGCGAAAGCTTCTAATGATGGATGAGTGAGTTGGATGTACGAATGAACATTTGTGTATGGTTCAGCTTTGAATGGGGACGACAGTTCATTTTCTCCTGCTGCCTGAATCAGGGCGCTTCGCGACATACAAATCGCGATACCCTGTTTTGGTGTGTTCTGGTTCAACAGCCTTTTTTTTTTCCTTTTCTAAGCTCGTGAGAGGTCGTTTCCAAAGTAGAAAATATCAGCGTAATCAATTATGGCGCATACGCTGGGGAAAACCAACAATTGAAATTTCATGACAACCATTCCACTTCCAAATGCATACATCATGGAAGACACCATACATAGACCATAGTTGACTGTCAAATTTCGATTTTTTTTCCCGAACCCCTTCCTCCTGCGGAACACTGCCAACCTTTGACCCTAGCTCCTGAGGAGCCATGCCCCTAGCTCTTGAGGAGCAATGACCCTGGCTCCTTAGGAGCAAAATGCTTAACAAGACAACCGCCGCTCCTGAGAATCACCGACCCTGGAGGTGGTACAGGGTCGGTGCTCCTGAGGAGCATTTATCAGGGTCGGTGCTCCTGAGGAGCAGCACCAGGGTCGGTGCTCCTGAGGAGCCAGGGTCGGTGCTCCTGAGGAGCTGGCTCCTCAGGAGCAGGGTCGGCGATTCTCAGGAGCGGCCATCTCCCACCTACCCAGGACAGTGCCTATGGCTGATCTACAGGACGTGCCTGTCACAGAGACTGAGAGAAGAGGCCTGTCAGCCCTGGCACCTCTTGCCGGCGTGTCGCCTTCAGGCCTAACTCCGGGGGGTGGGAAGACGGGCAGACCAATTGCCCAGGCGAACATCCAGTTGGAACTGCCGGAGTTCGACCCCAAAAATCTGCCCCAATGGGCGGAAGAATTTGCAGAGTTCCTTTTGTTGACTGGCCAATCCCATGTGGATGTGGCCACCAAATGTTCACTGCTAAAACGCTCATGCAAAAAGAAGTTTTTGCAAAAACAGGTTAAACAGATTGTGAAAACCTGTTCTACCTGGGCAGAGGTACTCCTGAGGTTGGAGAAAACATTCCCAGTCTATGAGACTGACCTCAGCGTACGCACACAGATCGAGGAGCTACCTATGCTCCCTGAGTTTCCATCCGCTGCGCGAATTTCTGAGTATGTGTGCGACTTGGAGTACTTGTTTTCGAGGATGAACGTGGGCTCCTACGGAGCCACTGAGCCCCACCTGTGGCTCATGAGTAAGATCCCCCAGCGTACGTGGGATGATTGCCGCTCCACCTCTGAGAGGAAGAGCAGGACCCACTCGTACGATGAACTGGTGGATCTCTTGATTGAGCTAGCTCTTGAGAGAGAGAATGACTCCCACATGGAGAAATTCCTCAAGAAGCATTTGGGACGAGGTGGTACCCCTACCCCCGAACGTGGCAAAGGGAAGGGGCATAAAAATACCACTAACACCAACCAGGGAGGTGGTAAAGGGAGGGGCAACCTACGTGCCATGAACGAGGTTCAACCTGATGCAGGCACACCCCCCCTGTTTTACTGCCGACCTGTCAATGACAAGGGGGGACCTTGTCATGCCTCTGACTGCGATCTCTGCAGTGGCTGTATGCTGCAGATGAAACGTCAGCAGCACACCAAAGATGGGAAACAGGTGACCCATCAGGACCATTTCAGGTGTACCATCACCTGTGGTTACTGTGGCAAACGTCGTCACTACGAGGACGAATGCCACATCAAGAAACGCGAGAGTGACAAACTCAAGCGTCAGGAGGCGGAGCGCCAGAAGACCCAGACGCCCGCCAGAAATCCCCTGAACGGGGATAAAGGTGGTAAAGGAGGTGGCAAAGGGGGTGGCAAAACGGGACCCCCTAACCCCCAGAGGCGCTCATCAGCGCCCGTTGCAACACCCACCCCTGCTGCTACACCCGCTCCCGCAGGTGACCCCAAGAAACGCCCCCAAGGGGATAACGCTACCCCTGAGGGGAATAATTCCAAGAAGAGGCGCTTGGCCTGGACGGCCAAGTCCCTCATGGCTGCAGGGGTGGATGTGAAATTCCCTGATGAGGAATAGGGGGGCGGCTCCGAAGAGGAGGACTTGGCTTTCTGGATCCTCGTGAAAATCGGGGATCAGGTTTTTCGAGCGGTGCTTGATACCGGTGCAACACTTTCCATAGTGGCCCGGCGCCTGCTTAAAACTGTCAAGAAAACTAAGACCGTGGCCATAATAGTAGGGGATGGGCGAACCATCCATTCCTTGGGGGGGGTCGATGTGACTATATGTCTGGGCGACGAAACAGTGACCCAACACTGCAGAGTGTTGGACACTGACGCCTTTGACATCGTCATTGGCACCGACTTTCTACGAAGAAACCCCCAGGTAAAAATGCTGTCCCTACAGCGTCCCTACTCTTTGCACTGCGACTTTGGCAGTGGGCTATTCTCCGTTCCTTTGGAGCTGTCAGGAGGAAAAGAGTCTGGGCTGCGCTACGCAGCCAAGACGAACTATCGTACTGAAAACTACCAACTGGCCCGTCACGTTCTTGAAAATGGACTGGCGGCCCTTCAGGTAAACCTGGATGAGATCCAGGTGGAATTGTTTGCGAGCCAACAACAGCACATCATGCAGTTGTACTGCTCGAAACAACTGAACAATGCTTTCCGTTTCTTCTGGAAAGCAATGGGCCTAGCGTATGCTAACCCTCCCTTCTCCCTGCTCGCGAAGGTTCTAACCAAAATCGCTTATGAGGGAGGAAGGGTTGTTATGTGCACCCCTGACTTGGGTTGCTCTGGTGAACATGCTTACTGGCGCCGTATGCTAGATCGAATGACCGTGGGAAGAGTGCAACTCCTCGACGGCCCCATCTATGTGCCTGAGGACTCAGACACAGCTATGCAGGCCCCTGAGTGAGCCAGTTTCCTGTCCATCGTCGATGGATCTTTCAATCCTGTACCCCTGTGTGACCTAGACCAGGTGCTACTAAAAGAGGTCATGGCCGAAAATCGTGGCCTGACCCTTTATGATCTCAAAAATCGATCTCTCTTGAGCACCTATCTGCCACACTTACAGGGTGTGAGTCTCCCGATGGCTATCTGGAACCTGCAGCTGTAAAAGAGGATGCTGACGACCAACTGTCTGAGATCGCCAGCACTATTCCCTCTGTTGATCCCAGCTGTGTTGACCTAAAACATAGTGCTTTCCTAGCCCAGCTGTTGCTAGAGGAGGTAGATCTAGAGTCAACCTCTGAACCCGCTTCCCCTGTTGGGAAGCCAGTGCTACACATGCAGCCTGTGCACACAGGTGTACCCGTGGCCCGGAGTGCTGATGCTCTGGCGCGGCCTGCTGCTAATAACATGCCATTGTCTGAGCATGACACTCAAGAACTCCGGCGGCTGTTGTACCTGAAGGCCGAAGGTATTGAGCGCCAAGAGAGGCTGCAATACCTCAGACAGACCTGGAAATACTCCATCTGGTCTGAGGAGGACGATGAGTCCTATACGCTGCCTGATCCTGAGATACCTCTAGTGTATTCTCTACACTATGGGCAGCAATGTCCCCCTGAGTGGGACGATGGTACTGTGCCTGCCGAAACTGCTGATCGGCAGAAAAAGAAAGAACATGGAAAAAGCAACCTCCATGCTGAGGAGGATTTCCTTCAGAAACTCAAGAGTCTTAACCTTGACCCCCGCCTGAAGAAACTGCTGATAACCTATGAGGAGGTGTTCGGCGCTTTGCCGCCTCCCCTTTCTTGTAAAAAACTGGTCCAGATGGACCTGAAATTGAAACCAGAATTTGAAAAGATGCGAGTGAGGCGTCGTCCCTATCCCGCTCCACAGGAACAGGTTGAAGAAATCGAGCGCCAGATCCAAGAATGCATTGATGCTGGCCTCGTTGAAGAGTATAAACACGGGGACTATCCCCATCACTGCAGTCCCTGTTTCCTTGTTGCCAAACCAGGATCGACTGCCCTACGTCTTGTTGTAGACTATGGTGAGGTCAACAAGAAAACCCAGAACCACTCAGGGAGTATTCCTAACATGGAAAACACCCTGGAGCGTATTGCCAAATGTAGGTATAAGACCAAAATGGACAAACGCTCTGGTTTCTGGCAGGTGGACCTAACCGCTGCAGCTCAGGAGCTGTTGGCCTTTATAACCTCTAAGGGTCGTGTCTTCAAGTGGAAGGTTATGCCTTTCGGGGTGGCTAATGCTCCAGCGCTCTTCCAGGAGCTTATGAACAAAAATTTGTACATACTGAGGCGCAGGCCTCTAGTACAAGAATTGATTTCTCGGGGTGCAGAAATGGAGGCTCACATCGACGACGTGAGTTTGGGTACTAATACCTGTAAGTGCGGCTAGCCCCATCTGCTCAGATTTTCAGACATTCTGCCCAGATTGGCTACATTTTGGTCATTTTCTTTGCTTCGGCGGAATCGCCGCCTCGTAGCTCAGTCACAGGATATTTCCTATATATTTCTGATATGCCGGATTTGATTCCGCGGTCCATTTCCCGTAAATCCGCCGCGTTCCGCTATTTTAGCTGGAATCGCCATTTGCCGCTGACGCGCGCTCGCGGGCCAGATCGGCCAAACCTTTTTACATAAATGGATTATTTAAATTCTTTCAGACAGTTTTGGACACTCAGATGTATTTAGAATAATTCCCCTCAATTTTCTTCATAGACTGGGATTTTCTGCCGGACCACAATCAGCATGGACCTTGCTTCTGTTGTCGCTGCTCTCGCCTCCGTTGGTGTCCGAGTGTCCGGTTCTACCCCCAATAACAACATCCAGGGAGACTCCTCGCGTGCCTGCCCCACTGGTCTTGCCGGCCCCGAGCCCTCCGGCACCCACAACGACCCAGGGCAGCACTTTCATGGTAGCAGAGGCTACCTGAATGTTGTTCCTTTGGTGTCCCAACCACAGCTAGCTCCCCAGTACGGCCCCGTAGACTCCGCCACCTCCGGAGACGTAACGATTACGCTGCCGTGGTGCTGTGCGAACGAGGCCTTGAGAGGAATGCCTTGCGCAAGCCCAAATTGCCCAAGAAGGGCACAAATCAGCAGCTGTGGAGGCCCAGATTACAATCAAGATCCCAGTCGAAATTGGCCATCAAGCAGCTGGAATCTCCCAGCCTACGCTAATGGCAACGCTCCGGTGGAGCTTACGGACCTGGCAGGTACTAATACTCCTTACCAATGTCCACATTTTGAGACCATCGACGCCGACATTGACGACATTGAGATGGGTGGTCCAGGTGAGGTACCTACCTATAATCGACCAGCCTCATGGGCACAATGGGACAACCATTTGTCTTCCGAAGTGACCCGTAACCTTGAGGCGCTTGAGGCCCTTTGTCTATTAGCCACGTCTAAGCTGATAGGACAAGAAAGAATCGCCTCTGAATTTTTATTTGAATATTTTTTCCTCCTTCAAGAAGAAATTAATACCAGGATGTGGTGGTGTTCTCAAGAAGATGAATCTTTTGCCATTTTTTTGCAGATCTGGGAGGCAAGCCCCTTCCCGAAGGAGAAGACCAAGGCACCGGTTGCCGGGCCCTCCGCCCCTCATCCCTCTGTTTCCATCCGCGACGATCTAGCCGCTGCGGTTGAGGAAGGAATTTTAGAGGCAGCTAGGCAGGCAAGCCTGGAAATTAGGACTGAAGGAGCTCCCCAAGTGGACTCCTGGCTGCGAACCACTGAGATTAGCGGTCCGACAGCCTGCTCAGGCCCTTCAGGACACGGTATGTACTGTCCTGCCGACTGCTCTTGCAGATTACAGCGAGATACTGAGCTCCAATTGCTCAAAGATCAAATGCAACTCATCATTCAGACGCTGGGAATTAAAGATCTTTTCAAGACCCACATGAGGTCTGAGGGCGCATCATCGGTGGAACAAACAACAGAACCGTCGGAGGAGGCGACAGAAATTTTTTCGATTGCTCCTTCGGTGGACTCTAAGACCACCGACGCAAGGATCAGCAGGACTAAGCTAAAGGAAAGGGTTACAATCTCTCGATCTCAGAGTAGATCGGCGAAGGCTAGGAATGAGGCTCAGAATGCCAAACGAACTGCCTCCCGTACTGCCCTTCCTGCTGTTGATTCCAATGCAATAGCCCAGATGTTGCTCGCCCAGACCCTCGCCGGAGCTGGTGTGGCTAATGATGCCGCCAAGGTGTCTGCCATTACGGCCGGTGTTGGGCTGGATTCACTTCTAAATCCTACTTCATTGCGACTTCGTCAGGTTGCCAAGCAATCAAAGTATAATGGGAACCCCAGACGTTGGCCTCAGTTCCAACGGGAATTTAAACTGTGGGTTAAGACTCAAAAACTCCAGGATGATCAGTTCCTGATGGCGCTCTTGGACTGCCTTGAGGGAGCGCCGGCCAACACTTGGCTCAGGACCTGGAGTGATCGTGAAGATTCAAGTTCCCCCCTTACCTTTGATGAGGTGTGGGAACAGTTGGAGGTACGTGGATCCCGACTGCCAGAGGACCATTATCACCAGATGTTGAAGAATTTTCCTTCGTTCTCGCGATTAATCTTGCACGAAGTGCAAGACAAGAGACAGCGCTTCTGGAATCTCGTAGAAGAATCTGAACATTCAGGCGAAAAATTTTCTAGTGCCGAGCTGAAAAATTTGATTTTTGACAAGATCCCCTCCGAAACCGCCGCCACCCTTCGGAATAAACAATCCGAAGAAAAGGTCAAGACCTGGTGGGCGGAGATCGATGGCTTTGATGCCTCGGCCAACCGGTTTACCGTCAGGGAGGCACTTCAAAAGTGCTCCCCCACGTCGTTTACCAAGGTGAAATTCACTGAAAACACGTGGAAAATTAAGTTTAATGAACACGAGGATCGGGACTTGTTTGTCCAAGTCCTCAATAGGGGAGTAAGTTTCCACGGCCATCGCCTGAAGGCCAGGAACTGGGTGTTTTCGTTCACCCCGCAGGAACTGTGGGAAGAGGTTGAACGGCTCGCTGACGCCGCCAATCAAAATTTCCATGAGGGTCTTGGGGGAAACAAGAATACCCAGCAAAACACCCAAAATGGGGCCCAAAAGGGCAACAAAAAGGTGAATGACACCCGGAATGTTCAGGATCATTGTAGCATCTGCCTTCTTTTAGGTTCTACGAACCGAGCTAAGACGCATTCTACTGCTAATCACCGATGGTCTGCTTACGATCACAAGGTGATTGGTGAAAATGTCAGTAATTCGCAGAATTCAGACAGGAATGACAGACAGGTGCATGGTGCAAAGGGGGGAAAGGGTAATCCGACCCCCTCCGGTGGAAACAAAAATACCGGAGGCCCTGGCGGGTCCCAAGGCAAAGGAAATCGGACTCCATCCGGTTCCGGTGGGCAGCCAAACGGTCAGACAAGTCCCAATGGCAACGCCGGAGGCGGAAATCGAAATCCAGGCCAAACCCCTCAATCCGGTACAAATAAAGGAAATGCTCCAGGATCACAGGGTAAAGGTAAGGGAAATCCTTCAGGAACCCCCTTCTCTGGTAAGGGCAGAGGGCGTGGCGACGGTGGTGGCCCATCATCCGGCGGCCGTGGCCGTGGACGTGGAAAGGGAAATCATCGTGTGGATCAGGTCTCAGGTGCAGATCAGGTGTCCGATGCGGATCGAGATTATGTCGAAAATGCCCTGAATCCAGCAGATGATCCGTTCCAAGATGAGTGGATCGACGAATCAGGCTGTGTTCACAATGTTAACGCAGCCGCTGGAGGTCAGAACGCCTAGGGGAGCCACGAAAATCGCCCCTCCCCAGGCGATTTCAGGCATGATCCCCAAATTCCTGATCGACCATTACTTGATGTAGGGTCGCTTGTCTCCTCTCCCCTGGATCCGGCAGCGGATCCTTCTGTTGTAGTAGATGAGGTTGGTGTACAGTCCAAGCACAGGGCCCGTCAGTTTGTCACAAAGCTGTGGGTCTCTGATTGCAAGGGAAATTTCCACCTCGCCACTTGTTTGTGTGACAATGGATCAGAGGTAAATCTCCAATCCAATTCATTCTTACCCGACGACTGCGTGTTTGAATCGCCTCATCCTGTTACCCTCGAGGGAGTTTCTGGACATTCTCTCGCAGGTGGGCAACGCGGTTGTTATATATCAACTCATTTGGTCGCTCAAGACCTTTGGGAAGAGCAAAATGTGGAAGAAGTTGTCCTTAAGGATGACTACTTCTATCGTGCTGACATAAAGTATGACCTTTATTTGGGCCATCCTTGGCTTCGCAAGAACAGGGTAGCGCCCGTAGGTCATCGTCGTTGTTTTTTGCTGGAGTCAGGTCCCTTGGAGCGTCCTGAATTTCGTTTTTTGCACGCAGGGTTTAAAAGTGCAGAAGAATTTTTGAAGCAAAAGGTGACACCAAAATTTGGTGAAGATGTCACCATTGCAGAGGTGAATGGGAGTGCCGATTACTCCCAAGAGTTAGAATGTCTTCGTAGGGACTCCCAGCCACGACGCCCTTCGCGCTGGCACTCTTCATCCTACAGAGTTGTCGACAAATGGCGCGATGCAATTTGTGAATACTTTCATGAACATCATTCCTTTTGGCCACAGTATGATGCCTTTGCTAACCGTATGAACAAGCGCTTTGACAAGCACTTTAGCGACGCTTGGACCCACAAATGGGACAAGAAGTTGTGGATTAATCCTCCGTTTCACTTAATCCAGCAGGTCATCCACAAAATCAAGCAAGATAAAACCCAGGCAATTTTAGTTGTGCCCTTGTGGGACGACAAGCCTTGGTTTCAGGAATTACAGGACATTTGTGTAGATTACATCGAACTTCCCAGGAAGATTAAGCTGTATGCCAGGGACGACACAGGTCCCCTGCCACAGCGGTCCTGGAGTTCGCTTGCATTCCTGGTGGATGGAAAGCTTTCTGACTCTAATTCTGCTGATTCTGGTACTGATTCTTGTGTTGGGTCAGAATCTGAGGTTGAGCGTGGTACTGATGATGAATCTATTTTTTCTGATTTTTGTCCGTCAGATACCCAAGGTGATTCAACGTCCAATGGATCCGCCTCGTCTCCCTCTTCCCCAATACGATCGACATCGAAAAGAATCTTCAGTGCACGGGCGAAGAAAAATCTCCAATCGCGCCGCAAATTCAGAGTTTTTTATGAAAAACCCCCTGTGGAAGCTTTCATGGACCCTTTCGAGGAGCTGGATCACGAAGAGAATCTCTGGGATTTCGACACAAGACCCACCTATCTTCAAGAGGCAGTTGATACGGACCTGTTTAGGGACATCCGTAAGAAGATTCTTCCTGCCAAAGCCGAAGAAGTCGCCAAAGTTTTTTCGACAGTAATTCCTGGCGATCAGGTGGACACTGAATTGTGTTCCAAGTCAAGAGAAAAGATTTTTGAGGAACGGAAGGACACAACTCTTTCAGGGAAGTTGATCAAAGACCCCCCTGTCCGTGGGCAGTTCGGTGAAGCCTTCATCGAGCTTCGTGAAGGGTACAAGGCAAAAAAACAGCGCCCTTATGAAAATCATGGACACAAACATGAGATACTCAGAAAAATCATCGAGAGAAATCTCAGGGAATTTGGTTGGCTTGAGGGTTGTATGACCAGCGAATGGTGCTGTTCACCCTTCACAGTCCCGAAGCCACCGCCTGCAGACCAGAACACCATTGATGGTTGGCGAATGGTGGTTGATTTTCGCAATCTCAACGCCGAAACCAAGGCGGATTCGCACCCTCTGCCCCTCATTGAGGAGGAAATCGCCAAGAGAGCGAGAGGTCGTTTGTTTTCTGTGCTGGATCTCCGTCACGGTTTTCACCAAATGCCGTTGAGGAAGGACAGCCGACCTCTCACCTGTATGTGCACGCCATGTGGCCCAGTCCAATGGACTGTCATGCCCATGGGGCTGAAGAACGCCCCCTCATTTTTTCAAAGAATGATGGAGGATGTGCTGTTCACAACCCATCCGGAGCTTCGTGCCTTCGTGAGTGTGTACATAGATGACATAATCATCGCGACGGAAGGGGAGGGACTGACCGAAGCCGAGCTGGTGGCCCTACATGAGAAGCAGCTGAACCAAGTTTTGGACATTCTTGACGCCAATCAGCTGATTTGTGGGCCAAAGAAGGGAAAATTATTTTTAAAATAAGTCGAATTTTGTGGTTCTCTCCTAGAGAATGGCACCCGACGACCCAGTCCAGGGAAGCTCGTCGCTATTCAGAAGTGGAAGCGCCCTGAGACGATCACGGAGTTGAGAGGATTCCTGGGTTGTTGCAATTTTTACCACACTTTTGTGCCGAATTATGCCAAATTTGCTGCCCCCCTCACTGAATTATTGAAGGTAGGGAGAGATGCAGGCAAGGCAGGTTCAAAGGTTCGTGTCAAGTGGACTGACGAGTACGAGGAGGCCTTCCATCACTTGAAGGCAGCCCTCTGTGAAGTCGCCACGTTGCATGTGCCCCAATTTGACCGACCCTTCTACATTAGAACCGACGCTTCTAGGTACGCGATCGGAGCTGTTCTTGAACAGGTTGATGAGGCCACCGGCGATCATTACCCTCTTGCATTTTGGTCTCGGAAGCTAGCCCCACGCCAAATGCAATGGTCGCCGCGTGAGCAAGAAATGTATGCCATAATTTGTGCTTTAAAAAAGTACCAATCGTGGGTTGGCACCAATCGAGTCGAGGTCCTGACGGATCATCGATCTCTGGAGTATTGGGCCACCGAACACATTGATACTGTCGCGAGCCCAGCTGGTCGACGGGCCAGATGGCACGAATTTCTCTCTCTGTTTGACCTCCATGTGTCGTATTTGCCTGGAAAACACAACACGGTAGCGGATGCTCTGAGCCGATGGGCTTACCCTGCCTCAGAGGGGCTGCAAAGTACCAACATCCATGGTACGGAGCAGGACCGCCATGTCATCATCGAATGGGATCAGGAAGAAAAGAAACTCATTCGACGTGCATGCATGCAGTGCGCTGTTAAACAGCATGCATTGCCGTGTCACGACATCACGGCCATCTCAGATCCGGCGCATGCCCATGAGATCTGCACCAAAACACTGAAAGTCGTGGAGAAAGTCACCGATCCCTCCTCAGGGAGTGTGAAACGGTTTGACTATACCCGACAAGTAAGTCGATTTCGGTTGATCCAAGGCATTAAGCGTCGAGATCCGGCCAAAACTCCACCCCTGCCTAAGGATTCCCTGATCATCCGTGACTGGACGTCCGATTACCTGCAGGATCCCATGTTTAAAGAGGTCTTTGGAAATCTCAAATCCAAAGATGCTCACAGGGATGGGATTTTTGCTGAGTACTCGTTGGATGGGGGGAAGCTGTGGATGGAGGGTAAATTGTGTGTGCCAGACGCCCTAGCCCCCCGAGTGTTAAACTGGTGGCACAAATGGGAGTCCCCCCACGCACATGGCCGTCGACTGTGGTCGATGATTAAGCATAGGTTGTTTGGATCGAGGCTCTACACTCATTGCATGAAAGTAGCAGCCGGATGTGCCCAATGTGCTGTCTCGACGCCACCCAGCGCGAAGAAGCACGGCCATCTGAGGCCTCATCCTATTCCGGAGCGCCTCTTTAACAGAGTCACGAGTGATTTTTTCTATCTCGGTGAGCTCGATGACGAAGAGTGCCATTGGACGAATAAAAAAGTCAATGGTGTGCTCCTTATTCAGTGCCGTCATTCCGGCTACATTCAAGTGTTGCCTTGCAACATTGAGTCGATGACTGGCAAGGCTGCCGCCAAATGGTGCGCGCAGACCTGGATGGGACGTTGGGACGTCCCATCCGAGGTGGTGACGGATTCAGGCAAAGAGTACACCTCCGAATGGTGGAGAGAATTATGTGCTCGCCTTGGAATCCACCACCTGCGATGTGAAATCCACTCGCATCGAGCGCTGCCTGGCGAAAGAGCCGGCCGCTCAATAATAAATATGCTTCGTAAGGAGCTCGCGAGTGAAAAGGATTTCCATTGGATGGAAGTTCTCTTCGCATTGCTTCGCCGTTACCACAACACGCCTTTGTATCATGGCCTTTCTCCTAATGAAATTGTCTTTGGACGAAAGAAGTGTTGGTGGAATATGCCGTTGAATAATCCTCGCCCCTGTAAGGATGCTTCGCTGTTTTTGGACGAAGTCCAACGAGCAGATAAATCTGTGTCGAAATTAATCGAGAAGCATCAAGCTGACTGGCTTTGGGTCCAGAATCAAGGCCGAAAAAACCCCCACAATTTTGAAGTCGATGATCGAGTTTGGCTTCGAAAATCCGAAACCACCCTGGACGGAGATGACAAGCTTCCTCCCTTGTGGGAGGGGCCATTCGCTGTTACAGCGCGTCTGGGTGAGAACAGGTGGAGGATCCGTGTGGATGTCAGCAGGGAAATTGACGTTTCGGGCGATCGCCTCAAGAGAGAGATCCCCTCCCCCAAGGATCGAGTTAAACCCCTTTTTTGGACTGCGAAACATTTGTCTGATCGGGTCATCGAAGGGGGAAAGTACGAACTCAAGAGGATTGTTGAAGCAAGACGTGACGCCAAGGGCGAATGGGAATTTCTGTGTGAGTGGAGGGGCTTTGATTCCAGTCACAACAACTGGGAACCAGCCCAATCTTTTGTCCATGGGTACACCAAGGGGTTCATCGACTTCCTCAAGAAGCACCCCGAAATTGGAGTACTCCTGACAGATTGTTTGTCGAAACCAGACAGACAAGTGGAGAGCGACGGAAAACGACCTGTGGTGAATCGAGATCCAGCCTTTTACGGCCCTCAGCAGCCACATTCCAGGGCTGATCCGTCGATCCCCCCTCCTGCGGTCAGGCCAGCCCAGGAGCCAAATGAGGACCAAGCTTCAGGTTCGGCCGCTGATTTGCAGCGTCCAAGCCGTACGAGGGCCAGGCCAGACAGGTTGGTGGTCACATGTATTCGTGCTTGGCCGAATTGAGGAAGCCATCCTACCACATTCTGCTCAATCCACTGTTCATTCTTTCTGTTTATGTCATGATGTGGAGAACTGCGAATGTTTGATAATTTGACGTCAATCAACTTTTCTTTGGTCTCCGTTCGGCAGACAAGGCGTAGATACGCTGACGGAGTGTGCTGCCGTGTTCAGAAAAAACCAAACTCAGGCTTAATTCAGGCAGATTCGGGGTAATCTTGTCTCTGTTGGTCTGTGCATCTTTGGAATTTGGCTACTCGTGCAGATGGAAGCAAATGTACATAATTAAAACGCTGGCCAGCGACATTCACCCCTACAGGTACCCCCTGTAGTACTGGCGGCACCAGATGCGACGCCAGGAACTCAGATCTCACCTTCATTTGCTGTGATGCTAACGCCAAAGTCCAGATTCAGATCCAGGATCCTCAAATTTACCTTGAATTTCTCAGGTTTGTCCATCATTCTGCCACTGTTGTACGAAACCCAGACGTCAATTGTTCAGACAACCTTCAGATAGGAGCTCTAGGGACTTCTAAAAGCAACCTCTGAAGTCCGTAAGCTTCGTTGTATTTTTGGCACACGCCAATGTGAGCTCAATCCGACCTGAAACTGTCGAAAATGGTGAATCCAAGTGTCTTGTGGGACTTCATCGAAAGATTGGCCTTGTCCAAGTCGATTGACACCACCGCCACTGTAAATTCGGTGTCTCTCAGTTATATACTGTCAGTAAAGTGCCTTCAGCGAACCTTCGGCGCGTTACATGCCAAGGATCCAGGGCCATCATGTCCCATCATGATGCATCATCACATGATCCACATTTTCATAGAATCTGTTAGATGCTCGCGAACCAACGTGCCGGAAAGCACAATTGAGCTGAATAAACGACAATATATATTTACTTTAGTCTAAACGAAGATGTTAGTAGTTTCAGTTCTAGACATTCCGCTGCATTTCACTTTCATCTTAGGGAATTTGTTGATTTTAGGACAATTTAGGTTGATTGCCCTGTCATCTCCCATCATTCCTCGAAGATCTGTTTAGATCTAAGTGCACAGAAAAACATCTTTACCTTCTGTGGTGCACTTAGGGTCTGTAGACTGCAATTGTAATTTTTTTCCCTCACTGTGATTGTCTCATCCCCTTAATCTCTGCTCAATTTGACTCTCAATCTTGCTCAATTTTGTGATCATCCACCAGATGCGCCAAATCTGAGCCACAAGCTGTACTTTTCAGAACGACAAAAGCGGGATAACACGATGTAGAGTTCGGCGAGGACACCGTAGCGTGCCCGCGACAGCGAAACTGTGCCAGAGCGCTGAGATGTCACTCCAATTCTTGATCCCCCCACTCAATCCACCAATAATCTACCTCATTCTCAACCAATGCATGGTTTGGTATCGATTCTCGATACGTTTACATGCTTTCTTGCCCTTGACCTAATGTTTTACTGCACGGAGGACTGTTCGTCACTTCTCATTCTGTCTCATTTCAGGTTCATCCAGCCTGATTCAGTGCCAATTCAGCCCAAATCAGGTCAGATCAAGCAGATTTCGCCCCATCGAGGCTACATTTCTATTTTTTTCTGGGACCTACCCGCACTACGTTCTTCGTTGACGTAGCGACACACCCCAGTGTGTTTTTGGAGGGGGAGTGTAAGTGCGGCTAGCCCCATCTGCTCAGATTTTCAGACATTCTGCCCAGATTGGCTACATTTTGGTCATTTTCTTTGCTTCGGCGGAATCGCCGCCTCGTAGCTCAGTCACAGGATATTTCCTATATATTTCTGATATGCCGGATTTGATTCCGCGGTCCATTTCCCGTAAATCCGCCGCGTTCCGCTATTTTAGCTGGAATCGCCATTTGCCGCTGACGCGCGCTCGCGGGCCAGATCGGCCAAACCTTTTTACATAAATGGATTATTTAAATTCTCTCAGACAGTTTTGGACACTCAGATGTATTTAGAATAATTCCCCTCAATTTTCTTCATAGACTGGGATTTTCTGCCGGACCACAATCAGCATGGACCTTGCTTCTGTTGTCGCTGCTCTCGCCTCCGTTGGTGTCCGAGTGTCCGGTTCTACCCCCAATAACAACATCCAGGGAGACTCCTCGCGTGCCTGCCCCACTGGTCTTGCCGGCCCCGAGCCCTCCGGCACCCACAACGACCCAGGGCAGCACTTTCAATACCAAAGAGAACCACGTCCTTCTCCTCCGTGAATTTTTCATTGTCTGCGAAGAAAACCATCTCCGAATCAAACTCGAAAAATGTGAGTTTATGAAAGAGGAGATGGAGTATTTGGGTTTCGACGTGGGGTATGGCTGGTGGAAACCAGCCGCGTCTAAGATGCAGCCCCTACAGGACATGCAGATTCGCGATGACCCTAAGAAGGGTCTACACGATGTGAGGAGTTTTGTGGGCGCATGTGATTTCTATCGGCGTCACATCCACAATTTTACTTACTCCTCTGCACCCCTCACTGACCTGATCAAGAAAACTACTCCCTGGAGGTGGACCTCCCGAGAGGAAGAGTGTTTCCGGGAGTTGAAGAAGAAGATTGCCTCCTCCAACTGGCTGGTAGTGCCCCGCCCTGAGGGCGAGAAAATCCTGATCACTGATGCCAGTGATGTAGGGGGGGGCGGTACGATCTATCAATGGCAGGAGCTTAATCCCGCTGAACTAACCCACTGCCATTATCGTACTACTGGACTGAACCGTGATGGTTCGTTGAAACATGACTATCCTACCAGTGAGTGGCGACTGGTGCCACTGGGACACTAGAATTGGAAATGGAACCAAGCGCGTTCCAACTACAGCACCTATGACCAGGAACTCCTGGCCGGTATGTCTGTGCTATCGTCACAATCCCGACTCCTGGGATCTAACCCTATTGTCTGGCTGTGTGACCAGGAGCCTGTGAAGTCTTTTCAGAAGGGCCCACCACCAGAAAAAGCAAAGCTAAAACGGTGGTGGACTTACCTGAGCCAGTTCAGGCTGACAGTGCATCATATCCCCGGGATTAAGAATGAACTGTCTGACTATATATCGCGCAACAACTTCGATGCGCTTATTGGTGAGAGCTCTGAGGCGCTCGCCAAAGAGGCTTTCCAGCGTATGGATGTCCAGCTTGACCTGTCCATGCGCACTGCTGGAATCCTGGAGGGTTGGAGTCTAACCGACTATCAGTCAGAGTATGAAGAAATTCTCCAAACCCTCAGCACTGGTCTCGAACCCCGTGTCATTGACGGGCATCAGTGGTATAAAAACAATCAGTACCTCTTCTACGAGGACGGAATTGTGGTGCCTGAGGCACGACTGGATGGGTGCCTACAGTGGTCCCATCTCAGTTCTGGTCACACTGGCGCTAACCGCTCAGTGGACTTCTTGCGTGAGTGTTTCTACTCTAGTCTAACCTTGACTGAACTGAGGTCGCGTATGCAGACCATTGTGGATGCTTGTGGCTGTCATGCCAGCAAGCAGAGCGACAGTAGGGATAGGGGCCTGATCTCTAGCTTACCCATACCCTATTGTGCTAACTCTCTTCTCTACGTGGATTACATCCACAGCCTACCACGCTGTGGCGGCTATGATAGTTGCCTCGTGATCACCTGTGGTCTATCTCGCTTCACCCGTGTGTTCCCTTGCAATAAGAAAATCACAGGTGAGCAGACTGTGAAAATGTTGGTCGAACAATGGTTCGAACCCTAATGGAGCACCTAAGCAGGTGCACTCTGATGAGGATGTACGCATCCGCAGTGACACTGGGTGGTACAAACGAGTGCTAAATGCCCTCAACGTGGAGGTAACCACAGGTGTGCCCTATACCCACACGTCTAACCCTCTCTGTGAGAGACAGAACCGTGTGGTGGAGCAAAACTTAAGAATCCTGATAAAACAGGAGCGCACCAAGGACTGGGTACGCCTAGTGCCCTGGGCAGTGCTGTCCATGAACTCACAGCGGAGCTCTTCTACGGGTTTCACCCCCCACGAACTGTTCCATGGAGGACGACCTGCTTAGTTCTTCAAAACCCCCTTTCCTGAGGACGTCAAGAGCCCTGTAGGAAGTTTGGCTGGAACACAAGCAGTCTCTGGCTAACCAGGCTGGTACTAACCTGAGGCACATTCGTGACCGTGAGCAGAGCCGACGGAACCGCCTACGGCGACCTGCCAGCTTCAAGGTTGGTGACCTTGTTTTGGTACACCATTCACGCCTACCCTCCTGTCGACGTAACTGCCTACAGGACCCTTACTTTGGACCGTATCGTATCATCAGGATAGATGGATCCAGGATCCATGTCAGGTGCAGTCCACGTCTAGGTGGTGAACTGCTGTGTGCACCTAAGCAGTTGAGGCACTATCACTCCCCTGACGACTTGTCTTGGGATGAGTGGCGCCTCAGCGACAGTGAGATTGAACGTATAGACCTAGAGAACGCTGCCAGTCTAGAGGAGGCAGACGAACTCGAAGAGATGACCGCCGATGAGATGGCAGTGGATGGTTACTACGTGGTTGCAGGTATTGCTCGCCACGAGTATAAACAGGGCTGGAAATTCCTTACCCTGTGGGATGGCTATGGGTTGTCGGAGGCGACCTGGGAACCTATGTCAGCCTTCATACAACCAGATGGGAGTATCAACCCCATCTTCCGCACTTACCTCGTTGAGAACAACGAGGGGCAGCTCCTAACCCGTGCTGAGACTATGTCCCAGCGTAAGAAGCGAAACTAATCTCCCTGTATCAGTCTGTGCCCTGCAGAACCATGCCTATGGTTTCCAGCGTGAGCCAGGTGGCCGCTAACCATGACTGCAGCCACCCAGCCACTGTGTGCCTTGTTGACCATGTGTTGCATGGGTACTGCCCTAATGTAATGACCTTGGAGAGCCAACGAAGAACGGTGGCTTACTACGCCAGGGGGGAATGACAAGCAAGGTGTTATGAGGCAAGGTGTGTCTTCCCTCCTTGGGGACAAGCGAGCCCACAGTTAGGACCCCTGACTGGTCCAGACCCATGGGGTTCTACCCTTCCTTACAGGGTTTACCATACCCCTAAGTGTGCTACGTATGTCTGTATGTGTCTCACTTCTCTCCCCAGCGCGGCTCCCGGAGACCGGGCTTCGCTTACGTCGGACCGAGGGTCCTAATCAGGTACTATTACCACTCCTATGGCGCCCAATTTCTGTGCTGGCGCCTATCCTTGGGGTAAGACGGCAAAAGCCCTACCTACTAGAGGGGAGGGATGGCCAAGTGTGCTAAGGGCATACAAAACGCCCATTTTTGCTACAGGCCAAAAGCTAACGCACTCTCCTGCCCACGAGGAAAAGCACGCGGGACAGGAGACACCACTACACTACACTCACTAACGCCAGCACCGGCCTTCGAAGGCAGGGTGAGCACTCATCACTTGCACTCCACTCCTGCCAGGCCTGCTGACCCTAACCCCTACACACGCTACTTGGGGCTGCTGACGAGGAAGTCTCGGGCCCTAATGGCCCTCCTGTGAAGAAGACAAGAGAACACAGCGCTCCTAAGCAGCTGTGGCCTAACAGGGGACGCCACAACGCGTTTCCCCTGCTAGGGCTTGGAGGGAAGGGGTGCTCTCGTTGCGTGCACAGCGCAGATGTCGTTGAAGTCGAACTGCCCTCGCCAGTACTGGCTGAGGCACAGTGATTTGATTTGTGATCAGCGCCCCTGTTTTGCTGGGGCAGAAAAAAGGATAGCCGCCGAAGGCAGCTGCTGCGTGCACCAATCACCCTTAACCTCTCCCACCTGTACAACAGAGGCAAATGAAGGGGTGTTTGCGGCGGAGGAACCAAGCCACACTCCAGGTATTATACCCTTCTCAGTGTGACCTATAATACACTGTCCGCAAACACGCTGACGGATCAGCTCCCCTGTCAAGCAAGCAAGCTTTAAGAGACTCCTCAGGTTCTCTTAAAGAACGTACCGAGGAGCCTCTGGGTAACCTAAACAAGGTTTACCGTGCACAATATGCGTGGCCTACCCTTTAATGCATCATGTGCACGCAGGGAAGGGAGGCTGAACCACTGACTCAACCAGGAGGTGAGCTCCTCCTGGGCTAACCTACCTTACTCACCATGCATCGTGTGAATGCCGAATTGAAACGAACACAAAACAAGCCTAAGGGTTTTAACCAACCCTACTTTAACGCCACGGCTGCACACGAACAAACGCTTTCTTTACTTACCTGTGAAGAAGAAAACAAGGGTGAATTTGGGGTACAGGTAAAGCGTCACAGCGTGTGGATGCCTCGATTAGGCACATGCATCGCGAGCACAGCGCATATTCTAACCCTACGTGCGCGCTGCGCGCTCCATTCGCATCACATACCTTTCATTCCTGTTTTTACCTGTGCAGAGCACGAGAGAAGAACACCCGACCCCCCAACGAGCACAGCGTTGACAACCCTAATGTTTTGACGAAACAACCAACACGAACGCAATGCGTGAGTGTGAGGTGACACTGACATACCTGAGAGATGGGTTGTTGACCTGCTCTGTGTGACGTGGGATGAATTTGAATACTTGACTCTGAAGGTTATAAAAGTTTTGATGCAACTGTGCAAAAATTTCCTTTAAAACTTTAAAAACTACGGCTCATACCTTCTTTTACAAAAGCTGTTTACGCTTGCGCAACCCTTTTCTTGGAGTCCGCTTCCTTTGCGCTTGTCTGCGACTTTGAGTTATGTGTAAAAATGACGATTTCCCGCGTGGTTTCGTCGATTTTTAACGATTTCATTTGCTAAATCGCAACCACTTCCGCTAAACCGCAGGAATCACTCCCTGCTGGTTACATTTTCTATTTTTTCCAGCTCCTGGGGGTTTGTGTCCTCCATTGGGAGTATCGCTCCGCCCTGGCCCTTGGTCAGGACGTATACTAAAACGGTGTTTATACAGCGATAGCCGTCCGCATTAGGGCGTTCGACTGTACCCTAGTGGGCAAGCATATGTGCTCTAGGGAGGGAGTCCTGGGTTCAAACCCCACTACCCCCGAACTTTTTCCAAAAGTTTTCGTCGCACGCCGGCGACTTTTGAGGAATGCCCCATCGAAGGGACATCATTCACGGTACATTACACTGTTTTTCAAAGGTACCTACAGTGTGACAGGCTACTATGAAGTGATGAGGATGTTTATGGTAAGTTTAATGCATTTTCTGAGGTAATTTTGGGAATATTTGAGCCTTTTTCCTTGGTCCTACTAGCTTGGCTAACTAGTACTCCAGGGGGGAGTAAGAAAAAGTCACTGCCATGTCTTTCTTGGAGGGCTTGATCCAGGCTAAGCCCCCCTTAAAACCCTTTGTTGATGCCAAGAAAAACTTAAGTGGTTTTATCTCTCTTTTGTAGCCTAAAGTACACTTTCTCAAAGTAACTAGGGTTGTGACCCTAGCCCCCCATGAAGTTCACCCCTACCACTCAACTGAGCGGAGGTACCTTCCTTCATGGAGGATATACCGAAATAAAACAGGCATTTCATGCTTTAGGCCTTGGAGGTTAAGCCTAGTGGTCTCTCACCCCAAGACCCCTATACTCAATTGTTTCTATCACTTATTGTGGTCCTACTTTGTAACTGTTTCTGAATTCAGTTGCATGGCCAAGTCATTTTCTGTGTGGTCCTGACATCTATGCACCTCAGTCCTAACCAGCACCATTTCACCCAAAAGAGTGCACATGAAGTGCCTATTGCAACCTCTGAGGCAGGAGTCAGACCAATTTTCATATAAAATCTTTTGCTTTATCCATTTGTGATTGAATCTTTGTGTATAAACCTGCGTTGTCTATCTGCAGCCCTTCTGTGTTACACTGGATTCCAAAACCAATCATTGATTCGATCCACATCCTGTTCTTGCTCTACTTGCTGCTTTGGTCTGGGTTTTCAACTACAAAACCTGCAGGAATACATCAAAAGATCTAGGGCATAATTCAAGGACATCTTTCTAGCAGCAGTCCATGGTTGATGCGTTCGCCCAAAAATGCAATGCCCAGTTCCCACGATATTGGCCGCAGGCCCAGGATGCCATCTCAAAGGACTGGGGCCGGGACCACTTATGGGTTAATGCCCCCTTCTCTAGAATGCAAGATGTCGTCCTAAAAGCCATCATGGACCAGGCCCAAGGGATAATGATTGTTCCTGTGTGGAAGGCACAGGATTGGTTTTGGGAGTTAGGGGAGATAGCCCTGGATTAATGGGACTTGCCGGCTGACCAACCGGTTTATCAGGACAATGCGGGTTTTGTCCTCCCGCCATCCAGAGGCTGGACCACCAGGGTGGTCCTTTTTGACGCATTCCCCGTCAACGTCCGGCATAGTGCCTGCGATGAAGTTGCTGATTGGTATGAGGGTGATACTGACACCGCTCCCCGATTACGGGACCTCGTTGAACATGACGCCAAGGGGAAATACTACAGCCCACGGTCTCAACGGTCGGTGCGGGCAGCAGTGCAGGCGAACCAAGAGGACCTCCGCTGTGCAGAAATAATGGCCCAATTACAGGAGTCCTTCGAAGAAAGTTTTTTTCAACACATACCCATTAAGGAGGTCTCGCGGGATCTCCGGCCTCACGGGGAGCATGCCGTACCCTTTAAACTGCCACCCCACAGCTGCAAAAATGTGTGCCATACCGCACGTGCGGCATACGAGACGCAGCTTTCCCCGAACTCGTTAACAAATTTATTGCCCGAGGCTTCTTACAGAAGTCTGATTCTGTGTGGGGTGCACGGGCCCTTGTGGTCCCCAAGCCCGGGGGGAAGTGGAGGCTGGTAATTGATTACCGCCACCTGAACTCCCAGGTCAGCGACGACCCCTTTCCCCTCCCGGTCATAGAGGATATGATCCTCTCGGAGGGTAAAAATGCACTTTGGTCTGTCTTTGACCTTGAAGACGGGTTTCACCAAATGCATTTAGCGCCTGAAAGCAGGCAATATACGGCCTTTGTGACACCATGGGGAGTGTATGAATGGCTAGTACTCCCCATGGGCTTAAACAGGCGCCCAGGGCATACCAGCGCATGGTGGCAGCCTGCCTCGATACCGGATTTGGGGAAAACAAACGTTTCACAAAACGGTTTGGTACAAAGCTGTACATTGATGACCTGCTACACGGTACCCCTGACCGGGACAATTTGGAGGGGAGCGAAAAGCTTAGTTGTCTCTGTATCGAGGACCATGAACGTCAGCTACGGGAGTTGTTTAAAATTTTGGCACACTACAAACTCTCCCTGAAGCCCGAAAAGTGCAAAATGTTTGTCACTCGGGTTTAATTTTGTGGGCACATACTCACACCAGGGGGTAGACATAGGGACCCCAAAAAGGTGGCCGCCATTGGACGGTGGCGTCGGGAGGATATTACCACCCCACCCACCTTAAGGCATTTCTCGGGTTTACACAGTGTTACAGCGTGTACATACATGACTACGCGCGCATGGCCGCCCCCCTGCAAATGGCCTTGCAGGGTATGTGCCTCACAAAGGCCCAAAAGAAGGCCCAAAAATATCAGCGGCAAACTGATTTGCTGCCTGGTACTGGTACCCGCCAAAGGGCTAATTTTTCCAAAATGAGCCAGGAAGAGCTGGTACATCATTACAAACTCCAGCAGAACATTTACTGGACCCCGGAAAAGAAAGAGGCGTTTGAGGAGCTGAAACAACGCTTCCAAAAGGAGGTGATGCTCCAATTTCCTGATCTCAGCAAGGACTGGTGGATTACGGTGGACTCCAGTACCTACGCATTAGGAGGTACACTGGAACAGGAGGATGCTAACGGCAACCTCCGCCCAGTGGCATTTTTTTCAAAAACGTTACAGGGCACCAGGACCAAAAGGCCTGACGGGTCCTACCACAAAACTGGCCAGTTAAACTGGCACATTTCGGATCAGGAAATGTACGGAATTGTCGCCACCTTGTACAAGTTTAGAAGCTGGCTGCAAACGGGGGTGAAAATCAAATGCTGCACGGACGACAAAAGTCTAGAGTCCTGGGTCAAAGAAGACTTTGACCGCATGGGGGGTCCAGTGCGTAGGCGGTTGTCTTGGCACCAGCTTTTGGCAAGGTCCCCCCTGGAAGTTGTCTACATCACAGCCCTGCAGTTTGTATCATAAACCTCTTAGTCGTTACTCTCAGACCTTGAATGGTTTCCTTTGATCTCCTGCTTGCTTCTCTGGCCCTTGATGGGCTTTTCTCTTACTTCTGTTCACTCGTCTTGAGCATGCACAACCCTGACACAAGCGACCTTGCACTACAAGAATCAGACGCAGTCTGGATCTTCTGTGACGTTCTGCTGATCCCAGGGTCGGAGTATCTGGCCAGGGCTCCTCGTTTGCCTCAGCAATTGCCCCAGATGGGGCTGACGGGCTTGGCACCGTCCATGGCCTACACACATGCCAGACGGTGATGCACTGCACAAACACTGTTATAAAACTACTGTCTTTACCACTGATTCTCATACCTGATCTCAGCTTACTCCACTGCACTTCATCTCACGCTGATCTGGCGCTTCGCGTGTGCGCCTTCTGGCACTGTCCTGCAAAGCTCAGTTCAGCGCTCTACATGCCCTCCCAAGACAGCGCCGCAGTGCCTCACCAACAGTGAGAGCAGGAGGCGCTGTCTGACAAAACAGAGGAGTGCTGGACTGTGAAAACCCCAGCCCAGATGGCAGGGATGCAACACACACGGCAGGCAAAACTGCCCAGCCGGTGCAAAGACACAGTGGATGACAAACAGACAGTGGATGACAAACAGACAGGTTGAGTGCCACAGTGTCACTGACAAAAGACACAGACAGGCGAAACACACTGCTTACCCATAGGATTCAACGTCGCCGGATCCGCCACCCAGGGGCTCATAGCTGGGCTGCACGCCACAAGCTACCCACTGCCGCAACGCCGGCGATGGCCAGGCAACAGCGCTCCCGCTCGCGCGGATACAACGGCCGCAGCTGGGTCACGGGCTGGCCAGCTGGATACAACAGGCGCAGCAGGCTCTCTGGTCGGCCAGCCGACTCGGATCCAACGGCTCTTAGGCCGGCTCTCGGTCGCTGCCACCACGGATACTGAAGCGGTACCCAGAACCTACTGCCCATGGCCCAGAGACCTGAGAGCCGTCACACCCGTGCGGAAGCCGTTGACACCGGCTGTCAGCGGGATATCCCTATTCTCTAATCCGCCAGATCTGGAACTCGATCCCTAACCATTAAATCGATGTAGAATTACCATAATTTTACTGTCTTGGTCGATTTTCGGTTAGAAATCGGTGACATACCCGATTTCTACCGCGATTTCTAATTGTCGTGAAAACGCCGCCTGTTGTCGCCTGCTCGCGCGCTTTCGTTGCTCCTCCGTGGTGAGTTTTGTGATGGACTTTTCTCAAGTACCCTTGAGGTTCTAAAGGAACTTAAGGGCTGGATCTGGAGGGTTTTTCTTGTACTCTCATCTGGTGTGGTCACCAGAGTTTTTCGCCGTTGCGTCTGAGAGAAAATCAGCGCGCAAGCTTTTCCGTCGATCGCTCGAACTCATGGTTCTCAAGGACCATGAGTTCAGACGGAACCCTACATTCCCCCCCCTATGCCTCTCCTTCATGCCCCTTTCACGTGGGCATATCACTTTGTATAGGGAAACGGGCAATAGGGATGTTTTAGGCAGCGTATGGGTGTTGTAAACCCAAGTCCTTTGCATGCGCAAACGCTAACTTTGTGGCCTTGTAAGCATGCACGTTTTTTGCTCTCATTGTTCACTTTAAGGTCCGTACTGGACCGCAGAAAGGCAGTTCGGGAGAAGAAAATACACAGAGTACTCTACACATGGCGATTGGGCCTTATAGGATACTATATGTGCTGCCTGCGCCGCTTGGGGTGTGTGTGGTGTGACAGGGGAAAAAGAGGGTGTCGTGGTGGGTAGGAGGAATGGTGGTGTCTATGATGGGTGGTGGCTGGTGGGGTGAGCCCCGTGGTCTTGTGTTGCGGGCGGGCCCGTGAGTGATAACACTGGGTGAGACAGGGAGGACACTCGCATGTGTGGGAGGGGCCTGAGCTGTACCTGGGGATCTTGGGGGCTGTACCCTGGGAGGCACACAGTGTGTGTCACTGTTTCGGAAAGAATCCTAGCCCTTTAGAGAGTGGCTATCTCTGCAGTGAACCGTGGGTGTGTTCATTATATCAGGGTGGGATTGGGACCTGAAAATTGTGAGGACTAGGACTTACTGGGTCTTGCTTAATGAAAACCCAGCGTCTGGAGTACCTCAGGAAAAGAGCTTCTGGACGTTTCTAACTGAAAACCCGGGAAGCAGAGAAGCAATTAGCTGAAGTGGAAGAGCTCAATGTTGGAGACCTCAGTAAAGAACTCTGGGAAAATGAATGGCATACTTTGGACGTGACAGAATATTGAGATATGACAGTGATGTTGACGACTTGGAAGTAAGCTTTTGACTGACAATAACGTGGGTCTCTGGCCCGTGCCACGAGCCAGAGAAGGTCGCCGTAGTGGGAATGTGTTGTGGAGAGTATGTGTCATGATCTGTGGGCGGTGTGTTTAGTAAATTGTGTGCCTAAAAAGCGGCTGTGTGTGTTGTGTGTCAGTGTGTTTGGCGTGGCCGTGCTGGTGTCAGATGCATGTAGAGGTTGGCTGGACAATTTGCTGCCTACGGCACTGTTTCGAAAACCTTGCTGTTTCACCCCTAGGGGAAAAGACAACAGGCTTCAAGCAGTGGAGCGAGCTGCAAATGCGTTGAGGTATCGTGACCGTTGCCTTTGTCAGTGCAGTTCAACAGCGTCGCCAAAGCGTCGCCAAGGAGCCAGAGGCAGGCACACAGGCCATGATAAGTGCTGTGAGCATAGCTCAGAACAGTGGAAAGGGAGGCAAGGGCGAAGACGAACACGACGAAAAACGCCGAAGGGACGCTGGTCCGGCACCTTGCGCATGCACGTTAATAACGAAACACAATGCTCACAAGACCAAAAGCCGTGGGCCATTCTCGTTTTTTGAGCCAACTCAACGATGGCTCCACGCAATTCAATGCGTACCAAAACTCCATTTTCGAAAGACGGCAAGTTTTGGTCGAAAATTAGGCCAAAATGGCCAATCCCCCGAGGCTCGTACTCAAAGCCTATGGGGAGTTGAGCCTTGAACTTATGCAATATGTAAGGTACAGACCACGTAAGATATCGTGGAAAGCTTGGTTGATTTTTGCAACCTTGTCTTCTATTTTATATAGCGCTGTTTGTGAGCACGCGTGCCATACTGCCTCTTTGCACACGCGCTCATATGCAAACACTAATGACACGAGTGGGCGGAGACAATCTAACCATAGTGTGCATATTTGAAGGCACCCACTATGGGGCTAGTCCAAAAATGTTTACTCATTTTTCTGTTCCTCAATGACCCAAAGATATATACATGCCAATATCGCCTATATATGCACTTTTTCCCATAAATAGTGTGCTTCAAGGATTAGGGCGTTAAAAATGCTTCCATTATGCTTTGGACCCCAACCCTTGTCGCAAAAGGGAAGCAAAGCTTCGGTTTGCATCCATGCAAAAGCCCCAGGCTCATTTCTCTTGTGATACGGAGATACGATTTTTGGAGTGACCACTTTTGGGTGAATTTTGGCCGTTTTGCCCAGAATGGCCACAAACCGCATCTCCCCCTTAATGTTCGGCCCGAGGTTGCGTGCGCCACTTGGCCAAGGGTAAGAGCGAATCGGAGAGGGCACAGAAACCCGCATCGAATGGGGTGTTTCCCCATCTGGCCTCTCCTCTTGAAGGGAGAGTTGTGAGTCACCAAATTTGGGGTATGTTGCCATTCTGCCCCACTTGTGTGTCATTTTCCCTCCAATAGATTCGGGCCACCTCGCTCTCCTGTCGCCATCCTGTCGCCTCCCTGTCGCCTCTCTGTTGCTGTTTTGGCACTTTTGGCCCCCTGTCGCTCCCCTGTCGCTTGCCTGTCCCTCTCCTGTCGCACCCCTGTCGCCTTCCTGTCGCCTTCCTGTCGCCTTCCTGTCGCAAAAAAACACCCTGCCGCTCTCCTGTCGCTCTCCTGTCGCTCTCCTGTCGCTTTCTCCTGTCGCTTCCCTGTCGCTTCCCTGTCGCCGCTAGCCCTGTTGCCCTCCTGTCGTCTTCCTGTCGCTTTCCTGTCGCTTATCCTGTCGCTATGTCTTGTTTCCTGTCGCTTCCTTGTCGTCTCCCTGTCGCCACCCTGTCGCCGCCCTGTCGCCCTCCTGTCGCCCTCCTGTGGCACCTCCCCTGTCGCCTTCCTGTCGCCTGCCTGTCGCTTCCTGTCGCTTCCCTGCCGCTTTCCTGCCGCTGGCCTGTCGTCTTCGTGTCGCCACCCTGTCGTCCTTTTGTCGCCACCCTGTCGCCTTCCTGTCGCTCCCTGCCGCATTTCACCGTCGCCTGCCTCGCGTGGCCCGAATCTAATCGAAAAAAAAGCTAGAGGCGACCATGAGGGTTGGCAAGTGGCATATATCGGAACCTAAGTCCCATGTGTCTATAGCATCTTTGGTTGGAAGAATCCTCGCCGTGGCCGTGGAGATATGGAATCCTGAGTGCGGGCCATTTTGGCCAAATTTTGCTGTTTTTGCCATTGTATGCCATATTGGAACTACCATATCTCCATGGGGCAAGGAACCTAGCCAGGAGGAAGTGGCAATTGTTGTAGCGGATGACCGAGGGTTGGTCACCATTGAGTTTCGTATTTGCTCCTCTGGCTCATCTGGAGTGATTCAACTTTTGGTGCGATCCATGATCCCCCCCTTTGCACCGCATGCTGCTTTCTGCCCAATCCGTGTGTTCATCTCCTCGGTGAACAGTAAGCAGCCAGTGTGACGGCAAGCCATAACCCAGGGCATGGGACCAAAGGGGATATCAAGGGTCGTGAATCAAGGCTTGGGGCGACGAGATCGCCAGGGCTTCCTACCCTGAACGGTCGCCCGAGACGGCCGATTTTGCCATTTTGGCAGTTGTGGACCCCGTTTGGGTCATCGCCACACCTAGGCCCATGGAGATCCTTGAGAGCCAAGTACATGTGAGTCTCCGTTTGACTCCCAGTGGATAGCATATGGAATGGTAGATCCGATCTCCGAGCCGGCATGGAGATATACCATTGGGAGTACCCCGGATTTTGGCTCATTTTGAGCAGCCAAAATGACCCCCTTTTGGGACCCCAATTTTGGACCCCCATGTGGTCAGTTGGCGGTTCCATATCTCTATGCCTTGGGGTAGCCCAGACCTAGTTTCAAGTTGTGCACTTTCATATAGGACCTAGGTCCTGCCCCCTATCATGTGAGCCATTGGCCTTGCCCTGGCGGAGCGAGCCATTCGTGGGAATGACTCCATTTTTGATGATTTTGGCATCATGACCCCACGTGGCGAATTCGTGGCGCCCTGATGCGGGGGCCTCAGAGGGAATCCGGTTGGGTGAAGGGTCCAGGGAGTTCGTACTTGAAGGGCATAGGGTCAGTTGCCTCGTCCCTACCTCTGGCTGGTCCGGACGAGGGGTCAATTTTGGAGTTTTCGAGCTAACATCAGTTTGGGCTGAAACAGCGCATTCTCAGCTACCAACTCCTAGGGCATAATGGCGGGTCCTTGTCTCTGGCTGGAACGACAGTTGGGACCCGCCGTTAAGGGAGCATAGGGAGCCACTGTCGGTTGGCTTTGGAGCCCCTTGGTTCCAAGGAACTCGCCTGTGTCTGGGCGGGACACCTTCCCCTATGAGCAGGGTTTCAGGGTCCGGACTGAGCAGGGCATGGGTTGTGTTTGAGCCCCCGCCCCTGCCAGCCACTGAGAGGGTCGGACCTGGGATTGGGATATGAGTTGAGACTGACTGTCTATTGTTCTGTGATGCCCCTACCCCAGTCCAGTCTTAACCCCATGTGTACATATCCTGATGTGTTGCTGTACATACCTTTGTTCCCTTGTTTCAGAGTGGCAAGGATCCTGAAAAGCTTTGTCACATGACATGAGCATGAGGATGCCCCTGTGAGCGCAGTGCTTTGCCTGCCTGCTTGCTTGTGTGCTTCCGCCGCAGCGTCCCGTGGCCAGGCCCCCCACAGGAATGCGTCAAAAGCGTTTCACCGCCGCGGGGTTACCCATCCCTCGCGTGCCACTCGGGGCCGCCTGAACCCCGAGCACCACGGGCTTCGCAGCGCCGCCCGGAGCATCGCCCCGAGCGTCAGCAACAGCGCCGAGTCCGTGAAGGAGGTGTAGCGACCAGAACTCCGACATCAGCGAGTTCCTTCGGCCGACCAGTACCGGCCGCACTCCCAGCTGCATCACCCACCTCCACAACCACCATCGGGCGTCTCGGTCCCAGTCCTGTACATAGAGTGGACCACAACAACCGCCTCAACAGCCACCCCCAGGACTAGTCCATCGAGGGGAACGAGCGCCGATGGTGAACTGGCAGGAGGCGGGCAAGACGTGGCCGCTGCCCCACCCTCATGCTGTGTACCTGCCGCGTGGGTTGGTGTGGGGGCAGCACTACCGCCACAGCAACCCCCAGTGCGAAGGTGGCATGCCCGGGAGCTTCGAGCTCTGCGAGGATATGGGCGCCGACCGCCTGCAAGCAGTGGAAAACTGGCTGCGGGTAGAAGGATACGCCTACCGCTTCCGCCAGAAGCGCTGGAGGGTCTGGACCCGCCCGGACAGGCCCGGCGAAGGGCTGCGCCCCGACGGGATTGAGAATGACGAGGACCCCAACGACTACCCGTCGGGCGCTACGATCAATGTCTCTATATGGGACATGATCAAAAAGAAGTTCCGAGAACCGGGGGACGAGTGTACGCTGCAGGGCAGCAACAGCAGCGCGTCCCCTGGGAAGGGAAAGCGATTCGCCGGGGACAAGAAGCGGGACAAGAAATGGCGGGAGTACCAGGAATCCCTGGCTGCCGAAGCCGCCCAAGCCGCGGAGAACGACACCAAGGGCGGAACCCCAGCCCCCAGCCCTCAACGGGCCAATGGCGGCGACCACCCCGGCCACACCACCCTTGGCGACTTCCTTGAGGTCACCAAGAGGGCCAAGGCCAAGCCCCGTCAGTTGCACCTGAGGAAGTCAGGCCCCAGCAGCGACGTGGAGTCGGCCCACCGCGGGGGGAGGCCGGCCGACGAGGCCAGCTCCAGCAGCAGCGTCGCCCCCAACCAGAGGGACGTGGCCCGCGCCTGCGAGGGTGCCTGCGGGGTGCCCTGCAACCTTCAGGTTGCCCAGCAACGGGCCACGCAGCAGAACGCTGCCTTCGATGGCGCTGTCGGCATCGCCCAGCAGGAGGCTGCAGAGTGGGGCAGAGGCATGGCCTTCCATGCCTCGACCGTGGCGGCCATTGCGGCCTGAGTCACGGCTGCAGCTGCACAGGAAGCAGTGGCTGCCTGGGTCAGCAGTGAGGTGGCGGCAGCCGCGCAGGAAGCGGCGGCCGCCCAGGAAGCCCGCCTGGCCCAGGAGGCCATTGCCCGTAAGGAGGCCGAGGTGAAAGCGTTGGAAAAGGCGCTTGCCCAAGACAGGGCAAGGAAGGAGGCGGAGGAAAGGGCCCACGCCGAAGCAACGGCCAAGGCCCAAGCGGACGCCGCCAGGAAGGACGCCATCGAGGCGGCGTGACGGAAGGTCGCTTGGGAGAGGGCCAAGAGGGAGGCGGAGCTGGCAGCGTTAGAAGCTGAGAAAGCTCGGCTGCAGCAGGCTCGGGAAGCCGAGGCTGCCCGTGCCCAAGAAGTGGCCGAAGGGCGAGCTGCCGCAGCAACGGCTGCCGCAATGGAGGAGGCGGAGGCCAAGCTTCAGCGCGAGACACCCCCGGGAGGATCCAGAGTGGAGACCCTTCGAAAGCCATTCGAAGGAGACGCCTCCTGCAAGATGAAGCTGGACCTGGAGGAGGACAACACGGGCAGCAGTGGGGACAGTGGCCCTACCGCCTACCAACGAAAAAGGGGTAAGGGGAAGACCCCCGAGAGGGCACGGAGGCCAGCGGGCGGACATCCCCACGACTCCGACCCCTTCTTCACCGCCAGCGATGGGGACGGACGAGACCGCGGACATCGCACAGGAATGGCTGGAGGAGGAGGCGGAGATGTCCCCATGGAGCCGGAGGCTGAGGGTGAGGATCTCCCTCCTCCCTACCGGAGTTCTGAGTTCACCGCGTACGAGACCGAGACGGCTAGGTGGGGCGACATGGACGAGGACGAAGACATGGACTTCGGCTACATGGAGAAGCCCCCACCGGGACCCCCAGGCGGAGGCCCGCCGGGGCCTCGGGCGGAGGACCATCAGGACCCCCTGGAGGACGTCCACCAGGTGGACCCCCCGGAGGCCGACTCCTGGGCGGGGAAGGACCCCCTGGACCGGGCGGGCCCAGCGGAGGCCCTCCTGGAGGACCCCCTGGGGACCCCGACGGCCCACCGGGAGATGATGACCCAGAGGCAACCTGGCGATGGATCGTCTACCTTCGCAGGAGGGTCCAAGCCCTCGAACGCGAGGTGAACACGGGGAAAAGCGAGATGATCCGCATCGCCAGGGTCGCCGCGGGCGCACAAAAGGAGCTGGACATCGCCAGGACGTAGATGGTCAAGATCGCCAAGGTCGCCACCGCCGCCCAGAGGGAGCTGGACATCGCCAGGGGCGAGACCAAGCTGCTGAACAAGGTCATCAACGGCCTGCAGCAGAGGTTGGACAGGCTGGAAGGCCGTGGGAGCGTCGGCAGCAACCCCCAACCCCTGGAGTCCGGCTCGTTGGACGAAGGCTGGGGACCTGGACCAGCTCCGGGCATAGCCCACGCCCCCGGCGGAGCCCCCAGGAGTCGCCCCACCGCCAGTGCCCCCTCTCTCAGCGCCCCCTCTCATCACAGCGCGGGCCGCCATAAAGAGCGTGTGCCGCCCGGCAGTGGCAGTGAAGAGTTGCGGGACGAGTGGCTCAGTGCGGAGTACCACAACCGCCGTGCTCCACCGCGGACACCGGTACGCCCCCAACGCCCCGCACCAGTTCCAAAGCCAATCCCAATGGCTGGGGGGCGATACGGTGGACTCAGAGATGAGGTCCCCGGAGGGGACGTGGAGTGAGACGTTGGCGGAGGCGAGGAAGATCTGGAGGAGTTCGGCACCACCCCGCCGCGTGGTGTACGACGGGAGGCCGCTGAACGCAGCAGCCGGCGCCGTGATGAGGAGGCATACATGGAAGGAGTACGGCGTGAACATCTAGGTTCCGCATACATGGAGGAACCAGGGCGTAGCCACATGGATGGCGCGGAGGAGATGGAGGTGGCAGCGGTGGGAGTCCCTGGGGGACGCACGATGGGAACCTCGGTCAACCTCGCGGCCGGCGTTCATAGCCTCTAAGGCCGCGGATGCCGCCGTGTGGGAAGACCTGAAGGACATCAAGCCCCCCACGTACGATGGCAACCTCCTCAACCTCGACCGCTTCTTGGAGAAGCTGGACGATTCGGGGATGACCCTCACTGAAGACATGGATCCCGCAGAGGCAGAGAAATATGTCTTCAAACGGTTCAGGTGGCGCCTGCCGGAAGTGCTCCAAGAGGTATACTTCGTGGCGACCAAGGAGGGGAAAATCAAGACCCTCAAGGAAGCCAAGTAGTGGCTCAAAGAGCAGGAGCGGGTGGACGCTCCGCAGGTGGCTGCCAAGCGGTGGAGGGCCATCAAGCTTCAGCATGATGGTCGGGACATCCGCCTACGGGATTGGCGAGACTTCCGGGGGCAATACACCCTCTTCCGCCGCAACGTGGAGGACTGGAATGAGGGTGACGAGCAGGCCCGCCTGCTCTCCATGCTGCCGGAAGCATGGATCAAGAGAGTCACCAAGGAGGAAGCCCAGAGAGCCAGGTTCAACCACACGTTCAAGATGATGCTCCCCAGGGAGTATCATCCAAACGTTTTGGCTTGGACAAAGAAGCATGTGGCGCGGGATGTCAAGCGCCGAGAGCTGCAGAACGCCCTCCACATCACCGTCACGGGCGATCGCGAGAAGACCGCGATGTTGCGCCTTGACGAGTGTGACGTGGGCGGCCAGACCCTCCGTCTGCAGGCCATCCCGGCGCGGATGACCTGCGACGAGGTCTTGGAGTGGGTCGGAGAGGAAGTGCTCACAGAGTACCAGAATTTCCACCACACCCGCGGGTCAGAGGCTGGTGACCGTCACGTCAACTATGTTGGCGAAGGGTCGGGCGGGGACTCTGCCATGGACCCAGCGGGAACCGAAGCCGGTGAGGCCCTCGACGATGAGGACGACGACGATGAACCTGCCGAGACAGCCGTTTGTGCCTTCTAACGCGTTCCCGTGGGGGGCCTGGCCACGGGACGCTGCGGTGGACACGCACAAGAGAGCAGGCAGGCAAAGCACTGCGCTCACAGGGGCATCATCACGCTCGTGTCATGTGACAAAGCGTTTCAGGATCCTTGCCACTCTGAAACAAGGGAACAAAAGTATGTACAGCAACACATCAGGATATGTACACATGGGGTTAAGACGGGACTGGGATAAGTGCATTACAGGACAATAGAGGCTCAGTCCCAACTCATATCCCAATCCCAGTTCCGACCCTCTCAGTTGCTGGCAGGGGCGGGGGCTCAAACACAACCCATGCCCTACTCAGTCCGGACCCTGAAACCCTGCCGAAAGGGGAAGGTGTTTCACCCAGCCACAGGCGAGTTCCTGGGAACCAAGGCGCTCCAAGGCCAACGGACAGTGGCGCCCTATTCTCCCTTAACGGCAGGTCCTAACTCCCCTCTGAGCCAGAGATAAGGCCCCGCCGTTATCCCCTAGGAGTTGGTAGCTGAAAATGGGCTGTTTCAGCGGAAACTGATATTAGCTCTGAAAACTCCAGAATTGACCCCTTGTCCGGACCCGCCAGAGGTAGGGACGAGGCAACTGACCCTGTGCCCTGCGAGTACGAACTTCCTGGAGCCCTAACCCAACCTGGTTCCCTCTGAGGCCCCGGCATCAGGGCACCACGGGTTCATCAAGTGGGGTCATGATGCCAAAATCACCAAAATTGGCGTCATTCCCACGGGTGATCCGCCTGGCCAGGGCGAGGCCAATGGCTCACAGGATAGGAGGCAGGACCTACGACCTCCATCTGAGTGCACAACCTGGAATTGGGTCCGGGCCCCATGTGGGCATAAAGATATGGGGCCGCCAATTGACCACACGGGGGGGGTGAAATTGGGGTCCCAAAAGGGGGTCATTTTGGCTGCTCGAAATGAGCCAAAATCCGGGGTACCCCCAATGGTATATCTCCACGCCGGCTTGGAGATCAGATCTGCCATTCCATATGCTATTCACCAGGAGTCCAACAGGGACTCTCATGCATTTGGCTTCCAAAGATCTCCATGCCACTGAGCGTGGTGACCATCCAAATTGGGTCCACAATTGCCAAAATGGCAAAATCGTCCACACTCACTTTGGGCTAGCACCTTGACGAAGGTTGCTCCGCTTCGCCCACGTGGTGTGCGAACCATGGCGACCAATATCCATAACACCCATGTCGTATATGGTCCATTGGTCCATGCGTCCGGCGTGCACGAGGGGGCTGAACATGGTGCACGGCGGGCAGAAAATGTGGAAAATTGCTCAAAATGGCCAAAAATGCGCACACTCATGGGTCAGGCAAATGAGGCACATGCCCGACTTGGACCGGAGTGTGCCATAGGATTGGTATCAAGTCATATGCGTCCAACATATCTTTTGGGCGTCGCCCAAACCCCTCCGGTATTTGGAATGGCAGGGTCGCCAAGTGAGCCCATGATTCCGGATTGTCCCAAATTGCCAGCATGGCGGCCACGGTATGCCAAGCCCAAGGGGAGTTGTTCGCCGGGCCCAAGATATGTTGGGCACCGAAGTGTGTACCCTCATAACATACTTGGGTCATGATGTCCATTGAGCGCAACGTTGAGATACACGGTCGCCACCTGACATCATGACGGGCAAAAAACAGCAAAGTTGGCAAAAAAACACGCAAAAGTGCCCTGAAAAATACACAAATATACTATAATATCTTCGGCTTGGATTGGGTAATCGACCAATCCTTCTAAACACAATGACTCGACACCAATGACCTTCGATTCCACATATGTGCTCCACTTGGGGCGCTTTGGAAGGCCGCGCGCGCTTCCTCCCAAGTGGGCACATGCAAACATGGAATATTGCAAAAAACACACCTTGCTCGCAACGCATCGCTTCGGGAGCGCTCCACAAGCGTCCCTTCACGAAGGTTAGGCTTGCGAGTGTTGGTTCGGAGTACAATGAAGAACTTCGTGCGATATGGGGTCCATTGGCGGGTTAGTCTTGGAATGGTGCACCCGCCAAATGGGCACGTAATATGACACCAAAAATCACATACAACCCTACCCTCGCCTTCTACACCCAACCTAGTGGCCTAGAATCAAAGTGTGCCTATATTCTAGAGTAACGTTGGTCCCTTAACACGCATGCAAGTGCTTTGGTCGAAAATCGACCTCCCTTCGGAAAGCCGAATTTTAGCATGCACGCAAAATATATTGCCAATATATATATGGAGATCATATATGTACTATCCGGGGAAGACAAGTGATATGCCCCGGATGTAGAGGCAAGCAAAGAGGGAGAAAACGCCAACTCAACATACTTCCATACGTACTTGGCTGCCAAGTACGTGAGATTGCCCATTTCTTGGAAAACACTCAAAATAAATAACCCTTTGGGCCTATGGAGTTGGGATCCTTTGGCCTCATCCTATGACTATGGGGGGCAAAACCTAATACACAGTGCCTATGAGGCACGTTAATTCGTCCTTGGGCGCTTGAACGCTCGTAACCCTTGTTATTTCACTTGGGGGTTCAAAGCGCCTTCGGCCGCCAAGATTTTCTGGGAAAAATATGGGACGCGATGCGTTTTATCAAGGAAAAAATTGCGGATCACTCGAAGAGTGTTTCAGTCTTAACTTTCAAAAAGATCGTTTTACAGAATCGTCTAATGCAGTGCACGGAACGGGCGACGACAGGCGGCGATTTCACGACAATTAGAAATCACGGTAGAAATCGGGTATTTCACCGATTTCTAACCGCAAATCGACCACGACAGTAAAGTTATGGTAATTCCACATCGATTTAATGGTTAGAAATCGGATTCCAGATTTCGCGGGTTAGAGAACAGGGACATCCCGCGGACAGCCGGTGTCAACGGCTTCCGCACGGGTGTGACGGCTCACAGGCCTCCGGGCCATGGGCCATAACGGGTGTGACGGCTCACAGGCCTCCGGGCCATGGGTCATAGGTTCTGGGTACCGCTTCACCCCCCTCCTTAGAGCAAACCCTGGGGGGGGCTCGATAACACCCAAGCATGGCAGCGGGTACCCAGGACCATCCCCTGAAGGGGGGGGGGTTGTCACATCCTCACTTCAGGCCGATTTGCGGGTTAGGCTGCCCAGTACAATCCCACAATAAGACAGGTACGGTGCTGTAGCTGTTAGTAACTGCAAGTATAGTATCAAGTATCCAGTCCCGGGTCCTGGCAGCGATGGTGCGGCATCCAACGGACCCGTTAACCCATACCAGGCGCACCAGATGCCGGCTGCGACGGTCACTACCACAGTGGCAGTGGCATACACGGCCAACATAGGCGTCACACGACGACCGAGGTGGTCCCACAGGTCGAAAGCGACCACAAAGATCCATCAGGCTACCCCAGGCTTCCCAAGGCCGCAGTCTGGGGGAGAGTCCCAACGGGTCCTTCCTTGGGCGCACCATGTCCATATCCACGACGCGAGTCCAGAGTGATAAAGCCAAACGAGCTCCTCCATAAGGGATCGGGCATCAAGGCCGTCTTTTCCCTCGCCCCATTACCACGAAGGCCATGCATGGGGGAGTCCCCATGCAGTCTGGGCGGAGGCGTCGACTCCTCAAACCACCATTTTCCCAGGCAGACTGACCGAGGTCAGGACACCAGAGGTCGCCACCCGACTGCAAGTGCGTCTGCAAGTCGGTAGGCTCACACTGGGACTGACAGTGGCGGACTGCTGGGAGTGTAGTCAGGTAACTGGACTTCCCGCCTGGCGCCATTAGGATCTCAGCACATCACAGCCACTAGGGCACACGGTATCACAGGCACTCAAACAGAAGAATCTGTACTTAGATACTGGTTCAGGCTGGACGGTATGTAAGAGCATGTACACGGCGACTCAGGGCGCCTTCGTATTCCGATTCGCATCCCCTCGGGGGGGAAAAAACAGTCCATATTTTGGTGATGGGCTGATAATACACAACATACAGATGCACAAATCCTGGGGGGCAGAAAAGTAAGCAATAAACGGGGTAAATAGGCGTGTAAACACACTCTGGATAGAGCGCCAAACCACGCCCCGGTCAGGATAAGGAATATGCAGGAGGGTGGACAGGAAGACGCCTGAGTTCAGGCCATATATAGTCTGCAGACACTCGTAGACTGGTCTGGATCCCGCAAGTGCCATGGGACCAGACCACACACCCAAAAATCGCAATGCCGATGACAGCCGCATCCGTTGCGCAACGTCGTATGGGCTTCAAGGCCCTAAGAGCTCAGGAAATGTCAAGGTCAGCCGCCCTGCCTGGTTTCCCAGAGATTCAGCAGGTGGGGAGTGACAAATAGAAGTGGAACAGAGGGGCCATCCTCCCCTGGATTCAGCAGGGGGGGGTATATGGCCACTCTGATGGCAGGTCACCGGAAGATGGAAGAGAGCAAGCAAGTGAGGGACAATCCGTCGGCCAAACAGGTGCTCAAACTGCATCAGGGGAGAGCTCAGGGCGGTGATCAGGCGGCCCCTGGCTGCAATCGCCCGGGTGAGTGCTGCCAAGTCCGAGACATGGATCTTGGTCCTGTGCTTGCGGATGTAGTCCATGAAGGGGGTGTTAATCCGCGGCAGGAACGAGGAGACGGGTTCCCAGGTGTCGTGGGACGGCCCATAGCCTCGCCAACGAACCTTGAGGTAGGTAGGTAGGTATCTTCGGGAGCTCGGGATGCCTCTTTTGACAATGCAGGAAGAAGGTCTTACCAAGGGGACGTCCTGTCCCTCCCACTGCCCTATGTCATGTGCCTCTTGAGCCGCTCCCGCATGTGCTTGGGAAGGCATTGTCGCGGCCACCCGGTCCATGTGTCCCAGGTGGGAGGGTGTCCCCACATGTGTCCATGAGTAGGGCCACATGCCCCCTCCTTTGGGCGGCAGCTCTGGGGGCTGCCCAGCCGTGTGGAGTATCTCTCACCACAAGGGGTATTGCTCCCGCTTGTCTACGGTACGACCGCCTCACCCTTGTGGCTCGAGTTGCGGGGCCGCTCCGCTTTGCAGGCGACCCCCTCCTGGACTGTGTACCGGCTCGCCTGTCACCGGTTGCTTCCATGGCTCCGGTTGACCAACGAACCTTGAACTCCAGGCCTCCGGGTGCCGAGGCGTTCGGACGCTGGGCCAGGATCTTCTCGACGGTATAGTCGTCCTGCTCAGCGTAGTTGTCGTCCGAATCAGCCTCATGTGCGGCATAGTCCAGGGACACATGTTGGCCACGGAGGTCGGGTTCCCGCACACGGAGTTGACTCTCCTGGCGCTCCCGGAACTGTCCGTGACCCACCTTGATGCGGTAGGTGTCCTCACCAATCCTGCGGACCACCTCTCTGGGTGTGAACCAGGTTTTGGTGCGGTGGGTGCCCATAGGGCGGGGTCTGATCACCCAAAACGGGTCTCCCACCCTGAACTTTTGCGCTGTCGAGCCCGGGGCGGACTTCTGACGCTCAGCATGCTCCTTCTCCAGCTGCTGGCAGATGTCCCGCGCCGTTGCCTCTTGCCGCGCAAAGAATTGCTTGGCGTCCATGGCCATACCATCACCAGACAAGGGAAGTCCCCGACCAAGGGGGTCCCCGCCGAACAGAATCTGGTGAGGGGACAAACCACTCGGAGTGGGGGTGTCATGATGGGCCTTCAGAGCGGGCCGAATCTCCTCAAACCAGTTCCGACGTGGATTGGTGATGTGAATCTTGCGCAGCTTTTCGAACAGCTGCCTTCCAGCCACTTCAGCCCGGCCATTGGACCGGCTGAGATAGGCCCCTCTCTTGGCATGACGTATTCCCATGAGGGAACACATGGCCTTGAACCAGCCACCAGTAAACTGGGGCCCTCGGTCACTGCAAATGGTGCGGGGGATGTCAAGGACGGTCAGCCAATGACGAATCATCATGACTGCCACTTCCTTGGCAAGCAACCACCTTTTGCGTGCCGGAACGGCTACTACGTAGCCGCTGTGGCGATCCACACAAAGGACCACACAGTCAAAGGTCTCCTTGCCCATGTGAACTTCGGGCATGGAGAAGACGTCCATGACCACGCTCTCTATGGGCTGGTCAGGCACCGGAGTCCATTGGGCCTCACCCTTGACGTTCCAGTTGTCGGGATTGCAGGCGTGACAGACTGAGCAACCCTTTCTGACCTTCTTGATAGCGCTGTGGAGACTGATCTGGTCGACTTCGAACCGGCGCTGCATATCCAGGGCTTGCTTCTTGACCCCTGGTTGCATCCTGTGGTGGTGCCAAGCCTCACATAGCTCGAGCACTCGGGGCTCTGGGACCAGCAGCTTACCATTCCGGTGGAGCTTGCCATCCTCCTCAGTCAGCCCCTTTGGCCACTTCTGCCCGTCATCAGGGTCGGTCACAGCCCTATACTCGGCCGCAAAGGCCTCAGACTTAGCGTAGTCGTCGGTCCAGTCGTCCTGGAGGCAAGATTCAGGGAAGAGGTGGTTGTCCGACTCAGGGGCGAGTACTCTGACCGCTCTGCCCATCCTCGTTCTGAGGGGGGCATCCGCAGCCATGACGACGAAGCACTTAACACCCTCCTCCTCCATCAGGCGCTCCATTTCTATGATCCTCTTGGCCTCAGCGGTCTCAGCCTCATCGCCATGGGCGGAGACATCCGTCATGCCCTTGCTGGCGGGATAGGCCCACCTACTGAGACAGTCCGCCACGGTGTTGTCCTTACCAGGAACATACACGACCGTGAGGTCGAACTTTCCCAGGGTCTCATGCCATCCTGCCCGTCGGGAGGCGGGACCAGAGGGGTTGTCCACGTGTTCTTTGTGCCACGACTGCAGACTCTGATGGTCGGTGCCGACAGTGACGGGATGGAGGGCTATGTACCCAGCCCATTTCCTGAGAGCCATGACGATTGCGTACGCCTCCTTTTTCCGGGGCGTCCACGTCCCTCTCCGGCCTTCCGCCAAGACTCGGCTCCAGAAGGCCACTGGCACGTGCCTCCCATCGTCAAGCACTTGTTCCAACACAGCGCCAACGGCGTAGTTGGAAGCGTCGGTGCGCAGGACGAACCCTCGGTCAGGATCCACGAGGTGCAGACCCACTGCGGATAGCAGCGCCTGCTTCATCCCCTCAAAGGCACGGTCGGACTCGTCATTCAAGAACACAGCCTTCTTGGACCCCTTCGAGGTCTCCTCTCGGTTGCCCTTGAGCATGGTCGTCATGGGGGCTGCATACTCGGCATACATCTTGATATACCCCGAGTAGTAGTTGCAGAACGCCAAGTACGCCCGTAGCTCAGAGACCGTTTTGGACTTTTCCCAGTGCTCCATTGCAGCCACCTTGCCAGGTATGCGCTTCTGCTGCCCGTTCCCGACTACGTGGCCAGCGAAGACCACATCGCTTACCGCAATGGTGGCCTTTTCACTGCTGCCCGTGAGTTTGTGCCGAACCAGAAGGTCCAGCACTCGGGTGACGTCCCTCTCATGTGCCTCCAGGAGCTTCTCATAGCTCATACTGGGGTCCCAAGACGCGATGATCACGTCGTCCACGAAGGGGTCCGCACAATCACGCACCGGCTCAAGCAGGTTCTCCAGCATCCGCTGAAAAGCTGCATTGCCGTTGGTAACGCCCATGGGCATCACCTTCCACTGGAGAGGTCCGAGTGGGGTGCTCATGGCTGTGCAGGCACGGGACTCTTCGGCGAGAGGCATCTGATGATAACTAGTTTCAGGTCAATCACCGTGAAGATCCTCCGCCGGTGTTGTTTTTGCAGCATGTCCTCAATGAGGGGCAGCGTATAGCTGTCATGCTGCGTTTGGGCGTTTAGGCCGCGGTAGTCGACCAGGAGCCACCACTCACCGGCCCCCCTCTTGGGGACGACGAAGCACGGGGCGGCCCACTCGGAGTGGCACGGCTCAAGCCAGCCTCTCTCGATGAAATCACGGAGGATCTTCTCCATGGCCTCCCTCCTCTCGCCCCTCAGCGCGAACTCCCGGTGTCGATACACATGGGGGTCCGGCTTCAGTCGTATCTTGGCCTCGCCATACAGTCCACGCACCGGTGGGGGAAACACAGGTTTTCCGCTGAAGAAGGTATCTCCATACTTCTGCTTCAGCCTGGCCCTCAATGCTTAGATCTTGGGGCAATCATCGGACTCCGCCTTGGCTTTTCCGGGCACCTGGACCACTGAGCTTACTTGAGCGGTAGCGACCCCACTCGGTTTCGACTCAGGTGGTCTCCCCAGGTGGCCCAAAGGGCCATCTCTGGTCTTGCCTCGGAACAGGTCGCCGTAGGTGGGTGGGTTGCCGCCGATCGGCTCGTCCTGGCTGGACATGTGGTCCAGCACCCTCTTTACGAAGGTATTCCCATCATAGGAACCGGAGACGATGGAATCCACTTCCCACCAGGCTTTGTCCTGGCCCTTGCCCTCACGCTGGTTTCCCCAGTCGTGAAAGGGCTGATCCATATACCCCTGAACCAGATTCAACTCCTCTTCAGTGAGGAGGTCCTCCGATTCTCCGATGTCAACAGGGGAAACCGCAAAGCATTGCTGCCGTGGCTCCGCTATGATGCGGTTGACACACACGAAGTCCGTGGTGTCGGCCTGTTCAAGGCCCCCATCCACATACCCGAATTCCGTTGGCCATCTCTGGGGTGGCATGGGCTGTCCCTTAGCGTCCTGATAGACACTCTCTCCAGCCGGTAGGACGACCTTGTTTAAGGTCATGTTGGTCAATGAGACCACCCAATGTCGGGTGCTTTCCTCCTTGGTGCATCCCATAGGAACAACTAGCACTGCCTTGGAGCGGTCCTTGCAAATCTTCGCTACCGCCCTTGGAATGTCCCATCGGGGGCAATGGATCCAAATCAAACCCTGATGCGGACCCCAGTGCTTCTTCCACGCGGAGTCCTGGGCGCTCCAGTACTTCTCACAAACCCGAAGATGGGCGGAGGTTCCTGAAGAGAACGCATCCAGGGCCAGATCCGAAGCTCCCAGGTCTGCAACCACTCGGCTCGCCACTTCCGGCATTACGCCGTACTCCTGGTTTGCTGGCCGAGTTGGCTCAGTGCCCACCGCGGCTACTTCGAGCTGATTGCGTTCCGGGTGGATCCATTGGCACTCCACATGGAGCTCAGGTGACGAAAGCCACAGGAGCTGGTTGTCCTGGTACAGGGTCATGGAGGCCTGGGCCGGCAGAACGCCGGAGTCTGTCTCCATCATGAAGTCGTACCCAACGATCATGTCCCAGTCCATCTCGGCCTCGTAGAAGCGACCTTGCAGGAGGAGTTCCTTGCCGAGGTCCGGGCGGCTCAGCTCACGGTGGTTCACGAACTGCAGCCCAATGGCCGCTTCCTTCGTGCCCCCCACCATGTACTGGCTGTTCGCCACCTTCGGCCTGACAGGCTTCCGACTGTCGGTCAAGCACTCTGGCGGAAGTAGGCCAGCCTTGACCAAGCTGACCTGAGCTCCCGTGTCGACCAACACGTCGAAGACCTTCTCCACTTCCCCACATAAGGCACGGACCTTAAGGTGCAACTGCCGCTCACGCCCAACACGGCGCACAGCGTGCAAGCTCAGGATCTCCGGCCGTTCCAGAAGCTCAACAAGCGACTGGTGCAGGTCGTGGACAATGGGCTCAGGCTGCCCATCTGCAGCATCCAGCTGCAGTCTGGGTGATCCTCCGATACTCTCAGATAGATCCTGAAGCACATCAAAAACATTCTTGGTCGCGAAGGATGGACGGGTGCAAGGGTTCATGCCTTCACTTGCCCTCAGCCCGCCACCGCGACTGTCTTTCGTTTGGGTTGCCGGACTGGGCCTTCCGCCCGCGGCAATCCCTTTGTGCTTTTTGTCTCCCGACTGGGATGGTGTGGCGCTTCCTGCAACACCATCCTGCGACGGCCCTAGCTGGGGCCCTTGGCTGCAGGGGCTCCGCTAAGGGGCGTCGGTTGTGGTGGTAGTAGGGGTACTTTCCTCCGCATCAACCTCGTTGAGGCCCTTCTTCTTTCCCCCTTTCTTACCCTTCTTGTCCTTGTCCTCGTTCTTGTCGTTCTCTTTGTTCTCCTTGTTCTTGTCGTCCGACTTTGGAAGCCAGGACCTCTTGATCTCCTGGATCTCCTTGGCCAACTCGGTCCCTACGGACATCAGCTTGGACAGCTCGTCCTTGGAGACCTCCACCTTGGTCTCCCGGATACCCGCGGGTGCACGCTTCTTTGACCCGTGCACCTTCTTGTAGGCCTCCGTGTTGGCCTTGTGGATGGGGCATGTCCGGTGGTCATGGTTGAATGCTTTGTTCCTCCCATAACACACGAAACAGCCCTGAGGGTGAGCTCGTATGAACTCCCCAAAGGACAGCGCAGGATCGCCAATGCGGCGTGGGTCCTTCTTCTCCTTCTTCTTCCAACCCTTCTGCAGGGGCTTCCAGCTTTCCCGGTTGCCCCCCTGCGTTCAGGTTGTTGGCCACGAAGGCACAAACGGCCATCTCGGCGGGCTCATCGTCGTGGTCATCGTCCTCGAGAGCCTCATCGCCATCGGCTCCCGCTGGGTCCATGGCAGCTTCCCCGCCAGGCCCCTGGCCAACGTAGTTGACGTCACGGTCGCCGGGCCTCAACCCGCGGGTGTGGTGGAGGTTCCGGTACTCCTTGAGTACCTCCTCTCCAACCCACTCCAGGATCTCGTCGCAACTCATCCGCGCCGGGATGGCCTGCAGACGGATGGTCTGCCCGCTCACGTCACACTCATCAAGGCGCCACATCGCGGTCTTCTCGCGATCGCCCGTGACGGTGATGAGGAGGGCGTTCCGGAGGGGGTGCCGTTTGACATCCCGGGCCACGTTCTTCCTTGTCCAAGCCACCACTTCCGTATGATACTCCTTGGGGAGCATCATCTTGACCATGTGGTTGGACTTGGCCCTCTTGGCTTCCTCCTTCATGACTCTCTTGATCCATGCTTCCGGCAGCATGGAGAGCAGGCGGGCCTGCTCGTCACCCTCATTCTAGTCCTCCAGGTTGCGCCGGAAGAGGGTGTATTGCCCCCGGAAGTCCCGCCAATCTCGTAGGCGGATGTCCCGACCATCATGCTGAAGCTTGATGGCCTTCCACCGCTTGGCAGCCACCTGCGGAGCGTCCACCCGCTCCTGCTCGTTGAGCCACTTCTTGGCTTCCTTGAGGGTCTTGATTTTCCCCTCCTTGGTCGCCACGAAGTATAGCTCTTGGAGCACTTCCGGCAGGCGGTACCTGAAAAATTTGATGACATATCTCTCCGCATCTGCGGGATCCATGTCTTCAATGACGGTCACCCCCCAATCGTCCAGCTTCTGCAAGAAGCGGTCGAGGTTGAGGGGGTTGCCATCGTACGTGGGGGGCTTGATGTCCTTCAGGTCCTCCCACACGGCGGCATCCGCGGCCTTAGAGACCATGAACGCCGGCCGCGAGGTTGACCGAGGTTCCCATCGACGTCCCCCACGGACTCCCACGGCCGCCACTTCCATCTCCTCCACGGTATGCGTGTGGCTACGCCGTGGTTCCTCCATGTACGCTGAACCTAGATGTTCACGCCGTACCCCTTCCATGTATGCCTCCTCATCACGGCGCCGGCGGCTGCGTTCAGCGGCCTCCCGTCGTACACCACGCGGCGGGGTAATGCCGAACTCCTCCAGGTCTTCCTCACCTCCGCCGACATCCCACTCCACGTCCCCTCCGGGGACCTCATCCCTGAGTCCACCATAACGCCCGCCAGCAATGGGGGTTGGCTCCTGGGCTGGTGCGGGGCGTTGGGGGCTTACCGGTGTCCGCGGTGGAGCACGGCGGTTGTGGTACTCCGCACTGAGCCACTCATCACGCCACTCCTCACTGCCACTGCCGGGCGGCACACGCTCGTTACTGCGGCCTGCGCTGTGGTGAGAGGGGGCGCTGAGAGAGGGGGCACTGGCGCTGGGGCGACCCCTTGGGGCTCTGCCGGGGGCGTGGGCTCTGCCTGGACCTGGTCCAGGTCCCCAGCAGTCGTTCGACGAGCCAGACTCCAGGGGTGGTTAGTCGCTGCTGACGCTCCCACGGCCTTCCAGCCCGTCCAACCTCTGCTGCAGGCCGTCGATGACCTTGTTCAGCAGCCTGGTCTCACCCCTGGCGATGTCCAGCTCCCTCTGGGCGACGGTGGCGACCTTGGCGATCTTGAACATCTCCGTCTTGTCAATGTCTAGCTCCTTCTGTGCGCCCGCGGCAACCCTGGCAATGCGGATCATCTCGCCCTTGCCCGTGTCTACCTCGCGCTCGAGGGACTGGACCCTCCTGCGGAGGTGGACAATCCACCGCCAGGTGGCATCCAGGTCACCGTTCCCTGGTGAATCGTTGGGGTCCCCAGGGGGTCCTCCAGGAGGGCCTCCGCCGGGTCCGCCCGGTCCAGGGGGTCCTCCCCCTCCCGGAGGTCCGCCTCTGGGGGGTCCACCTGGTGGGCGTCCTCCAGGGGGTCCTGATGGTCCTCCGCCAGGGGGTCCCGGTGGGTCTCCGCCGGGTCGCCTCGGTGGTCCGAGGATGGAGGCTTCTCCGTGTAACTGAAGTCCATGTCTCCCTCCTCGTCCAGGTCGCCCCACCTAGGCGTCTCGGTCTCGCACTCGGTGGATCCCGAGCTCCGGTAGGGAGGAAAGAGATCCTCACTCTCACCCTCCGGCTCCATGGGGACGTCTCTGCCTCCTCCACCAGCCACCCCTCGGTGATGTCGGCGACCTCGTCCATCCCCGTCGCTGGCGGTGAAGAAAGGGTCGGAGTCGTGGGGGTGTCCGCCCGCTGGCCTCCGTGACCTCTCGGGGGTCTTCCCCTTACCCTTCCTCCGTCGGTAGGCGGTGGGGCCACTGTCCCCACTGCTGCCCGTGTCAACCTCCTCCAGATCCAGCGTCGTCTTGGAGGAGGCGTCCCCTTCGAAGAGCTTTCCAAGGGTCTCCACCCGGGATCCTCCCGGGGGAGTCTCGCGCTGGAGCTTGGCCTCCGCCTCTACCATTGCGGCGGCTGTGGCTGCGGCAGCTCACGCTTCGGCCTCCTCCCGGGCACGGGCAGCCTCGGCTTCCCGAGCCCGCTGCAGCCGAGCTTTCTCCGCCTCCAAGGCTGCCAGCTCCGCCTCTGTCTTGGCCCTCTCCTCAGCGACCTTCCGTCGCGCGGCCTCAATGGCGTCCTTCCTGGCGGCGCCCGCCTGGGCCTTGGCCGTTGCTTCGGCGTGGGCCCTTTCCTCTGCCTCCTTCTTTGCCCTCTCTTGGGCAAGCGCCTCCTCCAGCGCTTTCACCTCGGCCTCCTTACGGACAATGGCCTCCTGGGCCAGGCGGGCTTCCGGGGCGGCTGCCGCCACCTCACCCCTTACCCGGGCAGTCGCTGCCTCCTGGGCGGCTGCGGCCGTGAGTCCGGCCGCAATGGCTGCCACGGTCGAGGCATGGAAGGCCATGCCTCTGCCCAAATCTGCAGCCTCCTCCTGGGCGATACTGACGGCGCCCTCCACGGCAGCATTCTGCTGCGTGGCCCGTTGCCAGGCAACCCGAAGGTTGCAGGGCACCCCACAGGTGCGCTCGCAGGCGCGGGCCACGTCCCTTTGGTCGGGAGCGACGCTGCTGCTGGAGCTGGCCTGGTCGGCCGGCATCCTCCCACGGTGGGCCGACTCCACGTCGCTGCTGGGGCCTGATTGCCTCAGGTGCAGCTGACGGGGTTTGGCCTTGGCCTTCTTGGCGACTTCGAGGAAGTCGCCAAGGGTGGTGAGGCCGGGGTAGTGACTGCCACTGGCCTGTTTGGGGGCTGGGGGCTGGGGTCCCGCCCTTGGCAGCTTGGGCGGCTTCGGCGGCCAGGGATTCCTGGTACTCCGGCCATTTCTTGTCCCGCTTCTTGTCCCCGGCGGAACGCTTCTCCTTCCCAGGAGACGCGCTGCTGCTGCTGCCCTGCAGCGTGCGCTCGTTGACCGGCTCCGGGAACTTCTTCTCGATCATGTCCCACATGGAGACGTTGATCGTGGCGCCCGACGGGTACTCGTTGGGGTTCTCGTCCTCCTCAATCCCGTCGGGGCGCAGCCCTTCGCCGGGTCTGTCCGGCCGGGTCCAGACCCTCCAGCGCTTCGTGCGGAAGCGGCAGGCATACCCTTCCACCCGCAGCCAGTCTTCCACTGCCTGCAGGCGGTCGGCGCCCATATCCTCGCGGACCTCGAAGCTCCCGGGCATGCCGCCTTCGCACTGGAGATTGCTGTGGCGGTAGTGCTGCCCCCACACCAACCCACGCAGTAGGCGCACCGCATGGGGGTGGGGCAGCGGCCACATCTTGCCCGCCTCCTGCCAATTAACCATCGTTCCCCTTGATGGACTAGTCCTGGGGGTGGCTGTTGAGGTGGTTGATGTAGCTGGGAGTGCGGAAGGAACTCGCTGATGTCGGAGTTCCGGTCACTACACCTCCTTCACGGACTCGGCGTTGTTGCCGGGCGGCGCTGCGAAGCCCGTGGTAATCGGGGTTCAGGCGGCCCCGAGTGGCACACGAGGGATGGGTAACCCCGCGGCGGTGAAACGCTTTTGACGCGTTCCCGTGGGGGGCCTGGCCACGGGACGCTGCGGTGGACATGCACAAGCAAGCAGGCAGGCAAAGCACTGCGCTCACAGGGGCATCATCACGCTCGTGTCATGTGACAAAGCGTTTCAGGATCCTTGCCACTCTGAAACAAGGGAACAAAAGTATGTACAGCAACACATCAGGATATGTACACATGGGGTTAAGACTGGACTGGAGTAAGTGCATTACAGGACAATAGACACTCTGTCCCAACTCATATCCCAATCCCAGGTCCAACCCTCCCAGTGGCTGGCAGGGGCGGGGGCTCAAACACCACCCATGCCCTACTCAGTCCGGACCCTGAAACCCTGCCAAAAGGGGAAGGTGTCCCGCCCAGCCACAGGCGAGTTCCTGGGAACCAAGGCGCTCCAAGGCCAACTGACAGTGGCGCCCTATTCTCCCTTAACGGCAGGTCCTAACTCCTCTCTGGGCCAGAGATAGGGCCCCGCCATTATCCCCTAGGAGTTGGTAGCTGAAAATGGGCTGTTTCAGCCCAAACTGATATTAGCTCTGAAACGTCCAGATCTGACCCCTCGTCCGGACCCGCCAGAGGTAGGGACGAGGCAACTGACCCTATGCCCTTCGAGTAGGAACTTCCTGGAGCCCTCACCCAACCTGGTTCCCTCTGAGGCCCCGGCATCAGGGCACCACGGGTTCATCAAGTGGGGTCATGATGCCAAAATCACCAAAATTGGCGTCAATCCCACGGATGATTCGCCCGGCCAAGGCAAGGCCAATGGCTCACAGGATAGGAGGCAGGACCTGGGACCTATATCTGAGTGCACAACCTGAAATTAGGTCCGGGCTTCTTGTGGGCAAAGAGATATGGGGCCGCCAATTGACCACACGGGGGGGGGGTGAAATTGGGGTCTCAAAAGGGGGTCATTTTGGCTGCTCAAAATGAGCCAAAATCCGGGGTACCCCCAATGGTATATCTCCACGCCGGCCTGGAGATCGGAACCCCCATTCCATATGCGATCCACCGGGAGTCCAACGGAGACTCCCATGATCTTGGCTCCGAAAGATCTCCATGCCACTTGGCGTGGTGACAATCCAAATTGGGTCCACAATTGCCAAAATGGCAAAATCTTCCACAATCACTTTGGGCTAGCACCTTGACGAAGGTTGCTCCGCTTCGCCCACGTGGTGTGCGAACCATGGTGACCAATATCCATAACACCCATGTCATATATGGTCCATTGGTCCATGCGTCCGGCGTGCACGAGGGGGCTGAACATGGTGCACGGCGGGCAGAAAATGTGGAAAATTGCTCAAAATGGCCAAAAATGCGCACACTCATGGGTGGGGCAAATGAGGCACATGCCCGACTTGGACCGGAGTGTGCCATAGGATTGGTATCAAGTCATATATGTCCAACATATCTTTTGGGCGTCGCCCAAACCCCTCCGGTATTGGGAATGGCAGGGTCGCCAAGTGAGCCCATGATTTGGGATTGTCCCAAATTGCCAACATGGCGGCCATGATATGCCAAGCCCAAGGGAAGTTGTTCGCCGGGTCCAAGATATGTTGGGCACCGAAGTGTGTACCCTCATAACATACTTGGGTCATGATGTCAATTGAGCGCATCGTTGAGATACACGGTCGCCACTTGACATCATGACGGGCAAAAAACAGCAAAGTTGGCAAAAAAACACGTAAAAGTGCCCTGACAACTACACAAATATATTAGAATATCTTCGGCTTCGATTGAGTAATCGACCAATCCTTCTAAACACAATGACTTGACACCAATGACCTTCGATTCCACATATGTGTTCCACTTGGGGCGCTTTGGAAGGCCGCGCGCGCTGCCTCCCAAGTGGGCACATGCAAACATGGAATATTGCAAAAAACACACCTTGCTCGCAACACATCGCTTCGGGAGCGCTCCGCAAGCGTCCCTTCACAAAGGTTAGGCTTGCGAGTGTTGGTTGGGAGTACAATGAAGGGCTGCGTGCGACATGGGGTCCATTGGCGGGTTAGTCCTGGAATGGTGCACCCGCCAAATGGGCACGTAATATGACACCAAATATGACATACAACCCTACCATCGCCTTCTACACCCAACCTAGTGGCCTAGAATCAAAGTGTGCCTATATTCTAGAGTAACTTTGATCCCTTAACACGCATGCAAGTGCTTTGGTGGAAAATCGACCTCCCTCCGGAAAGCCGAATTTTAGCATGCACGCAAAATATATTGCCAATATATATATGGAGATCACATATGTACTATCCGGGGAAGACAAGTGATATGCCCCGGATGTAGAGGCAAGCAAAGAGGGAGAAAACGCCAACTCAACATACTTCTACACGTACTTGGACGCCAAGTACGTGAGATTGCCCATTTCTTGGAAAACACTCCAAATAAATAACCCTTTGGGCCTATGGAGTTGGGATCCTTTGGCCTCATCCTATGACTATGGGGGGCAAAACCTCATACACAGTGCCTATGAGGCACGTTAATTCGTCCTTGGGCGCTTGAACGCTCGTAACCCTTGTTATTTCACTTGGGGGTTCAAAGCGCCTTCAGCCGCCCAGATTTTCTGGGAAAAATCTGGGACGCGATGCGTTTTATCAAGGAAAAAACTGCGGATCACTCGAAGAGTGTTTGAGTCTTAACTTCCAAAAAGATCGTTTTACAGAATCATCTAATGCAGTGCACGGAACGGGCGACGTCAGGCGGCGATTTCATGACAATTAGAAATCGCGGTAGAAATCGGGTATTTCACCGATTTCTAACCGCAAATCGACCAAGACAGTAAAGTTATGGTAATTCCACATCGATTTAATGGTTAGAAATCAGATTCCAGATTTCGCGGGTTAGAGAACAGGGATATCCTGCTGGAAGCCGGTGTCAACGGCTTCCGCACGGGTGTGACGGCTCACAGGCCTCCGGGCCATGGGCCATAACGGGTGTGACGGCTCACAGGCCTCCGGGCCATGGGCCATAGGTTCTGGGTACCGCTTCACTTGGAAGCCAACAACCTGAACGCGGGGAGCAACCGGGGAAGCTGGAAGCCCCTGCAGAAGGGTTGGAAGCAGAAGGAGAAGAAGGAGCCACGCCGCATCGGCGACCCTCCGCTGTCATTTGGGGAGTTCATACGAGCTCAACCTCAGGGCTGTTTCGTGTGTTATGCAAGGAACAAAGGGTTCCACCATGACCACCGAACATGTCCCATCCACAAGGCCGACACGGAGGCTTACAAGAAGGTGCATCGGTCCAAAAAGCGGGCACCTGTGGGTATCCGCGAGAACAAGGTGGAGGTCACCAAGGACGAGCTCTCCAAGCTGATGTCGGTGGGGACCGAGTTGGCCAAGGAGATCCAGGAGATCAAGAGGTCCTGGGTTCCCAAGTCGGACGACAAGAACAAGGACAAGGACAAGAAGGGTAAGAAATGGGGAAAGAAGAAGAGTGCCAACGAGGTTGATGCGGAGGAGAGTACCCCTACTACCACAAGCGACGCCCCTTAGCGGAGCCCCTGCAGCAAGGGGCCCCAGCTAGGGCGGTCGCAGGATGGTGTTGCGGGAAGCGCAACACCATCCCATTAGGGAGACAATGAGCACAAAGGGAATGCCGCGGGCGGGAGGCCCGGTCCGGCACCCAAGACGGAAGACAGTCGCAGTGGCAGGGCGGGGGCAAGTGAAGGGACGAACCCTTGCACCCGTCCATCCTTCGCGACCAAGAATGTGTTTGATGTGCTTCAAGATCTTTCCGAGAGTATCGGAGGATCATCCGGACCGCAGCTGGATGCTGCAGATGAGCAGCCTGAGCCGATGGTCCACGACCTGCACCAGTCGCGTATTGAGCTTCTGGAACGGCCGGAGATCCTGAGCTTGCACGCCGTGCGCCTTGTTGCGCGTGAGCGGCAGTTGCACCTTAAGGTCCGTGCCCTATGCGGGGAAGTGGAGAAGGTCTTCGACGTGTTGGTTGACACAGGAGCTCAAGTCAGCCTGGTCAAGGCTGGCCTACTTCCGCCAGAGTGCTTGACCGACAGTCGGAGGCCTGTCAGGCTGAAGGTGGCGAACGGCCAGTACATGGTGGGAGGCACGAGGGAAGCAGCCATGGGGCTGCAGTTCGTGAACCACCGTGAGCTGAGCCGCCCAGACCTCGGCAAGGAAATCCTCCTGCAAGGTCGCTTCTACGAGGCCCAGATGGACTGGGACATGATCGTTGGGTACGACTTCATGATGGAGACGGATTCCGGCGTTCTCCCGGCCCAGGCCTCCATGACCCTGTACCAGGACAACCAGCGCTTGTGGCTTTCGTCACCTGAGCACCATGTGGAGTGCGAATGGATCCACCCGGAACGCAATCAGCTCGAAGTAGCCGCGCTGGGGACCGAGCCAGCTGGGCCAGCAAACCAGGAGTACGGCGTAATCCCGGAAGTGGCGAGCCGAGTGGTTGCGGACCTGGGAGCTTCGGATCTGGCCCTGGATGCGTTCTCTTCAGGAACCTCCGCCCATCTTCGGGTTTGTGAGAAGTACTGGAGCGCCCAGGACTCCGCGTGGAGGTAGGTAGGTAGGTATCTTCGGGAGCTCGGGATGCCTCCTTTGACATTGCAGGATGAAGGTCTTATCAAGGGGATGTCCTGTCCCTCCCACTGCCCTATGTCAGGTGCCTCTTGAGCCGCTCCCGCATGTGCTTGGGAAGGCATTGTCGCGGCCACCCGGTCCATGTGTCCCAGGTGGGAGGGTGTCCCCACATGTGTCCATGGGTAGGGCCACATGCCCCCTCCTTTGGGCGGCAGCTCTGGGGGCTGCCAAGCCGTGTGGAGTATCTCTCACCACAAGGGGTATTGCTCCCGCTAGTCTACGGTACGACCGCCTCACCCTTGTGGCTTGAGTTGCGGGGCCACTCTGCTTGGCAGGTGACCCCCTCCTGGACTGTGTACCGGCTCGCCTGTCACCGGTTGCTTCCATGGCTCCGGGTGACGTTTGCCATGGTCCCCGATGCAGCCTGGCCGGGCTCGGACCAGTGGCCTTGGAGTACCGCTCCTGCCACTGGCCCGGTGGGTCGGCTGGGTCGCCCCAGTGCGTCCGACCCATGGGGTATTGGTTCTTTCCTGTCCCTCGGCCGCCCTACGTGTGTGCAGTGTCCTGGGCCGCTTGGCTCCTGTTCACCGGTGTGCCCGCGCGGTTTGCTGTGTTGCGTCTGCGGTGTCCTGGGCCACTTGGCTTCTGTTCACCGGTGTGCTCGCTCGGTGTGTTCTGTTGCGTGTGCGGTGTCCTGGGCCACTTGGCTCCCGTTCACCGGTGTGCGCGCTGTGTGCGGTGCGCGTGTGCCATGGGTGGTTGTGTCCCTCTTCCTCCCCCCCTATTTTTTTTTTGATGGAAAAAAAAGAAAAAAAGGGGCGCGCGCACACTGCAGGCACAGGCACGGGCAGCTGGTGCGGCGGTGCAATAGTGTTGTGTCCTCTGGCGTGTGTCGTCGGTGCTGTGGCGGCGGTCACGCCCCAGGGGTGCGGCTCGCGCTTCCTGATGTACACGGGCTTGGGCCAGGGTGGGTTTGGTGATGTGTCTCTTTGCTTCTGGAGCTGGCTGGTTAGGCGGCTGTGTGGGCTGTGGCTGTGGGCTATGGTTACGTTGTTCCCTCGGCGGGCCTGGTTAGGAGTCAAGGGTTAGCCGTTTCGGGGTGTGGCTCGGGTTTGATTTGTGTTTGGGTTTTGGCTCGGTTAGGCAGTTGCGACGGTAGCGGGCCTGGGTTCGCTGCCTTTGGGCGTAGTGGTGCCCGTTGTTGTGTGCGTTGGCGTCCTTCGGAGTCCGGTTCGTTTGGTGACTTCTGGGAGGGCCCTCGCGTGGCGCCCCGTGGTGGTGGTTTGCTGGGTAACGGGGTTAGGTGGCGGCGCCGCTGGCCAGGGGGTCAGGCGCGTCGTGTTGTGTGGTGCGCAGGGCTCCTGGGGTGCTGTGGGTGCCGCCGGTGTCGGTGCGCCGACGCTTGTTGGGTGGTGAGGGGGTGTGTTTGTGCGGGGCTGGGCTTTGGGTGATGTCCCACAGGCGGATGCCGTCTCGCTGTGTCTCCTGGAGGGTCTCCCGCAGGCGCCTGAGGACATACGGGTGGTCCTGGGGCGCGGGGAGGCTGCGGGGGTGGACTCCAAGGGGGTGGAGCGCATCGGCCAGCATGGCTTCCCATGCGGCCTGCGGCATCCACCCCCCCGCCGGCCGGAGGCGGCAGTTCTCCACCGACCCCTTGCGGGGCCGATGGACCAGGCCCTCGAGGGAGGGCTCTCCGCGGGCCCACTTTCGCAGCTCCGAGAGCTGCCTGTGGGTCCAGCGCTGCCACCACTGTCCATGGGCGGGCCTGCGGTCTTGGGCGGAGGAGTGGGCGTGGGTGGGTGTGACGGGGTCGTGGGGACCGGTGGCGGTGGCGGGCCTGGGGGATTCCTCGTAGTCCTGTTCCGTGGGGGTGCGCGGGGAGTGAGGGCGCGCGCGGATGTGGACCCGCGGTTGTGCACGCACGGTCTCCGCCTCGGGGATGGGCGGGGACTCGCGGCGGCGGCGGTAGTGGGGCATGCGCTGTATGTGGGCTGTCATCGAGGGTTGGTAGGGGGGCGGGGACGCTGCTGGCGGACCCTGGCTTTGTTATGGCCTGGTTGGGGGCGGTCCGTGGGCCTGGGGTGCCGGCTTTGAGAGATGGCGGGACGAGGTGCGTCGTGCTTCGGGAACCTCCGCCCATCTTCGGGTTTGTGAGAAGTACTGGAGCGCCCAGGACTCCGCGTGGAAGAAGCACTGGGATCCGCATCAGGGTTTGATGTGGATCCACTGCCCCCGATGGGACATTCCAAGGGCGGTAGCGAACATTCACAAGGACCGCTCCAAGGCAGTGCTGGCTGTTCCTATGGGATGCACCGAGGAGGAAAGCAGCCCAGATTGGGTGGTCTCACTGACCAACATGACCATAAACAAGGTCGCCCTACCGGCTGGAGAGAGCGTCTATCAAGCCGTGCCATGCCACCCCAAAGATGGCCAACGGAATTCGACTATGTGGATGGGGGCCTTGAGCAGGCCGACACCACCGACTTCGTGTGTGTCAACTGCATCATAGCGGAGCCCTGGAGGCAATGCTTCGCGGTTTCCCCTGTTGACATCGGAGAATCGGAGGACCCCCTCCCTGAAGAGGAGCTGGACCTGGTTCAGGGGTATATGGATCAGCCCTTTCACGACTGGGGAAGCCAGCGTGAGGGCAAGGGCCAGGACAAAGGCTGGTGGGAAGTAGACTCCATCGTCTCTGGCTCCTATGGTGGGGATACCTTCGTAAAGAGGGTGCTGGACCACCTGTCCAGCCAAGACGAGCCCATCGGCGGTAACCCAACCACCTACGGTGACTTGTTCCGAGGCAAGACCAGAGATGGCCCTTTGAGCCACCTGGGGAGACCACCTGAGCCGAAACTATGCGGTGGTACCCCGCAAGTAAGCTCAGTGGTCCAGGTGCCCGGAAAGGCCAAGGCGGAGTCCGACGAGTGCCCCAAGATCCAGGCATTGAGGGCCAGGCTGAAGCAGAAGTATGGTGATACCTTCTTCAGCAGAAAGCCCCTGTTTCCCCCGCCGGTGCGTGGACCGTATGGTGAGGCCAAGATACGGCTGAAGCCGGACCCCCGTGTGTACCGACACCGGGAATTCGCCCTGAGGGGCGAAAGGAAGGAGGACATGGAGAAAATCCTCCGTGAATTCATCGAGAGAGGTTGGCTTGAGCCGTGCCACTCCGAATGGGCCTCCCCGTGCTTCGTCGTCCCCAAGAAGGTGGCCGGAGAGTGGCGGCTCGTGGTCGACTACCGCGGCCTAAACGCCCAAACGCAGCATGACAGCTATACGCTGCCCCTCATTCAGGACATGCTGCAAAAGCAACACCGGCAGAGGATCTTCACGGTGATTGAACTGAAACATGGTCATCATCAGATGCCTCTCGCCGAGAAGTCCCGTACCTGCACAGCAATGAGCACCCCACTTGGACCCCTCCAGTGGAAGGTGATGCCCATGGGCGTTACCAACGGCAATGCGGCTTTTCAGCGGATGCTGGAGAACCTGCTCGAGCCAGTGCGTGACTGTGCGGACCCCTTTGTGGACGACGTGATCATCGCATCCGGAGACCCCGGTATGAGCTATGAGGAGCTCCTGGAGGCACATGAGAGGGACGTCACCAGAGTGCTGGACCTTCTGGTTCGGCACAAACTCACGGGCAGCAGTGACAAGGCCACCATTGCGGTAAGCGATGTGGTCTTCGCTGGCCACGTAGTTGGGAACGGGCAGCGGAAGCCCATACCTGGCAAGGTGGCTGCGATGGAGCACTGGGAAAAGCCCAAAACGGTCTCTGAGCTACGCGCATACTTGGCGTTCTGCAACTACTACTCGGGGTATATCAAGATGTATGCCGAGTATGCAGCCCCCATGACAACCATGCTCAAGGGCAACCGAGAGAAGACCAAGAAGGGGTCCAAGAAGGCTCTGGTGTGGACTGAAGAGTCCGACCGTGCCTTTGAGGGGATGAAGCAGGTGCTGCTATCCGCAGTGGGTCTGCACCTCGTGGATCCTGACCGAGGGTTCGTCCTGCGCACTGACGCTTCCGACTACGCCGTTGGTGCTGTGTTGGAGCAAGTGCTTGACGATGGGAGGCACGTGCCAGTGGCCTTCTGGAGCCGAGTCCTGGCAGAAGACCAGAGACGGACGTGGACGCCCCGGAAAAAGGAGGCGCACGCCATTGTCATGGCTCTCAGGAAATTGGATGGGTACATAGCCCTCCATCCCGTCACTGTCTGCACCGACCATCAGAGTCTGCAGTCGTGGCACAAAGAGCACGTGTACACCCCCTCTGGTCCTGCCTCCCGACGGGCAAGATGGCATGAGACCTTGGCCAAGTTCGACCTCACGGTTGTGTATGTTCCTGGCAAGGACAACACCATGGCGGACTGTCTCAGTAGGTGGGCCTATCCCGCCAGCAAGGGCATGACGGATGTCTCCGCCCATGGCGATGAGGCTGAGACCGCTGAGGCCAAGAGGATCATAGAAATGGAGCGCCTGATGGAGGAGGAGGGTGTTAAGTGCTTCGTCGTCATGGCTGCAGATGCCCCCCTCGGAAGGAGGATGGGCAGAACGGTCAGAGTACTCGCCCCTGAGGGAGCCGAGTCCGACAAGCACCTCTTCTTTCAATCGTGCCTCCAGGACGACTGGACCGACGACTACGCCAAGTCTGAGGCCTTTGCGGCCGAGTATAGGGCTGTGACCGACCCTGATGACGGGCAGAAGTGGCCAAAGGGGCTGACCGAGGAGGATGGCAAGCTTTACCGGCATGGTAAGCTGCTGGTTCCGGAGTCCCGAGTGCTCGAGCTGTGTGAGGCTTGGCACCACCACATGATGCACCCAGGGGTCAAGAAGCAAGCCCTGGACATGCAGCGCCGGTTTGAGATCGACCAGATCGGTCTTTACAACGCAATCAAGAGGGTCAGGAAGGGTTGCTCGGTCTGTCAGGCCTGCAATCCCGATAACCGGAACGTCAAGGGGGAACCCCAATGGACTCCGGTGCCTCACCAGCCCATGGAGAGCGTGGCCATGGACATCTTCTCCATGCCCGAAGTTCACATAGGCAAGGAGACCTTTGACTGTGTGGTCCTTTGTGTGGACCGCCACAGCGGTTACGTAGTAGCCGTTCCGGCACGCAAAAGGGGGTTGCTTACCAAGGAAGTGGCAGTCATGATGATTCGTCATTGGCTGACCGTCCTTGACATCCCCCGCACCATCTGCAGTGACCGAGGGCCCCAGTCTACTGGTTGCTGGTTCAAGGCCATGTGTTCCCTTATGGGAATACGTCATGCTAAGAGCGTTGCCTATCTCAGCCGGTCCAACGGCCGGGCTGAAGTGGCTGGAAGACAGGTGTTCGAGAAGCTACGCAAGATTCACATCACCAGCCCACGCCGGAACTGGTTTGAGGAGATGTGGCCTGCTCTGAAGGCCCATCATGACACCCCAACTCCGGGTGGATTGTCCCCTCACCAGATTTTGTTAGGCAGGGATCCCCTAGGTCGGGGGCTTCCCTTGTAGGGTGAGGGTATGGCCATGGACGCCAAGGAATTCTTTGCGCGGCAGGAGGCAACGGCGCGGGACATGCGCCAGCAGCTCGACAAGGAGCATGCCGAGCGTCAGAAGTCCGCCCCGGGCTCGACAGCGCAAACGTTCAGGGTGGGAGACCCGGTGTGGGTGATCAGACCCCGCCCTATGGGCACCCACCGCACCAAAACCTGGTTCACACCCGGAGAGGTGGTCCGCAGGATTGGTGAGGACACCTACCGCATCAAGGTGTGTCACGGACAGTTCCGGGAGCGCCACGAGAGTCAACTCTGTTTGCGGGAACCCGACCTCCGTGGCCAACATGTGTCCCTGGACTACGCCGCACATGAGGCTGATTCGGACGACGACTATGCTGAGCAGGACGAGTATACCGTCAAGAAGATCCTTGCCCAGCGTTCGAACGCCTCGGCAGCCGGAGGCCTGGAGTTCAAGGTTCGTTGGCGAGGCTATGGGCCGTCCCACGACACCTGGGAACCCTCCTTCTGTTCGTGCCGCGGATTAACACCCCCTTCATGGACTACATCCGCAGGCACAAGACCAAGCTCCATGTCTCGGACTTGGCAGCACTCACCGGGGCAATTGCAGCCAGAGGCGCCTGATCACCGCCCTGAGCTCTCCCCTGATGAGCATCACTGGTCTTTCCAGTGTGATTTCGGAATCCAGGCTCCATGACACTGCAAGGCATATCATTGCAGTTTGAAGGAGCTGGATTGTGCACACGCCGGGTGCTCAGTTCAGGCTTAGATGCTTTCAGCAAACATTGTCCGTACGCATTTTCCTGCTGACATTTCCCCGGCGTGTTTGGACGGCCATAGCCCCCTGCTGAATTCGTTAGAAACCAGGGCGGATGGCACCCCTTCATTATCCCAGATTGGGCTTACCATGCACTGCACTTGCACGCCTCCTAGTGTCGGTTAGCAGCCCTTCCCTGTCTGTTCCTCAGGGCTTAGGAGGGGCGTGTAGTCAGCAGGCAAGCGGGTGCGCGATATGCAGTGATCCATCACGTAAACAACCATGCACTGTAGTGACATTCATAATTGCATTGTGTGTTCATTCATTCATTCTCTGATGTACATATTACAACTGTGTCATTCTCAGTATGACCCAGTTTTATCTGATGTCTTGGGACGTACTTGGGTTCTACTAGACAACGATAAGTTCGCGATTCACCAAGTGTCGTGCATGCTTGCTGGGCTTGGGTGTATGTCAATTTTGGGGATCTCAAAACCACTTGGAGAGCGTAGGAGATCATGGCAAAGTTAAAAGATAGACCGCCGGAGATCCCAGGGCAAATCAAGTTACAAACTTGGGTCATACTATTTGCTTTATCCTGGTGCCGGCGCTGTTCACAAAATCAGTGAAGCCCATCCTCACGCCGACGCGCTGGTCACGAACTGGTTGAAGGTCATCTTCGCGCCGACGCGCTGGTCACCAACTTTGTGAAGGTCATCCTCGCGCCTACACGCTGGTCAACAACTCTATGAGGGTCATCCCCGCGCTGGGGCGCTATTCGCTGGCTCCGTGACGCTCATCGTCGCGCCAAAGCGCTGTTTGCCAGCTCTGTGACGCTCATCGTCGCGCCGAAGCGCTGTTTGCCAGCTCTGTGACGCTCATCGTAGCGCTGGAGAGCTGTTTGCCAGCTCTGTGACGCTCATCGCTCATCCTCGCGCCGAAGTACTGGTTGCAGGCGCTGTGAAGCCCATCCTCACGCCGAAGCGCTGTTTGCAGGCTCTGTGACGGTCATCTATGCGCTAGGACTTTGGACCAGTGCTTTGGCAGTTCCAACTGAGGAGGCGCTGGGTACAGTATGGCTGTATTTCAATTAGTGTGGCTATCCTTTGTGAACTACAGCAGCCTTCAATTTTGTTTTTGTCGGCCAACCCAAACTGGCGCTAGGCCTGTGGCCTCGCCCCACAATGAAGCTAGTTGTGCGGCACTGGTGGAGTCCATCATTTTCGCTGTGTCCAGCAGTCAGTCAGTCGGTCAGTCTGTCTGTCTGTCTGTTTGTTGGTGTTCTGGTAAGCTGTTGGTGGTTCGCCAGATCTGTCGCTCAGGTTGGGGCACTGCACAGTTGTGCACTGCATCTTTCTTGGGAGATGCCATCTATATGCCTGGCTGCCTTCCTTTTGGCTGCAGGGCAGCATAACTTTGTTGTTACCCTTGACTAACTAGGTGTTCACGCCTGAGGGCGCGTGGCACAGCGCAGTTGCATAGCGCTTTGCCGCTGTTCGTTTGGGGCTAAAATCAGTGTTAGCAACATCTCTCCTCTCCTCTGTTGTTTGACACGGCCAGTGTTGCTTGTTTTCTGGGGAGGGCTTGCACAACCCTATAACAGAAAAAAAACTTTCACAATCTGTTCCCCGCTGATCATTAAAATTTGTTTTGGTCATCTACCTCCTCTTTGCCAAGATCTGCTGTGGTTGCAGATCATCTGAGTTCCCTGAGGGGACGTTTGTAGAGCGCGCTGGGGTATAGCCTTGCGAGCGTGCCAGAGTGTGTCTGCGTAGGTGTGTGCACCATGCTTGGCCCCAGGCACTCAGCCTGGAGCATGGGTGACTAGGCAGTGGATTCCTTGGCCAGGGGGCTTGCTTGCTAGGTGTGGTGTTAGGTGCGCAGTCCCGGGTGAATCAGCAGGACTGAGAGGTACCCCGTGAGGAGCGTGTACTCTAGGGGACTGGAGTCTTCGTCAGTGAATGGGACCCCGTGGTAGGGCACGGCAGCACTAGCCAGCACTTTGTCGCAGCGCTACACACATGTGTGAGTGACACCTCTGTTTTTGGGCGTGTCTTTAGTTTGAGCACTAGTTGGAGAGTGAGGACGCACTTTTCATGGCATGTTCTCACTCCATGCGTGATTGGGCCACCAGGTGTGCAACTGCCCCTGTGTGTGCAGCGGCCCTGCCAGCTTGTTTGTCGGAATAAGGAAGAGAGGGTGTTGGTGGGTAGCTATATATGGATGTGGCAAGGGCGCTCCAGTGAGTACAGCACTGTGCTTTGTGGGGTCAGTAGGCACCAATGCAATTGTCTGCTTTTTCTTTCTGTGTAGTGAGGGTCTTTTTTCCTTTGCTCTCTGCCGGCTTACCATGCACTGCACTTGCACGCCTCCTAGTGTCGGTTAGCAGCCCTTCCGTGTGTGTACCTCAGGGCTTAGGAGGGGCGTGTAGTCAGCATGCAAGCGCGTGCGCGATATGCAGTGATCCATCACGTAAACAATCATGCACTGTAGCGACGTTCGTAATTGCATTGTGTGTTCATTCATTCATTCTGTGATGTACATATTACAACTGTGTCATTCTCAGTATGACCCAGTTTTATCTGATGTCTTGGGACGTACTTGGGTTCTACTAGACAACGATAAGTTCGCGATTCACCAAGTGTCATGCATGCTTGCTTGGCTTGGGTGTATGTCAATTTTGGGGATTTCAAAGCCACTTGGAGAGCGCAGGAGATCATGGCAAGGTTAAAAGATAGACCGCCCGAGATCCCAGGGCAAAACAAGTTGGGCGGGGGTCGATACCGTGTGGCGACCGCCCAGGGACCTCAAATTTTAGGGATAGGCCGTTTCAAGCTGGCCCTGCCGCTGTTGTCGGGGGTTAAGCTAAAATGCGACCACCACACGCTCCGTCCCTCCCCCGAACACGACGACACCTGGGTGGTCGAAGTGTTGGTGGATTTCAAAGAGGTGCCTTCCACTAGGGGTAACAGCAAAGTCCAGAAATGGCTTGTCAAGTGGAGAGGACACCAGGAGTGGACATGGGAGACCACCGACCAATTTCTGCACCACATGTGCGACCCCTGGCGGGCCTACAATGCCAAGCATGGCATTCGGGTCCCATTGTGACCTCCCGTCCCTTCCCGCCACCATTAGGTCCCCTACATTCACTACGTGTCAACTACGTTGACTACATGTCACTTACATTAACTACATGTCACCCACAATATCTCAATACAGTGCCCATTACACCTGGGCCTACCGCCATACGATAGCAGGCCCTAGTGCACAGGTACGTCGGGTTCGGCCCCCAGAGAGGCCCTACCCTGGATTCTTACCATTGGGTTCGGCCCCGAGAGAGGTTCTACCCTGAATTTCTGTCACACTCTGGGTTTGGCCCCGGAAGGGACTTATCCTGATTGTTTGCAAGTGGTTCGACCCTGGATGGGTCCTGCCACAGTTTCCATGCAGGGGAGATGGCTCGGCCCTCCTTGGCAGGGCCCTGCCAGTACACCCATGCCTGACTTATGGTTCGACCCTGAAGAGGTCCAGCCTAACATTGCATATCAAAAACTGGTGAGACACGTGTAGAGGCCTCGACCCCTGTGTGCGCGGTCCTGGCGAGCTACATGGGGAGACAACCTCGGCCCGCCCACTGTGGCAGTGGCCCTGCGAGTGAGCCCACGTCCAACCCATGCATCTGGCGATTTGCCTTTTTCCCTCCTGTGCTCTCCCTCCCGTCCTACCATGCTCCTTTGTTTGTTTTTTGGCTGCCGCCTGGAGTCAGAGCGCGAGCGCAGATCAGCCAACACCAATATCGAGCTGAGTGACTAGCAATCAGTTCTGCGCTAACCCTACGCCTCTTGCCCAGCACCCTGTGTCTGAGTGTGTTTGATGGTTTAATGCTTTATCAATTATTGGTTTTGGCCGCTGACAGCGGCATGCAGATGCACTGGTTGGGATCACTTCGAGCCGTGGTAGACTCTGTGGTCCTGTCGACATGCTCATCAATGACCTGTTGCATTCCAAACAGCGTCTCTGGCGACTCTCTGGCCTTGGTGGCTGTCGAGGGTTGCCGAGCAGAATTTCTATTGCGAAAGGGAAAGGGAAGCCTGTTTGCCAGTGATTCATTTCTGCGCTGACCCTCCGACTCTGTCCCTCCAATCTGATGATTTTAATTCCTTCTTGAATAGCTATTAATTAGTATAGCCAGTGAGTATGGTGTTTACCCCGGTAGCAGCCTCGAAAACCTGCCACCTCTAGAAGCATGCATGAGCGATTCAAAACTCCAAAATTCAAACGCGTTGTGTTCTCGGAATTATCCACTGTCCACAACAATGCAATGCAGACAATAAATTGTCTCGCGGATGTTAAAGAAGACCCTGAGTATATATTGAGGGCTACTCAGGAACATCAATATCGTAAACATGTTCACCCATTCAACTCCTACACAAGTAAAGGTCACACGTGAAGCATTCCGATGTGTTACTTTTGCCACAAACTTGGCAAAAAAAGTATCCTTGTCTTCCTCATCAACTCAGGGGCCGCTTCCTTTGTCCAAAATGGAAAAAAGATTGTGCTCCCATGGACCATAAGGCCGATACCTTTTCTGTCTTCGCAACATGAATTACGCAAAGTGAAGGCAGGCAACAGCGAAGGGCTGTGTGCGCAGGGGGGCGCCGAGTTCGCACTCCAGATGGCAAAAGATATGGACGCGACTTTGCACTGCCAATTCACCACCTTTTTTTTTTACGTAGACCAGTTCGAACAAAGTTCTGGGCCGGGGCACCACCCCATGCAAAGTACATTGGTTAAGGGTATAACATACAAGAGGGGAGGTAAGGTCGGGGGTCAAGGGTCATGAATGGCTTTTGTGTGTAAGGTTAGCCCTGTCCCTTCTTAATTCGCTTTTTGGGTGGTGCTGAGGAAGGTTTGGGTAGAGGCCTTGACCTGCATTGCGGCGAAGGTGGTGTGGAGGGTCGTGCTGGTGGTGGAGGTGCTGTGCGCTGCGGGAATGATTGAGGTCTAGTTGACTGTGACCTGAAGCTGGCCTGTGACCTCTTTCTCACCTTCACCAGGTCTCAGAAATACTCCAAGTGCACCAATCCGTCGGGCACAAACCCCACCACTGTGGCACGAGCTCCCAGCCTGTTGGAGCGAGTGTAGAACACCCTATTTCCAACATTAAAATCCATGAAGAATTCAATAGGGTGTAAGAAATGGGAGCAAAACATGATGCCCGCGGCAGACACCCTGAGACTGTATCACCATATTGAAGCGGTACCCAGAACCTATGGCCCATGGCCCGGAGGCCTGTGAGCCGTCACACCCGTTATGGCCCATGGCCCAGAGGCCTGCGAGCTGTCACACCCGTGCGGAAGCCGTTGACACCGGCTATCCCTGTTCTCTAACCCGTGAAATCTGAAATCCGATTTCTAACCAATAAATCGATGTAGAATTACCGTGATTTTATTGTCTTGATCGATTTCGGGCAGAAATCGGTGAAATACCCGATTTCTACGGCGATTTCTAATTGTCGTGAAATCGCCGCCTGATGTCGCCTGTTCTCGCGCCTTTGTCGCTTCTCCGTGGCGAGTTTTGTGATTGACTTTTGTCGAGTACCTGTGAGGTTCTAAGAGAACTTAAGGGCTGAATCTAGAGGGTATTTGATGTACTTTCATCTGGTGTGTTCACCAGAATTTTTCGCCGTTACGTTTTCGAGAAAATCAGCGTGCAAGGCTTTCCGTCGATCGTGCGAACTCATGCTTCTCAAGGACCAAGAATTCGCACGGAACCCTACGTCTCCCCCCTATGTCTTTCATCCATGCCCCTTTCACGCGGGCATGTCATCTTGCTTAGGGAAGCGGGCAATGGCGGTGTTTTAGGCAGCCTATGGGTCTCGCAAACCCAAGTCGTTTGCGTGCGCAAACGCTAACTTTGTGGCCTTGCGAGCATGAACGTTAATGACCGAACACAATGCTCACAAGACCAAAAGCCTGAGGCTATTTTCGTTTTTCGAGCCAACTCAACGATGGCTCCACGCAATTCAATGCGTACCAAAACTCTATTTTCAAAAGAGGGCAAGTTTTGGTCGAAAATTAGGCCAAAATGGCCAAACCCCCGAGGCTTGTATTCGAAGCCTATGGGGAGTGGAGCCTCGAACCAAGGCAATATGTGAAGTAGAGACCACGAAGGACATCGTGGATGGCTTGGTTGATTTTTACAACCTTGTCTTCTATTTTATATTCTTTCGCCTTTTGAGCACGCGTGCCACATTGCCTCTTTGCACACGTGCTCATATACAAGCACTAATGACACGAGTGGGCGGAGACAATCTAACCATAGTGTGCATGTTTGAACGCACCTACTATGGGCCTACTCCAAAAGTGTTTACTCATATTTTTGCTCCTCAAGGTCCCAAGGATATGTTCATGCCAATATCGCCGATATATGCACTTTTTCCCATAAATAGTGTGCTTCAAGGATTGAGGTGTTAAAAATGCTTTCATTGTGCTTTGAACCTCAACCCTTGTTGCAAAAGGGAAGCAAAGCTTCGGTTTACATCCATGCAAAAGCCCGAGGCTCCTTTCTCTTGCGATACGGAGATACGATATTTGGAGGGACCGCTCTTGGGTGAATTTTGGCCGTTTTGCCCAAAATGGCCACAAACTCCTTCTCCCCCTGAATTCACCCCCGAGGTTGCGTGCGCCACTTGACCAAGGGTAAGGGCAATTCGGAGAGGGCACATAAGCCCACATCGAATGGGGTGTTTCCCCATGTGGCCTCTCCTCTTGATGGGAGAGTTGTGAGTCACCCAATTTGGGGTATGTTGCCATTCTGCCCCATACGTGTGTCACTTTCCCTCCAATGGGAAAAATAGCTAGAGGCGACCATGAGAGATGGCAAGTGGCACATATTGGGACCTAAGTCCCATGTGTCTATCGCATCTTTGGTTGAAAGAATCCTCGCCGTGGCCATGGAGATATGGGATCATGAGTGCGGGCCGTTTTGGCCAAATTTCACTGTTTTCGCCATTGTATGCCATATTGGAATTACCATATCTCCATGGGGCACGGGATCTAGCCAGGGAGGAAAGTGCGCATATTGTAGCATATGACCAAGGGTTGAACGCCCTTGAGTTTCCTATCTGCTCCTCCGGCTCATCCGGAGTTATTCAACTTTTGGTGCGATCCACGATCCCCACCTTTGCACCGCATGTTGCTTTCTGCCCCGTCCGTGTGGTCATCCCCTCGGTGAACAGTAAGCAGCCGGCGTGACAGCAAGCGATAACCCAGGGCATGGGACCAAAGGGGATATCAAGGGTTGTGAATCAAGGCTTGGCGCGTCAATATCGCCAAGATTTCCTACCCTGGACGGTCGCCCGAGACGGCCGATTTTGCCATTTTGGCAATCATGACCCCACGTGACGAGCCCGTGGTGCCCTGATGCCGGGACCTCAGAGGGAACCAGGTTGGCTGAGGGTTCCAGGGAGTTCGTATGCGAAGCGCATAGGGTCAGTTGCCTCGTCTCTACCTCTGGCAGGTCCAGACGAGGGGTCAATTTTGGAGATTTTTGAGCCAATATCAGTTTGGGCTGAAGCAGCCCATTTTCAGCTACCAACTCCTAGGGGATAATGGCGGGGCCATATCTCTGGCTCAGAGAGGAGTTGGGACCTGCCGTTAAGGGAGCATAGGGAGCCACTGTCGGTGGGCCTTGGAGCTCCTTGGTTCTCAGGAACTCGCCTGTGGCTGGGCGAAACACCCCCCCTATTGGCAGGGTTTCAGGGTCCGGACTCAGCAGGGCATGGGTTGCGTTTGAGCCCCCGCCCCTGCCAGCCACTGAGAGGGTTGGACCTGGGATTGGGATACGAGTTAGGATAGAGTGTCTATTGTCCTGTGATGCCCTTACCCCAGTCCAGTCTTAACCCCATGTGTACATATCCTGATGTGTTGCTGTACATACTTTCGTTCCCTTGTTGCAGAGTGGCAAGGATCCTGAAACGCTTTGTCACATGACATGAGCGCATTGATGCCCCTGTGAGCGTAGTGCTTTGCCTGCCTGCTCACTTGCGCGTGTCCACCGCAGCGTCCCGTGGCCGGCCGCCCACGGGAACGCGTCAAAAGCGTTTCACCGCCGCGGGGTTACCCATCCCTCGCGTGCCACTCGGGGCCACCAACCCCGAGCAGCGCGGCGCAGCTCCTAGCTCGCAGCGCAGCGCAGCGGCTCGCAGCGCAGCGCAGCGGCTCGCAGCGCCACCCAGCGACAGCGCCGAGTTCGTCACGGAGCCAGCAGCGCCGTCCAGAGCATCGCCCTGACCGCGCCGCGACCGTGAAGGAAGTGGACAGACCAGACCCATCGGCCGACCAGCAAGGCCGCGTCAACCACTTCCACAACCACCGGCTGACCAGCACCAGCCGCACGCCCAGTCCAGTGCTGCAGCACCCGCCTCAACAACCACCACCAGTTCGTTGAGTTGAACGAGTGCATACCAAGGACCTCAAGACCAACTACGCCCCCGCTGCCATGGTAAACTGGCAGGAAGCGGGTAGGTTGTGGCCGCGGCCCCACCCCCATGCGGCACGCCTGCTGCGTGGGTTGGTTTGGGACCAGCAGTACCGCCACAGCCCCCCCCAGTGCGAAGGCGGCATGCCCGGGAGCTTCGAGCTCCGCGAGGACATGGGGGAGGACCGCCTGCGGGCAGTGGAGGAGTGGCTGCGGGCGGAAGGGTACGAGTACCGCTTCCGCCGCAAGCGCTGGAGGACGTGGACCCAGCCGGACAGGCCCGGAGAAGGGCTGCGCCCCGACGGGATCGAGGAGGACGAGACCCCCAACGAGTACCCGTCGGGGGCCTCGATCAATGTCTCCCTGTGGGACATGATCGAGAAGAACTTCCCGGAAACGGGGAGCGAGCGCAGGCTGCAGGGCAGCAGCAGCGCGTCTCCGGGGAAGGAGAAGCGGTCCGCCGGGGACAGGAAGCGGGACCGGAGGTGGCGGGAGTACCAGGAGTCCCTGGCCGCCGAAGCCGCCCAAGGCGCCAAGGGCGGAACCCCAGCCCCCAGTCCCCAACGGGCCAATGGTGGTCATCACCCCGGCCACGCCACCCTTGGTGACTTCATGGAAGTCGCCAAGCAGACCCAGGCCAAGCCCCGTCGGCTGCTCCTGAGGCCCCAGCAGGCCCCAGCAGGCCCCAGCAGCGACGTTGAGTCGGCCCACCGCGGGAGGATGCCGGCCGACCAGGCCAGCTCCAGTAGCAGTGCCGCTCCCGCCCAAAGGGACGTGGCGCGCGCCTGTGAGCGCGTCTGTGGGGTGCCCTGCAACCTTGCCCGGCAACGGGCCACGCAGCGGAACGCTGCCGTGGAGGGCGCCGTCGGCATCGCCCATGAGGAGGCCACCGAGTGGGGCAGAGGCATGGACTACCACGCCTCGAAGGTGGCAGCCATCGCAGCCGGTCTCACGGCTGCGGCCGCCCATGAGGCAGTGGCTGCCCGGATCAGGGCAACCGACGAGGAAGCCCGCCGGACGCAGGAGGCCATTGCCTGCAAGGAGACCGAGGTGAAGGCGCTGGAAGAGGCGCTTGCCCAAGGGAGGGCAAAGAAGGAGGCGGAGGAAAGGGCCCACGCCGACGCGACGGCTAAGGCCCAGGAGGACGCCGCCAAGAAGGACGCCATCGAGGCCGCGCGACGGAAGGTCGCTGAGGAGAGGGCCAAGACGGAGGCGGAGCTGGCGGCGTTGGAAGCGCAGAAGGCGCGGCTGCAGCAGGCCCGGGAAGCCGAGGCGGCTCGTGCTCGGGAGGAAGCCGAAGTGCGGGCTGCCGCAGCCACCGCCGCCAGAATGGAGGAGGCAGAGGCCAAACTCCGCCGCGAGACTCCCCCCGGAGGATCACGAGTGGAGACCCTTCGAAAGCTTTTCGAGGGGACGCCTCCTCCAGGATGACGCTGGGTGAGGCAGACACGGGCAGCAGTGGGAGCAGTGGCCCCACCGCCCATCGACGGAGGAAGGGTAAGGGGAAGACCCCCGAGAGGCCAAGAAGGCCAGCGGCCGGACACCCCCACGACCGTGACCCCTTCTTCACCGCCAGTGACGGGGATGAACGAGACCGCCGACATCGCCAAGTGGTGGCTTGGACGGGCGGAGGCAGCGGAGACGTCCCCATGGAACCGGAAGGTGAGGATGAGGATCTCCCTCCTCCCTACCGGAGCTCGGAGTCTTCCGTGACCGAGACGCCCAGGTGGGGCGACATGGACGAGGATGACGACATGGACTTCGGCATCACGAAGAAGCGCCCATCCTCGGACCCACCGAGGCGACCCGGCGGAGACCCACCGGGACCCCCTGGCGGAGGACCATCAGGACCCCCTGGAGGACGCCCACCAAGTGGACCCCCTGGAGGCGGACCACCGGGCGGGGGAGGACCCCCTGGACCGGGCGGACCCGGCGGAGGCCCTCCTGGAGGACCCCCTGGGGACCCCGACGACCCACCAGGGGACGGCGACCCGGATACCACCTGGCGGTGGATTGTCTACCTCCGGAAGAGAGTCCAGTTGCTCGAGCTGGAGGTAGACACGGGCAAGGGCGAGATGGCTCGCATCTCCAGGGTTGCCGCGCGCGCGCAGAAGGAGCTGGACATCGCCAGGGCCGAGACCAAGTCGCTGACCAACGTCGTCAGCGGCCTGCAGCAGAGGCTGGACGCGCTGGAAGCCCGTGGGAGCGTCGGCAGCGACCACCCACCCCTGGAGTCTGGCTCGTCGGACGACGGCTGGGGACCCGGACCAGGTCCAGGCAGACCCCACGCCCCCGGCGGAGCCCCCAGGAGTCGCCCCAGCGCCAGTGCCCCCTCTCTCACCGCCCCCTCTCACCGCAGCGCGGGCCGCCGCAACGAGCGCGTGCCGCCCGGCAGTGGCAGTAAGTTTAGCGTGATGAGTGGCTCAGCGCGGAGTACCGCAACCGCCGTGCTCCACCGCGGACACCGGTACGCCCCCGGCGCCCCGCACCAGCCCTGGAGCCAATCCCAATTGCTGGTGGACGTTATGGTGGACTCAGGGATGAGGTCCCCAGAGGAGACGTGGAGTGGGATGTCGGCGAAGGCGAGGATCTGGACCTGGACCTGGAGGAGTTCGACATCAGCCCGCCGCGTGGTGTACGACGGGAGCCCGCTGAACGCAGCCGCTGGCGCCGTGATGAGGATGCGTACATGGAAGGAGTACGGCGTGAACTAGGTCTAGGTTCAGCGTACATGGAGGAACCGCGGCGTAGCCACAGGGATTCCATGGAGGAGATGGACGTGGCGGCCGTGGGAGTCCGTGGGCGAGGCCGATGGGAACCTCGGTCGACCTCGCGGCCGGCGTTCATGGTCTCTAAGGCCGCGGATGCCGCCGTGTGGGAAGACTTGAAGGACATCAAGCCCCCCATGTACGACAGCAACCCCCTCAACCTCGACCGCTTCTTGGAGAAGCTGGACGATTCGGGGCTGACCGTCACTGAAGACCTACCTCCCGCGGATGCGGAGAGATACGTCTTCAGACGGTTCAGGTACCGCCTGCCCGAAGTGCTCGGCGAGCTATACTTCATGGCGACCAAGGAGGTGAAAATCAAGACCCTCAAGGAAGCCAAGAAGTGGCTCAACGAGCAGGAGCGGGTGGACGCTCCGCAGGTGGCTGCCAAGCGGTGGAAGTCCATCAAGCTTGAGCATGATGGACGGGAGATCCGCCTGCGGGATTGGCGGTACTTCCGAGGGAAATACACCCTCCACCGCCGCAACGTGGAGGATTGGAACGAGGGTGACGAGCAGGCTCGCCTGGTCTCCATGCTGCCGGAAGCATGGATCAAGAGGGTCACCAAGGAGGAATCCAAGCGGGCCAAGTCCAACCACACGGTCAAGATGATGCTCCCCAAAGAGTATCATACGAACGTGGTGGCTTGGGCGAAGAAGAACGTGGCCCGGGATGTCAAACGGCACTCCCTGCGGAACGCTCTTCTCATCACCGTCTCGGGCGATCGCGAGAAGACCGCGATGTGGCGCCTTGACGAGTGTGAGTTGAGCGGCCAGACCATCCGTCTGCAGGCCATCCCGGCGCGGACGAGCTGCGACGAGATCCTGGAGTGGGTTGGCGAGGAAGTACTCAAGGAGTACCGAAACCTCCAGCCCACCCGCGGGTTGAGGCCCGGCGACCGCGACGTCAACTACGTTGGCGAGGGACCTGGCGGCGAAGCTGCCATGGACCCAGCGGGAGCCGGCGGTGATGAGACTCTCGTCGACGATGACGACGACGATGAGCCCGCCGAGGTGGCCATTTGTGCCTTCGTGGCCAAAAACCTGAGCGCGGGGAGCAAACCGGGAAACTGGAAGCCCCTGCAGCAGGGTTGGAGGAAGCAGGAGAAGAGGGACCCTCGCCGCATTGGCGACCCTCCGCTGTCCTTTGGGGAGTTCATACAAGCTCACCCTCAGGGCTGTTTCGTGTGTTATGGGAGGAAGCGAGGCTTCAACCATGACCACCGAACATGCCCCGTCCACAAGGCCGACACGGAGACTTACAAGAAGGCACACGGGTCGAAGAAGCGTGCGCCCGCGGGTATCCGGGAAGCCAAGGTGGAGGTGGACAGGGACGAGCTCTCCAAGCTCGTGTCGCAGGGGACCGAGTTGGCCAAGGAGATCGAGGAGATCAAGCGGAACTGGGTCCCCAGGTCGGACAACAAGAACAAGGAGAACAACCAGAACAGCCAGAACAAGGACAAGGACAAGAAGCCTACTCGCAGCGAGAGAAGGAGAAAGGGCGTCAACGAGGTTGATGCGGAGGAGAACACCCCTTCCTCCACAACCGACGCCCCCTAGCGGAGCCCCTGCAGCCAAGGGCCCCAGCTAGGGCGGTCGCACGATGGTGACGTGGGAAGCGCCGAACCATCCCAGTCGGGAGTCGGTAAGCACAAGGGGACTGCCGCGGGCGGAAGGCCCGGTCCGGCGCCCAGTCGCGGAGGCGGGGTGAGGGCAAGTGAAGGCACGAACCCTTGCACCCGTCCGTCCTTCGCGACCAAGAATGTGTTTGATGTACTACAAGATCTTTCCGAGACTATCGGAGGATCACCCGGACCGCAGCTGGATGCTGCAGATGGGCAGCCTGAGCCCATTGTCCACGACCTGCACCAGTCGCTTGTTGAGCTTCTGGAACGGCCGGAGATCCTGAGCTTGCACGCCGTGCGCCGTGTCGGTCGCGAGCGGCAGTTGCATCTTAAGGTCCGTGCCTTATGCGGGGAAGTGGAAAAGGTTTTCGACGTGTTGGTCGACACGGGAGCTCAAGTCAGCTTGGTCAAGGCTGGCCTACTTCCACCAGAGTGTCTGACTGACAGTCGGAAACCTGTCAGGCTGAAGGTGGCGAACGGCCAGTACATGGTGGGAGGCACGAAGGAAGCGGCCATTGGGCTGCAGTTCGTGAACCATCGTGAGCTGAGCCGCCCAGACCTCGGCAAGGAAATCCTCCTGCACGGTCGCTTCTACGAGGCCGAGATGGACTGGGACATGATCGTCGGGTACGACTTCATGATGGAGACGGACTCCGGCGTCCTCCCGGCCCAGGCCTCCATGACCCTGTACCAGGACGACCAACTCTCGTGGCTTTCGTCACCTGAGCACCATGTGGAATGCCAATGGATCCACCCCGAACGCAATCAGCTCGAAGTGGCCGCGCTGGACACTGAACCAACTGGTCCTGCAAACCAGGAGTACGGCGTAAGGCCAGAAGTGGCGAGCCGAGTTGTCGCGGACTTGGGAGCTTCGGATCTGGCCCTGGATGCGTTCTCTTCAGGAACCTCCGCCCATCTTCGGGTATGTGAGAAGTACTGGAGCGCACAGGACTCCGCGTGGAAGAAGCACTGGGGTCCGCATCAGGGCTTGATGTGGATCCATTGCCCTCGATGGGACATTCCAAGAGCGATAGCGAAGATTCGCAAGGACCGCTCCAAGGCAGTGCTGGTTGTTCCTATGGGATGCACCGAGGAGGAAAGTACCCGACATTGGGTAGCCTCATTGACCAACATGACCTTAAACAAGGTCGTCCTACCGGCTGGAGAGAGTGTCTATCAGGACGCTAAGGGACAGCCCATGCCACCCCAGAGATGGCCAACGGAATTCCACTATGTGGATGGGGGCCTTGATCAGGCCGACGCCACGGATTTCGTGTGTGTCAACCGCATCATAGCAGAGCCCTGGCGGCAATGCTTTGCGGTTCCCCCTGTTGACATCGAAGAATCGGATTCGGAAGACCCCCTCACTGAAGAGGAGTGGGATCTGGTTCAGGGGTATATGGATCAGCCCTTTCACGACTGGGGAAACCAGCGTGAGGGCAAAGGCCAGGACAAAGCCTGGTGGGAAGTGGACTCGATCGTCTCTGGTTCCTACGATGGAGATACCTTCGTAAGGAGGGTACTGGACCACCTGTCCAGCCAGGACGAGCCAATCGGGGGTAACCCACCCACCTACGGCGATTTATTCCGAGGCAAGACCAGAGATGGCCCTTTGGGCCACCTGGGAAGACCGCCTGAGCTGAAGACGAGCGGAGTAGCTACCCCTCAAGTAAGCTCCGTGGTTCAAGTGCCCGGAAAAGCCAAGGCACAGTCCGACGATTGCCCCAAGATTCAGGCATTGAGGGCCAGGCTGAAGCAGAAGTATGGGGATACCTTCTTCAGCGGAAAGCCTGTGTTTCCTCCACCGGTGCGTGGACCGTATGGCGAGGCCAAGATACGACTGAAGCAGGACCCCTGTGTGTATCGGCACCGGGAGTTTGCCCTGAGGGGCGAGAAGAAGGAAGCCATGGAGAAGATCCTCCGTGACTTCATCCAGAGAGGCTGGCTCGAGCCGTGCCACTCCGAATGGGCCTCTCCGTGCTTCGTCGTCCCCAAGAAGGTTGCCGGTGAGTGGCGGCTCGTGGTCGACTACCGCGGCCTGAACGCCCAAACGCAGCACGACAGCTATACGCTGCCCCTCATTGAGGACATGCTGCAAAAGCAACACCGGCGGAGGATCTTCACGGTGATTGACCTGAAACATGGTTATCATCAGATGCCTCTCGCCGAGGAGTCCCGTGCCTGCACAGCCATGAGCACCCCACTTGGACCTCTCCAGTGGAAGGTGATGCCCATGGGCGTTACCAACGGCAATGCGGCTTTTCAGCGGATGCTGGAGAACCTGCTTGAGCCGGTGCGTGACTGTGCGGACCCCTTCGCGGACGACGTGATCATCGCGTCCGGGGACCCCAGTATGAGCTATGAGGAGCTCCTGGAGGCACACGAGAGGGACGGCACTCGAGTGCTGGACCTTGTGGTTCGGCACAAACTCACGGGCAGCAGTGACAAGGCCACCATTGCGGTAAGCGAGATGGTCTTCGCTGGCCACGTGGTCGGGACCGGGCAGCGAAAGCCCATACCTGGCAAGGTGGCGGCGATCGAGCACTGGGAAAAGCCCAAGACGGTCTCTGAGCTACGGGCGTATCTGGGGTTCTGCAACTACTACTCGGGGTATATCAAAATGTATGCCGAGTATGCAGCCCCCATGACGACCATGCTCAAGGGCAACCGAGAGGAGACCAAGAAGGGGTCCAAGAAGGCTCTGGTCTGGACAGCTGAGTCCGACCGTGCCTTTGAGGGGATGAAGCAGGCGCTGCTATCCGCAGTGGGTCTGCACCTCGTGGATCCCGACCGAGGGTTTGTCCTGCGCACTGACGCTTCCGACTACGCCATTGGCGCTGTGTTGGAGCAAGTGCTTGACGACGGGAGGCACGTGCCCGTGGCCTTCTGGAGCCGAGTCCTGGCGGAAGGCCAGAGACGGACGTGGACGCCCCGTGAAAAGGAGGCGTATGCCATCGTCATGGCTCTCAGGAAATGGGCTGGGTACATAGCCCTCCATCCCGTCACCGTCTGCACCGACCATCAGAGTCTGCAGTCGTGGCACAAGGAGCACGTGGACACCCCCTCAGGTCCCGCCTCCCGACGGGCAAGATGGCACGAGACCTTGGCCAAGTTCGACCTTACGGTTGTTTATATTCCTGGAAAGGATAACACCGTGGCGGACTGTCTCAGCAGGTGGGCCTATCCCGCCAGCAAGGGCATGCAGGATATCTCTGCCCATGGCGATGAGGCTGAGACCGCTGAAGCCAAGAGGATCATCGAAATGGAGCGCCTGACGGAGGAGGAGGGTGCTAAATGCTTCGTCGTCATGGCTGCAGATGCCCCCCTCGCGTCGAGGGTGAGCAGAGCGGTCAGAGTACTCGCCCCTGATGGAGCTGAGTCCGACAAGCACCTCTTCCCGGAGTCTTGCCTCCAGGACGACTGGACCGACGACTACGCCAAGTCTGAGGCCTTTGCGGCCGAGTATAGGGCTGTGACCGACCCTGATGACGGGCAGAAGTGGCCAAAGGGGCTGACTGAGGAAGATGGCAAGCTATACCGGAATGGTAAGCTGCTAGTACCAGAGTCCCGGGTGCTCGAGCTGTGTGAAGCTTGGCACCACCACATGCTGCACCCAGGGGTCAAGAAGCAAGCTCTTGACATGCAGCGTCGGTTCGAGATCGACCATATCGTTCTCTACACCGCCATCAAGAAGGTCAGGAAGGGTTGTTCGGTCTGCCAGGCCTGCAATCCCGACAACCGGAACGTCAAGGGGGAACCCCAATGGACCCCGGTTCCTGACCAGCCCATGGAGAGCGTGGCCATGGACGTCTTCTCCATGCCCGAAGTGCACATTGGCAAGGAGACCTTTGACTGTGTGGTTCTCTGTGTGGACCGCCACAGCGGCTACGTTGTAGCCGTTCCGGCACGCAAAAAGGGGTTGCTTGCCAAGGAAGTGGCAGTCATGATGATTCGTCATTGGCTGACCGTCTTTGACATCTGCCGCACCATTTGCAGTGACCGAGGGCCCCAGTTTACTGGTGGCTGGTTCAGGGCTATGTGTTCCCTCATGGGAATACGACATGCCAAGAGCGTCGCCTATCTCAGCCGGTCTAACGGCCGTGCTGAAGTGGCTGGACGGCAGCTGTTCGAGAAGCTGCGCAAGATCCACATCACCAATCCACGTCGGAACTGGTTCGAGGAGATGTGGCCTGCTCTGAAGGCCCATCATGACACCCCCACTCCGGGCGGTTTGTCCCCTCACCAGATTCTGTTCGGCAGGGACCCCCTGGGTAGGGGACTTCCCTTGTCTGGTGATGGCATGGCTATGGATGCCAAGGAATTCTTCGCGCGGCAAGAGCAAACGGCGCGGGACATCCGCCAGCAGCTTGAGAAGGAGCATGCTGAGCGTCAGAAGTCCGCCCCGAGCTCGACAGCGCAGAAGTTCAGGGTGGGAGACCCGGTGTGGGTGATCAGACCCCGCCCTATGGGCACCCACCGCACCAAGACCTGGTTCACACCCGGCGAGGTGGTCCGCAGGATTGGTGAGGACACCTACCGCATCAAGGTGGGTCACGGACAGTTCCGGGAACGCCACGAGAGTCAACTCCGTGTGCGGGAACCCGACCTCCGTGGCCAACATGTGTCCCTGAGCTATGCCGCACATGAGGCTGATTCGGATGATGACTATGCTGAGCAGGACGACTATACTGTCGAGAAGATCCTGGCTCAGCGTCCGAAAGCCTCGGCACCCGGAGGTCTGGAGTTCAAGGTTCGTTGGCGAGGCTATGGGCCGTCCCACGATACCTGGGAACCCGTCTCCTCATTCGTGCCGCGGGTCAATACTCCCTTCATGGAGTACATCCGCAAGCACAAGACCAAGATCCATGTCTCGGACTTGGCAGCACCCACCCGGGCGATTGCAGCCAGGGGTGCCTGATCAGCGCCCTGAGCTCTCCCCTGATGCGTCTTGAGGCGCTTGTGAGGTTGACGGATCGTCCCTTACTTGCTTACTCTCTTCCATCTTTCGGTGACCTGCCATCAGAGTGGCCATATACCCCCCCCTGCTGTATCCAGAGGAGGATGGCCCCTCCCTTTCATTTCCATTCGTCACTCCCCCACCCTGCTGAATCCTTGGGAAACCAGGTGGGGCGACTGACCTTCATATTTCTGAGCTCTTGGGGCCTTGAAGCCCATACGACGTTGCGCAACGGATGCCGCTGTCATCGGCATTGCGAATTTTGAGTGTGTGGTCTGGTTCCATGGCACTTGCGGAATCCAGACCAGTCGACGTGTGTCTCGAGACTATAAATGGCCTGAACTCAGGCGTTTTCCTGTCCACCCTCCTGCATTTGCCTTATCCTGACCGTGGCGTGGTTTGGCACTCTGTCCAGAGTGTGTTTACACGCCTATTTACCTCGCTTGTTTTGCCTTTCTGTTCCCCAGGATGTGTGCATTTGTATGTTACGATTGTCAGCCCATCACCGACAGATGGACTGTTTTCTCCCCCCCGAGGGGATGCGAATCGCTATACAGAGGCGCCCTGAGTCGCCGCTTACATGTTCATACACAGGGTCCAACCTGGACCAGTACCGCATTACATATTCTTCTGTCTGAGTGCCTGTGATACCGTGTTGCCCTATTCGCTGTGATGTGGAGATCCTGATGGCGCCAGGCGAGAGCCCAGTTGCCTGACTACACTCCCAGCAGTCCGCCACTGTCAGTCCCAGTGTGAGCCTACCGATTCGCAGACGCACTTGCATTCGGATGGCGGCCTCCGGTGCTCCTGACCTCGGTCAGTCTGCCTGGGAAACTGGTGGTTTGAGGAGTCGACGCCTCCGCCCACACTGCATGAGGACTCCCTCATGTATGGCCTTCGTGGTAATAGGGCGAGGGAAAAGACGGCCTTGATGCCCGATCCCTTAAGGAGGAGTTCCCTTAAGATCTCTTAAGGAGTTCGGCTGTGGCACTCTGGAATCGCGTCGTATGGATATGGACATGGTGCGCCCGAGGAAGGACCCCTGGGGACTCTCCCCAGTCGGCGGGCCTTGGGAAGCTTGGGGTAGCCTGATGGATCTTTGTGGTCGCTCTCGACCTGTGGGACCACCTCGGTCGTCGTGTGTCGCCTATGTTGGCCGTGTATGCCACTGCCACTGTGGTGGTGACCGTAGCAGCCGGCACCCGGTGCGCCTGGTATGGGTTAAAGGGTCCTTTGCATGCCGAACAATCGCCGCCAGGACCCGGGACTTGATACTTGATACTATACATGTGCTACGAGCTTTTACAGCATCATACCTATCTGACTGTGGGATTTGGGCAGCCTACCCTGAATCAGCCTGATTTGAGGATGTGCCACCCCCCCCCCCCCCCTTCAGGAACTGGTCCTGGGTACCCGCTGCCATGCGTCGGTGTTATCGAGCCCTCCCCCAGGGTTTGCTCTAAGGAGGGGGGTGAAGCGGTACTCAGAACCTATGGCCCATGGCCCGGAGGCCTGTGAGCCGTCACACCCGTTATGGCCCATGGCCCAGAGGCCTGCGAGCCGTCACACCCGTGCGGAAGCCGTTGACACCGGCCATCCCTGTTCTCTAACCCGTGAAATCTGGAATCCGATTTCTAACCAATAAATCGATGTAGAATTACCGTGATTTTATTGTCTTGATCGATTTTCGGGCAGAAATCGGTGAAATACCCGATTTCTACCGCGATTTCTAATTGTCGTGAAATCGCCGCCTGATGTCGCCTGTTCTCGCGCCTTTGTCGCTTCTCCGTGGCGAGTTTTGTGATTGACTTTTCTCGAGTACCTGTGAGGTTCTAAGAGAACTTAAGGGCTGAATCTAGAGGGTATTTAATGTACTTTCATCTGGTGTGTTCACCAGAATTTTTCGCCGTTACGTTTTCGAGAAAATCAGCGCGCAAGGCTTTCCGTCGATCGTGCGAACTCATGCTTCTCAAGGACCAAGAATTCGCACGGAACCCTACGTCTCCCCCCTATGTCTTTCATCCATGCCCCTTTCACGCGGGCATGTCATCTTGCTTAGGGAAGCGGGCAATGGCGGTGTTTTAGGCAGCCTATGGGTCTCGCAAACCCAAGTCGTTTGCGTGCGCAAACGCTAACTTTGTGGCCTTGCGAGCATGAACGTTAATGACCAAACACAATGCTCACAAGACCAAAAGCCGCAGGCCATTTTCGTTTTTCGAGCCAACTCAACGATGGCTCCACGCAATTCAATGCGTACCAAAACTCTATTTTCAAAAGAGGGCAAGTTTTGGTCGAAAATTAGGCCAAAATGGCCAAACCCCCGAGGCTTGTATTCGAAGCCTATGGGGAGTTGAGCCTCGAACCAAGGCAATATGTAAAGTAGAGACCACGAAGGACATCGTGGATGGCTTGGTTGATTTTTACAACCTTGTCTTCTATTTTATATTATTTAGCCTTGTGAGCACGCGTGCCACATTGCCTCTTTGCACACGTGCTCATATACAAGCACTAATGACACGAGTGGGCGGAGACAATCTAACCATAGTGTGCATGTTTGAACGCACCTACTATGGGCCTACTCCAAAAGTGTTTACTCATATTTTTGCTCCTCAAGGTCCCAAGGATATGTTCATGCCAATATCGCCGATATATGCACTTTTTCCCATAAATAGTGTGCTTCAAGGATTGAGGTGTTAAAAATGCTTTCATTGTGCTTTGAACCTCAACCCTTGTTGCAAAAGGGAAGCAAAGCTTCGGTTTACATCCATGCAAAAGCCCGAGGCTCCTTTCTCTTGCGATACGGAGATACGATATTTGGAGGGACCGCTCTTGGGTGAATTTTGGCCGTTTTGCCCCAAATGGCCACAAACTCCTTCTCCCCCTGATTTCACCCCCGAGGTTGCGTGCCCCACTTGACCAAGGGTAAGGGCAATTCGGAGAGGGCACATAAGCCCACATCGAATGGGGTGTTTCCCCATGTGGCCTCTCCTCTTGATGGGAGAGTTGTGAGTCACCCAATTTGGGGTATGTTGCCATTCTGCCCCATACGTGTGTCACTTTCCCTCCAATGGGAAAAAAAGCTAGAGGCGACCATGAGAGATGGCAAGTGGCACATATTGGGACCTAAGTCCCATGTGTCTATCGCATCTTTGGTTGAAAGAATCCTCGCCGTGGCCATGGAGATATGGGATCATGAGTGCGGGCCGTTTTGGCCAAATTTCACTGTTTTCGCCATTGTATGCCATATTGGAATTACCATATCTCCATGGGGCACGGGGTCTAGCCAGGAGGAAAGTGCGCATAATGTAGCATATGACCAAGGGTTGAACGCCCTTGAGTTTTGTATTTGCTCCTTCGGCTCATCCGGAGTTATTCGACTTTTGGTGCGATCCACGATCCCCACCTTTGCACCGCATGTTGCTTTCTGCCCCGTCCGTGTGGTCATCCCCTCGGTGAACAGTAAGCAGCCGGCGTGACAGCAAGCGATAACCCAGGGCATGGGACCAAAGGGGATATCAAGGGTTGTGAATCAAGGCTTGGCGCGTCAATATCGCCAAGATTTCCTACCCTGGACGGTCGCCCGAGACGGCCAATTTTGCCATTTTGGCAATCGTGACCCCACGTGACGAACCCGTGGTGCCCTGATGCCGGGACCTCAGAGGGAACCAGGTTGGGTGAGGGTTCCAGGGAGTTCGTATGCGAAGCGCATAGGGTCAGTTGCCTCGTCCCTACCTCTGGCGGGTCCGGACGAGGGGTCAATTTTGGAGATTTTTGAGCTAATATCAGTTTGGGCTGAAGCAGCCCATTTTCAGCTACCAACTCCTAGGGGATAATGGCGGGGCCATATCTCTGGCTCAGAGAGGAGTTAGGACCTGCCGTTAAGGGAGCATAGGGAGCCACTGTCGGTGGGCCTTGGGGCACATTGGTTCCCAGGAACTCGCCTGTGGCTGGGCGGGACAGCCCCCCCTATTGGCAGGGTTTCAGGGTCCGGACTGAGCAGGGCATGGGTTGCATTTGAGCCCCCGCCCCCACCAGCCACTGAGAGGGTCGGACCTGGGATTGGGATACGAGTTAGGATAGAGTGTCTATTGTCCTGTGATGCCCTTACCCCAGTCCAGTCTTAACCCCATGTGGACATATCCTGATGTGTTGCTGTACATACTTTCGTTCCCTTGTTGCAGAGTGGCAAGGATCCTGAAACGCGTCCAGGTGGATGGGAGAGTATGATATCAGCCAATGGCGGCTTGCCGGCACATAGATACACACCCCAAGTGACCCCAAGATGGCCACGGGGGTCCGAACAGGCTTCACCCCCCTTCTCAGAGCGTTGTATCCGCTCGGAAACCAATGAAGAGAGGACGGGAGGACCCCAATGGGCTCCGACCCCCCCCTCTATGTCCCAAGGACACATGGAGGCCCCACACACGTCGTAGGCGTCCCCCATGCCCCAAGGGAGGGGTGAGGACACTGATAATCAGCGCCCTACGCCATATCCGGTCTCCTCTTGATCTACAACATGGACCAAGGGGATCAAAGATAGAAAAACGTCGTCGGTCGACCTAAATAAGTATACCACAATGCAATATATATGTGGAGATCGAGTGAAGGGGGTATATGGCCGATCAAGGCCGAAAAATCCCCGGATGAACGCCCTCACTTGTCTCCCCATTCACAGAAACAAACAAAATGCCAAGGGGGATCCATTATGGTGCTACAGCAGCTACCAAGTGGACCAATACGTCCTTGACATCCAAAGAAATACCCTTTTTCTTTAGGTAGTCCATCCAGACCGTGGTGTACCTCGGCACAAAACTGCTCGGAGGTTCCCACGAGTCCCTGGATGCGGCGAATCCTTTCCAACGGACTTTGTAAAGCCTTCCCCCAGGCGTCCCCCGGTCCGGCTTGTCCGCCAGGATCTTCTCCGCGGTGAAATCGTCGTCCTCACCCTCGTCGTCCGAGTCCACATCGCCGGCCGTGAACTCGAAGGTGACGGGACGTCCGCTGGGGTCTGGTGCTCGGGGACGAAGCTGGGTATGGTCGCGGTCCAGGATCTTGTTATCCCCCACACGAACCGCATACACATCCTGCCCGACCTTCCGCACGATTACCCCCGGCACATACCAAGATGCCTGCCGATGCCTGGACAGGACATCCTTGTGGTGCCGCTCCACCCACACGGTGTCTTGGAGAGCATACTTCTGGACTTTTCCCTGCTTGAAGTACTTGGCCCTCTTGTCATGCTCGTCCTGTAGTGCCTTGCACACCTTGGCCGCCGTGTCGTCCGCCTCAGACATCATAGCGTTCGCATCCCGTGCCACTTTGCCATGGTTCATCCACGGGAGAGTGCGTGACACTCGATCCCGTAGGAACAGGATGCGATGGGGCGACAGCCCAGTGGGTCGCGGAAGGTCATGGTACGCTTGGAGCACTCTCCACAGCGAATTGTACCAGTTCCGGCCCGGCTCGTCGATGTGCAACTGGCGGAACTTCTCGAACATCTGCCGCCCGGCCACCTCAGCCCGGCCATTCGACCGGCTGTGGTATGCCACTGTCTTGGCATGCCGAATCCCCATGTGCTTGCACATCGTCTAGGACCACGTCCCCACGAATTGACTGCCCCGATCGCTGCAGATGACAGCTGGGACATCGAAAATCGTCAGCCAATGCCTGATCATGGCATTAGCGACGGTCTTGGCCTGCAGCCCCACTCCATGCTTGTCCTTCTTGTCCTTCTTCTTGGACTTCTTGCCAGGGACTGCCACGATATACCCGCTGTGCCTGTCCACCGCCAGGATGACACAGTCGTAGGTCTCTCCTTCCACGGTGACCTCAGGCATGGCGAACACATCCATGGCAACGGACCGCATAGGGGCCTCCGGTATAGCCGTATACACCGGGTTGCCCGCTGTGGAGTGGTTGGGGCTCTTTGTGGCCCGACACACGGCACAGTCGCTGCAGTACCTATCCAAGATGGCGTAGTACCCAGGAGGGAACTTGAAACGCCACTCCAGGTCCTGCTGCATCTTGTCTCGGCCAGGGTGCATGAGCTGGGCGTTGTGCCAATGGTCAATGAGCTCCTCCACTCGGTTCTCGGGCACCAGCAGCTTGTCCTTGAGGAACAACTTGTCGCCATCCTCGGTCAAGCCCTCGGGCCACTCGTCGTCCGACGCGGCGCTCACGGCATTCCAGTACTTGCTCCAGTGCTCGGATGCCGCGTAGTCATCCGACCAGTCCTCTGTGAGCACCGACTTGACTAGCTCAACAGGGGCCACCATCCACTGCTCGAGGGTTTCTTCCCGAATAGCTTGGACGGGGGCGCCCCGGAACTTGGCCAGGTCTGTACGGTTTGCCATCACCACAAAACACTTGACCCCCTCTTGCTCCATGACGTTCTCCATCTCGATGATGCGCTTGGCCTCCTCGGTCTCCTCGGCGTCGCCGTGGCTGGATACCTCCATCCACGCCTTGCCCGCGGTGTAGGCCCAGCGACTGAGGCAATCTGCCACAGTGTTGTCCTTCCCCGGGACGTACACGACGCTGAGGTCGAACTTGGCGAACGTCTCGTGCCATCGGGCCCTCCTAGCCGCTGGTCCTGAGGGGGTGTCGACATGCTCCTTGTGCCAGCTCTGTAGGGACTGGTGGTCCGTGCAAACCACCACCGGCTGCAGTCCGATGTGGCCAGACCACTTCCTGAGCGCACATACAATGGCATATGTCTCCTTCTCCCTCGCGGTCAACGTTCGGCGTTGGCCCTCGGCCAGGATCCTGCTCCAAAACGCCACGGGAACATGAGTCCCGTCGTCCCGGACTTGCTCGAGGACTGCCCCCACGGCATAGTCCGAGGCGTCTGTCCGTAGCACGAATCCCTTGTCCGGGTCCACCAGGAACAGCCCCAACTGCCCCAGGAGTCGCTCCTTCAGGCTGTTGAACGCATCCTCATCCTCAGGGGTCCAGGCAAGCTTCTTCTTGCTCCCCTTCCGGCCATCGAACTTGCCCACTTGCAGCATCTTGTGCAGCGGCCCCGAGAGTTCTGCATACATCCAGACGTAGCCCGAATAGTAATTGCAGAACCCCATGAAGGACCGGAGCTCGCTGATGGTCTGGGGCTTCTCCCAGTGGTGCAGGGACGCCAGCTTCCCAGGCATGGGACGGCGTTGCCCGTGACCAACCACGTGACCCGCGAACTCCACTTCCTTCACGAAGAGTGAGGCTTTGGTGGGCTTGCACACCATGTTGTGCTTGTCCAACTCGCTGAGCACTCGGCGCAGATCCTTCTCATGCGCGTCCATGAGCTCGTCCTCAGTCATGTTCTCCGTGCCGGACCCGATGATGATGTCATCCACGAAGGGATCGGCACAGTCCCGGACAGGACCGAGTAGGTCCTCCATCATGCGCTGGAAAGCGGCGTTGCCATTTTTGGCACCCATAGGCACCACTTTCCACTGCATGGGCCCCAGCGGCGTCGACATCGCTGTGCAGGGCCTGGAGTCCGGGTGTAGCGGCATCTGGTGGTAACCGTGTTTCAGGTCCAACACCGTGAAAATCTGCTTCTTCTGTTGCTTTTGGAGGATGGAGTCGATCAGGGGAAGCGAATACGAGTCGTGCTCGGTCTGCTCGTTCAAACCTCTGTAATCAACCACCAACCTCCACTCGCCCTTCTCCTTCTTGGGCACGATGAAGGCTGGACTGGCCCACTCACTGTCGGAGGGTTCGATCCATCCCCGCTCAATGAACTCGGCCAACAGCTTCTTCATGGCCTCGGCCCGATCGCCCTGAAGTTGGTACTCCCGATGACGATAGATCTTCGGGTTCGGCTTCAGCTTGATCTTCGCTGTACCAAACCTCCCGCGATCTGGAGGGTTCTTGTTGGCGACGCCACTGAATAGCCGCGGATAGGCCTTGATCAGCCTCTCCTTCAGCTCGGCGACCTTCGGGTTCTCCTGGGCCTCTTCAGCCGCTTGCTTCGGTATAGACACAACCGACCGCACTGCGGTGTAGGCCTCTTCCGGGTCCGAGTTCGACTTCTCCTCGTCCGATATGCCGTCTTCATCGTCGTGGGGCATGCTTCCCACCGATAATCTTCGAAAATTTGCGGCCTCGGGCTGGTGCTCGTCGCTACCGGTTCCCACTCTTGGAAAACCCCACGTTGGTGGGTCCGACCCAACCGGACCATCGTATTGGTCCGCGATGTGATCCATGACCCTCGCCACGAACCCATCCTTCTCGTACTTGCCGTTGACCAACATCTTGTCATCCCATCAATGCGGAGATGTGACCATGGCCCGCCTCTTCTTGGCTGCCACACGGTCGTGCATACCCATCCGCATGTAGTTGACGACGTCGTCGATCTCGGCGTGGGACAGGACGTCAATGCCATCAATTGGCTGATCCGTCCCCTCCTTGGGCTCGAACATGACCTTCATGGGCACCGCCTCCACCCTACGGATGAATGCTTCATCACCCCCGGGTTGGGCTTGCGCCCCATCCACCAGGAAAGCCTTGGTACCCCACGCTTGACCCGGGGAGGGCATTGATGCACCCTTGGCGTCGATGAACAGCTCCTCCTCTGGCCCGAATGACATCTCGTTCAGGGTGATGGAGTCCAGCGTCGACTTGAGACTTTCCAGCGGACATGGGGTGGATCCTATGCCGGTTATGACCAGGATCCCCTTCGCCCTATCCGCGATGATCTTCTCCACCGTACGTCTGGTATTGTCCAGGGAGCCATGCCAGTACATGGGTCCCCACTGCTTCAAACCCCAATGCCTATGCCAGGCTGAGTCTCCTCGATGCCAATGCCTCCTACACTTCCGCAAAAATGGGGCATCCCGGGAAGCGAAGACGTCCGTCTCGGGCACTTCAGCTCCCAGCGTCTGAATCATCCTGGCGTACACTTGCGGCGCCATTCCATACTCCGTGAGCTGAACTCCACGGTCTCCTCTGGACTTGGCACCCACAGCTTGCACCGCTCGGACGATCCGATCCTCTTCCTCAGCATTCCATTGGGATGACCCACACGCATAATCCGTGGACAGCCATGTGAGGCACTCATCGTCCTCTCGGACCAGCGTTGCGTGATGGGGAAGGGCTCCAATGGCGTTGGCCACCATGAAGTCGTATCCCATGATCATATCCCAATCAGTAATGTCGGCCACGTAGAAGTTCCCGGACAGAGTGCTTCTCTTCGCCTGATCAGGGCGGTTCAAGCGCTCATGTTCCCAGAATTCCATACTGATGGTGGCCTCATGGGTGCCCCCACCCATGATCTCTCCATTGGCGACCTTCAGGCGGACCGGTCTCCGGCTGGGCTGCAGGAATTCCTCCTTGAACAACCCTCTCCGGACCAGGCTCACCTGGGCACCCGTATCCACCAACACATCCACCACCTTCTCCTCTCGTCCGCACCGTACTCGCACTTTCAGGTGCAACTGCCGCTCGTCGCCATGCGGTGTATGGACGACTCTCACGGCATGCAACTCTAGCACGTCCGGGTGCATCAGGACTTCAAGGGTATGGTCGCGGATGGTGTAGATCTTGGGTTGGTCCTGCCCGTCCACGGGGCTCTCCGTGGTCGCTCCTTCCTTCTTGCCATGTCCCGTACCCACATGTACTTCCCTTGGCAGGGCGCTCCAGGGGTTGGGAGTGGCGAAACTCAGTGGTTTTGGCTCTTCCGGAGCCTTCTTCGGCACCCGATGTGCCTTCACTGTCTCTGGGATTCCACTGATTTTCGGAGGAGAGACCTCCGAGGTCCCACTCCCGTGGGGGCTCCTCTAGACTTGGCTTCCCGCAGCCCCTTCCGGCTGCGATCAGCCAGGACTTTGTCCGCCACGCTGCTGGGCTTTGAGTTCCTCCAACGTCCTCAACATGTCCTCAGCAACTTCCTCGATCGACCTCACTCGTCGGTCTTGGCCAGGTCCACCACCATAGCCTCTTCCTCCGCCTTTTCCTTGGCCTTTGCCTTGGCCTTTGCCCCCGTCTCCGCCCTTCGCCTTCCAGTCGGAAATCCGCTGTTCCTTGGGCTTCTTCTCGGGGTGAGCGGCGAAGTAGGCCTTCTTGTCTGCCTCATACACCTTGCACTGACGGTGGTCGTGTGCATGGTTGTTTCCCTTGCCATAACAGACCCAGCACCCGTCGTGCTGAGACCTGTACTCTCGGAACGAGAGCGGTGGGTTCCCGATCCTCCTTGGCTCTTTGCCCTTCTTGGGTCCCACCTGGCTCCATCTGGACCAATCCTGCCCATTGTTCTTCACGTTGTGCGCCACAAACGCGAAGAAATGGGCCTCCTCGTGATCCTCCCGGGACCGGTGGTCTTGGCCACTTCCACTTCCATCCTCCGCGGAGTTGGCCGTGTCCTCCTGGATCTCCCGATGATGGCGGTCTTCTCGGTGTCCTCGTTGTCCATGACCATGCCGATCCTGCACGTGGGCCTCGTTCTTCGCATTGAGCTTCAACTCCACCGTGATGTATTTCGGGATCTCGTCCAGGCTCATGCGAGCGAAGATGACTTGCATCTTCAGCGGCTCCCCGCGCCTCCACTCCACGTTGTTGAGGCGCAGCAACCTTTGCCCCATGGAGTCCCCGAATACCTCCACGTACACGGCGTTCTTCAGGCCCAACATCCGGTCGGGTTCGCCCAGGTTCCTCCTGAAGAACTCCATGATACCCGCATGGGTATCCTCCGCCGCCATGATCCTCACCGCCACCCGTCTCTTTGCGCGCTTCTTCTCCTCGTCCTCCACTCTCCTCTTCCAGCTGCCGGGGAGGACGCTTTCTCAGGAGGTGGCGGATCTCGCTGGCCTCGTTCCAATCCTCCACCAGCTTGAGGCATCTGCGGTACTTCCGCAGATACCGGTTCCACTCCCGGACCCGCAACTCACCGCGGTCCAGCGGCAGTGGAATGGACCACAGGTCCTCCAGCTTCTGGTTGGGAGCGTCCACCCGCTCCTCGTCCTCCAACCACTGGAGGCAGCCCTGCTCTGTCCGGATCAGTCCTTCCCGGATCTGATCCCGCAGCTCCTCCTTGAGGTCCTGCGCCAGCCGGTGTGGGAATGTCCGGCATACCCACTTGTCCCGCGGCGCTCCCCTCATCTCGCCGACGACCTCCTCGGCGAAATCCTCCCAATCCAGGATGAAATCATCCAGGTTGGAGGGGTTGCCATCGTAGTAGGGGATTTTGATTCCCCTGAGGTCGTCAATCCTGATGGCGTCTCCGACGTCTCCAGCCACCACTCCACCGAGACGGATACCACCTGTGGCCGGGGGGTTTGAGTACACTCCCCGTACATCCCTCTCCTCCATGGAGTGCGGTCCAGTTGGGCCTGAACCCATGGGGTTTGGAATGCGGGAAGGACTTGCTCCATCGGCCGTCCATATCCCCGTATTGGGGTCCTTCGCCCACAGGTTTCCGCTTGGATGGCCTCGACCATGTCCGCCGGCGCTTCCCATGGTTCGCCCCTGCATGGTCTGGTTCTGGATCTCCTCTTCCGCATAAACTGCATAGGTAGTCGTACTTGGCGGCAGATCATGGGCGGCATGGGACATCTGCACTGTCAGGCTCCTCGGGTCCGTGGCTACGTGCCCTTCCCGCATGGACCCAGCCGGTGCCGTGTGTTCCCCGAGCATTGTTGACTCGCTGAACAGGGGAACATACGGCAGCGCACCCGGGTCAACACGCGGAGGCGCGTATGGTGCCTCTGCAGGGCCGCCCATGGGTTTCTCCATGGCGCTCCTGAGGGTCTTAACCCGCTCCACCAGCTCTACGGCGGCCGGCTTTGCCGGGAGCTCCGGACCCGAGGCGAGGGGCTGTCGCTCCTCTAGCCTTCTCAGGCGTCCCGACATGTCCTCCACTAAGTGGAGGAGGCTGTCCACCACTTGCTGCTGCTTCTGCAGGGCCAGCTCCAGATTCTCCCGATACCGGGCCTGATCCGCTCGCAGCTCCTCCATGTGGTTCTCCGCGGCCGACTGATCATCCAGAATCCCCGCGACGTCCTCCTGTAGAGCATCCTTTGCGTTGTCCAGGCGGTCAAGATGATTCACGATGGCGTCCATCCCCATCTTCGGGTACTTGCCCATGAGGAAGGACACGTGCTCGCAGTGGCACGTAGCGTGCTTTCCGCCGGATTCAGCGCATCCCGCGGTTCCCGGCACCTCAGACTCATCGCCCATAGGCGTATCGCCTATGGCGTCCGTCTCTGGGCCCGTGTGCCGGGGCACAGGTGCCGTCCGGGCCCTGGCTGGCCTCTCCAAGCCCTCGGCGTCGTGCTGCAGGGCGGGCTGGGGGGGCCGTATGCGCCCTGGCGATCGGCGCGGACATCTCCGGCTCCGAAGGTGGCTCGTGGGCTGTCCGATAGCCCTCGGAGTGCCCCTCGGATTCCCACAGCCTGACCGGGCTGGGGTCCGTGTCCATAGCCCCGGCGTCCCTTGCCGCGGACTTGGGTGACCCGCGCTTCCGGTAGCGCCGGGCCCGTCCTCCACTGCTGCCTGAATGGCATGCCTCATCAGAGTCCTCCGCGGCGGAGCGGAGGTTGCATGTCTTTCGGCAGCGACGCTCACACATGGAGACGAGGTCCTCCATGTCACGTCCTCCTCTTCCCGAGTGTCGTTCTTCTCTTCGGGCTTCAACTTCCGGAGTTCGCCATGCTCTTGAACGTCTCGGTCCTTCTATGGCTCTAATCTCCGGCGTGGTCTCCACCGAGTCCACAATACGCACCCGGGGCGTACTTGGGCAGGGCTCATAAGGGCCCAAGTCCCCGGGTCGGCGGTTGGTAGGGGCAGCAGGTAAGCCTCTGCTACCATAAAGAAGGTCCCTACCAGGACAGGCCCCCGCTGTGCCCCTTCCGCCTGTAATCCCTGCTGATTTGCTCCGGATCAATGCTTGCATTTCTTAAAGTCCAGGGTCCAAAATCCAAAAATATAGAAAAGAAAATACAATCCTCCTTCAAACCCTGAACAGCAACCAGATCCGACAAATCCAACAATAATCCAATCCACACTGCGGGCTTCCGTTCAGCACATCGATGGTCTCACGATGGCGGGCATGTACAAGAATTGCACCAAGGAATAAAGCCCTGAAATTGGCATATGAACACAAATAAAGCAAAGTTGGGGAAAGATGGAAACTTATACAATCACAGCCATAGACCCCTCATTCCCTGGACTCAAGACCTTCCCTTGACTCACCAACATGATGCCCTGAACCCAGTCCAAAAAGATGGTTAAATGCCACATGTCAAAAGTCACTACATAAACCCCAAAAATGTGTTCACTCCCAAGCCTCTAAATCCTAGCCCAATAGGGGAGGTGGCGTGTCATGGCCTAGAGTGGCACTCAGGACTATGCCCTACCCTGACATAACCTTGGTTGGACTTGGAGTCGAATGGGCTTAGAGAAATGACCTATGAGTTTGAACTCATAACATACCAAAAAACTGCCAATTCACACCATATTGACCATATATCAAATATATGCTCAAAATTGAAGTTACTACCTATCCGAAGGCTCCAAGCATGCATGGAATCGAAGTCTAGTATTCATGGAGGATAGAGACCAAAGGCCAATGCCCATGCACATCCCCATTTTACCCTCGAAACCCTTTCGGATATGGGCGCCACGCACTGCCCAAGTCAGCCCATGATCTTGAGACCAATTCTTGAAATCCTTTGTGCGCCAAGCCAAATGGAGTACACGATCCGGCGTATGGTGGTGTTCAACTCCAAAGCATATGCCAACATATGAACAACATACCATGGTTCGACTCTCCGTAGGCTTCTTGCTGTTAGCTGACCAGGTGAGTACACAAAACGCAAAAATGAGCAAAAATTGAGGTCAAAAACATGAAAATATGACCAAATACAAAGTTGTCATGATAGTATATCTCTATGCTCACCCATGATATCCGCTCATGGTTCAATACACAAATGATTGGAACCATTTGCGAACAATTCCGCCACTTGGATCCCCAATCGGGCGCATGGAGATACCTTCGCCACTAATATCTACATGCCCCATGAAAATGGGAGTGCACCCATGGATCTCTTTGTCAAACATACCATGAGCAATACATACGCGGTAGACTTGGTCTAGCGCTTTGAATTCCACAATTGGGACATGGGCAAGGCCCTTGTCACGTATGGCTCCCAATCTCTTCGGCCACACGAAGATATATAACATGGGCGTGAACATATCAAGACATATACCATGCATACAACACATACCCTCAAAATATGGCTCCCACCATGATATGCCATGTCCCTCCATTGACATAACTTCACGTTAAAAATACGTAGGAACCCAAGGAAAGTTGCTATGCAAACCCAACACTCATGCGGTACACTCGAAAGTCACAATAAAATGTTCGATTGCACGGTCCAAGAGTTATATATCACTTTATACCCTCTCGACCCTTTTCCCTTGCTACACCGGGCATGTGTGCGCACCAAAGGCGTTTGATGCTTCCTAAATTAACTTGAGACCAAGGCGGTTCCAACCCAATTCTCCTTATTCTCTTTCCTCACACTCGCGCGTAGATATGGCTCTTCCAAGTGGTCCCACGATTCACTTTTGTTTCCCTTATAACTCCATGTCAAATGGGTGGCAAGTATAAGGGAAACCTGATTCGGGCATAGGGAAAGGCGTACGACCACTCGAAGAAATACAAATCAAGTGCGGCGATGTCGAAGTCGAAAATCCGATTTCGACATCACGAAAAATTCGGATTAAAATTTCGAGTGCTTATTTAGAGAATTGCGGAAGCAACGAACCCTTTGCTGATGAAATCTGACCCTTCAACGGAATATCCGCCAAAATATCTGGAAATAACAGTTAACCAATCGGTTAACGCAAAATCGCGAGCCAACTGACAGTCGCCGATCCATTGACCATCAGAACGAAAGGCTGAAAAATTACGGAAACATTATGATAATAAAACCCTGTTGATTCCTGATATTCTGATATATAAATCTCCGCTGGCGGCGCCTCGGTTCTGAATATGGCCGCTCGTAGCCGGAATGGCCAAACCTATCACACTATCACATCGGGTTAGTCCAGGTGGATGGGAGAGTATGATATCAGCCAATGGCGGCTTGCCGGCACATAGATACACACCCCAAGTGACCCCAAGATGGCCACGGGGGTCCGAACCGGCTTCATCACATGACATGAGCGCATTGATGCCCCTGTGAGCGTAGTGCTTTGCCTGCCTGCTCACTTGCTCGTGTCCACCGCAGCGTCCCGTGGCCGGCCCCCCACGGGAACGCGTCAATATAAGTAAGACAAAGTGTATTTTCCTGCTAAAAGGTTAGCTTTAGTTGTTATAAAGAGGCTAAAGGCATAACACATTTCTATCTTAGTATTGGCCTATCCACAAAGGGGTGACAGGAAATTTGGACCTATAAAAACAAGCATGAAAGTTTGGAGGTTGTGTGGACCCCTGACCCCCCAACTGATTGATCTTTTACACCATTTCCCGGCCTGACTGATGCGCTTACATTGATCCAGAGCCTATACACTTTTCTATTTTTTATCATGAATGCTTAGCCATCCTAGTGGTATGCACCCTAGGGGGCTGGGGCTCCTCTTTTTCAGAGGTCCTGGGTCCAATTTCCAGTCAGCGTAGCTAAGTAGGATTATCCCATGTGACATGGCAGTGACCTCAGCGCCACAAGCCATGCCACCTCAGCACCTATGGGACCCAAAACAAAGAGTGCACATCTCAGGATGGCACTATATGGAGTGTGAGCCCTTGGGGCAGTTTTCCAATCAGTGTTTCTCAATCATGTGACATATTTTGATCCAAGTTGCATTGATTGTCCATTGCTGTAGTCTATTGTTGATATCTTTATTATGTAACTCTTTTCTGACTGCAGCCCTTCATGCTTTGATCCTGTTTGACTTCTACTTGCTCATCTCTGGCTTGGGGTATCCTGTATTGGTTTTGCATTTCATCAATAAAACATTTTCTCCATCAAAAACAAGCAGCAGGAACCCTACACCAGCAACAAGCAGCAGGAGAGGCCCAACAGGAGCTGAAAGACTCATAAAAAGGTTCTGGTAGCAAGAGGCAGACAGCCTCTGCGTGCCGGCAGCAGCCCCGTGCCGTACACCCAGCGCGCCGAGGACTGTCCTGAGCAAGAAGAGCGAAGTGAAATATGGACACCAAGGACACTGCCGAGACAACAGCGCCCTCAGTGGCACCAGCCAAGCCAGCGCCAGCGCCCAAACCTGCTGGTGAACCTGAACCTGAAGTGCCTGTACCTTCTGTGCCCTTAAGTGGGCTGAGGGATGATTCTCCGGATGGCTTGGGAGTTGCTTTCAGTGGTCCTTCCGTGAGAGGACCTGAAGGCAAAGAGAAGGAGAAGGTGAAGCAAAGCAGTGGACAGGGGAGTCGAAGAGGCATACCCTGGAGACTGATACAGACCACCCGACGAGGCGCCCTTCGAGGACACACCTGAGGAGAGCGCTCCGAGCGCCTCTGATCTCCCTGCAGTACCCTCTCCAACAACCACTACGCTCCCAGCCGCACATCCAGCTACATCCTCACCCACAACCACTCCACCTATCGCTGAGGGTCTAGGCTTTACTGAAAGGCCCTACCCCACCTATGGTGTGACTCCAGCCGCGACTGTGCCACCTATGGCAACTGCAGTCAGCGAACCAGTGGCATCCAGCTCCACCTACACCGGTGCGCCTGAGCCTATGCCGCGCTGCTATGAGGATGTCTATCACAGACCCGCGGCGGGCGTGTACATGACTGGGATACCAGGCTATGCGGCAGCCGAACCTGGCTATACGATGCCAGTACCTGGTTTCACTTCCCTGAGTAGCCTACGTGGCCCTGAGTCTCTTGGTGGAAGGAGGAGAGGATGTTGGAGATCCTCCAACAGGTCCCTGACTCGGTCGGAGATTGAAGAGGCTCTCCAAGGAGCCACCTCTGAACTTGTTGGTGATCTCACTCAAGAGATTCGGGCTAAACTGGAGCCCCTGATTCCTCGTCAAGCGTCACCTACCATCGTGGGAGTTTCACCTCATCGAGTACAAGCCAATCACCTGGTGGCGGGGTTGACAAACACCCTGGGAAGCCTGAGGAGCCGACCGATGCCGACCCCTGCTGTGATACCGAGAAGCCCTTTCATACCAAGAACGGCCCAGCCCCCCTACAGCCACGTTGAGAACTCCACGAGAGCCGAGCTGGACCGGTTGGGGCTGACATCCCTGAGGGCAATGGTTGACGTGGAGCCTTACGGCTCTAGTGACCTAGGCGGAGACCCCTCGGACGATGAGCCGCCCTCCATGACTTCTGCTTCGCCCTCGGAGGACGACGACCCTGAGGGCCCTGAGAACCCGAGCGGGCGGAAGAAGAAGAGGAAGAGGAAGACCAAGCACCCTGAGGGACGCAGGTACCAGGAGGCTAAGGCAATCGCCACCTCCGAAATCGTGGTGAATTTGCCTGAGTTAACAGGCAAGGGTCTCAGCGAGTTCGTTAAGAACTTTGGCCGGTTCCTCCGGATGACCGGCCAAACCCCCGGTAGTGGGCGAGTCAAGTGCGATCTGCTCCTGCAGTGCTGCAAGACCAAGTACCTGGAGAAGCAGGTCAAGCAGATCGTGACCAAGTCTGCCACCTTCGCCGACGTGTTGGTTGCCTTGGAGAGGCAGTACCCGACCTACGAAACCGACCTCTCCATCAGGGCTGAGGTACAGAAGCTGGCCGAACTGCCCAACAACCCCAAACCAGCCAGGACCGCCGAGCTACTGGCTGACCTGGACCACTGGGTGGGACGATTGACGCCCAGTTCCTACGGCAGCGACGAGCTGCTCTTCTGGTTGGTGGCTAAGCTCCCTCAGGAGCTGTGGGACGAGTACCGGTCAACGGCAGAGCGCAAGGCGCGAGCCCTCAACTACGAGGATTTGTCTGTGCTACTTTTGGAGCTGGCGCTGGAGAAAGAAAGCGACCAGCACCTGCACGCCTACCGTCCTGGAGGAGGAGGCTCTGGGAGCCATGGCCGTGGGTATCAAGGACACCGACCCCGACAGGGGACTACCCCCGAAAATGCTCGTATCATGAGCAATGTACAAGATCTCTTCTGCTGTGATGCCAGAGACGAGCAGGGCATCCTGCTTCACGCCCCGGACTGCGATCGGCATGATTGCTTCGTGGTCCAGCGTGAGAAGCAGGAGACCAACACCGGCGGCAAGGCAAAGCTGCCGGACCACTACAGGTGTACCATCACCTGTGCGTTCTGCGGGAAGAGGAAGCACTACGAGGATGAGTGCTACATTAAGCAACGCCTATCGGCGAAGCTTAAGACCAAGAACGCTAGTGGCAGGGGCGGTGGCAAGGTCAACGCCAACAAGGACAATGGCCAAGGCAAGTCGAAAGGGGAATGGCAAAGGCCAGGGTGGCAAAGGTAAAGGTGGACGAGGAGGCGGCGACCGCAAGCCTCACAAGGACGAGAACGCGAACTCGTCCGGAGGGAACCCCAATCCTACGCCAGGGGGGAACCCTGAGCCCTCTGGTGGGCAACCCAACACGGGACCTACGACCCGTTCCCAGACGCAAGGCTAACAAGAACAAGGGACCAAGCCTGCTAACGAGGATGGGGACCAGTTCAATGCCCGCGAGCGCTCCCGCTTCATGCGCAAGGCGCGGAAACTCCAGAAGAAGGGGTTCGAAGTGACCTGCTCCGCGGAGTTCTGACATGGACGCTCCGGGGGGCCTACAGACCTGGTGTTCTGGGTACGTATCCGTGTTGGGGGACGTGAATACCTGGGGGTACTGGATACAGGGGCCACCATATCTATCGTGCCCAAGAAAATTTTACCTTGTGGGGACCTGAGGAATATTTTGCCTACCGCAGCCATCCGCATGGGAGATGGGCATGTGGTGCACAGTTGTGGGGACTGTGAGGTTGAACTGCCTATGGGTTCTAGAAGTATTGCCCATCGGTTCTACGTGATGGACACCGAAGCCTTCGACTTTGTACTGGGTACTGACTTCTTCGTCGAGCACTCCCAGATTCTATCCCTTACCCTGCAAACACCCTACGTCCTCCAGGTGGACCATGGTGACGCTGCGAAGCTGTACCTCTGGAGCAGTCCGAGCATACGTCTAGCTACCTGAGGGTATGCAAGAGGGAGCCCTCAACCATGATTGTCGCCTCCAAAACAGAGGACTATCAGCTCCTGGGTGATGTTCTACACCAAGGTCTGAGGGAATTGGGATACTCCCGGGAAGACCTGAATGTGGAGCTATTCGCCAGCGACAAGGAACATGTCCTGGACCTCTACTGCAGCAAGGGGACAAATTGCTGCTATAAATGATACTGGCCCTCTTTTGGGATGGCCCAGAGGAATCCAAGACTCAGTGAGCTGGGGAAGGTCCTGACCAAGGTGGCCCTGGAACGTTCCCGTATGGTCCTGTGCTCTCCCGATTGGGGACCCCATGGGGGAAATGAGTACTGGCGTACTCTATTGGAGAAGGTGACGCTCACCTCCATCCAGCTGCCGGATGATGCCATCTACGTGCCTCTTGGCCGCAAGATGCCAATCTGGAAAGTATTATGCTAAGCGTGGTGGATGGGAGTCTAGCCCCTGTGCCCTGGGAGGATCTGAACTCTACTATGGTCCAGGAAATTCAACGTGAGGGCAGTGGCTTCACCCTGGACGTCCTGAAAAATCACCTACGACCTCGAGACGCCATGGAGACTACTCCTGGGGGAGACGAGTACGTCATGTCTGACACTGTTGCCCCCAACTCCCCCTGCCGTGTATCTGATCCTGATGTAGTCTCAGAGTGTGGGCTATCCTAGCTACCCAGCTCTATACACTCTGATGACGAGACTGAGCATGACGCCTTCTTCGTGCAGACGTCCGTGGAGGAAGTGGTGAACGCCGAGTGCGCCGCCCCACTGAAACCCCTACTTTCCATGAGGGGAGAGGAGCCCTTGGACGGGGAGTTAGACCCCCGATGCAGGCTAAAAGAGTACGTGGACTCCAGGATGACATTGGTGGCGAAGAGGCTATGCTACGCTAGGCCTACACGCCGCTCATGGCCGTTGAAGCAAGGGTCTATGGGGGTTATCTCCCAACTGAAGGAAGACCTAGAACAGAGGATCACCACCTGGCAGCGAGAGGTGGACCTGAAGCTCATGAAGAGCGTATGGGGTGCCCATTCGAGGACCCCAGAGGAGGATGAACTCTCAGAGGAATGCGTATGGAACCCCCTCAAGTGTGCCTATGTTGTCATCGACCACCTGAGACTATGGAACGAGATGTTCTCTACCCCTATCAAGGACTGAAGGATACGACCAAGGACGCTGAGCCGGTTGAGGATCACCTCCCTGCTTCTATACACCAAGGGGCAAGCAATCTACACTCTGACGAGGACATGGAGGACAAGATCAAACTCTTGGACCCTAGGGTACAGAAGCCGATCAGGACCTACCTGGAGGTATTTGGAGAGCTACCCCCTCCAGCGTCCTGTGACAAGCTGGTACAGATGGACCTCAAGCTGAAGCCCGAGTTCATGGGTCACAAGATAAGAAGGAGACCCTACCCGGCTCCTAAAGAGCAGGCCGATGACGTAGAGCGACAGATACAAGAGTGTATCGACGCTGGCCTGGCCCTGGAGTACAAGGATGGGGACTATCCCCAACACTGCAGCCCCTGTTTCCTGGTGGCTAAGCCTTGGTCAACAGCCAAAAGGCTGGTAGTGGACTACAGAGAGCTGAACAAGAAGACGTTGAACCACTCAGGGTCCATTCCTAATATGGCGGCCACCCTCGAGAAGATAGCCTCCTGCCGCTACAAGACGAAGATTGACAAGCGTAGTGGATTCTGGCAAGTGGACCTGACACCCAACGCCCAGGAACTCCTTGCCTTCATCACCCCTCAGGGGAGGGTGTTCAAGTGGAAGGTGATGCCCTTTGGCGTGGCCAACGCACCCGCTCTTTTCCAAGAGGTGATGAACAAGATCCTATCCATCCTACGTCGAAGACCCGTGGTGCAAGAACTCATATCCCGGGGCGCCCAGATGGAAGCACACATCGACGATGTATCCCCGGGAACGAATACCCAAGAGGACCACCTAATCCTCTTGGGCGAGTTCTTTGCGGTCTGCAAGGAGAACCACACTAGACTCAAGCTGGAGAAGTGTGAGCTCATGCAAGAGACCATGCAGTACCTGGGGTTCGACATTGGCTATGGGTGGTGGAACCCAGCGGCCTCTACGGCCAAATCCCTGATGGATGCTAAGGTACGACATGAAGAACCCAAGAAAGGACTCCATGATGTACGCAGTTTCATTGGGGCTTGCAACTTCTACCGCCGCCACATCAAGAATTTCACCTACACCAGCGCCACCCTTACGGACCTCATCAAGAAGACCACTACCTGGCGCTGGGGCCCTCAAGAGCAACAAGCATGTGACGAGCTCAAGGACAAAGTGGCCAACGGTAAGTGCCTGGGTGTGCCTAGAGCACAAGGGGAGATTATACTGGTGACTGACGCCAGCAATGTGGGTGGAGGTGGAACGTTGTTCCAATGGCAAGCACTAGAGAAGGAGGAGTTCGACTCGGCCATTTCCCAATGTGGTACTGATGGACTCAACCGAGACGGTACTCTGAGGCACAGTTACCCTGACAACAAATGGGTCCTGGTTCCCGTGGGTCATTGCAACTGGAAATGGAACCTGGCCCGGGGTAACTACTCTACTTATGAGCAGGAACTGCTCGCGGGTATGCTTGTGCTATCCTCTCAGTCCTGACTGTTGGGGAGTAACCCTGTGCTTTGGCTGTGCGACCAAGAACCGGTCCGCACCTTCCAGAAGGGACCCCCACCTGAGAAGGCTAAGCTCCAACATTGGTGGACCTACCTGAGCCAGCTACGGCTTTCAGTACATCATATACAGGGCGTCAAGAACGAGTGTGCGGACTACATCAGCCGCAACAACTTGGACGACATGATTGGTGCCAGGTCTGAGGAGCTAGCCAAGGAGCCGTTCAGCCGTATGGATGTACACCTGGAGTTGAACATGACCATGATCATACCTCTAGATGGACTCCGACAAGTGGAGTACCTGAAGGAGTTTGGGGATATCTTCAAACGCCTGGAGAAGCGCCTGGAACCCGTCCTCGTCAACCAGGAACAGTGGAAACGGGACAAGACCTACCTCTGGCATGGGGACCGGATAGTCGTGCCTAGCAACAGAATCCCGACGCTCCTCAAGTAGACCCATGAGTCCAGTGGTCATGTGGGGGCCAGCCGTACCCTGGGGCTTTTCAAGCAGTGGTTCCTCTCAACGTGGACTGATGACCAGCTGCGGAAAACCCTCCAGTCTATCGTGGACAAGTGCCCGTGTCGGTCCTGTAAACCTGGGGATATCAGGGACAGAGGTCTCTATTCGACTCTCCCTATCCCCCACTGTGCCAACAGTGTTCTCTACGTGGACTACACCGAGATGCTTAAGGTCGGGGGCTATGATTTTGCCCTAGTGGTAACCTGTGGGCTGACCAGGTCTACCAGGGTGTTCCCATGCACTAAACACATCACCGGCGAGGAGACCATCAAGATACTCCTGTTAACTCAGACGAAGATGTCCGAGTACGCTCTGACACTTGCTGGTACAAGAGAGTGTTATGGCTCGGAACAGCAGCAGCGCAGCAGCGCGCAAGTCGCAAGTCGCAGTCGCAATCGCACTGCAGTCTGTGAATAATAAAGAAGCATCGAATGCCAACTGTGAATGAGGGCTGTAAGATACTTCGATCCTTGAATGGGGTTTATGTCTTCGAGGTTGTGTTGTTATTGGTGCCCCGTCTCAAGATCCTGCGAGGTTGGTCGATTTGGGATTTGGGATTTCGATTTTGAGAAACAAAGAGGCACAGGAGTACAAGTCGCGTTCCCAAGAAACAACCCACAACAAGTGGTAGCCAGCTAGGTGGCGGGGAGATCAATTCGAGATCAACCTTTGACGCTGTCAACTTGATTTGGATTTCGATCTACAATGGAGCGGTCCTTCGACGCTGCAGCTATGCTGCACTTCATCAGAGACAGTCTGTTTCGAAGTGATTCACCCATGCATCGGGAATTTTCTGTTTCGTTAGAAACATTCATCGCAGAGCGCATGGCAAGTTGAGAAAGCGAGTGGTTTCCATGTCTCTCTCGTGATCTTCACAGCTGTTCGCAGAAGCTTGCAGATACTCAAGCCAAAGTTATCGAATTGGAACAACGCATCGATGCATTGCAGGCAACAGCAGCAAGTGCTACTGCAGCAACTGGTCAGCGAGTTGACACCTTGCAGTCCTCGACGGAAAATGCAACTCAAGCTGCTGCAAACGAACTTCGACGCGTAGAGCATGAACTGTCGCAATGTTATGCCCTGCTGAACGAATTTGTACGAACTTCGAGTAAACCCCCTTCGAACAACATCCAGTTTCCACAACCACAACCACAGCTCCATCCACAACCACCGTTTCCTCTCAATCAACCGCTGTATGCACCGCCGAACAGTTCACCTCACCTTCCACAACAACCACTTCCACAACCACCTGTCTCCGAACCACATCCAGCACATCAGTTCGCAGTCCAGCGTGCTCCTACGCAAGAGATTTTGGGTTGCTGTGTCGAGCGTCTGAATAAACTGGTCAAGACATCTCTGGAAGACCTGGATGTGGTGAGTTTCGAACATGGAAGGAGGATTTGTTACGAGCCTTCACCCTGTCGGATATCACCTCACCCGTCGATCAGGCGACAACCATGTCATTCCTCCTCGATGGTGATGCTGCCGAGTATTATCATAGCTTGACGAAGGCTGTACAGGATGACTGGTTCGAGCTGATGCGTGTGTTAGGCCAACGTTTCGACTGCATATCCCATGAGCCAGTGTATTTGTCGAGGATGTTGAGCTTGAAAGAGAGCGAGTTCCCTCGACATGCAGATTACGTGCGGGAATTTCGTACTTGCGTTATCAAGTCGAAGGTTAACACCAGTGACCTCCAGATGGGTTACCTCGTCAACTCTCGATTCGTTGAAGGTTTGTCGAATGACGCTGTTCGTCGGCAGTACATCGTTGAAGTCCGCTGGAGATGGCGTTCTAATAGGCCATTTGGATTCGATACCTTGGTAGAGACCATCGCGGAAGCCTACGTTGCGGCTGGGTATCAGCTCGAAGAGGTACAGAAAGCATCGAGAACGACATCAGATCACACTCTGGGTCCTGCAGTGTCAGGACCCCTGCCTATGATGGTTCCACCTACTTCGACTTCCACGTTCCCGTCCAACCCTATGCCAACGCCACACGTCAATCCTATGCCGACTCCAGCTGCAGCGCCCACAGCTTCGACCGTGGCAGAGCCGATGAACCTCGATGCAATTGCCAAGCTCCGAGAAGAGCTACATGCCTACATTGGCGAACGGCGTAATGAACAGTTCAGACGCCAAGATGGTGGACGCCAAGATGGTCGAGAAAGTAGGTGTTGCTACAATTGTGGTCAACAAGGCCACTTGGCCCGTGACTGTCCAAAAGGTCGACCGCCATCCCGAGGACGAGAGCGTCGGGAATCAAGGTCGAACACACCGAGACGAGATCAAAGTCGAGACAGCAAGGGACGGTTTCGATCCCGCTCCAAGAGCAGAGAAAGGCCTACAACGGCCTAGAAAAAAAGTCCGAAGACCTAGTGGCAGACGTTCTCGAGAACAGCTGAACACCACCACCAGCACCAATAAACCCGAAAAGAATTCGACACTTGGAGGTGTCAATGTCGAAGGAACCGAACCTGAGCATGCGTCTCTGTTCACAGTTCGAGGGCGCATTTGCGCATGTCGTGAAGACTCCTTTGACTCCGGCGTGGAACTGTTGGTCAACTGTGGAGCGACCAGCGACTTTATGTCGATGCAAACTGCAAAGAGGGCGCGACTTCCTATCTATAAACTGAGAAGCCCTGGACACGTCTTGACAGCCGGAGGTGTCCAAGTCAAAGTACGGTACTAGACTAGCTTATGTTCGAGTTGGAGAGCTTGTATTTCGGCACCACTTCAAGGTCCTGGAGATATTGCCGGGTGTAGTACTTGGACTACCATGGCTTCCAAGCTACAATCCAACTGTCAACTGGAAGGAACGGTACGCCGACATCCAACATGGTTCGAATTCGTACCGGTTATCTTTTGGCGAATCAAGACGTTCCGCCCAGCAATTTCAAGCAGCTTTCAAGCTGGACCTTCTTTCGATACTTTCATCCAGTTCCTCGAAAGCGCGTCCGGTTGGGAACAGGGTTGGTACCATACAGTACGTGTACCGTTCGGTATCGATACCATACAGTACTCCGGTGTCCTGTATGGTATCGCCTAGCCCCAATGAAGACCCAGTAGGCACCACTAAATGTCCGCTGAATCCTTGGTTTTACGATATATTTGAGCTGATTCCAACAACCAAACTTTTGTCCCAAAAACACCAGAAAATTTCAACAAATATTTGTTACCACAGACCTGCTTTTAAATGTTTCTCAAAACACCCTGCAAATGATTCACACCTTAAATTGTTTGCTTCCCTTTTATGCACTACCCTGCCTGCAGTTCAGCCAAAAAGACAATGTTTCTTAAAACACCGTGCAAATGACTTTTCAGCTCTACCCTGTCTTGCCCTGCAACTCAGACACAAAGAATACTTTATCGTCGACTTTACTGCACACTGTCTTCTTCCTGGTCCAGCGCTAAGCGTGGGCCTTGAAAGAGGGGTCCCAGGATTCAACAGAGCTAAACAAGGGCAAGGCTACACATCAGGATATCAATACACACATGCATGCCACGCCTCAGGGTTGATGGAGGCACAGAGGCCAAAGTCAAATTTACAGATCCACTCATTGCATGTGAATGACAGGCACACGCACGTGACACACACTGAAAACAAGACTTCTGGCGAATACAACTGGAGGCAGACGACGGGTATTTACCTTGGCGCTTGGGCGCAGCGCGGAGGTCGCCCCAGGCAGTGCTGCGTCGCCCTGACTTCACGCGTCGCCCTGACTTCACGCGCCGTGCGCGCAGTGCTGCTTCGCTCTGATTCTACGCTCAGTGCTGCTTCGCCTTGACTTCACGCGCAGTGCTGCTTCGCCTTGACTTTACGCGCAGTGCTGCTTCGCCTTGAAGTCCCGCGCGGTGCGCGCAGGGCTGCTTCGCCCTGATTCTATGCCCATTGCTGAGGCTTGCACGTTGGTGGACGCATCACTGGAGCATGAGGCTTGCGCTTGCACAGGGAGAGGGGCTGAGGCCCGAACATACACGCCGCTCGTCAGTAGGGTGGTCATCACGCTGATCGCTGCAAGCTTCGGCGACGGGTTGCTTCATTTCAGACGGACGGCTTTGAACGCGTCCTGCACGAGCACGTCCTCACATGGCCCAACTAAAAGGAGGGATTGGAAACCTTGCCAGCAGTGTTTTTCAGCGTACACGGCACCGCTGCTGGAAACTCATGCACTGCTGAATGCGCATTTGCAACGCGGTCACAACAATACTAGTATTAGCCGAATTCGTTCTTATGTTCCCAAAACTGCGACATTACGATTCAAGACTAAAAGTGGTGCCGTAATGCATAATAATGCCAATTACCAACATCGGTAGTAAACTTTCGATCCAGCAGCGTGTTTTTCGCAATATTTCAATTCATCTGGCAATTTTCCGTCTAGCGTGCGCGCGTGCTGCAATGCGGTTCCTGTCTGCGGCACCATCTCAATACCGCACGTGTGCTGTGCGGTATTAATACCGGACGGTACGCGTTCGCGGATGGTACGCGTTCATGAACGCCGTATGGTACCAACCCTGGTTGGGAATCCTACCCCACATGCCAAAGAACACCTTGACCTACACTCGTCGACACACGTTAAGCGCGGTACTGACATGTACGATGAGTCCGAAACGGAAGATGGTATCACCCATGAGGAGTGCAGCGATATGGAGATTGAGTACATTTCGTTGCCCAAACTCAAAAGAGAGATCCGTCGATCTGATCTCACGGGAGATCAAGCATTTCTGTGCTGCATGCCTCGACCAGCAGTGCCGGTCGATCAAATGCATAAGATGCAAGCCACTGATGGCAATGGTGACGGGCTTGACCCCATTCGACGCAAACTGCCGAATCGATTACACAAGTGGGCGGACCTCTATGACCGGGAGAAAGCGGAGTTTGGAGACCTACCTCCGTATCGACCTGGAAGAGATCATCGAATACCCCTCAATTCGGAAGACAATCCACCGTGGGTACACCCTTACAAAATGGATCCGAGCCAACTAGATGAACTTCGACGACAATTGGACAAGTTGCATCGATCTGGTCGAATCAGACCATCCTCGAGTCCATACGGAGCAGGTTGCCTACTGGTGAGGAAAGCGAATGGTAAATGGCACATGTGCGTCGACTACCGAGCGTTGAATACACAAACTGTACGAGATCGGTATCCTTTGCCATCGATCCAATCCATCTTGAGTACACTGGGGGGTTCCACCGTATTCTCCAAGATCGACCTTGTTAGTGGGTTCCACCAGATCCGAATCGAAGACGCAGATATCGAGAAAACCGCCTTGAACACACAAATTGGCGCCTTCGAGTGGGTTGTTATGCCCTTTGGCCTCTGTAATGCGCCATTGACGTTCCAACGCGTCGTGAATGATGTCCTTCGAGACCACTTGGGGATCTTTGTATGGGTGTACATCGACAACATCCTCGTCTTCTCGAAAGATGCGGATGAACACCAACGACATCTCGATTTGGTACATGAAATACTCCGTAAACACCAGCTCTTTCCCTGCATCGATAAATCCACATTCTTCCAGAGTCGAGTACCCTTCTGTGGATACATCATCGACAAAGATGGAGTACACATGGACCCCGAAAAGATCAAGGTCATTCGAGGTTGGCCTCCGCCAACTACGGTTCATGAAGTTCGACAATTCATTGGATTGTGTGGATTTTACCAGCAGTTTGTGGAAGGGTTCCAAGCTGTCGCAGCCCCTCTGACCGCGATGTTCAAGGCAGACTTCGAGTGGGAATGGACAGCCATCAATCAGGCTTCCTTCGACAAGCTGAAGCAGGCGATGATCAATGCGACACATCTCAGTGCTATCGACCCTCGACAGCCGTATCACCTGTACACAGACGCTTCAAAAGACTGTGTGGGTGCTACGCTGGTGCAACGATGTGCGCATGGAAAGTACAAGGGACATCTTCGACCTATTGCCTTCATGTTGCGGAAAATGAAGCCTGCCGAAACTCGATACCTGATTCGAAACCAGGAGTTGTTGGCCATCGTATTAGCCTTGAAACAATGGTTTCACCTACTTCGAGGACCGCAGCAGGTGCACGCGCACACTGACCACGAAAGTCTTCGATATCTCAAGACATGTCCTCGACCGCTGACACCACGGCAAGCACGATGGTCCCAATTCCTCGAAGAATACAACCTGACGTTGTGGTACGTACCGGGCCTCGAGAATCCTGCGGCAGACGCCTGCTCTCGTCTGACTTCGCAACAGTTGATGGATATCGAAAATGCCACAAGTAAACGGGCTTTCGTAATTCCCCTGGTCGAAAATTGGGCTTCACCGGAAGGAGAACCTGTCGATGAGTTCCTAGATGTACTCCAGGACTCATTCTCCCATGACGAGGTGTGGCCCGAGCCGTACGACCACCTGTACGTTTTGCTTTGAAGCAGACGCTCCGTGGGGAAGGATCCTGACGCTGATCCTGTCACTCTCTCTAGGCTATTTGTGCCTCACTTGGCAGTGCTTTGCACCCAGGGAAATTTACAGTGGCATGATCTTTTTGTACGCGTTCCATTTCCGCGGCTGTCCTTCGAGGAACCTCGCATTGTGAGCAGTTTGTGATGATGTTTTGGGCGGGAAACCGCCATGTCTCAAAAAAAGGATCCTGACGCTGATGAACTTGCGGAACCAGCCCCCCAATTCGACACTGAACCCGCCGTTGAACCGGAGAGCCAGCAGCCGCTACCATCAGACGCGACGATTGTCGAGCCGGAGGACCTGGGACTCAAGCCAGTACCATCGGACGAGATCATGGCTGAGGATTCACACGAACCAGATATGCATCTCCATGACGCTGGCAATAAGCCAGACACGCCTGCTGACACTGACGACCTTCCCGATGTGAGCATGGATCGCCCTCTTCGAGTCACTTTTGGCAATGAACTTCAATATGCTCCGACAATGGCGGAACTGATTCGCTGTCGACGTCACCGTGATGGCCCATTACAACCAGTTCCCTTACCGAAGGTTGCGTCGAACACGCCGCAGCCTTCGAGTCTTAAAGGTACGCACCGCCGAGTACATCGACATTATCAGTGCAAGGACTTGACTTCGACAGCTGTGTGGGCAGCAGCCTATCGAGAAGACCCACTGACGAAGCACATCTACGAAGTCGCGGTTCGAAGCCCTGCGGCACGACACCAGCTTCGCGGCGCCAAGTTGTCCTTCGATGATGGCAAATTCCCCCATTTGTCGACGATGGGCAAACGTGTGCTTGTCCCTCCAACACGAGATACGTCGATTGTGGCTATGTATCACCAGTCGGAGTTCTATGGCCATTCAGGTGTCCTTCGAACCATGGCCCTGATTAAGCGCGACTACGTGTGTTCGCACCTCCGACACTACGTCGAACGATACATACTAAGTTGCGATGTCTGTCAAGCGGCAAAATCAAGGCGAGTCGACACCGCCAGAGTGCCAAGACCATTACCGGTGCCCAGCACCAAATGGCACAGTGTGTCCATCGATTGGGTTTCGGGATTGCCGCCGACCACAAGGGGCCATGACGCCATCATGACTGTAGTCGACCCATTCTCCAAGCGTGGAATGTTCATCCCTTGTTGCAAGGATATGACAGCCGACGACCTTATCTATGTGTTCCTGCGTGAAGTAGTTCGACTGAAAGGATGCCCTCGACAAATTGTTTCAGACTGAGACAAGCTGTTTGAGTCTCAGGCCTGGAAGGAGTTGGTTCAGCGTTTCAAGATTGAGATGCATCAAACAGTGGCCAACCGCCCTCAAGGCCATGGCCTGGCGGAGCGCAGCAACCAGACAATCCTCCAGCGCCTGCGTACACACGGCATCTTCGGCAACAACGAGTGGGATGTCGACCTCCTGTTCGCCGAGATTCAGTTTAACAACCTGACATCCAATAGCCTTCGGCTATCCCCGTTTGACATGGATGAAGGAGGAACACTGCATTTTCCATTTGATTTTCCCCGAATGACTTCTCATGCACATGAACCATCAACCGTGAATGATTACATGCAACGAGCGGAATGTACCTTTGATTCTGTGCGTGCAATGCTTGCCGAGGAACGTCGACGCCAGATGCATGTGGTCCTGCAAATGGACCGACCCGTTCGAGTGCCTGAAGTCGGTGAACGATGGTGGGTGTTGGTACCGCAATAACGACATAAAGGGAAACTCGATGTTGTCTGGTGCGGCCCTTACAAAATTCTCGAGGTACTGAACAAGGGCGAGAATGTTAAACTCGATATCCCTGCACCCTTCGACGGGTTGCGAGTCTTCAATCGAGACAGCATAAAGCCCTACGTCCATCGAGAGGGACAACCGGTCTGGGAGTTCCCGATGCCCCCTATCAAAACTGGAGAATCTCCTTGACTTGTCAAGATTGTGGCTAGACGTCGAGTGGGATCTAAAAAGCGCCGCACATTCCTGTACCATTGTGAATTGGATGACGACACATGCTCTTGGGAGTCGAGCAAGGCTCTAGAGGAGGATCCTGTGTACCTTGAGTTTCTTCGACTCCACCCTGAGTAATCTTACTCTTCTCTGCAGCGTGGTTTTTTGAAAAACTCATGCGAGGTTCCGGGTCGATCGCCGGAGCCTCCGCCTACAGTACTACATCCCGGAAGCCCCGAACTTCCTCTCGACCTCCACCTTCTCGAACATCACCGTCGAACGTCATCGATGTTGACGCGATCAATGACAACGTTGGTGCCAAACCCCCAGCGAGGACGATTTCAACTGGCCGCTGTTTGTCGGTACCATCAGCGCCAACTCGTCCCAGTCGACCTCTCGATCCATTCGAACAGCCGAACTACAGCAAGTCGGCATTTGCTGGGAGCTCGAAAGGAAAAGGAGGCCCGTCGAAAGGAGGCAAGGGAGGTGTGTTGCCTCGCGGAGAATTTGCAGGAATGGCGCCGACTGGATGACCCGCTGTACCAGGAGGCACCACAGGCTTGGAAGTGCTCGAGATAGCCCTGGCCAACTGGCCTGTTCCGGAATCGACCAAGGGAGGGACCCCACCCCACATGCAGCCAGAACTCTGTGAGCTGTAAGGGCCCCCGCCCCCGGTCGATGCAGAATAACTTCGAGAGCGGTGCTCGAGCCCTGATTGGTTCGATTCTGATGAAGATCTTGCTTGCTACACGGGATGCGACGACTGATTCCCCTTCCTCTGTGCAGCGCCCGGAAGGGTCGACAGTTCTTGGACATCAAGGCCGAACACCTGGACATCAAGGCCATCCAGGGACGGACCGTCGTGGGGACCGAATACCCGAGAGCCGAATACCTCCAGATATAACAACAATGATGAAGCTGTGTGCAACGACTGGGTCGACCAATCCTGGCATTCGAATGCCCCGAAGACGCAAGCTTCTACTCGAACGAACCGATCCGACTCCTACTACTACAATGACGACGATGAACCCTGGCCACTCGAGTCCAACGACGAGGAGGAATATCCCTACGAGCCCTCAGCTTTCGACGCCGCACAAAGTTGGTCGACACCACTGCCCAGCTACGATTCTGTGCCGGTGCCCTGGGGCAGCCCTATAACATGCTGCAGTACAACCATGAAATGGAGACCGTTGAACAACTCCGACACTTGGGTACGTTCGGATTGAAACCACCCTATCGATCTGGGACACACGAGGACGATCGAATAAAAACGGAATACACCAAGCTTGAACCATCGGTACTCACTATTGCGTCGAGCGCCATGGCTGGTCAACGAGGAAGGCACGTATTCCTGAACGAACGCCATGCCGCAGTTGTGACGAAGACGAATGCCACTATCTCCGAGTTAGGCAAGATTATCAACATCGACAGTTGGGGACGAACCGGACCATTTTCTTACAAGCTGGCACGAAGCGCTCCTGACACATCTTTCGATGAGCGTGGGAATGTCGGTGGCAAGCCGGGCTACCAGTGGTATACAAAAATCGAAATGGTTTGCCAGAACTTTCGAGCGGCCCTCGTCGAATGGCGACGTTGCGACGAAGAGCTCGATTGGGGATTCCGACAAAGCCTCTCCGAATATGGCCTGCCGAGTCAAATTGCTCGACTCAACCGCATGCATCGAGAGATCTCAGGAATCGACGACCTGATAAACGTTGCCGATGGAATCGACCTGATCTTCAGGTATCGACGCCTCTGGACCCAGGACATGATGAGAGAGAAGCCCCCGTTGCCGTTTCGATCCTTGGAGTTATTCGCGATCTCCAGAAGGTTTGCCAGGCGAACCACTGGCTCTTCGAAGATCGAGCCCCCTTTCTCGCGTACAAAGTCGATTTGCTTCTTCGCCGACACCAACTGCGAGGTCTACGAGGCACCTCTTGACTTGGGTATAAGCGGTATGGGTGCACTCCACATCGAACACAGGACCTTGCAGTCCAGCTCCAGGAGTACTTTCGACTCGGAGGACAGACCGAACCCTATGCGTACAACGCCGTCGCACCAGGTACCCCCATCGACCTTGTCCAGTTGGCGACGATTTATCAGACTGCACCCCGACGGCTCGGATACCACGACTTCCATAAGGCAATCCGAGGAGTTGCAGCCCTTCACTCGTCCAGTGAAGAGTATGTCAACCTCTTTCCTTTCGTGGACGCCGGCAATTTGGCTGGACGATTGGGTACCTCGAAATACCTCATGTCCCCCTTCGAGGCCAGATACGAAGGTGGACAACGTTGGCGTCGAGCGGTCCAGTTCCGAAGGGATGTCTATGCTGATGAGCGGGAGGAGATCGAGAAAACCGACTCACCTGCGAGTGACCCGTTGCACCCGGACCCCGTCGACCACCGGTTTTTGTCAGCAGAGTCGAACGCCTATCAGCACCACTTCGACATCCCGTTCTTCAAGTACCTCACGCCGATCCATGATGATTTCAAGACCGCACATCGACGCAAGGTCACCTGACGAGACCAAGTCCTCGAAGCGGTCATTGCTGACACGGCTTCGAGCCTTGTGACTGCAGAAGCGGTTCGATTCGCTCTGCAGAGTTCCCTCGCTGATGGTCAGTATGTACATCAACACCGGGGTCGACTCCAAGAAGAAGGTTCTCAAACCGACATGCTTGAGGTCATTGACCGATATGCCCTCGGTCCTGCAGTCGATGACGTCAGTGCCATCATTGTCGTGCGACGACTTTCGATTGCTGACATGCCATGGTGGCGAGTCGATACGCGAACTGGTCAGTTCTACCACAGCATGGCCGCCGGTACTGGTTCGAAGGAAACCTATCGATGGTCTACTGGTCGACATGACGGGTTCTCTTTCGAGGTCCCCAATCGGACCGATCTGTGGAGCGCGGACGCTTGGAAACCGTCGAACCTCTGGGATTTCTATTCGACCAAGGCACAAACATTGGGACCTGGACAATTTCGAGCGCTTGCCCGTGAACATGTCTTCGTATTCCAGTACAAGTGCCCCGTCGACGGCCGACCTGGTGATCCCAACCTTCGATTGCTGAACCATCGATCTGGTATCCTGATTCAGAAGCGTGCCCTCGAAAGTGATATCCGTCGACACTACACGGGTCATGACACCTTCAAGTTCATGGCTGGCGTCGAGACACTGAAGGAAGTGCACGAAGTATGTCGACTCCAGGTGGATCGTTCATCCACGTTTACGTTGGGCACGGACTACTGATTTGACATGTCTGGATGCCCGGTAATGGCTTATTCGACATGTCTGGATGCCAATTAATGGCTTATTTGACAGTCTGGATGCCATTAATGGTATCGACTGCCTTCATATGTCCTGTCGAGTTGACAGATGTATTGGTTGTTTGTCTGCTGGGCAACCAGCTCCGATAGCTGTGCCCAATGTTATGGTATGTTATGGTACGATGTGCCCACAGCCTTGCTGTGGGTACAGCGCCCGTGCAGTGTGCCTGGCGAAGTTGTCTTCTGCAGCTTTCGCCAAGACACAGCCGTGGCAGAGTCGAACACGGCGTATAAATGAGGCGCTGACGACATGTATACCATGACTGCACCTCAGTGTGTGAGTTTAGACCACTGTTATGCTTCTGTAGCCAACACATGTCGAAGTCCAAAAAAAATTTTCTGGGCCTGCTCTGCACATTCGACATTGTGACGTCCACCCAGATGAGTGAGACCTCTTCGAGGTCTCAAGGGGGGGGGGGGGTAGTGTTATGGCTTCGAACAGCAGCAGCGCAGCAGCGCGCAAGTTGCAAGTCGCAGTCGCAATCGCACTGCAGTCTGTGAATAATAAAGAAGCATCGAATGCCAACTGTGAATGAGCGCTGTAAGATACTGTAAGTGCAGCTAACCCCCATCTGCTCAGATTTTCGCGGATCTGCCCCAGATTGGCTACATTTTGGTCATTTTCTCTGCTTCGGCGGAATCGCCGCCCCGCAGCTCAGTCTCAGGATCAGACCTATATATTTCTGATGTGCCGGATCTGATTCCGCGGTCCATTCATCGTAAATCCGCCGCGTTCCGATCATTTACCCGGAATCGCCGATTGCCGCTGACGCGCGCGCGCGAGCCAAATGGGCCAAATATTTTTTCACAATCGGATTTTTATAAATCTTTTCAGATAGATCCGGACACTCAGATGTACTTAGGAATATCCGCATCAATTTTCTTCTTAGACTGGGATTTTTTGCCGGATAACAATCAGCATGGATCTTGCCTCCGTTGTCGCCGCTCTTGCCTCCGTTGGTGCCCGTGTATCCGGTTCTGCCCCCAACAGCAGCGTTCGGGTTGACTCCTCGCGTGCCTGCCCCCCTGGTCTTGCCGGCCCTGAGCCCTCCGGCACCATCCACGACCTAGGGCAGCACTTTCGTGGTAGCAGAGGCTACCTGAATGCTGCTTCAGTGGCATCCCATCCACAGCCCGCTCCCCAGTACGGCCCCGTAGACCCCGCCGCTTCTGGAGAAGTAACAATTACGATGCCATGGTGCTGTGCGAACGAGGCCTTGAGAGGAATGCCTTGCACAAGTCCAAGCTGCCCAAGAAGGGCGCACATCAGCAGCTGTGGGGACCCAGATTACCATCATCGCAGTCGAAACTGGCCATCGAGCAGCTGGAATCCGCTGGCCTACGACGATCACAATGCTCCGGTGGAGCTTACGGAGCTGGCAGGTACCAACATTCCTTACGGATGTCCAACATTTGAGACCATGGACGCCGATCTGAACGACATTGAGATGGGCGGTCCAGGTGAGGTACCTAGCTATAATCGACCAGCCTCTTGGACACACTGGGGCGACCATTTGTCCCCAGAAGTGACCCGTAGCCTTGAGGCCCTTGAGGCCCTTTGTTACTTAGCCTCGTCTAAGCTGATCGAACAAGAAAGAATCGCCTCTGATTTTTTAACGGAATATTTTTTCCTCCTTCAGAACGAAATTAATACCAGGATGTGGTGGCGTTCTCAAGAAGATGACTCTTTTGCCATTTTTTTGCAGATCTGGGAGGCAAGCCCCTTCCCGAAGGAGAAGGTCCGGGCACCTGTTCCCGGGCCCTCCGCCCCTCATCCCCCTGTTTCCATCCGCGACGATCTAGCCGCCGCGGTTGAGGAGGGAATTTTAGAGGCGGCCAGGCAGGCAAGCCTGGAAATCAGGGCTGAAGGAGCTCCCCAAGTGGACTCCTGGCTGCGGACCACCGAGATCAGCGGTCCGCCAGCCTGCTCAGGCCCTTCAGGACACGGCATGTACTGTCCTGCCGACTGCTCCTGCAGATTCCAGCGAGATGCTGAGCTCCAAGAGCTCAAAGATCAAATGCGCCTCATCATTCAGACGCTGGGAATAAAAAATCTTTTCAAGACGCACATGCGGTCGGAGGGCGCCTCATCGGTGGGACAAGCAACAGAGCCATCGGAGGAGGCGACAGAAATTTTTTCAATTGCTCCTTCGGTTGACTCCAGGACCACCGATGCAAGGATCAGCAGGACCAAGCTAAAGGAAAGGGTTAAAATCTCTCGTTCTGAGAGTAGGACGGCGAAGGCTAGGACTGAGGCTCAAAATGCCAAGCGAACTGCCTCCCGTACTGCCCCTCCTGCTGCTGATTCCAATACCTTAGCCCAGCTGTTGCTCGCCCAGACCCTCGCCGTGTAAGTTCGCCCTTTGTGGTGCGCTCGGTTCACATGGCCATTGTCTGGCGGTAGCTCCGTGTTTTGGACCCTTGGGTAGTCCGAGCGGCAGTGAAGGGGAACCTTGGGGTGATTCCTGGCCCTGGTGCTTGGGCCCCGGCGACTCTGCGGCGCTTGCCCATGTAGGTGGCAACAGGCGTGGAGTGGACCTATTTTGAGGTGCTTGCTTCTGCCGTAGTTTGCTGCCCCACTTATTGTTTGAAGCCCATATCATGATTCTCCTGCTGGGTCTCCGGCTGAGACAAAATCACAGTTTGAGAAAATAGTTGGGAGGAACAAGGGAAGCGACGGCAAAGACCAAAGCTGCAGTACTTGTACTGATTTGTTATTCCGGTTGTCACGTAGGTCCACAACGCCAGAAACAATACATGGGCTTACAACACCCCTGAGCAACACAAACAGGAAAGTATGTACATCTCTGTCAGATACAAACTTTGCAATAAAATCCCCACAAGCAGAAACATTGCGTAGCACTCTTGGTGTGCTGTCCTGGCTATCCTGCCGAGCATTCTCATCATTTCATGATACTGTACATGCGTAGGAATAGCACGTGTGCGCGTCTGTCAAAGGCGTCGCGCTTCAATTAAGTCCTCGTACTGCCTTGGGGTGAAGGCAAAAAATATGCGTGGAATGAATCGTAGGTGTATATAAGATCAGAACTTGTTGTTGGATCGGGTGTCTGGCTTTGGTGGGCGACCGCAGTTACACCCCCCTACCAGGACGCACCTACGGGGGTGAGGCCGATACGCACAGAGTAATGCGGTCGGCCACACCTGGCACATGCTTGAACCTAGAAACTGTCACAGTCACAAAGTAGGGCAGTCTGAAGCATCCCTACAACAGCCCTGCAACGGCAAGCGCAGCTACCTGGGTGTTGCCGCACCCCAGCCGACTGTGTACCCTGTGTGCTGGTCAAGCAATTCAATTACCTATCTCACTAACGAGTGGTTGGCAGCTCACTGCTGGTCCATGTATACCCTCGACAGCTGTGGTGTTACCTATCAACTTCCGGGTCTACACATGTGTCCCACAAAACAGTGACTCTTTTTGCGGCTGTGGTTTGACCTATCAACCTGGTTGTGGTTTGACCTATCAACCTGGTTGTCGTTTGACCTATGAACCTGACACATCGCAGCATGCCATGCATACACTGGAATTGTCGCTGCATGACAGTCAAAAGAGCTGTAAATATTGATAATAATTTATGGAGTGATGCTGCGGATGATGATGAATGATGATGCACTGACACTGAAGTCATGTGCAATGCAATGTTACATGCTGACAACAACATAATGGATGATGAATGATGAGATGATGAATGATGATCAATCGATAGACTGCTGATAAACTCCTGATGAATTGATAAAGTGCTGAATGATGAATGATGAATGATGGATGAAACTGATGACATGAATGACACTGACATGATTGCTGAGATGAACTGCTGATTGAAGTTGGAACTGAAATTCCAAACCTCCTGAATGCTCCATTTTCTTTGGCGTACCCAAACTGAGGTATGTACAAGCGACAGTGGCGCCTGAAGCTGGCACACAGATACATGGCTGGAGGACAGAAAGAATGTGCGAAAAAATGTCGGTATATGCGGGTGAGAAAAGGGATCAAGTGAACATTCTGCGGCTCTGTTGTGGTTGTGGGGTCTGTGGGGTCTTTTCCCTCTTTGCCTGCTGTGGTTGTGGGGTCTGTGGGGTCTTTGCTGCAGTGCTGCCACGGCAGTACTTACATAAGACCCACCAAACAAACACGTGGATTTCTTGTCTCTCCGAGCGAGTACAAGTCAGCCCTACTCCGGCAAGAGTAACTAGTTGCGTGTTGCCGCACGTCAACCGGCTTGTGTCCATAATGCAATGGCTAATTCAGACGCAGGTAGTGTGCAGAGCTAAAGTGGCGTGGAGTGGTGTCCGCTGTGGTAGTACCTATCAGCGCGAGACCCTGGTAATACCTATGAGTCCCCAGACAAGAACAAAATGGACACTGTGGTACAACCTATCAGTGTCTGTGATCTGAGTCGCCAAACAGAAGTAGACTTGTCGGAAGAAAACTGGATTGTATGGGTCGCCGATGTACAGCAATTGAGTGGGTTAATCCTCTGCTCAACTACCATCGGAAGAAAACTGGATTGTATGGGTCGCCGATATACAGCAATTGAGTGGGTTAATCCTCTGCTCAACTACCATCGGAAGAAAACTGGATTGTATGGGTCGCCGATATACAGCAATTGAGTGGGTTAATCCTCTGCTCAACTACCATCATGGTCACTTCTTCAAGTCATGTGTCATGTGTCATGTGTCCTGTCATTCTTGATGCACTGAGCGTGGATGGTGAAAGATAAAACTCACCTCGAAAACACCCAGGCGCACTCTGAGTGCCCCAGCAGCGCCGTGGCGAACGACGGAGGGCGTCGCCACGCGTCGCAGCTGTCGCTTGCGACCGATCCTGCCAAAAATGGCACATTTGGCCAGAAACAGGCCAAAAAGGTCTAAAAACCCAAAATGGGCCAGGATGAAGCCCTGAAACTGGGCAAGACGCTGGAAGAGAGCCGTCGACACACAATACCAGTGTCGACGAGTGCCACGAACGCACTCGCGCGTCGAAAAGCTACGACAAGCGTCGCCGACAGAAAAAGAGAGCAAAATTTGAAAATTTGCAAAATTGCGGAATTGAAACAGAAGTAGCTGCTACAGCTGGCGCAGGACAGTCAAACGCTGTCAGCGCAGCGTAGAGCGTCACGTTGTGGGCGCCGTAACCCTGTCCGAGCGCGTCGCCAGGGAACAGGGACTCTGATTCGCAACAAAATATCAAAATCCAACTTCAAACTTCAAAATTGCTTCAAGAACACCAAAATGAGAGAAACAAACACCTTGTGGACCTGTACTGTACTCCCCAAATTCCAACAAAAGGTAACAAACCAGGACTTCGTTCATTTGAATACGATGTCTCCACTGGAAGGGCAAACAGAACGACGATGGACAGTTGACCTTGTAGGAACAATAAAACAAACCAACAAACAGACCAAGACCTGGACAAATCAAACATGTAAGGAAAGGGAGGAACAGCACTTCAGGCACTTCAGGGCTGGTTTGTACAAGGGAGCTGGATACAAGGTCGTACACCTGTATTGCTGTCGACGCACTGCAGCACCACCTCTTTCCAGGACGAAGGCATTTTGAACCGACATGGCATGGCTTGAGGAAAGGATGAGTGGAGAGAAACGAAATGTTCAGCCCTGACACCCAGCGTTGTTCAATGATGACACTTAGGAATGCTCTGAAATTTCCAGCCTTGAAACTTCAGGACCTCAAGCGTTCACTGCAGGTTATCAAAACTTCAGACAAGCAAACAGACATCAGGTTACCACAACCTGCTCTCAAGAATTAACCCTAAAGAATTGTGGACTCAAGTTCAACTCAACCAAGGCTATCTGGTCGCCACCCCCAGGCCATTGAGCTGGTACCTGGACAGCGCCGTGGCAAGCCCAGCACCACTAGTTGAAGAGGAAAAACAAAAAGGAGGGGGGGATCATCCGTCAACAGCAATACTTCCCACTCCGTGAGTGTTAGTAAGAGTTGGACGGCCTTCGAACGCTTGGCCCAGCACTAGCAAGCACTGCCCCTCGCTCGCACAGGGGTCCAATGGCGAGCGGAGGAAGTGAGCAGCTGGCGTGGCGAAGGGGTACAAAGGGTCGTCGAAGCAATAATGCACTGTACAGAAGTCAACAAACTCTACTTGTGGCGGAAATGACACTGTCCTTTCTTGTGACGCCAGCACCGTGTGCCGTACCTGCACCACCGACTTTGAGAGTGAGCGGTGACAGACAGAGAATGAGCTGTCACAGGGACTGGTGCTGTAAACGAAAACGCATCAGGGCTCTCTAGAGGTCCTACATCCTGCAAAGGAGAGGACAGTTCAGACCCATAGGACCGATTTTCCTTGCTCTCTGCAGGGTCGTCAGCTCCTCCAGAAAAAGACTCTTCAGGCTCGTGTTCTGAGCTCTCCTTATTCTCCGAGTTGTCGTCAATTTCTTCAGAAAAATCTTCTTCTGCTTCTGCCTCTTCCTCTTCGACGTGGTCTTGATAGTAGTATTCATTGGGTTGTGCCTCATCCTGATCAGCCTCGACATCTGCTTCTGCCTCTTCCTCTTCGGCATCGACGTCTGATTCTGCCTCTTCGTCTTCGACTTGGTCTTGGTAGTAGTCCTCATTTGTGTAGTACAGCTGCAACTGAGGGCCACTGTTCTTTAGGTACCACCACTCTAACTGTTCTTTCTCACCGATAATGAAGGAGTCCCAGTAGTTGTCAGCGTCCAGCTCAATGGGCTCGCTACCATCAGAATTTTCTTGTCCGTCGTCTTCTTCATAGTGGTAGGTAGTCTGAAACTCGTTGTCCAAACGACCCGAGACCATAGCATTCCCTTCACTTTGCATCCAGAAGTTATATAGAACAAGATAAACAAAATCGTACAGCGCCTGAGAATCATGCCACGGCTCGCACTCGCCGCAAAGAACCTTGCAACAAATCCTAGCCCAGCACCTGACTGGGCTCGGTAGTAGCCTCGCAGCAGACAGTGAGTCGACGTGTCCGAACATATCTTGCAGCTGTTGCGCTGTTACTTCCCAGAGATTCTCCACAACCTCGGATCCAGATTTCCAGGCGACATCCAGTAGACTTCCCCAGAAATCCTCCAAAACCACGTGGACGGCGTCTGGCGCTCTCAGCCCTGCAATATGAAACACTTCGCGCGTCTCTTCTCCATCGTGGTTTGGCTCTTCGGCATAAGTGTTCCTCTCTTCGTCGATCTCATCCCACACAATACAGAAAGGGCAACCAAAGAAGCAACATTCACATGTGACACTCGTGGCGAGCCCGCGAGCTCGGACTTCGGCTGCCTCCTTTTCAAACTGAGCACGTTCTTTCACAGGACGGGCAACGATGTCATCCCAGGAACATGATTCTGTTGTGCGCGGGCTGTGTAGCCTTGCATTGACGCACGACCAGCCAATCAAGCAGCGTCTGCATTCGCCGCAGCTCTGCTTCTGCTCTGTAGCACCATCAACAAGCGCAGCAGACATAGAGCATGTATTGTCTTGTAAGTTCGCCCTTTGTGGTGCGCTCGGTTCACATGGCCATTGTCTGGCGGTAGCTCCGTGTTTTGGACCCTTGGGTAGTCCGAGCGGCAGTGAAGGGGAACCTTGGGGTGATTCCTGGCCCTGGTGCTTGGGCCCCGGCGACTCTGCGGCGCTTGCCCATGTAGGTGCCAACAGGCGTGGAGTGGACCTATTTTGAGGTGCTTGCTTCTGCCGTAGTTTGCTGCCCCACTTATTGTTTGAAGCCCATATCATGATTCTCCTGCTGGGTCTCCGGCTGAGACAAAATCACAGTTTGAGAAAATAGTTGGGAGGAACAAGGGAAGCGACGGCAAAGACCAAAGCTGCAGTACTTGTACTGATTTGTTATTCCGGTTGTCACGTAGGTCCACAACGCCAGAGACAATACATGGGCTTACAACACCCCTGAGCAACACAAACAGGAAAGTATGTACATCTCTGTCAGATACAAACTTTGCAATAAAATCCCCACAAGCAGAAACATTGCGTAGCACTCTTGGTGTGCTGTCCTGGCTATCCTGCCGAGCATTCTCATCATTTCATGATACTGTACATGCGTAGGAATAGCACGTGTGCGCGTCTGTCAAAGGCGTCGCGCTTCAATTAAGTCCTCGTACTGCCTTGGGGTGAAGGCAAAAAATATGCGTGGAATGAATTGTAGGTGTATATAAGATCAGAACTTGTTGTTGGATCCGGTGTCTGGCTTTGGTGGGCGACCGCAGTTACACGCCGGAGCTGGTGTGGCGAATGATGCCGCCAAGGTGTCTGCCATTACGGCCAGTGTTGGGCTGGATTCGCTTCTTAACCCTACTTCCTTGCGACTTCGTCAGGTTGCCAAGCAACCGAAGTATAATGGGAACCCCTGACGTTGGCCTCAGTTCCAACGGGAATTTAAACTGTGGGTCAAGACTCAAAAACTCCAAGATGATCAGTTCCTGATGGCCCTCTTGGATTGCCTTGAGGGACCGCCGGCCAACACTTGGCTCAGGACTTGGAGTGATCGCGAGGATACAAGTTCCCCCCTTACCTTTGATGAGGTGTGGGAACAGTTGGAGGTACGTGGATCCCGGCTGCCAGAGGACCACTACCACCAAATGTTGAAGAATTTTCCTTCATTCTCGCGATTAATTTTGCACGAAGTGCAACACAAAAAACAGCACTTCTGGAATTTAGTGAAAGAAGCTGAACATTCAGGCGAAAAATTTTCTAGTGCCGAGCTGAAAAGTCTGATTTTTGACAAGATCCCCTCAGAAACTGCCGCCACTCTTCGGAACAAACAGTCCGAAGAAAAAGTCAAGACCTGGTGGGCGGAGGTGGAAGGCTTCGATGCCTCTGCCAACAAGTTTTCCGTCAGGGAGGCACTTCAAAAGTGCTCCCCCACGTCCTTTTCTAAGGTGAAATTCACCGAAGAGACGTGGAAGATAAAGTTTCATGAGCACGAGGATCGGGACTTGTTTGTCCAAGTCCTCAACAGGGGAGTCAGCTTCCATGGCCATCGCCTGAGGGCCAAAAACTGGGTGTTTTCGTACACCCCGAAGGAACTCTGGGAGGAGATGGAGCGGCTCGCGGACGCCGCCAACCAGAATTTCCATGAGGGTCTTGGGGGAAACAAGAATACCCAGCAAAACACCCAAAATGGGGCCCAAAAGGGCAACAAAAAGGTGAATGACACCCGGAATGTTCAGCAGCACTGTAGCATCTGCCTTCTTTTAGGTTCTACGAACCGAGCTAAGTCGCATTCTACTGATAATCACCGATGGTCTCCTTACGATCACAAGGTGATTGGTGAAAATATCAGTAATTCGCAGAATTCAGACAGGAATGACAGACAGGTGCACGGTGGGAAGGCTGGAAAAGGGAATCCGACCCCCTCCGGTGGAAACAAAAATCCTGGAGGCCCTGGCGGGTCCCAAGGCACAGGAAATCGGACTCCATCCGGCTCCGGTGGGCAGCCGAACGGCCAGAAAAATCCCAATAGCAACGCCGGAGGCGGAAATCGAAATCCAGGCCAAACCCCTCAATCCGGTGCAAACAAGGGAAATGCTCTAGGATTCCAGGGTAAAGGTAAGGGAAATCCTTCCGGAACCCCTTTCTCTGGTAAGGGCAGAGGGCGTGGCGAGGGTGGAGGTCCATCATCCGGCGGCCGTGGCCGTGGACGTGGAAAGGGCAACCATCGTGTGGATCAGGTCTCAGGTGCAGATCAGGTGTCCGATGCGGACCGAGATTATGAATTAAATGCCTTGAATCCAGCAGATGATCCGCTCCAAGATGAGTGGGTCGACGAATCAGGGTGTGTCCATAATGTTAACGCAGCCACTGGAGGTCAGAACGCCTAGGGGAGCCACGAAAATCGCCCCTCCCCAGGCGATTTCAGGCATGATCCCCAGATTCCTTCTCGACTACTACTTGATGTAGGGTCGCTTGTCTCCTCTCCCCTGGATCCGGCAGCGGATCCTTCTGTTGTAGTGGACGAGGTTGGTGTACAGTCCAAGCACAGGGCCCGTCAGTTTGTCACAAAGCTGTGGGTCTCTGATTGCAAGGGCAATTTCCACCTCGCCACTTGTTTGTGTGACAATGGATCGGAGGTAAATCTCCAATCCAATTCTTTTTTGCCTGACGACTGCGTGTTTGATTCGCCTCATCCTGTTACCCTCGAGGGAGTTTCTGGACATTCTCTCGCAGGTGGGCAACGCGGTTGTTATATATCAACTCATTTGGTCGCTCAAGACCTTTGGGAAGCTGGCAATGTGGAGGAAGTTATCCTTAAGGATGACTACTTTTATCGTGCCGACATAAAGTATGACCTTTACTTGGGCCATCCTTGGCTTCGCAAGAACAGGGTGGCGCCCGTAGGTCATCGGCGTTGTTTTTTGCTGGAGTCAGGTCCCTTGGAGCGTCCTGAATTTCGTTTTTTGCACGCAGGGTTTAAAAGTGCAGAAGAATTTTTGAAGCAAAAGGTTACACCAAAGTTTGGCGAAGATGTCACCATTGCAGAGGTGAATGGGAGTGCCGATTACTCCCGAGAGTTAGAATGTCTTCGTAGGGACTCCCAGCCACGACGCCCTTCGCGCTGGCACTCTTCATCCTACAGAGTTGTCGACAAATGGCGCGATGCAATTTGTGAATATTTTTATGAACACCATTCCTTGTGGCCACAGTGTGATGCGTTTGCTAACCGCGAGAACAAGCGCTTTGACAAGCACTTTCGCGACGCTTGGACCCATAAATGGGACAAGAAGTTGTGGATTAATCCTTCGTTTCACTTAATCCAGCAGGTCATCCACAAAATCAAGCAAGATAAAACCCAGGCGATTTTAGTTGTGCCCTTGTGGGACGACGAGCCTTGGTTTCAGGAATTGCAAGACATTTGTGTAGATTACATCGAACTTCCCAGGAAGATTAAGCTGTATGCCAGGGACGACACAGGTCCCCTGCCACAGCGGCCCTGGAGTTCGCTTGCATTCCTGGTGGATGGAAAGCTTTCTGACTCTGATTCTGCTGATTCTAGTACTGATTCCTGTGTTGGGTCTGAATCTGAGGTTGAGCGTGGTACGGATGATGAATCTATTTTTTCTGATTTTTGTCCGTCAGATGCCGAAGGTGATCCAACGTCAAATGGATCCGCCTCGTCTCCCTCTTCCCCAATACGATCTACTGAAGCAGGTCACAACCCTACCCTGGCATTTTACCCCTAAGGGAGCATTATTTGGCCCTATATATGGGATATATGTGGGATAGGGTATATCATATTCCATTTCCTTGTTAGGAACATAGGATGTGGGATAGATAAGGCAATCATGGATGTTTAGTAGTTATTCAATTAGTGGATGATAGGGTGGATTTCTCATATGTGCATATCAGGTATTTCATTGGCTATGTGTACCATATCTGTTTGCAGGATACTATTCAGTCAACACAATCGTTATGTCTTCTATGCCAAGCAATGTTGCTGCCCATGCCACTGCGACCTCTGCTCCTGACCACCCGGTCTGGTTTCATGGTAGCAGAGGCGAAAATTTTTCGTCTCTGTTGGGCGCTTGGCATCGCGGAAAGCGATCGGTCCGCGAAATCGTGGACCAAATCCAAGAAAAAATCTCTTCCCCGGGAGGGATATCTGAGGGTGTCCAGGTCCCCACTCTCAGGACCTCCTCGGCCCTGACCCCATCGACCGGGCAGGGGCCGCAAAAACGGGCCAAGCCCCAAGTGGCTACAAATCCTAAGTTTCCGAAATCCCCGAATGTTCCCATCGGGGCCCCCCATCCTCGAAATCCAGCTGGTGTACCTGGGATGGTTGGGGGGGAAATAGACGGCCACCCTCAGGGAGCGATAAGAGGACCACAATCGCCTATTATGGGCTCGGGAACCGTTACTAGCGCCGAGAATCGGGCAGTAATCGACCAATCTACTGGGGTGATCGAGCGTACGAACGCTGCGCCCTCACGCGCTGCCGACTGGGGTACGATGGCTTCGCCAATGGGGCCTATCGTGGTCGACTCTGGCACTCCTCCGTCGCTAGGGGGGTTGCCAGAGCCTCAGGTCAGAAAGAACCTGTTTGCGGCAGGGCCCATCAGCCCCATTGTTGACCAGCTCGACGCTGAAAACCGTCGAGCCCTCGCGCTCACGCCTGATCCCCATGGCCATCTGGGTCCGGCTCGAGAGGCCGTGGCCCTGATCCAGCAAGCCCTGTCGGGGACGAGGCAGAACCCCACTGTGGTGGAATCGTCGCCCACTCCAATGAGTGGATCGCGGCGGTTTCCCTCCCTGGTGGAGGAATCTCCTGCCTTGGGAGCGTATCCCAATCCCCCGAGCGGATCCAGGCTAAATCCTACGATCATCGAGGAATCCCCCACGCAAATCGAGGAGGATGAGTGTGACCAGTGGTTCCCCCTGGCGGTGGAGCAGTGGAACGACGATGAGGAGGAGGAGATTGGAGTGTTGGAACGTCATGAACTCCATCATTCCCCTATTTCCGTTGCCTCGTTGCCTGCACCTCCTGAACCTATGTCAGGGACCAGGGATCGCCCCATGCTTGTGGAAGAATCCCCGGCCCCCCACTACATCACGGTGGGGGACTCTCCGGCCCCTCAGTTCATTGCTGTGGAAGAGTCCCCGGTGCCTATGAGCGGCCTCAAAAACCGCCCGTGTCTTGTCGTGGAATCTCCGGAGCCTACGGAGGACCGGGCCGGTACTACATCTCCAGTGCCTATGAGTGGCACGAAAGATCGTCCATCCCTAGTGGATGATTCTCCGGCGATGCCGAAGGTCAACAATCTGTGCTGGGGGGGAGGGAATCAGGTGGAGGGAGGTTCAGCAACCCTCCCAATAAATTTGGTCTCTCCCCCCACAAATACATCTCCTACGGAGGACCCCCAACTGCCCAATTGGGGGGGGGATCCAGCGGTTGCAACGGGATCGGAGCCTGTTTTTGCTTCCCATCCGAGAACTCGATCACCTATGGTGGTTCATGAGTCACCACAGTATATTGTGGTGGACGAATCCCCACCCCCACCGCCGCGACCGAATGCTGTTGGTCATGTTCCCCCTCCGCCGTCACCCCGCCACCGCCAGGTGGCTTACATCGAGCACGTGCAAGGAATCCCGCACCTGGTTCGGCCATCTAGTGGTGGGGGTTCGGGGGGGGGACATCCCTCTAGTGGGGGGGCGCCAGCGCCTGTTGCTGCGCGCCCCACACCCCCGTCTCGCCCTGCGGGGGGGCCCTCTGGTCCCTCCGTGGCAGGGGGGGCTGCTGGGGGGGGCGGTGGTGGGTCATCTCCTCCTCGTGGAGGGGGGGGTCCATCTTTTCGACATTCTGGGGGCCCCACTCCTACACGGGGGGAGGAAGACCTACAGCACACCTGTGGCTGTCCCCGGTGTGTAGTGCACTACGAAACGTGCATCCAATCTCTGATGGCACAGGTGAGGGACCTGCGAAATCAGAATCTGGAGTTGCAGCGATCCCATCAGGAACTTTCTCAGGCAGTAGCCTCTACCGTGGGCATCAGTAAGTCCTACGGGGACCGGATGACCCAAATCTTGTCTACGTTGGCTAAGTTTGACGCGGTGGTTCAGGGCTACCAACGGGATTCTAAGGCGGTGGAGGCTAGTGTGTCGGATCATCTTAAGATGTCCAACGGCAACACGGCTAAGTGCTTTAGCGCAGTGGAGTCGCTCGCTGCACGTTACGCCGCCGTTGCATCTAGGATCGATGCGTGGGACCACTGGTACTCCACGCCTGCGGAACCCGTTGCGGTGGTCCCACCCCCGCCATCGGCGCCTCCGCCCGTTCCTGATCCTACACCGGCGGCGCCTACGGCGCCCATGGGCGCGCCATCCGGTTCATCCGGTGGTGGGTGTGTCCTTCCTTTCTCCGTCCACCCATCCCACGATTGCATCTACCATCCGAACGCTTGTCCGGATTCGGGGTGGCCGAGGGGGGGGGAAGAACACCACGAACACCCCCACCCCCAAGAACCTACATCGTGGAGGGGAATCGCCGAAAAGCAGAAGGAACGTGCTGTTCCCGAGTGGAGGGCGACGCCTAAGGGCGAAGAACACCCCACGGAGCCTACGGCCCCGTGGGCCAATGAAGAGGAGAACACCTCTTCGTTGGGGAACATTAATCCCCTCACGAAAAATGTTTTCACTTCCCCTGGGAAACCTTCGTACACGCCCTCTCATCCTACGGATACGTGTACCGTCTCTCCAGTGAGGGTTGCACCAAACGCAAGTGGAGGTGCACCCCCAACCATGGCTCCCCCTGCTTACCACCCGTACCAAATGCCTATGGTGCAAAATAGTTACACCAAAGCGGTGGAGGATAGTGATATGCCTAAACCGCAATTTAATGGGCAGCTAGAGTGCTACGACGAGTGGGTGGAGAAGCTTCAACAATGGTTGGGGGGGTGTGATACCATGTACCGAAAGGCCAACGAGGCAAAAATGATTTTGAGTACCTTGCCCCCATGGCTAAAGGCGATCATCAACGCCCGGGTTGCCGAGGCCACCCACCACACACGCACGGCCCCCACCCTCAAAGAGTTGTGGGACTTTTTGGAACAACGTTTCCACGAGTATGACCCCTCAAGGGCTGATGAAAGGTGGCGAGCCCTCACCCCCAGGGTGGTTAGAGGGCAAGTGACCCTCATCGACCTCGAAGATTTCTATGCTCGTTGGCAACGTTTGTTGCCTCTGAGCAATGAGACTCGTCCCCACGTGATCCGGGAGCAGCTCCTAAGCAAGCTCCCGTGGATCAAGGAGAAGGTCGTCAAGCAAGAGGCTAAGAATAGCCCAGACAGCTATGTGGTGGATTTTAGTGGCCTTGACCCTTCGCCGGGTCGCGCCCCATTCGAAAAAGAACTCAGGAAATATAGCGCTCAAGCTTGCACTACGGTTCCTGAGATTGTTTCCTATTCGGGGCCGGGGGTGATAGTTGACTGCAAAGACCCGGCTCTCCAGGAGTGGATCTTGAAACTCAACAACACACCTCACACACGCGGCTACACTATGAAAGTGGAGCAACGTAGGCCTCGTTTGAAGCCTGCGGAAATCTACGCCCTTGCCCATAAAAGCGTGTCAGAGAGGGAAGCTCTCGAACGCCTTAATAAAGGAGACAAGACGACGGTGACGTACACTCATCGCCCTTCTCACAATAAAACCGCGGTGCATGCGGTTAATGCGGAGGCTACGGCGGACCCTGACACCTCCGAACCCGCTGACACCTCCGTCAACGCCGTGGGTCACTCTAAACCTCCGGCGAAGAAACCCGTCGACCCAGGGGCTAAACCGCCACCTACCTTTTGGGTTCCGTGTTCCAAACATTGGAAAACACGTAAACAAACGGATATGGACATGTCTTGGATTGATTGGGGTGCCACCAATACCACCCTTTGGACGTGTAAGCCTAATTCTCCGTGCAATGACACTCATTGGAACATTGCGGGTAAGTCTAAAGGTGGTAAGCCTAAGGGTGGCGATAAGGGTGGCGGTGGTGATAAGGGTGGTGGTGGTTATAAGGGTGGCGGCGGCAAGGGCGATAAAGGAGGCAAGGGAGCGCCGAACGGGCGCGGACGTTGGTAGAGGTGCCCAGAGGCGCCCCCTTCGAAAGAAGAAAACCTCGGGCACCCCTGTGACACTACCGTGGCTCTCGTTCCATCGAGAGTCATGAAGGGGCATATAGTGACTAGTGAGATTCAAACCGAACTTTCCGTTCAGGTTGTTTTGCCCAATGGAGAACGCAAGGCCCTCCGTGTTTTGGTGGATTTTGGGTGCCAAGCGGTCGCTTTGGCCAACCCCAATGTTTTTGGAGACCAACTCTCCGAAAAATATGAATCCCCCCAACGGAGGCGCCTACTCCAAGCCGATAATGAGACGCCTTTGCCAGGGGGGGACGAGCAAATAGACGTCAAAATTCAATTTACGGGGGTTGTGGATGGTAGTGTTTCACTTCCTCGTGTTGCCCAGTATGGCGTGTCCCCGTACCTTGTCCCGAATTTACCTTGGGATATGGTTTTGGGGCACCCATGGGGTTACGAACATTGTGTGAGCCATTTTGCCCGTTTCAATTGTTTGTACTCTCACCATCCAGTGCACCCCCGTTTTTGGATTGAGGACTTCCGTGAGGCTCCACGAACCGGCAAACCATTTTTGGTGAAACCCATTCATGGTAAGGTGTCACGTCAGTCCGTGTGGGGCCTAACCGTTCCAGTCATTGGGGCGGTCGCTCCTACGCACCCTGCCCCGGCCATTGTGGTTACGCCCCCTGGTGGCGAACCGCCTAACCGTGTTGAGGCCGAGAAACACATATCCTATGCCTTGACCGCTTCCTCCGTGGCCCCCGTACAGGACCGGGCTTGTGCTTTGGAGCTCGTTGAATTTGCTCCCGAAGCCCTTGCCCGTGATGTTCTACCTACGCGGCGTGATGGGTCCATGTGGACCCAGTCTGACTATGGCCTCACGCCATATTGGGCCGCACGTGTCAAGAAACAATTTGGCAAAAACCCCGACGTGGACGCCTTCAATAGGGTCCCGGGTATGGCCCAGGCTACCCGTTGGGTTTCGCCGCTTGAAGATTTCTTTTCCACTCCCGCGGACCCCTCTAAATTGTATTGGATGTGCCCTCCCTATCATCGGTTTTCCGATTGTGTTCGGAAAATTCGGCGAGAAAAACTACGAGCCATCGTCGTAGGGCCGAAGTGGACACATAGGGAGTGGTGGAAACCCCTTATGGAAATTACTTTGCAAGGGTACCACCTTCCTGGGCCAGAGACTAAAGCCTGTCTCTATCAGAATGACCACCTCACGCCCCTTCCTCAACGGGGTTGGTCCACGGTGGCGCTATACGTGGACGGTGGTATTGCGGAGGAAAATTTGGCGGCCACTAAATGTCATGTGGCCTCCGTTTTGGCACCGGCCGTCTCTAACCCCAACACGGATGGCGAGCCGGGCATGACCTCGGAGGAAGAGTCGGAGGATGAAAGGGTGCCTAACCATTTGGCTTCGGTGCGCACCCTCACATATCAGGCGACCCATAAAAAACTCCTCGCACCCGTTACTCTTGATCCTACCCCCGAAGATTTGGAGGCACAAGAATGCGTGCGTTCACGCATTGCGAAAATTGAACGAGAGTTATTGGGTGGGAGGGCCACTACCGTTAAGCGTTACCGAAAACGTAAAGGCGCCACACGATTGTTGGCGGCTTCTCGTGTGGGTGGCGTTGTCACCACCCAAGAGCCTATTGTGTCTCCGGAGGTGGAGCTCATGAGGAGGCGCATCCTCGCAGACTATGAGCGGGATGTTTTTAGTGGGGAGGTTCGTCTCCGTCCGGACCAGGAACACCCTAAGGTCCGTGGTACGGAACGGTTGGGGTTTGCTAAACTTGACCTATACCCGAACGCCAAACCCAAGTCCGTAAAACCTATACGGTTGGTGGGGGAGCGTGCCGCGGCGGAGCAAGAAATAGTGGAGGACTTTTTGGCTCGTGGCTGGATTGAGCCGTGCCCTGCCTCCGAATGGGCGTCCAACGGTTTCGTTGTGCCCAAGAAAGAGAAAGGAAAATGGCGCCTCGTGGTGGACTACCGCCAACTTAATGAGGCTACCTTGCCCGACGCACACCCCCTCCCCCTCATAGAAAACATGTTGGAAAATCAATCCAAACACAAGATTTTCACTATTGTGGACTTGAGTAAAGGGTTTCATCAAATTCCCCTTCACCCTGAATCCCGGGCTAAGACCGCCATGAATTTGGCGGGTAAGCGATACCAATGGCGTGTTATGCCTATGGGTATCAAGAATGGGCCCGCTATTTTTCAACGGGTCATGGACCATGTTTTGCAGGGTTTGGATTGTGCGGACGTATATATTGATGATATTATTATTGGTTCCTCCGGTGCGACGGAGGAGGAGCTATTGGCTAACCACGACCGCGACGTGCGTGCCGTGTTGGATAGGCTACGAAAAGAGGAGTTGGTTGCTTCGGTTAGCAAAACCGATTTCTTTGTTCGTTCGGTTGAGTTTTGTGGCCATGTGTTGGAAAATGGCACACGTCGGCCGGCGCCAGGGAAAATGTTGGCGCTTGAGCGTTGGGACAAACCGGATAATGTTCGGGAGCTCCGGGGGTTCTTGGGGCTCGCCAACTATTATTCGGGCTATGTCCAACACTACGCCTCCATAGCTACCCCTTTGATTAATATGTTGAAGGATTTGCCTAAGCATAAGAATGGCAAAAAGATAGGCCTAACATGGAATGCTTCGGCTAACGAGGCCTTTTTGAAGCTCAAGCGTGCTATTACGGATATTGTTCCCCTCCAACTAGCCGATTGGGATAAGGACTTTGTCCTCACCCCGGACGCTAGTAATTGGGCGGTGGGGGCGGCCCTACAGCAGGAAGGTCCCGATGGTGCCCTACGCCCCCTTGCCTTTTTCTCCCGCAAATTGTCAGGCAGCCAATTGAATTGGAGCCCTCGGGAGAAAGAATGCTACGCCATAGTGGCGGCGCTTTTAAAATGGCATGGTTGGGTGGGGAACAAGCGCGTGGAGGTCCGTACGGACCACCGTAGCCTTGAAAATTGGGCTACGGAGGACCTCAAAACCGTGGGGGGTCCCTCTCCACGCCAAGCACGTTGGCATGAATTGTTCTCTAAATTCGACCTCCATGTGGTTTACACTCCGGGGCCAGTGAACCCCGTGGGTGATTTCTTGTCCCGTTGGGCTTACCCTGCTAACCCGGCGTTGGGTGATGTGTCCATACATGGGACGGCCCACGCGGCCGGGGATGTGCGGGACATGATGGCGGCCGAGAAGGAGGAACTTCTCGCCCGCCCCCTTGTATTTAGGGCGGTTGTGGCGCCCGTTGTTACTCGGTCTAAAGCGGCGCCTCGGGCTCAAGGGGCACCCGCGTCTGATCCACCCCCTCTGGCTTCGCCTCCAGTGGGGGGGGGGACGAAGCAAAAGAGAAAGCTTCGGAGACTGGAGCGAATTGTCAAGATAAAAAAATCTTGGAAGTCCCACAAGAAAGCAACTCCTATACATGGGGAGGATGCTCCCAATGTTTTTGAGATAAATTGGGCTAAACACTACCCAAATTGTCAACGCTACAAACAAATGTGGCAAGATGCCTTGAATGGGAGCTTCCAAGATGGAGTGAGGTTGGTGGATAACAAGCTCGTCCGTAATGGACGGTGGTGTGTTCCTACGCCGCTAGTGCATCGTTTGGTAGCCGAATACCATGATGCATTTCACTTAACTACCTCCAGTGTGGAAAAACACTGGAAGGAAATTAACCATGGCGTGGAAGGTGAGGGGTTGTACAAAGCAGTGGAACTGCAATGTCAAACGTGTCCCTCATGTGCCATTCACACGCATGACACCAAGCGCAAGCAAGGGTACATGACCCCTATGCCTATACCTATGGAGCCCATGGACTCCATAGCGCTTGATGTGTTTCACTACCCTTCCACCTCCCACGATGGAGAGGTGTATGACCGAATGCTCCTATGTGTATGCCGGCTTTCCGGCTACCTCATCGCGATCCCTATTCCTAAACCCCGTCATGGAGACAAGGATGAAGGGCTAACGGGGAGAAGAGCGGCCCATTTGGTAATGGAGCGCTGGGTGGATAGGTTCGGAGCCCCTCGTGAAATATGCTCCGACCGTGGGCCACAATTTGTGAGCCAATATTTCCAAACCCTTTGTTCTAAGATTGGTGCCCGCTCGACTATGTGTCTCGCGGGTAGGCACCAAGGTAATGGCAAGGCCGAAAACACTGGCAAGCAGCTAAGGCGTGCCGTTGCTAAAGCCATTACCTTGAAGAAGAAGAAAACTAATTGGGTAGAGGTTTTGCCCGCCGTTGTACGAGCGTGGCATGAGACTACAGGTCCTTCAGGTTATACACCTAACGAGATTGTGTTTGGTAAACACAACCGTACTAAGGGGCCTCCTCTTGCTGAGCCTAAGGGGGTGGCCCAGGACGCCGCTCACTACTTCCAACGGCGTGAGGAGCTTATTGCTCTTGCACGGAGGGCTATGATTCAAGTGCAAGAGACAATGGCTCGTAAGTATAATAAGAGTAGGAGGATGTCCCCCAATTTCTCAAAAGGGGACCGCGTATGGGTCCGTCGCCAACGCAAAAATCTTGGCGATAAGACTTGTCCCTATTGGGATGGGCCCTATGAGGTTGTGGCCAAGAAGGCGCACGACCTCTATGTTATTCAAGTGGACCAACGGAGGTTAGTTGACGTCCACGTTGATTGTTTAATGAAAACGGTCAACTCCCCTCGCTCCCCCGTGCCTCTAAATTACACGGAGGAGGTTGCTAGGGTGCCCTCCCAGTTTGAGGAGGACACCTATAATGTCAAGAAAATATTAAGTCACCGTACTTACCGCAAGAGACTTCTCTTCAAGGTGCGGTGGGAGGGTTATACCAAGGATTGGGATACCGAGGAACCCGTTGAAACCTTCTTACCGTCCTACAACAAAGTTTGGAGAGATTACTTGCAGAAACAGAATCTCACCCAAACCGTTGACATCCTTGCCCACCTTGGTGGACCGCTCTCATGAGCGTGCCACGAAAAGAAAACCCTAACCAATATGGATACATTATTGTTTGGGGAAGGGAGGAGAGAGCGAGAAGCGGTGGGAGACAGGACAGAAGATGTGCATGCACGGCGCGCACCTCGGTTACAAAAATCCCCACCGGAGCAGGGCGGTGGGTACCGCAGGTTTACCCCACCGTCTACCTCTCTCACCGCTAAAGGCTTGAGAGTCCTTGGGGTGGGGTGGCGTGGCATATAGCCTGGGGCGGAAGTGGGACGTGTTCTTTCGGGGGTCTTAATGCCATTCAAACCCCTATCCTTGGGTCTTACTGGAGCACTCCTACCACCACCAGGACTACTGCCGTCAGTCCTGCCCACGATGACGCCCCCTGTCAAGGGTGCTAACAACGTGGCAAGCACTTCCCGAAGACTCTGCCGGGTTGTGCGCATGGTGGTGTTTGCAAGGTTTCGGAGTGCCGCCCCGTACCGAAACCACGACCCCACGACCGTCCCTGACCCGTGACCCAAGCCAACGAGCTAAATCATTTGCTCAAAATGGCGAAGGCTTGAAAACTTCGTTGGGTTGGCGGGTACAACCCATTTTCCCTTTTTGTGTTGGGCGTGATGGTTTTCCACCGATTTGCCCTTGTCCACACGAGGGTAGGTATACAAGGTACGAAGTACTCGTGTGGCTCACATTACGTGGAAAAAATTTCGTGGCGTGCAAAATTGCCACTACATACGGCGAGGACTTAAGCCTAGAGGGAGGGGTCGTCCGCTACAATACAAGTATTCTAATATGAATTGCAATGGGTGCCTTTGCCCCGTCACTCTATGAGTGGGTGGGGTCTTCAAAGGCAAGGAGTGGCGTTGCGGATTTGGGCCGTCTCCGCCGCCTGGGTATTCGTCCCCGGTCGCTATGCGTGCCCGGGTTGGGAGTGGGTACCCTCCATTGCCATTGCATGGGGCCGCATGCTGGCTGGGTGTGCTCTTCATGTCCTTGATGACTTTCGCGGGGGAATTCCTGCCTGCAACGAGAGGGAACAAACAATATGATGAAAAGGGCGAGTGTGCACATGCATATGTTTATGAGAGAATATGTATATTAATGTTTTCTCTAGAGTTCCCCACGAGTGGACGTGGATTTCCACAACACCCGAGGGGTCCTCTATCCCAACACCCAACCAAACGGGTTGGGATATGGGCGTGGCATTTTTCTTTATAGAGACCCGTGCGTGGACTTGGATTTCCACAACACACACGAGTCTCTCTGTCCGAGACACACCAAAACCGGGTGTGCCCGTGGCCAATGGTAGCGTGTGTGTGCGCATGCCATTAATTTAGTTACGGGATTATATGGTTGCCTATTACGTTGGTTATCACCCGCCCCCCGAGCAAGCAAGACCTAGGTTGACACCTACCTTTGGGGTTTTGTAGCCGTGTACACCGGCCCAAGTTTACACACGGAGGTGTAAACATGAATCCGTCATACACGGTGTAGAGGGGTTGGGGGAGTAAAACTCCTTCGGGGCGTGTCATCGTGCCCCCGGGGAGTAGGGTGGGCTGATTCACCAGCGGGACCGTACGGGCGACCTCCCCAATTTGCGACCTGGAGGTGACCCCCTGCGCTACGGCCCGCCGGTTGCACACCCACCGACAAAGGTAACACGCAAGCTAACCTAAGTGTTTATACACACGCCCCCAAGACACACACGAACACCAAGCAACAAGGTGGCGTATCTATACACGTGTTCTATTGTGGATATGCTTACTGTTTGTTGTGTGTACGTGGGTAGTTTGTGGAAACTCTTGCACGTGCCGTATGTGTGGAGTGCCACCATCACGTGCCCCAAGGCCGCCACCGCGAGACCCACACTCTGTGATGCCCTCCGGGCGAGTGTGTGCCCCCGGGCCCTGCCAGTGGGTGTGCGCGCACAAGTGTGTCTTGTGTTTGTCGCTGTGCATCGCTCTATTATGTGTATATATGATATATATACGTAGTATGGCTCCTAGGTGAGGGGTTAGCAGTGAGGTCAGGTTATTATTACATGGTTATGAGGTTTGTCTATTTAAGTGTGTCTACTCACACCCTCATCCCATCTCCGTACCTCCTCCTTTACCCTCTACGTGGTGCATCACGTGTGACGCACATGCTAAATTAAGCATCCACACGGACACGGCCCTTGGCTGAGCCGTGCCCGTAGCATTTAGCCACAGCCGTGGCTGGTTTCCGGCATCCACAGATTCATCTTTCTTGTGTGTCGGTTCAGTTTGCAAGTGGGCCTTTGGCTAGGCCTTGTCTGGGAATTTACAAGCAAGTGGGCAAGCAAGCTTACATCTTACAAGCAAGAACTCACTCGTTAATGCAAGTGTTAAATCAAGCACATCAAGCAACATCAAGCACATACAAGCTCTCATAAACTGTCTAAAGCACGAAGGTGGAAGGTGTGGGCATCGTACCCGTGTTTCTCTTTGTGCCTAGTGTTTACAGCGGTTCTTTTACCCTGAGGCCATCGTGGCCTCTTTCCTCTGGTTAGTGAGCTACCGCGCGCACGGTGAGCCATCGTGGCCGTGTTTGTTAAGTGACCTAGGCATGCACAAGGCAGTGGCGAGCACAAGTCAGACATGCATCCCTGCCCTCTATCGTTGTTTCCCCACGTGCTCCCTTGTGCAGGCACAGTCCTACGTTACTGTTGGACATTCCCGTCAATACTCCTGGCAGTTTTTCTTTTTCAACATGTGAAATTTTTGCACTTTCGCGTCGCACCGCTTCGCATGTACCATTACCTTCAGTTTTGTTTAAAAGTGTGATTTCACTTTGCCTTTAGTTTTAATTCTTTGAAAAACTACCTGCCCTTACCTGCTGGACCCCACATGCCTCATGCGACACGCAGGGACCAGACTCTACGCGCCGCAGCTCGCGATTTCGCCTACTACTTATTGCGGGACCTGCGGGATCCCGTTGGTCAATTTGTGTATTTTGGCGGTGGTTCGATACCCACCGATCGGACCTACTTCAGCGGTCATGCGGCCGGCTGCAAGATTGCATGCGTAGGTCCGATTCCCGCTGGGAGGGATTCTGCTAACCTGTGATTTGCTGCTGTTTGTGACTGCTACGTTCCTCTTGGGCATGTACTTCCTGCCCGTGGCAGTCGTTTTAAGTGGGGGGGTGAAGCAGGTCACAACCCTACCCTGGCATTTTACCCCTAAGGGAGCATTATTTGGCCCTATATATGGGATATATGTGGGATAGGGTATATCATATTCCATTTCCTTGTTAGGAACGTAGGATGTGGGATAGATAAGGCAATCATGGATGTTTAGTAGTTATTCAATTAGTGGATGATAGGGTGGATTTCTCATATGTGCATATCAGGTATTTCATTGGCTATGTGTACCATATCTGTTTGCAGGATACTATTCAGTCAACACAATCGTTATGTCTTCTATGCCAAGCAATGTTGCTGCCCATGCCACTGCGACCTCTGCTCCTGACCACCCGGTCTGGTTTCACTACATCCAAAAGAATCTACGGCGCACGGACGACAAAAAAATTTTCTTCGCGCCGCAAATTCAGAGTTTTTTATGAAAAACCCCGTGTGGAAGCTTTCATAGATCCTTTCGAGGAGCTGGATCACGAAGAGAATCTTTGGAATGTGGACACTCGACCCACCTATCTTCAAGAGGCAGTTGATACGGACCTTTTTAGGGACATCCGTAAGAAGATTCTTCCTGCCAAGGCCGAAGAAATCGCCAAAGTTTTTTCGACAGTAATTCCTGGCGATCAGTTGGACACTGAGTTGTGTTCCAAGAAAAGAGAAAAGATTTTTGAGGAACGGAAGGACACAACCCTTTCAGGGAAGTTGATCAAAAACCCCCCTGTCCGTGGGCAGTTCGGTGAAGCCTTCATCGAGCTTCGTGAAGGGTACAAGGCGAAGAAACAGCGTCCTTATGAGAACCATGGACAGAAACATGAGATACTCAGAAAAATAATCGAGAGAAATCTCAGGGAATTTGGTTGGCTTGAGGGTTGTATGACCAGCGAGTGGTGCTGTGCACCCTTCACAGTCCCGAAGCCGCCGCCTGCAGACCAGAACACTATTGATGGTTGGCGAATGGTTGTTGATTTTCGCAACCTCAACGCCGAAACCAAGGCGGATTCACACCCCCTGCCCCTCATTGAGGAGGAAATCGCCAAGAGGGCAAGAGGTCGTTTGTTTTCTGTGCTGGATCTCCGTCACGGCTTTCACCAAATGCCGTTGAGGAAGGACAGCCGACCCCTCACCTGTATGTGCACGCCATGTGGCCCAGTCCAGTGGACGGTCATGCCCATGGGCCTGAAGAACGCCCCTTCGTTTTTTCAAAGAATGATGGAGGATGTGCTTTTTACAGCTCATCCTGAGCTTCGTGCCTTCGTGAGTGTGTACATAGATGACATAATCATCGCGACAGAGGGGGAGGGACTGACCGAAGCCGAGCTGGTGGCCCTACATGAAAAGCAGCTGAACCAGGTTTTGGATATTCTTGATGCCAATCAGCTGATTTGTGGGCCAAAGAAGGGAAAACTATTTTTAAAATCAGTCGAATTTTGTGGTTCTCTCCTTGAGAATGGCACCCGACGACCCGGTCCAGGGAAGCTCTTCGCTATTCAGAAGTGGAAGCGCCCTGAGACGATCACGGAATTGAGAGGATTCCTGGGTTGTTGCAATTTTTACCACACTTTTGTGCCGAATTATGCCAAATTTGCTGCCCCCCTCACTGAACTATTGAAGGTAGGGAGAGATGCGGGCAAGGCAGGTTCAAAGGTTCGTGTCAAGTGGACTGACGAGTGCGAGGAGGCCTTCCATCACTTGAAGGCGGCCCTCTGCGAAGTCGCCACGTTGCATGTGCCGAAATTCGACCGACCCTTCTACATAAGAACCGACGCTTCTAGGTACGCGATCGGAGCTGTCCTTGAACAGGTTGATGAAGCCACAGGTGATCATTACCCTCTTGCATTTTGGTCTCGGAAGCTAGCTCCACGCCAGATGCAATGGTCACCGCGTGAGCAAGAGACTTATGCCATAATCTGCGCTCTGAAGAAGTACCAATCGTGGGTTGGCACCAATCGAGTCGAGATCCTGACGGATCATCGATCTCTGGAGTATTGGGCCACCGAACACATTGATACTATCGCGAGCCCAGCTGGTCGACGGGCCAGATGGCATGAATTTCTCAGTCTGTTTGACCTCCATGTGTCGTATTTGCCTGGAAAACACAACATGGTAGCGGATGCTCTGAGCCGATGGGCTTACCCCGCTTCAGAGGGGCTGCAAAGTACCAACATCCATGGTACGGAGCAGAGCCGCCACGTCGTAATCGAGTGGGATCAAGAAGAAAAAAAGCTCATTCGACGTGAATGCATGCAATGCTCTGTTAAACAGCACGCATTACCGTGTCATGATATCACGGCCTTCTCAGATTCGGCGCATGCCCATGAGATTATCACCAAATCACTGAAAGTCGTGGAGAAAGTCACCGATCCCTCCTCAGGGAGTGTGAAACGGTTCGAGTATACCCGACCTGTAAGTGGATTTCGGTTGATTCAGGGCATTAAGCGTCGAGATCCGGCCAAAACTCCACCCCTGCCGAAAGATTCCCTTATCATCCGTGACTGGACGAACGATTATCTGCATGATTCCATGTTTAAAGAGATCTTTGGGAATCTCAAATCCAAAGATGCTCACAAGGATAGAATTTATTCTGAATATTCGTTGGATGGGGGGAAGCTGTGGATGGAGGGTAAATTGTGCGTACCAGACGCCCTGGCCCCCCGAGTGTTAAACTGGTGGCACAAATGGGAGTCCCCCCACGCACATGGCCGTAGATTATGGTCGATGATTAAACATAGGTTGTTCGGCTCAAGGCTATATACTCATTGTATGAAAGTAGCCGCCGGATGTGCCCAATGTGCTGTCTCGACGCCCCCCAGCGCGAAGAAGCACGGCCATCTGAGGCCACACCCTATTCCGGAGCGCCTCTTTAACAGAGTCACCAGTGATTTTTTCCATCTTGGTGAACTCGACGACGAAGAGTGCCATTGGACCAACAAAAAGGTCAATGGAGTGCTCCTTATACAATGCCGTCATTCTGGCTACATTCAGGTGTTGCCTTGCAACGTCGAGTCAATGACTGGCAAAGCTGCCGCCAAATGGTGCGCGCAGACCTGGATGGGAGGTTGGGACGTCCCATCCGAGGTGGTTACGGACTCAGGCAAAGAGTACACCTCCGAATGGTGGAAGGAATTATGTGCTCGCCTTGGAATCCACCACCTGAGATGTGAAATCCACTCACATCGAGCGCTGCCTGGCGAAAGAGCCGGCCGCTCTATTATAAATATGCTTCGTAAGGAGCTCGCCAGTGAGAAAGACTTCCATTGGCTTGAAGTTCTCTTCGCATTGCTTCGCCGTTACCACAACACGCCATTGTACCATGGCCTTTCTCCAAATGAAATTGTCTTTGGACGAAAGAAGTGCTGGTGGAACATGCCGTTGAATGATCCTCGCCCTTGTAAAGATGCTTCGTTGTTTTTGGACGAAATCCAACGAGCAGAAAAAACTGTCTCGAAATTAATCGATAAGCATCAAGCTGACTGGCTTTGGGTCCAGAATCAAGGCCGAAAAAACCCCCACAATTTTGAAGTCGATGATCGAGTTTGGCTTCGAAAATCCGAAACCACCCTGGACCGAGATGATAAGCTTCTTCCCTTGTGGGAGGGGCCATTCGCTGTTACAGCGCGTCTAGCTGAGAACAGGTGGAGGATTCGTGTGGATGTAAGCAGGGAAATTGAAGTTTCAGGCGATCGCCTCAAGAGAGAGATCCCCTCCCCCAAGGATCGGGTTAAACCCCTTTTTTGGACTTCGAAATTTTTGTCTGATCGGGTCATCGAAGGGGGGAAGTACGAACTCAAGAGGATTTTAGAGGCAAGACGTGACGAAAAGGGCGAATGGGAATTTCTTTGTGAGTGGAGGGGCTTTGATTCCAGTCACAACAACTGGGAACCAGCCCATTCTTTTGTCCATGGGTACACCAAGGGGTTCATCGACTTCCTGAAGAAGCACCCCGAAATTGGCGTACTCCTGACAGACTGTCTGTCGAAACCCGACAGACAGGTGGAGAGCGACGGAAAAAGACCTGTGGTGAATCGAGATCCAGCCTTTTACGGCCCTCAGCAGCCACCTTCCAGGGCTGATCCGTCGATCTCCCCTCCTGCGGTCAGGCCAGCCCAGGAGCCAAATGAGGACCAAGCTTCGAGTTCGGCCGCTGATTTACAGCGCCCAAGCCGTACGAGGGCCCCACCAGACAGGTTGGTGGTCACATGTATTCGTGCTTGGCCGAATTGAGGGAGACCCGTCGTGACTTGAGTCGCCGACGCCATAATCTGGGTAACAGTCGTCTATCCAGGGCGTCATGGCACTCGTCGCTAGGGCTCAAGGGTGTAGGTTCGAAACCCTCCTACATGTCCCACTCCTACAAAAGCTCCAGCCTCGCCCCGTTGACCACTTATTCCAATGTGAGTGTTCTGACGACTTGAAAAAACCACATTCTGCTCAATCCACTGTTCATTCTTCCTGATTACGACATGATGTGGAGAACTGCGAATGTTTGATAATTTGACGTCAATCAACTTTTCTTTGGTCTCCGTTCGGCAGACAAGGCGTAGATACGCTGCCGAAAGCCACGGAGTGTGCTGCCGTGTCCAGAAAAAACCAAACTCAGGCTTAATTCAGGCAGATCCGGGGTAATCTTGTCTCTGTTGGTCTGTGCATCTTTGCAATTTGGCTACTCGTGCAGATGGAAGCAAATGTACATAGTAAAAACGCTGGCCAGCGACATTCACCCCTACAGGCACCCCCTGTAGTAGAACTCAGATCTTACCTTCATTTGCCGTGATGCTGAAGCCAAAGTCCAGATTCAGATCCAGATTCCTTGAATTTACCTTGAATTCCTCAGGTTTGTCCATCATTCTGCCACTGTTGCGCAAAACCCTGACGTCAATTGTTCAGACAACCTTCATATAGGAGCTCTAGGGACTTCTAACAGCAACCTCTGAGGTCCGTAAGCTTCGGTGTATTTTTGGCACACGCCAATGTGAGCTCACTCCGACCTGAAACTGTCGAAAATGGTGAATCCAAGTGTCTTGTGGGACTCAATCGAAAGATGGGCCTTGTCCAAGTCGATTGACACCGCCGCCACTGTAAATAAAGGACTATTCGGTGTCTCTCAGTTATAGACTGTCAGTAAAGCGCCTTCAGCGAACCTTCGGCGCGTTACGTGCCAAGGATCCAGGGCCATCATGTCCCATCATGATGCATCATCACATGATCCACATTTTCATGGAATCTGTTGGATGCTCGCGAACCAACGTGCCGGAAAGCACAATTCAGCTGAATAAACGACAATATATATTAACTCTAGTCTAAACGAAGGTGTTAGTAGTTTCAGTTCTAGACATTCCGCTTCATTTCACCTTCATCTTAGGGAATTTGCTCATTTTAGGACAGTTTAGGTTGATTTCCTTGTCATCTCCTCTCATTCCTCGAAGATCTGTTTACGGCTTTGCCTAACTTCGTTGACGCTGATGTTTTTCTGTTCACTTAGGGGTTGCAGACTACATTTGTATTTGTTTTCCCTCTCTGTGATTGTTTCATCTCCTTCATCTCTGCTCAAATTGATTCTCAATCTTGCTGAATCTTGTGATCATCCACCAGATGCGCCAAATCTGAGGCACATGCTGCACTTTTCAGAACGAGAAAAGCGGGAGTAACACGATGTAGAGTACGTGGAGGACACCGTAGCGTGCCCGCGACAGCTAAACTGTGCCAGAGCGCCGAGATGTCACTCCATTTCTTGATTCTCCCACTCAATCCACCAATAATCTACCTCATTCTCAACCAGGGCATGGTTTGGTATCGATTCTCGATACGTTTACATGCTTTTTAGCCCTTAACCTAATGTTTTACTGCCCGGAGGACTGTTCGTCACTCCTCATTCTGTCTCATTTCAGATTCATCCATCCTGATTCAGTGCCAATTCAGCCCAAATCAGGTCAGATCAAGCACATTTCGCCCCATCGAGGCTACATTTCTATTTTTTTCTGGGACTTACCCGCACTACGTTCTTCGTTGACGTGGAGACACACCCCAGTGTGTTTTTGGAGGGGGAGTGTAAGTGCAGCTAACCCCCATCTGCTCAGATTTTCGCGGATCTGCCCCAGATTGGCTACATTTTGGTCATTTTCTCTGCTTCGGCGGAATCGCCGCCCCGCAGCTCAGTCTCAGGGATCAGACCTATATATTTCTGATGTGCCGGATCTGATTCCGCGGTCCATTCATCGTAAATCCGCCGCGTTCCGATCATTTACCCGGAATCGCCAATTGCCGCTGACACGCGCGCGCGAGCCAAATGGGCCAAATATTTTTTCACAATCGGATTTTTATAAATCTTTTCAGATAGATATGGACACTCAGATGTAATTAGGAATATCCGCATCAATTTTCCTCTTAGACTGGGATTTTTTGCCGGATAACAATCAGCATGGATCTTGCCTCCGTTGTCGCCGCTCTTGCCTCCGTTGGTGCCCGTGTATCAAGTTCTGCCCCCAACAGCAGCGTTCGGGTCAACTCCTCGCGTGCCTGCCCCCCTGGTCTTGCCGGCCCTGAGCCCTCCGGCACCATCCACGACCTAGGGCAGCACTTTCAGATACTTCGATCTCTGTACAGGCTTTATGTCTTAGAGATTGTGTTATTATTGGTGCCCCGTCTAAAGATCCTCCGAGGTTTGTCGATTTGGGATTTGGGATTTCGGGTTTTGAGAAACAAAGAGGCACAGGAGTACAATTCGAGTTCCCAAGAAACAAACCACAACAAGAGTCCTGAGATCCCTCAATGCCCAGGTGTCAACGGGGATTCCCTATACTCATACGAGTAACCCCCTATGTGAGCAACAGATTCTTGTTCTCAAGGAGAACGTAAGAATATGGTGCAAGACTCAACGCACCAAAGACTGGGTGAGACTACTCCCCGTCATATCCTTGACGATAAACTCCCAAGAGAGTAGCAAACTGCGTGTGGCGATTCCTAGCGAAGGTGTGCGGGTAGCCTTCTGCTCAGAATTACAAAAAGCCACTTTCTATAAATTCCCGGAATTTGCTTTCACCTTCATCATTTCCTGCATGAACTGCTGACCACGCTGATCCCCGATTTATCATCTGTCGATTTCGCCGAGATCCGAACTCCACAATCATATACCAGACGACGTGTTTCAAGTCATCTGTGAATCCCAATACGACCAGTGATCATATTCAATCAGCATGGGCAAAGGAAAAGAACGAGCAGGACCAAAAGCGAGCGGCCATGTTAAAGATCGCATTGACCGCATCGAGAATGAGGTGAAAACAAGCAACAAAATTGGTCAAGTCCGACGTAATCAACAATTAAACGAAAGGCGACGAACCCAAGGTCAATTTCAAAATGAAATGGAACGTGTCAATGAACAACAACCTTCCAAAGAAGATGAACGAGATCAACAAAGCCCCAATAAAACCAAGAACTCACAAGAACACGAAGGAAATCCGACGCCTCCGAACAAACTAACATCCTAAACGTTCTCAAAAATCTCCAAATGGGAAGCAAAAGACTCCAAGTAATAGTGGGCCTTCAAACTCTCAGGATATTCCTTCAAGCTCAACCCATCCCAACCTTCTCACTCATCGCCCTCATCCAGTTCTTCTCTTGTTCCCACCCTTAACCCAGCTAAAGATTCAACACCCAAAGGTAAATACTCCACTCCCTCATCCAAAATCCCCACCGACAAAACCTCACTTCGCAAACTACTAGACTCCAACAAGGCTCCACAAATTTTCGACTTTTCACCACAAGGCAACACACAAGCCTTTTCTTCACGCCAACACTCCCTTCCCCCGGAAATCATAGCCGAAGAGTGGAACTCTTCCGAAGGCTTTGAAGTCGGCATTTTTATGACCGACACACAACACATTTTTGGAGATTCCTACACCCCCCTCCTCTCCACTTCGACCACAAAACAAAAAGAGGCTCTCCAACACGCCAAATATATCTCTTGCGGAGATGGTTTTGACCAAGACAACCTCTCTCTTGTCCTATCCACATCCGCCATGCGCACTTTTCTCGCCACCCCACTTTGCACCGACATTTTTGATCAAGACGCCGAACACAATACTTACAACCACGTCCTCACCCTCTTTGAATCCGTCCACGACCTCGCATCCAAACAAATTTTCTTGAAAGGAAAAATCTTTCTTCCGGTACTCGACGCAAGCCTCTCCCCCGCCGACACCATCATATGGGACTACCGCCCAATGTTGCAAAAGTTCACAAGATACCTAGACAACATTTCCTACATCGACACTTACATACCTTTCATTCATGACAACAACAACATCTTTTCTTCAACTCCCATCAAACAAGCCACATTCAACAACACCACCGGCATGATGATCATCACCATTGACACATCCAAAACATACTCTTACCAACCTCCACCACGCACCCCAAAGGACCCCGCCACCACTCGATTAAGAGTTGACATCTTGAAAAAGCAACTCAACGATGGTAGCCGGGAAAGTGCCTACGACTTCATCAATAGGTCACTCCAAGGCAAAATGCATGATAAGGCATCAATTGCCTCCTCAACGGCCAATTTTCAACGAGCGGCTTTCCACAAACGCCCTTCCCCCATCTCCAAACACCCTCAAGGTGACCAAGACCACGAGTACTTCCGTTTCGACATAGATTGTCACACGGAAGAGGTCGAGGAACTAGCAACCACACTCCAACAACAACACCCTCTCACATCTCAATCACCAACAATCATTGCATTCCCCTTTGATCTTGCCACCCACCCCGACACCTTTGTTGCCACGCTTCGTAGAGGAAACCCTGCCGCTCCACCACTTGAACTCCTCAACCAACTAACGAGCATCCCAAGAATTGACGAATTTTTGAAATTCGCGATGGTCCGAACCAAATATTCCATTCTCTTCCACGTAGACTCCGAATGCATCCCTTCTCCCACCAACTCAGAAATAGGCCGACTCCATTGGTTGAACCAATTGCTTTGGGATGCAGGTCTTGTCTTGCTATACCCCAATGGGAAATACACTCCGAACCCCCGCATTCAGCAAGCCAACTCTCAACCCAAAAAGCACGTCCTCACCTCTTCCAAGGCCGTAGTCGCCGAAGCACCAGCCGCAACCACCCACATTTCCCTCGCCAAAGCAGCGGCTATCTTCGGCGAAATTGAAAAAATCATTCCACTCCATTTCTCGTCCATGTCAATTGGAACATCACTCCATTACGAGATCACCTATACCAACGACGACTCTCCAATCATTGCACATGGTCAAGAAATCACAGGGATCAATTTTTCTCAAGGTCAGAACATCAATCTCCAAAAACAACAACATCTAATTCACAACAAGCGCCTCACCACCGACCAAGAGCACATCCATGAATGGTCTGTCATCGAACAGCTCGGAGCTCACTTGGGTGCCAAGAGTCATAAAAATCAACTTCTCACCAATAAACCTGCCAATGCTAAATACACGAAGCGAAAGTGAGACCCCACGTCTCCTTCCCTCCACGCATCTTTCTCTCCACCTTCTCAAAGGTTGTCATGTCAATCTCAGAACCCATTCGCGAATCTCTACTTCAACCAGGTTCTCCCCTCCCATACTCCCCCACACCCATGCTTTCTCTCATCACTTAATTGCGATATCGGCTTCGAGCTCTCCACTTCCACCAACGCTAATCGAACCTCTTATCGACATAAATGCGTTTATTGTGTGTCGATTCAATCGTCCCCTTCACTGCTCTCATTCTAGTTTCTGCAAGTCTCGGTATGTTTCACAACATCCGTCATTTAAATTTTGCACTCGCTTCCTTTGTTCTACTCCCAACTTCTTCAACACTCGCCACGACTCGCTTTTTGCCCTCATCGCGCCTCCAACCTGTCTCACAGCTACTCCCGTCACTCTTTTTCCCCACCAACCTCTCAACCCGCATGTTCAGGAAAACAATCCATTTCAATTTCCAAGAACGAATCAATTTCCAAGAATGAATCAATCAAAGAAGCTCTCTAAGGAACGACAAGGTTCTCCTTCACTCGCACTTGCACATCACCACCGCACAAACACTAACACAACACCTTGCACACAGCACCACATTCACACGACGCAAATCATCACTCCACCTCACTCTACACTCATCGATCACCACTCCGCCACCACCGCTCCACTTTTCGCCTGGAATACGATGACATCATCGAATACTTCTTCCTCATTGAGCTTGCCTGTTCCCATGCCTCCTCCCCCGATCACGAGCGCTTCGACAACAAGGAGACTCTCACACGTTAACAAAATTTGGATGTACATCCCTCATCATATGGTCTCAAGCGATGTGGTCCCAAAAATCCGAGAACCTCCTATTCCCATGCCTCCCCTCCTGAGCACAAGCGCTTCAACATCATGGAGACTATTACAAATTAACAGAAATTTGATTTGTGTGCTTCACGAATTGCGCCCAAAACTCCACGGTTCTCTAAATCTCATGCCTCCCCTCCCGAGCACGAGCGCTTTGACATCATGGAGACTCCTACACTTTAACGGATTTTGGGTTTATGTCCCCCACATTGATATTTCATTCCCTTTCGTGTTCACCAACAACCCGACCTCACACCACGAACACACCCACGCTCACAATCACATCACTATCGGTCCCACTACCCCACCACCACCCCCCCGACCCAATCGCCGGCGATCCCAACACCGAGCCTAATGGTGACAACAACAACACCACCAAACCCCCCTTCATTTTTCTTCCTCACCATCCAAACACCACCAAACACCATCACCCAGTACTCTCTAAAACCACATTACAGATCACAACTCATAACACTGCCAAAAACATGCACGACTTCCAAGCCACCGTCCTCCACCACTTTAGCAAAGGAACAGACATTCTATGCCTTCAGGAAATTCCCTCCAACATTACCCTTGACAACTCCCTTGGCCTCACCACCTTCGAAAACTATGCCCCCGACAAAACAAACGGCACCGCCATAATCGTCCACAAACACCTCGCTCCCTTTTGCCGCAAAACCCACCACACTAACATTCACGGTTGTCTCACTACCATAGACATCACCCTACCGGGATACCCCACATTTCGCATCTTCAATATTTATAAAACCCACATCCAATCACATCAACAACGCCTCGCACACGTCATCACCACTCTCCAGCAAAAGGAACCAATTCACCTCCTCATTGGAGACATGAACACTCACCTACAACCACACTTAGACACCGACAACATCAAACACCCAAAATCCTGGCCTTGGCTCTATGACCAACTACACCCCCCAACCCCAGACACTACCCCCCGGCTACATGACCTTTTTCGGTCCCAAAACCCCCATCTCCGCCAATGGACAAGGCCCCGTAACAAGCGCCTACCCGACTCCCAATCTCGCATCGATCTCATTATCGCTTCTTCCTCCTTCATTTCCATATTCAATCCACAAAATACCTTTATCAACACCACCATCAATAACTCCGATCACTACCCTGTCACCTCCACCATTAACATACCTACCAACCCGCTAAACATCTACGACATTCCCCACGCAGACATCTACTACAGAAAACTCAACAAAGAGGAACACAGCAAATTTCTCCAACGCCTCCACTCCCTGGACACATGGACCCAAAATAACATGACCTCCATTTTAAACTCTCCCATCGACGAATTAATCGACACTACAAACAACATCCTCTGCTCTCTTGTCAACTCCTACAAGTTGGTCACCAACCAGCATCATTCCCACAAACCTACAAAAATCGAAAAGGCCTTCACTCACCAACTCAACAACATCCAACCCTCCACCACTTTAACCTCCAAGCAAGCCAAGACACTTCAACACACCCTGGACAAATGGACTGAAAAGAAAAAACGTCAATCCCAAAAACGTCTCCATCACTCTCTCATTAAAGGACGAAAAATTAAAAAGTCTCTCAATAACATCTTAACCCCCCGCTCCACCACACCCATGGCCCTATACGATACCAACAACAATCTCACCTCCGACCCCAACTCCCTCTGCGAATCCATGGGCCAGTGCCTCACCGCTTTAGGAGGACCCCCAGACTTCCAGATAGAACCCCAACTTATCGACTCCCTTATGGAGCTCTCCCCTTCCATCCATCAGGACGCTCCTCACCCCGAATTCACTGAAACCTTCTTCAACACCTTGCTCTCAAACTCAAACCCAGTCAAAGCCCCTGGCTTTGACAACACCAACCTATACCTCTTCCACCTAGCTCCCAAACACATAAAGTCTCTCCTCTTTCACATATGCTCCCACTTCATCACCAACCCCATTCCCAAACAATGGCTCACCGCTCGAATCTTCCTCCTCTACAAGAAACACGACCCCCACAACCCTATCAATTACCGACCCATAGCTCTTCTCCAAACAATTTATAAAATACTCGCCTCATATGCCGCTACCGCCCTAACCTTCTACGCCACCAAATATAACCTACTCCACCACTCCCAATACGGTGGCATCCCCAATCACCGCACCACAGACCACATATTCACCATGATCTCCAACATCTCCCTCCACCCCGACATCTACCACCTCTACCTCGACCTCAACAAGGCCTTCAACTCCGTCCCCCACCAAGCCCTATGGCAAATCCTACACAACTACAACTTCCCCAAACACATTATCTCTCTCATCCAAAACCTATACTCTCATCCAGCTGACTGTCCCACCGTCAATGGCTTCTCTCTTTTTGCCGCCATGACTATCAGGGGACTCCGCCAGGGATGCCCAATGTCTCCAATTCTTTTCAATCTCTTCATCGACCCCATAATCCGCAAACTCTCTTCCTTGCTCCCTTCTCACACCTTCTCCGCTCTGTTCTCCTTTATTGACGACATAGCCCTACAAACTGCCTGCCCCAAAATCCTGCACACTGCACTCTCCTTCCTCTTCAACGTAGGCCCAAAATACGGCCTCTCCTTCAACGCCACCAAATCCGAACTCCACGCACTCAACAATGCCCCTCACCTCACCATCCGCATTTCCTCTACTACCCACTTCAGCACCTTCGATCAACATGGCAAACCACGCCAATATTACAAATACTTAGGGGTCTTCTTCTTTACTTCTCAACAAAATCAACAAATGTTCCTCCTCCTAAAAAACCTCGTCAACTCCTTCTTCACCAACCTCCTTCCTCTATCCCTATCACACACCGAACTCATCAAACTCTCCAACATTCAACTTATTCCTATCCTTGCCTACCGCCTCATCTACAATTCCCTCCCCAACAAACTTCTTGACACACTTGACCACTCCATTTGGGTCAACATAGCATCCCAAGGCAAACTCTCACTCCGCACTCCCAACAAAACCAAATATTCTCCTCGCCACACTCTTGGTCTTGGCATCACCAAAATATCACACGTTACCCACACTCAAGCCATCAACCACTTCCTCCGTTACACATCAAACGAAGGTCCCCCCACATCCAATCGTTCTATCCAACACACCCTTTTCCACCGCGGCCCAGCTTCTAACCTCCTGCAAGACATGCTCATCACCTCAGCCCACCACTTCTCCATCCAAACACACAACATTCCACACCACAACCCCTGCCAGGTCCGATCACTTCCACTCAACTCAGCCATCCAAGTCGCCTTCCTCGACCACAACAACGAAAATTCAAATCTCTGGTTCCCGGGCACAACCATCCAACACAATCTCCACTCCACATCAGTCCAATTCTCCGACAACATCTTCCACCTTCACGACACCCACCACTTCACCTTCATCACTCAAAAGGGCAACGAACTCTCATCCTTTATTACTACCCCCACACACCCAATATGCCCAACCACACTGCAAGACTTCCCCATCTCACATACCACCACCCTATCAACCACACATTATTTCCAGCTCAAATCCAACCAGAATATTCCCCTTCCCAACTTTTCACATCTGGATTATTGGGGCTGTCACGGCTTACTCAACGCTCTCCAATCCAACACCACCTACTCTATCATCTATACCGACGGATCGGACGACCCCAACTCTTCCAATCCCTCTGGATCAGCCGCAATTATCTCCCTCCAACCCAACGACCACACTATCATTACCTCCCCCTCTCCCCTCAAAGGGTCATACCCAGCAGAAATCTATGCCATCATCATCTCCCTCCTCTACCCTTAACTCACCACCCTCCCCCAACCGATCATCTTCGCCATCGACAACTTGAGCACATGCCTCACCCTAAATACCCTCCTTCACTTCCACTCTCCCCCCTTCACCACTAGCAACAACTCCTTTGCTCTTTGGTACAACCTCATATGGCATCTTCTCCAACATCTAAAACACATCGCCATCCTTTGCACTTGGATCAAAGGACATGCCGATTTCCCCGGCAATGACGCGGCGGACAGTGTCTCCAGATGGAGCACCACCCACTTCGATTACCTTCTCTCCCCCACAACTTCCACACAACTGGCCATTAACCAAACTCCACTTCCCGGCAAAATAACCTCTAAACTCACGAAACATCAACTCCCAACCCATCAACACAACAACATTCACCTCTCCCTTAGTAATCACTTCTTTCTCAAATCCTCGTGGTTCTCCACTTTCACCTTTAAGTGGGTGAATGGCCTCTTCTCTTGCAAGGGCTACCAACCCCACTTCATCCTCAACACCTACCTTTGCCCTCTTTGTAACCACCACCACCCCTTAGACCCCATCACCTTCATCACCGGATGCCACTGAAGCCGGTTCGGACCCCCGTGGCCATCTTGGGGTCACTTGGGGTGTGTATCTATGTGCCGGCAAGCCGCCATTGGCTGATATCATACTCTCCCATCCACCTGATCTAACCCGATGTGATAGTGTGATAGGTTTGGCCATTCCGGCTACGAGCGGCCATATTCAGAACCGAGGCACCGCCAGCGGAGATTTATATATCGGAATATCAGGAATCAACAGGGTTTTATTATCATAATGTTTCCGTAATTTTTCAGCCTTTCGTTCTGATGGTCAATGTATCGGCGACTGTCAGTTGGCTCGCGATTTTGCGTTAACCGATTGGTTAACTGTTATTTCCAGATATTTTGGCGGAAACGTTTCTGAAGGGTCAGATTTCATCTGTAAAGGGTTCGTTGCTTCCGCAATTTCTAAATAAGCACTCGAAATTTCAATCAGAATTTTTCGTGATGTCGAAATCGGATTTTCGACTTCGACATCGCCGCACTTGATTTGGACTTCGTCGATTGGTCATACTCCTTTCCCTATGCCCGAATCAGGTTTCCCTTATACTTGCCACCCATTTGACTTGGAGATATAAGGGAAACAAAAACAAATCGTGGGACCACTTTGAAGGACCATATCTACGCGCGAGTGTGAGGAATGAGAATAAGGAAGATTGGGTTGGAACTGCCTTGGTCTCAACTTAATTTAGGAAGCATCAAACGCCTTTGGTGTGTACGCATGCCGGATGTAGCAAGGGATAATGGTCAAGAGGGTATAAAGTGATATATAACTCTTGGACCGTACAACCGAACATTTTATTGCGACTTTCGAGTGTACCGCATGAGTGTTGGGGTTGCATAGCAACTTTCCTTGAGTTCCTACGTATTTTTGACGTGAAGTTATGTCAATGGAGGGACATGGCATATCATGGTGGGAGCCACATTTTGAGGGTATTTGTTATATGCATGGTATATGTTTGATATGCTCACGCCCATGTTATATATCTTCGTGTGGCCGAAGAGATGGGGAGCCATACGTGACAAGGGCTTTGCCCATGTTCCAATTGTGGAATTCAAAGCGCTAGACCAAGTCTACCGCATATGTATTGCTCATGGTATGTTGGACAAAGAGATCCATGGGTGCGCTCCCATTTTCATGGGGCATGTAGATATTAGTGGCAAAGGTATCTCCATGCGCCCGATTGGGGATCCAAGTGGGGGATTTGTTCGCAAATGGTTCCAATCATTTGTGTATTGAATCATGAGCAGATATCATGGGTGAGCATAGAGATATACTATCATGACAACTTTGTATTTGGTCATATTTTCATGTTTTTGGCCTCAATTTTTGCTCATTTTTGCGTTTTGTGTACTCACCTGGTCAGCTAACAGCAAGAAGCCTATGGAGAGTCGAACCATGGTATGTTGTTCATATGTTGGCATATGCTTTGGAGCTGAACACCACCATATGCCGGATCGCGTACTCCATTTGGCTTGGCGGACGAAGGATTTCAAGAATTGGTCTCAAGATTGGGCTGACTTGGGCAGTGCGTGGCGCCCATATCCGAAAGGGTTTCGAGGGTAAAATGGGGATGTACATGGGCATTGGCCTTTGGTCTCTATCCTCCATGAATAGTAGACTTCGATTCCATGCATGCTTGGAGCGTTCGGATAGGTAGTAACTTCAATTTTGAGCATATTTTTGATATATGGCCAATATGGTGTGAATTGGCAGTTTTTTGGCATGTTATGAGTTCAAACTCATAGGTCATTTCTCTAAGCCCATTCGACTCCAAGTCCAACCAAGGTTATGTCAGGGTAGGGCATGGTCCTGAGTGCCACTCTAGGCCATGACGCGCCACCTTCCCTATTGGGCTAGGATTTAGAGGCTTGGGAGTGAACACATTTTTGGGGTTTATGTAGTGACTTTTGATACATGGCATTTAACCATCTTATTGGACTGGGTTCAGGGCATCATGTTGGTGAGTCAAGGGAAGGTCTTGAGTCCAGGGAATGAGGGGTCTATGGCTGTGACTGTGTAAGTTTCCATATTTCCCCAACTTTGCTTCATATGTGTTCATATGCCAATTTCAGGGCTTTCTTCCTTGGTGCAATTCTTGTACATGCCCGCCACCGTGGGAATACCGGTGTGCTGAACGAAAGCCCGCAGCCTGATTTGGATTGTGAATTGGGTTATTGCTGTACTTGTGGGATCTGGTTGCCATTCAGGGTTGAAGGAGGATTTTATTTTCTATTTTCTATATTTTTGGCTTTGGACCCTGGATTTTGATAAATGCAAGCATTGATCCGGAGCAAGTCAGCGGGGATTACAGGCGGAAGGGGCACAGCGGGGGCCGGTCCTGGTAGGGACCTTCTTTATGGTAGCAGAGGCTTACCTGCTGCCCCTACCAACCGCCGACCCGGGGACTTGGGCCCTTATGAGCCCTGCCCAAGTACGCCCCGGGTGCGTATTGTGGACTCGGTGGAGACCACGCCGGAGATTGGAGCCATAGAAGGACCGAGACGTTCAAGAGCATGGCGAACTCCGGAAGTTGAAGCCCGAAGAGAAGAACGACACTCGGGAAGAGGAGGACGTGACATGGAGGACCTGGTCTCCATGTGTGAGCGTCGCTGCCGAAAGGCATGCAACCTCCGCTCCGCCGCCGAGGACTCTGATGAGGCTTGCCATTCAGGCAGCAGTGGAGGACGGGCCCGGCGCTACCGGAAGCGCGGGTCACCCAAGTCCGCGGCAAGGGACGCCGGGGCTATGGACACGGACCCCAGCCCGGTCAGGCTGTGGGAATCCGAGGGGCACTCCGAGGGCTATCGGACAGCCCACGAGCCACCTTCGGAGCCGGAGATGTCCGCGCCGATCGCCAGGGCGCATACGGCCCCCGAGCCCGCCCTGCAGCACGACGCCGAGGGCTTGGAGAGGCCAGCCAGGGCCCGGACGGCACCTGTGCCCCGGCACACGGGCCCAGAGACGGACGCCATAGGCGATACGCCCATGGGCGATGAGTCTGAGGTGCCGGGAACCGCGGGATGCGCTGAATCCGGCGGAAAGCACGCTACGTGCCACTGCGAGCACGTGTCCTTCCTCATGGGCAAGTACCCGAAGATGGGGATGGACGCAATCGTGAATCATCTTGACCGCCTGGACAACGCCAAGGATGCTCTAGAGGAGGACGTCGCGGGGATTCTGGATGACCAGTCGGCCGCGGAGAACCACATGGAGGAGCTGCGAGCGGATCAGGCCCGGTACCGGGAGAATCTGGAGCTGGCCCTGCAGAAGCAGCAGCAAGTGGTGGACAGCCTCCTCCACTTAGTGGAGGACATGTCGGGACGCCTGAGAAGGCTAGAGGAGCGACAGCCCCTCGCCTCGGGTCCGGAGCTCCCAGCAAAGCCGGCCGCGGTAGAGCTGGTGGAGCGGGTTAAGACCCTCAGGAGCGCCATGGAGAAACCCATGGGCGGCCCTGCAGAGGCACCCTACGCGCCTCCGCGTGTTGACCCGGGTGCGCTGCCGTATGTTCCCCTGTTCAGCGAGTCAACAATGCTCGGGGAACACACGGCACCGGCTGGGTCCAGGCGGGAAGGGCACGTAGCCACGGACCCGAGGAGCCTGACAGTGCAGATGTCCCATGCCGCCCAGGATCTACCGCCAAGTACGACTACCTATGCAGTTTATGCGGAAGAGGAGATCCAGAACCAGACCATGCAGGGGCGAACCATGGGAAGCGCCGGCGGACATGGTTGAGGCCATCCAAGCGGAAACCTGTGGGCGAAGGACCCCAATATGGGGATATGGACGGCCGATGGAGCAAGTCCTTCCCGCATTCCAAACCCCATGGGTTCAGGCCCAACTGGACCGCACTCCATGGAGGAGAGGGATGTACGGGGAGTGTACTCAAATCCCCCGGCCACAGGTGGTATCCGTCTTGGTGGAGTGGTGGCTGGAGACGTCGGAGACGCCATCAGGATCGACGACCTCAGGGGAATCAAAATCCCCTATTACGACGGGAACCCGTCCAACCTGGATGACTTCATCCTGGACTGGGAGGATTTCGCCGAGGAGGTCGTCGGCGAGATGCGGGGAGCGCCGCGGGACAAGTGGGTGTGCCGGACGTTCCCACACCGGCTGGCGCAGGACCTCAAGGAGGAGCTGCGGGATCAGATCCGGGAAGGACTGATCCGGACGGAACAGGCCTGCCTCCAGTGGTTGGAGGACGAGGAGCGGGTGGACGCTCCCAACCAGAAGCTGGAGGACCTGTGGTCCATTCCACTGCCGCTGGACCGCGGTGAGTTGCGGGTCCGGGAGTGGAACCGGTATCTGCGGAAGTACCGCAGATGCCTCAAGTTGGTGGAAGACTGGAACGAGGCCAGTGAGATCCGCCACTTGCTGAAGGACGTCCTCCCCGGCAGCTGGAAGAGGAGAGTGGAGGACGAGGAGAAGAAGCGCGCCAAGAGACGGGTGGCGGTGAGGATCATGGCGGCGGAGGATACCCATGCGGGTATCATGGAGTTCTTCAGGAGGAACCTGGGCGAACCCGACCGGATGTTGGGCCTGAAGAACGCCGTGTACGTGGAGGTATTCGGGGACTCCATGGGGCAAAGGTTGCTGCGCCTCAACAACGTGGAGTGGAGGCGCGGGGAGCCGCTGAAGATGCAAGTCATCTTCGCTCGCATGAGCCTGGACGAGATCGTGAAGTACATCACGGTGGAGTTGAAGCTCAATGCGAAGAACGAGGCCCACGTGCAGGATCGGCATGGTCATGGACAACGAGGACACCGAGAAGACCGCCATCATCGGGAGATCCAGGAGGACACGGCCAACTCCGCGGAGGATGGAAGTGGAAGTGGCCAAGACCACTGGTCCCGGGAGGATCACGAGGAGGCCCATTTCTTCGCGTTTGTGGCGCACAACGTGAAGAACAATGGGCAGGATCGGTCCAGATGGAGCCAGGTGGGACCCAAGAAGGGCAAAGAGCCAAGGAGGATCGGGAACCCACCGCTCTCGTTCCCAGAGTACAGGTCTCAGCACGACGGGTGCTGGGTCTGTTATGGCAAGGGAAACAACCATGCACACGACCACCGTCAGTGCAAGGTGTATGAGGCGGACAAGAAGGCCTACTTCGCCGCTCACCCCGAGAAGAAGCCCAAGGAACAGCGGATTTCCGACTGGAAGGCGAAGGGCGGAGACGGGGGCAAAGGCCAAGGCAAAGGCCAAGGAAAAGGCGGAGGAAGAGGCTATGGTGGTGGACCTGGCCAAGACCGACGAGTGAGGTCGATCGAGGAAGTTGCTGAGGACATGTTGAGGACGTTGGAGGAACTCAAAGCCCAGCAGCGTGGCGGACAAAGTCCTGGCGGATCGCAGCCGGAAGGGGCTGCGGGAAGCCAAGTCTAGAGGAGCCCCCACGGGAGTGGGACCTCGGAGGTCTCTCCTCCGAAAATCAGTGGAATCCCAGAGAAAGCAAAAGCACATCGGGTGCCGAAGAAGGCTCCGGAAGAGCCAAAACCACTGAGCTTCGCCACTCCCAACCCCTGGAGCGCCCTGCCAAGGGAAGTACATGTGGGTACGGGACATGGCAAGAAGGATGGAGCGACCACGGAGAGCCCCGTGGACGGGCAGGACCAACCCAAGATCTACACCGTCCGCGACCATACCCTTGAAGTCCTGATGCACCCGGACGTGCTAGAGTTGCATGCCGTGAGAGTCGTCCATACACCGCATGGCGACGAGCGGCAGTTGCACTTGAAAGTGCGAATACGGTGCGGACGAGAGGAGAAGGTGGTGGATGTGTTAGTGGATACGGGTGCCCAGGTGAGCCTGGTCCGGAGAGGGTTGTTCAAGGAGGAATTCCTGCAGCCCAGCCGGAGACCGGTCCGCCTGAAGGTCGCCAATGGAGAGATCATGGGTGGTGGCACCCATGAGGCCACTATCAGTATGGAATTCTGGGAACATGAGCGCTTGAACCGCCCTGATCAGGCGAAGAGAAGCACTCTATCCGGGAACTTCTACGTGGCCGACATTACTGATTGGGATATGATCATGGGGTACGACTTCATGGTGGCCAACGCCATTGGAGCCCTTCCCCATCGCGCAACGCTGGTCCGGGAGGACGACGAATGCCTAACATGGCTGTCCACGGATTATGCGTGCGGGTCATCCCTATGGAATGCTGAGGAAGAGGATCGGATCGTCCGAGCGGTGCAAGCTGTGGGTGCCAAGTCCAGAGGAGACCGTGGAGTTCAGCTCACGGAGTATGGAATGGCGCCGCAGGTGTACGACAGGATGATCCAGACGCTGCGAGCCGAAGCGCCCGAGACGGACGTCTTCGCTTCCCGGGATGCCCCACTTCTGCGGAAGTGTAGGAGGCATTGGCATCGAGGAGACTCAGCCTGGCATGGGCATTGGGGTTTGAAGGAGTGGGGACCCATGTATTGGCATGGCTCCCTGGATATCACCAGACGTACGGTGGAGAAGATCATCGCGGATAGGGCGAAGGGGATCCTGGTCATAACCGGCATAGGATCCACCCCATGTCCGCTGGAGGGTCTCAAGTCGACGCTGGACTCCATCACCCTGAACGAGATGTCATTCGGGCCAGAGGAGGAGTTGTTCATCGATGCCAAGGGTGTATCAATGCCCTCCCCGGGTCAAGCGTGGGGTACCAAGGCTTTCCTGGTGGATGGGGCGCAAGCCCAGCCCACGGGTGATGAAGCATTCATCCGTAGGGTGGAGGCGGTGCCCATGAAGGTCATGTTTGAGCCCAAGGAGGGGACGGATCAGCCTATTGACGGCATTGACGTCCTGTCCCACGCCGAGATCGATGACGTCGTCAACTACATGCAGATGGGGATGCACGACCGTGTGGCAGCCAAGAAGAGGCGGGCCATGGTGACATCTCCGCATTGGTGGGATGACAAGATGTTGGTCACCGGCAAGTACGAGAAGGATGAGTTCGTGGCGAGGGTCATGGATCACATCGCGGACCAATACGGTGGTCCGGTTGGGTCGGACCCACCAACGTGGGGTTTTCCAAGAGTGGGAACCGGTAGCGACGAGCACCAGCCCGAGGCCGCAAATTTTCGAGGATTATCGGTGGGAAGCGCGCCCCACGACGATGAAGACGGCATATCGGACGAGGAGAAGTCAGACTCGGACCCAGAAGAGGCCTATACCGCAGTGCGGTCGGTGGTATCGATACCGAAGCAAGCGGCTGAAGAGGCCCAGGAGAACCCGAAGGTCGCCGAGCTGAAGGAGAGGTTGATCAAGGCCTATCCGCGGCTATTCAGTGGCGTCGCCAACAAGAACCCTCCAGATCGTGGGAGGTTTGGTACAGCGAAGATCAAGCTGAAGCCGAACCAGAAGATCTATCGTCATCGGGAGTACCAACTTCAGGGCGATCGGGCCGAGGCCATGAAGAAGCTGTTGGCCGAGTTCATTGAGCGGGGATGGATCGAACCCTCCGACAGTGAGTGGGCCAGCCCAGCCTTCATCGTGCCCAAGAAGGAGAAGGGCGAGTGGAGGTTGGTGGTTGATTACAGAGGTTTGAACGAGCAGACCGAGCACGACTCGTACTCGCTTCCCCTGATCGACTCCATCCTCCAAAAGCAACAGAAAAAGCGGATTTTCACGGTGTTGGACCTGAAACACGGTTACCACCAGATGCCGCTACACCCGGACTCCAGGCCCTGCACAGCGATGTCGACGCCGCTGGGGCCCATGCAGTGGAAAGTGGTGCCTATGGGCGCCAAGAATGGCAACGCCGCTTTCCAGCGCATGATGGAGGACCTGCTTGGTCCTGTCCGGGACTGTGCCGATCCCTTCATGGATGACATCATCATCGGGTCCGGCACGGAGAATATGACCGAGGACGAGCTCATCGACGCGCATGAGAAGGATCTGCGCCGAGTGCTCAGCGAGTTGGACAAGCACAACATGGTGTGTAAGCCCACCAAAGCCTCACTCTTCGTGAAGAAAGTGGAGTTCGCGGGTCACGTGGTTGGTCACGGGCAACGCCGTCCCATGCCTGGGAAACTGGCGTCCCTGCACCACTGGGAGAAGCCCCAGACCATCAGCGAACTCCGGTCCTTCATGGGGTTCTGCAACTACTATTCGGGCTATGTCCGGATGTATGCAGAACTGTCGGGGCCGCTGCACAAGATGCTGCAAGTGGGCAAGTTCGATGGCCGGAAGGGGAGCAAGAAGAAGCTTGCCTGGACCCCTGAGGCGGAGGATGCGTTCAACAGCCTGAAGGAGCGACTCCTGGGGCAGTTGGGGCTGTTCCTGGTGGACCCCGACAAGGGATTCGTGCTACGGACGGACGCCTCGGACTATGCCGTGGGGGCAGTCCTCGAGCAAGTCCGGGACGACGGGACTCATGTTCCCGTGGCGTTTTGGAGCAGGATCCTGGCCGAAGGCCAACGCCGAACATGGACCGCGAGGGAGAAGGAGACATACGCCATTGTATGTGCGCTCAGGAAGTGGTCTGGCCACATCGGACTGCAGCCAGTAGTGGTTTGCACGGACCACCAGTCCCTACAGAGCTGGCACAAGGAGCATGTCGACACCCCCTCAGGACCAGCGGCTAGGAGGGCCCGATGGCACGAGACGTTCGCCAAGTTCGACCTCAGCGTCGTGTACGTCCCGGGGAAGGACAACACTGTGGCAGATTGCCTCAGTCGCTGGGCCTACCCCGCGGGCAAGGCGTGGATGGACATATCCAGCCATGGAGACGCCGAGGAGACCGAGGAGGCCAAGCGCATCATCGAGATGGAGAAGGTCATGGAGCAAGAGGGGGTCAAGTGCTTTGTGGTGATGGCAAACCGTACGGACCTGGCCAAGTTCCGGGGTGCCCGCGTCCAAGCTATTCGAGAGGAAACCCTCGAGCAATGGATGGTGGCCCCTGTAGAGCTAGTCAAGTCGGTGCTCACAGAGGACTGGTCGGATGACTACGCGGCATCCGAGCACTGGAGCAGGTACTGGAATGCCGTGAGCGCCCCGTCGGACGACGAGTGGCCCGAGGGCTTGACCGAGGATGGCGACAAGTTGTTCCTCAAGGACAAGCTGCTGGTGCCCGAGAACCGAGTGGAGGAGCTCATTGACCATCGGCACAACGCCCAGCTCATGCACCCTGGCCGAGACAAAATGCAGCAGGACCTGGAGTGGCGTTTCAAGTTCCCTCCGGGGTACTACGCCATCCTGGATAGGTACTGCAGCGACTGTGCCGTGTGTCGGGCCACAAAGAGCCCCAACCACTCCACAGCGGGCAACCCGGTGTACACGGCTATACCGGAGGCCCCTATGCGGTCCGTGGCTATGGATGTATTCGCCATGCCTGAGGTCACCGTGGAAGGAGAGACCTACGACTGTGTCATCCTGGCATTGGATAGGCACAGTGGGTATATCGTGGCAGTCCCTGGCAAGAAGTCCAAGAAGAAGGACAAGAGGGACAAGCATGGAGTGGGGCTGCACGCCAAGACCGTCGCTAATGCCATGATCAGACATTGGCTGACGATTTTCGATGTCCCAGCTGTCATCTGCAGCGACCGGGGCAGTCAATTCGTGGGGACGTGGTTCAAGACGATGTGCAAGCACATGGGGATTCGGCAGGCCAAGACAGTGGCATACCACAGCCGGTCGAATGGCCGGGCTGAGGTGGCCGGGCGGCAGATGTTCGAGAAGTTCCGCCAGTTGCACATCGACGAGCCGGGCCGGAACTGGTACAATTCGCTGTGGAGAGTGCTCCAAGCGTACCATGACCTTCCGGGACCCACTGGGCTGTCGCCCCATCGCATCCTGTTCCTACGGGATCGAGTGTCACGCACTCTCCCGTGGATGAACCATGGCAAAGTGGCACGGGATGCGAACGCTATGATGTCTGAGGCGGACGACACGGCGGCCAAGGTGTGCAAGGCACTACAGGACGAGCATGACAAGAGGGCCAAGTACTTCAAGCAGGGAAAAGTCCAGAAGTATGCTCTCCAAGACACCGTGTGGGTGGAGCGGCACCACAAGGATGTCCTGTCCAGGCATCGGCAGGCATCTTGGTATGTGCCGGGGGTAATCGTGCGGAAGGTCGGGCAGGATGTGTATGCGGTTCGTGTGGGGGATAACAAGATCCTGGACCGCGACCATACCCAGCTTCGTCCCCGAGCACCAGACCCCAGCGGACGTCCCGTCACCTTCGAGTTCACGGCCGGCGATGTGGACTCGGACGACGAGGGTGAGGACGACGATTTCACCGCGGAGAAGATCCTGGCGGACAAGCCGGACCCGGGGACGCCTGGGGGAAGGCTTTACAAAGTCCGTTGGAAAGGATTCGCCGCATCCAGGGACACGTGGGAACCTCCGAGCAGTTTTGTGCCGAGGTACACCACGGTCTGGATGGACTACCTAAAGAAAAAGGGTATTTCTTTGGATGTCAAGGACGTATTGGTCCACTTGGTAGCTGCTGTAGCACCATAATGGATGTCCCTTGGCATTTTGTTTGTTTCTGTGAATGGGGAGACAAGTGAGGGCGTTCATCCGGGGATTTTTCGGCCTTGATCGGCCATATACCCCCTTCACTCGATCTCCACATATATATTAATTGTGGTATACTTATTTAGGTCGACCGACGACGTTTTTCTATCTTTGATCCCCTTGGTCCATGTTGTAGATCAAGAGGAGACCGGATATGGCGTAGGGCGCTGATTATCAGTGTCCTCACCCCTCCCTTGCGGCATGGGGGACGCCTACGACGTGTGTGGGGCCTCCATGTGTCCTTGGGACATGGAGGGGGAGGTTGGAGCCCATTGGGGTCCTCCCGTCCTCTCTCCATTGGTTTCCGAGCGGATACAACGCTCTGAGAAGGGGGGTGAAGCCGGTTCGGACCCCCGTGGCCATCTTGGGGTCACTTGGGGTGTGTATCTATGTGCCGGCAAGCCGCCATTGGCTGATATCATACTCTCCCATCCACCTGATCTAACCCGATGTGATAGTGTGATAGGTTTGGCCATTCCGGCTACGAGCGGCCATATTCAGAACCGAGGCACCGCCAGCGGAGATTTATATATCGGAATATCAGGAATCAACAGGGTTTTATTATCATAATGTTTCCGTAATTTTTCAGCCTTTCGTTCTGATGGTCAATGTATCGGCGACTGTCAGTTGGCTCGCGATTTTGCGTTAACCGATTGGTTAACTGTTATTTCAAGATATTTTGGCGGAAACGTTTCTGAAGGGTAAGATTTCATCTGTAAAGGGTTCGTTGCTTCCGCAATTTTCTAAATAAGCACTCGAAATTTTAATCAGAATTTTTCGTGATGTCGAAATCGGATTTTCGACTTCGACATCGCCGCACTTGATTTGGACTTCGTCGATTGGTCATACTCCTTTCCCTCTGCCCGAATCAGGTTTCCCTTATACTTGCCACCCATTTGACTTGGAGATATAAGGGAAACAAAAACGAATCGTGGGACCACTTTGAAGGACCATATCTACGCGCGAGTGTGAGGAATGAGAATAAGGAAGATTGGGTTGGAACTGCCTTGGTCTCAACTTAATTTAGGAAGCATCAAACGCCTTTGGTGTGTACGCATGCCCGATGTAGCAAGGGATAATGGTCAAGAGGGTATGAAGTGATATATAACTCTTGGACCGTACAACCGAACATTTTATTGCGACTTTCGAGTGTACCGCATGAGTGTTGGGGTTGCATAGCAACTTTTCTTGAGTTCCTACGTATTTTTGACGTGAAGTTATGTCAATGGAGGGACATGGCATATCATGGTGGGAGCCACATTTTGAGGGTATTTGTTATATGCATGGTATATGTTTGATATGCTCACGCCCATGTTATATATCTTCGTGTGGCCGAAGAGATGGGGAGCCATACGTGACAAGGGCTTTGCCCATGTCCCAATTGTGGAATTCAAAGCGCTAGACCAAGTCTACCGCATATGTATTGCTCATGGTATGTTGGACAAAGAGATCCATGGGTGCACTCCCATTTTCATGGGGCATGTAGATATTAGTGGCAAAGGTATCTCCATGCGCCCGATTGGGGATCCAAGTGGGGGAATTGTTCGCAAATGGTTCCAATCATTTGTGTATTGAATCATGAGCGGATATCATGGGTGAGCATAGAGATATACTATCATGACAACTTTGTATTTGGTCATACTTTCATGTTTTTGGCCTCAATTTTTGCTCATTTTTGCGTTTTGTGTACTCACCTGGTCAGCTAACAGCAAGAAGCCTATGGAGAGTCGAACCATGGTATGTTGTTCATATGTTGGCATATGCTTTGGAGTTGAACACCACCATATGCCGGATCGCGTACTCCATTTGGCTTGGCGCACGAAGGATTTCAAGAATTGGTCTCAAGATCATGGGCTGACTTGGGCAGTGCGTGGCGCCCATATCCGAAAGGGTTTCGAGGGTAAAATGGGGATGTACATGGGCATTGGCCTTTGGTCTCTATCCTTCATGAATAGTAGACTTCGATTCCATGCATGCTTGGAGCCTTCGGATAGGTAGTAACTTCAATTTTGAGCATATTTTTGATATATGGCCAATATGGTGTGAATTGGCAGTTTTTTGGCATGTTATGAGTTCAAACTCATAGGTCATTTCTCTAAGCCCATTCGACTCCAAGTCCAACCAAGGTTATGTCAGGGTAGGGCATGGTCCTGAGTGCCACTCTAGGCCATGACACGCCACCTTCCCTATTGGGCTAGGATTTAGAGGCTTGGGAGTGAACACATTTTTGGGGTTTATGTAGTGACTTTTGATACATGGCATTTAACCATCTTATTGGACTGGGTTCAGGGCATCATGTTGGTGAGTCAAGGGAAGGTCTTGAGTCCAGGGAATGAGGGGTCTATGGCTGTGATTGTGTAAGTTTCCATCTTTCCCCTACTTTGCTTCATATGTGTTCATATGCCAATTTCAGGGCTTTCTTCCTTGGTGCAATTCTTGTACATGCCCGCCACCGTGGGAATACCGGTGTGCTGAACGAAAGCCCGCAGCCTGATTTGGATTGTGAATTGGGTTATTGCTGTACTTGTGGGATCTGGTTGCCATTCAGGGTTGAAGGAGGATTTTATTTTCTATTTTCTATATTTTTGGCTTTGGACCCTGGATTTTGATAAATGCAAGCATTGATCCGGAGCAAGTCAGCGGGGATTACAGGCGGAAGGGGCACAGCGGGGGCCGGTCCTGGTAGGGACCTTCTTTACCACACTACTAACGCAATACGGAAAAAATTCTTCAACACTTGGAATGGGCACTTCCACAACACCATCATCACTTGGTGGGCCACCGCTTCCAAAGGCGACCGCCGCAACTTCATTCGAACCCTCATACCCAACACACTCAGCAATCAATTACGCACACCCCCACCAAACATAACCTACTACTCCAACATCAAATCTCTTCGTCAAGCCCTAAAACATCGACAAAAACCTCTCACCACCCTCCTCAACGAAACCAAACAATGGCTCATCGACAACCCCATCTCTAACCTTCATCAGTTATCTCCGACGACCACCTCCAACCCCTGGAACGAATCTTTTTCCATTTACAGCACATCATCCACCGCTCCCCACCCACTACGCTTTCCATCCCCTACCAACAAAGAACCAACCAACAAACGACCTCACTCTAAACGCCCTACCACAAAACCGAAACCCCCCACCAAAACTTCAGCCATACAACTTCAACACTTTCCACCTCAACCACTACATCCTCACATCACCAACCGCATACCTCCTCCAAATGACACTTAACCTCCAGTCCCATCCTTCAACCCCAACGCATACACTCGCTTCACCAGCGGCACTCTCGTCTTGTCAGCAAACAGCAAACAATCAGCAACCAACAGCCAGCAGCCAACAGCCAGCAACAAACAGCAAACAACCAACAGCAGCAACAGTCAGCAACCAGCAGCCAGCGACCAACGACCAGTAACCAGCGGCCATTAGCCAACAACCAGCACATCAACCACCCACCGCCTCCCTTCCACAGTAGGACACTTCCAGCGACAACAGCCAGCAGACACCCCCCCCCCCAACCACTCTCCCCAGACACCCCAGACATCCTCCCCCTCCCCCCCCCGGCTACCTGCTCCCCTCTTCCGACACCCCTTCGACCTGTATCAGCAAGCAAGTAGCACCCAGCTACCATCCAGCAGCAAACATCCAGCAACCAGCAGCCAGCGACCAGCAGCCAGCAGTCCTCAGCCAACGACAAACAGCAGCAGCAGTCAACATCCAGCACCCAGCAGCCATGAGCAATCAGCCAGTAAACAGCAGCCGCCAACACCCACCAACACGCAGCCAGCAACCAACAGCCATCTGACACATCAGCCTTCACCCGTCACCCACCTACACGGCAGGACACAACACCGTCACCACACTGCACCACACTGCACCACTGTATGCACAGCTCTGCGCACCAGGAAACCTTACCGATCCATTGAGTCTTTTTTGTTTGAGCCATCAATTGGAATTTTTCTTTTCTATTTTTTTTTTCAGGACCACTACGGCAAGAGCGCAAGACTTGAGCAGAATGAAAGGGCTTTGTACTTAAGTAATTCTCAGATCAGCTACAGGGCCTCAGACTGATTTCAGGCAAGCCAGAATGTTCCAGTCTGTTTTACTTTTTGCCCCTGCACTTGCTCGCTTCTCTTCGCTCAATCCACTGGTCCATTTTTCCATTATATCATCTTTTTGTTATTTTGCCTTGGTATAGGCTATATATCCCTTTGCATCTTTCACCGAAATGGCCTCCACTAGTATTTTAACCTTTTCAGGCCCATGGTGCAGTTCATGCAGTGTTTTCACCCTGACTTGGTTTGTAAATACCCGCGGCTGTCCTTCGGAGAACTTCGGCTCACCATGAACGCTCATTTTGCCCATGGTTAGGCCGCTTTGGTGCAATGCTTTGGGCGGGGGACCGCCATGCCTCAAAATAAACTCCCAAGAGAGTTCGTCAACTGGCTATACGCCCCATGGGCTGTTCATGGGACGCCCGGCGTGGTTCCTACACGCTCCCTATCCTGAGGATTCCTACTCAACTGTGGGTAAGTGGGTGGAGGAGCAACAAGATAAGGTGGACAAGGCCAAGGATATGCTCCAGAGAGTGAGGGAGCGTCAGTGGAACAAGAAGAACAAGCACAGGGTGCCCGCCTCACACCAAGAAGGAGACTGGGTGCTGGTGCACCACAGTCGGCTACCAGCCTGGCGACGCTCCACCAGCGATGACTTCTACTTTGGGCCCTACAAGATCCTATCTGTGGATGGTCACCGTATCACCGTGCGGTGTTCTCCCTGACTAGGGGGGACCCTGCTGAGCGCTGCTCAACAACTCAGGCGCTACTACGACCCAGAGGACCTCTGTGGGGAAGAATGGGAACTAAACGACGAGGAGATCCCCGCTCTGGACCTACAGGGGGCCGCCAACCCCATGGAAGTAGAAGGAGAACTCCCCGACATGAATGCCGAGGAGATTGCTAAGGAAGGCTTCTACCTGGTGAAGTCGGTCAGCCGACACCGCTATCGCCAAGGGTGGCGTTTCCTCACCCTCTGGGAAGGGTTTGGAGTCGAAGCAGCTACCTGGGAACCCTTCTCTGCCTTTGTTCTTCCTGAGGGACGCGTAAACTCTGTTCTGGTAGACTACTTGTCCCAGAACAGCCTAGGAGAGTTGCTCAGGCTCGCTGAGACGCTTGCCTCTCAGAAGAAACCTAGGGACTGAACCCTTCCTATACCTTCCTATGCGTGTGTGTGAGTGTGCTGATCCTGAGGACCTATGAGCAAGCTGCAGAAATGGTGTCCTAATGATACCCAAGTCTGCACCCTTGCTGAACCCGGCGGATGTCTTACCGGTGCCACGGGGTACGCCCCGGGTCTCTCCGCCCCTAAGCACCAAGTTTCTGTGATGGCGCAAAACCTTTGGGGAATACCCAGCACATGAGTCCAGGTATTGTTTTCCTACCTACCTGCCTACTACAGGGGAGGGGTGGCCAAAAGCTATGACGCATGAAAACGCCTGTTTGCTACAATGGCGAAAACCTGGACTAACCACTGCCACTGCCCACCAAACCCCTGATAAAATTTCAGGAAACAGGCGGGACAGTGACACACATACTACAAGTCCTACACTCACTGTAGTGGAACCAGCCATCGAACGATGAGCGGGCTCTGAGGCCCGAGCCCTCACCCTGGCTTGCCACTCCTACACCCACACGCTACTTGGGGTTGTTGACGAGGATGTCAAAGGCGCTAGAGGCCTGCCTGTGAAAGGGACGAGAGAACACAGCGCTACTAAGCGACTGTGGCCTAATAGGGACGCCACTACGCTTTTCTCTGATAGGGCTTGGAGGGAAGGAGTGCTCAGGTTGCGTGCACGGCGTGGATGTTGAAGAGGTGGGACAGCCCTCGCCAGTCCCGACTGAGGGGCAGTTTGTTGATTGTGTGATCAGCGCCCGTTTTAGCTTGGGCAAAAAATTCAAAAGTCGCCGAAGGCAACTGCAGCTGCACCAATTCACCCTGACCTTCCCACCTGCAAAGCAGAGGCGGATGACCTGAGTTCAGGACAGAGGAACCAAGACAGCCTCCACGTGTTATAGGCTTCTCAGGCTGCCCTATAATACGCTGTTCCTGAACCCAGGTACAAGCAAGCAAGCTTAAGGAACTCCACCCGTTCTCTTAAAGAACGTAGAGTGGAGCCCCTGGGTATCCTATACAAGGGTTTTACCGTGTGCACCACACATGGCCTACCCTTTGATGCATCATATGCATGCACAGGTATGCACGAGGACGGCAATCTCCTACTTTAACTTAGGCGGCTCAAGTTGCATGGTGAAAATGTGCCCAAAACTGCCTCTCGACGGCACTGCGAAAAAATAGTCCTTTTTGGGGGGACGTAAAACACAAGAACCAAAAACCCTGTGAAAAGCAATTAACTGGGCCATTTTCCTTTATTTTCAACAAAATCGACTGCCCGGGAAAATGATTTATTTCCACAAAAATGAAGTTCTTCTTTTGGGAAAACCACGACTTTTTGTTTCCTATACCACTTATGCTTTGCAATAAAAACACCCATGAGCTTTCAATCTTTTGGAAAACCAGTTTTCGAAAACCATGTTGCACGCTGCACGACAAGAAGCATTTTTTGGCACCCCTTCTTTGCGCGAGGCCTCGCGCAAACACCAACACAACAGCGCAATAAAATGCATCACATCGAAAAATGTGCCGCACAAGGTGACAGCATAAAGGTCGTCTAAAAGGAATGCATAGCGCGAGCCCTCGCGCATAATATATCAGAACAAGCGAAGAAATTACTTTTTCGTCGGAACAGTTTGCATCTTAGAACCCAATGCCTTAGCAACGGACATCTTACCCTTAGGCGGCGGCCTTGCGGGCTCGCTTCTTGGTTGGGACTGACGGGCTTGCTGCTTGAATGGAGCTCGGGCCCCGGTTTCCTCGGACCTCGGCTTTGCTGCCAATTTCTTCGCTGCCTTGCCCTCGGAGACCTGCGCTTCCTCCTCCTCTTCTTCCTCGCTCTCCTCCTCTTCATCCCCATCGCTCTTGTCGGATTCTGGACCGGTAACCGACTTCGCTGCCTGAGGCTTGGAGGCAGTCTTCTTCTTCTTGGGGGCTGGTTCCCCACCAGTAGACTTCCGCTTTGCAGGGGCCAGTGATTCTGCAGCTTGACCTTTCTCAACAGTCTCTTCCTCCTTCAGCGACAACGCATCAGAACCCACCTTGTCATCGCGAACTGGAAGGGGAATACCACGGATTGACCAGTTGGCCTGCTGGTCCCAATCACCAGACGCGTCCAGTTTCGACCCTTGTGTCAAGACGTGGTTCTGAGTCTGCACTCTGTTGACCCAATCGGAGACATTGTCGGAGGTAACACCAAGAGAGTACATGCGAGAAGCCGGCTCAACGGACGCGATCTTGCACACCAGATCCGGCTGATGATCAATGAACAAAAACGCAGGCTTGAAGCTCTTATCCTGCTTCAGGTAAAAGAGGTGAGTTTCGAAATACCACATAACCGTCGTTATCGGAAGGTGACCGCCAAATTCAACAGGATCCATCTCCTTTACTTGAGTAGGTTCAAACGTCAGATAATTCGAAATCTGCAATGAGGGCGAAGTTATTGCGCGAGGCCTCGCGCAAAGAGCGGACGTAATGAGGGAATCATGCCTTTCTCGACCAGTTATCCGGTGACGAAATCAGCAACCAGCGAACGTCAAACGTTGTAGGATCCCCTGCAGGCTTCGGTTTGACCGGCCAACTGAAGATGGGAACACGCAACTTGTTAGCCATGCGCGGCGCGTTGAAATCATCGTTGAGACGCCTATCTGTTTCCGTCTCCAGCCCGTTGAACATGTTGTCAACAACAGTTTGAGAGCCGCAAATAAGGGTATCGGCACGCGCCATCTCTTCATACAGCCAGGCTGGGCACATCATCTCAGGAGCAAGATGTTCAAATATGTCGCCGTTGATGACAATCAGGTTCTTGTCAATCTCAATAAACCGCCTCGGGGGATCGTGGGCCAAAGCTGCAATTCTGGTGGCCTTAACTGTGATAGTTTGACTTGACAGGAATGGATCCTGCTGTTCCACTGTCTTGAAGTCACCAGTAACGCCAGCAGCTGGGGGGACCACACGGCTCTTGGTAGGCTCTTGAGCCAGGAGTTTTTGGACGTTGAGGCTTTTCAGGGAGGCGGGTTTGCCTTTCTCTGCCACCTGCCACAGTGGTGCGCGAATCATGGATTTCCATGCCGGCCATGGACCGCGACTTTTGCCTTCAGGTTCCCGCCAATAGCCCCATGTACCAAGAGTCACCTTCAGGGCAGGCCTTCCAAGTGCAGCAACCTCTTTGCGGGTCCGCATGTCTTTGGCTAAAGAACAGAAATGGAGAAAGTGAGGCGCACCGATGCACAAACTGAACCCACGTCGCGTCGATGGTACACACCTTTCTCAGGTCGAACGTACTGGCCGTTGTGCGGGTGGTCCAGATGCATTGAGACCCACTGGTCAAGGATGATGTCATCAATCGAATTCGGCAAGGATTTAAGGGTTGTTTTTTCTTCCTGCATCACTTCTGCCACTTTCTTGTAGAACTCCGGCAACAGGATCCCGTCCAGTTTCTTTAGCGCGTTCTTCGTGACTTTCTCCCCTTTGTCGTGGAACTTCTGCAGACCTTTCACAGCTTCCGGACCAGCATAGTAGGCAAACGTCATAAAATCTTTCCACAACTTATACGTTTTGTCCTGAAAGTGACAACGTTATGCGCGAGGCCTCGCGCAACGAACAGCATCGAAACAACGATTAATGAACATACGAATTGACCAGGCTGCTTCAGTTCAGCGGTTGGAACCAGGGCACTCATCTGCACAGAATCCACAATGGCGATCTTCAGATTGCTGTACGTGTCAGCCAGGCCTCGCCGCCGCTGATCTTCAACACATCGAATGAGGTTAACTGCTGCCTCATACAGCCGAATTGGCTCAACGTCTTGTGCGCTTCCTTGTGCTTGTCCCGCCAGCTTTGCACAGAAGGCCCACGGTGTCGTAGGCTTCAGAATATCGGCGATGCATGTGGTATGCCACTGCTGCAGATCCAGACACGCTGTGCGTCGCTTCTCCCGAATCTTCGCAATCGCTTCCACGCTGTGCTGTCCAGATACACACCAATAATCGCCATCTGCAAATATGAGACACGTCTATGCGCGAGGGCTCGCGCAACGAGAAGAGCGAACAGTCGGTTGGCAACATACTATTATCTTCCCAGAGAACGACGTGTAATGGGCCTGTTGGCGGTGCTGCTTCGAGTGACTCAATACGCTTCTGCAGTAACTTCGTATCTTTCCGTCTAATCTGCCCCTTCGTCTTCTCCTGGTCGAGTCTCACGTTGTCCAGCTCAACCTCCACCTGCCTCCCATCCGGCTTCAGGTGGTCCTCGATGTCAGTACCCAAGGTTAAGCCAGGATCTGGTGTTTCCTTCTTCTTACGCCCCTTCTTTGGTGTTCCAGCCTCCGAATTTGAGGTCCCAGGGTCATAGTCGGTATCTTCTCGTTCCTCGGCTGTTTTTTCGGCGGGGCTTGCCATTCTGCGATAAGAAGAAAGCCTGTATTGAAGGAAACATAACATTGAAAAGGGTTAAAATCGTCATCGATAATGCATTTGTGAGGCGCTTTTAGCGAATACGAGTACAGTATGGTTGAGAATGCAAAACTGAAGGGGCTCGGCACTGTTTTTGACTGTTAACCTTGTGGGAGGCCTCGCGCAAGAGAGGGGGTGTACTAACCTGTTGTTTCATGCTGTTTGTGCGAGGCCTCGCGCATCAATGCATGTTCTCCAATCTTCTTCGAACGTTTCGCAGCGTGTCGGCCTCTCTCTGTTCCTCCAACACACTGCGTCGGGGGATCAGCTCCGACAGTTTTCGCTTGAAACCAGCCTTAAGCGGCCCCTGCTGCGTTAGCACCAACAACACAGACACAAGGACTTGTTTGTAGTGGTTAGAACCCTTTGGAATTCGAAGAGACGGTGGAAAGTTAGGTACACCCCTGCGCGGCCAATGCGCCTGAATTGTACAAGTAGGCTCAGCACACCACCTAACCCAAGGCACATATACACGCTCTGCGTTCAAGTAAGCAGTTAACCGCTGACGCACGGAATTGACAAAGGAATCGGGGATTTTGCAGACGTTCACGCTGTGACCTTCTTTGCGGATGGTGATGAGATGATACAGATCGTCAACATCTTCAATGGTTACTGCACCTCTGTTTTGGCCCTTCTTTGTCACAAGGCTGGAAAGCAGACTTTCACAAAGCTCCTCCGCAAAAGCCTGTCCAGGCATGGCTGTGTGCCATGCAGTGTGGCACAATAGCGCAGTTGCAACAGTGCGTTCGTATTTCAAAAGTGTGTCCCCCATGTTCAAGCGGCCAAAAGACACTTAACAATCTGCAATCCCTCGGAAGCAAAAGCACCCGTGTTGGCCGTCTCCCCAGCCCAATTGCACTGCCTAGCGAGGTGTCCTAGGTATAGTAACATAGGACAGTATTGTGTTAACAGAACCTGCATGGCCTTACACACAGCGTACCGGAGGCGACTTTGCCAATTTGCTGGACGTGCGAGCCCAAGGGAATGACATTTTCTGTTAACGCGCCGTATGTGGGGGCACATACCCAACAGCAGTGCGCCAACAGTTATCTCCATTGTGATCAGCTTGGGAAAACAGGGGACTGTGTCACCGCTGCGCAGCAAATCTTTACGGGAAAAAGTCACAATCCGCCAAAATGAGCGAAACGTTTGTGTAACGCAAAAATTGTACGCGTGCCAGAAACTATATAATATAGGGTGTGAACGCAAAAAAAGCCGGACATTCCAACCCGTTGTTTTTTCACCATACATCATTTTCCAAATGCGGTAATGGATGTTCTCATCACATAAAACAGGGACAACTGGTCGAGTGTGCTGTGCCAAGTCCCTAGTGAGTTGCAGTAGGTTAAGAAGCGATACGTTGCCGCTTACCTTTTCTTTGCTTAGACAAAGGGGTTGCCAATGTGGTCTCTTGGCAGGTACAGGGCGAATAATGTCAAGCGGCGCCCTAATGTTTCGAACAACAGGTGGCGTGCTTGTAAGTCCTAGATCACGCAGGATACGTGCACATGTTCCCTCGGTGTTCCCCAGCATGCGTGCAACAACAGGAACACGCCGTTCAAGCTCTTCCAGGCTAGGATGACCATGCCAGTAGCGCGGTGCATCCTTCAGTAGCAACACAGCCAACGCTGTTGCGTTCAGGCTTTTGTCGTTCTTGTCAGGATTTGTGGTAAACTGTTTGTTGTACCAGTTGTCCATCCACAACACAACCCACTGTTGGTGTATTTTGTACCATGTAGTCTGTAACCTGACTGCGGCCTTCTCCTTCAGCGAAGGTGCGCTGTATCGCGCCAGACCTGACCTTGCTAAAATGCGACGCTGCGCCCTACTTCCCTCTACCGCAACAACTGACTTTGGTTTTCTCTGGTATGGAACTGCGCGGTGGCGCATCAGCAAATAAAGGTGCCAGGCCTTCTCTATCAAAACACCAACCCATCTCTTGCCTTCTGCCGCAATCGCCTTTTCAACGCTGCAATGCGTCCGTTCCTTTTTGCGCAGACGCAGAAAAAACACAAACAACAATCGCGCGCCCTCGTCCCCCTGTTTTAGCCCTTCCCACAGTTCTTCTGCCGTGTGGTACGGCGATTCCTCTGAGCAGACATCGCTGAAAACTCCGGATGCTGCGGCCACTGTCTTCTCTAGGTCCACCTCTTTTCGCAGGGGCATTGTTGCTGTGAAGAATAAATGCGTACCTGTATCTATGTAAAGATCGCTGTGTTAAAAACCTTCTTGATTTCAAACATCAACCTGTCACACAGTTTTCGCGCGACCAATAATTCTGTGATTCGCTTGTCGCATGCACCATTTTCGAGTAACTGTAACTGTCTGGTGATCCCACATTTGACTAGTTAATCGTGATTGCGGTAGCCAGTTGCGGCGCGCTACCATTGCTGCTGGGCAGTGAAGCCAGCGGTGACCACAGTATGAAAACCGGAGATGCCGGTGGGACCTGTATGGGCGCCCATGCAGCAGCGCCGCATCAAGGGAATGCACATGCTGTGTAGGTGGTGGATCTGTCCATTTTTGGTTTCTATGAGCGCTTATGAGATCCATTGCGCGAGGCCTCGCGCAATGATCACCGAAACTTTAATGTTTCTCATGCGCCGTTCCATGCGCGAGGCCTCGCGCTTGAAGCTGCGGTTTGTTCCGGAACATTTATACTTTTCAAGATTCTTGGGTACACCATTGTTGCAGTTTATTCCTTAATAGATCCATCTCTATCACGCAATCCTGATAATGGTACTAAGTTACGTGTACAAATACGACAGGGTTCCAATTTTTGACAACCTGCCTAATGCGTCGTGCTGTAGTACAATAATCTGACACAAATGAACGTCTTTGCGCGACGCCTTGCGCAAAGAATGTTCACCAAACAATACTTTTCCCTGTCTCGCCCATGGGACACGTCATTCTTATAGAAATATTGATTCCGCCATACTTGTTTGCGACGATTTTAAAATATCCATCAAAACGACTATTTTTTTATGCCTTTGGAAACCTGTCATTTTCCTACCTTTTCCTTCGTTTTTGACCATGCAACTTGAGCCGCCTAAGTTTAATGTCTCCACTTTTCCACAATCCATACCACGATCACGAACTCTACCAGGGGGTGGCCCCTCCTGGGCTAACTCACCTTACCTACCGCTGGAGAGCAAAGCAAGGGAGAAGGAAAACGAATCACAAGCGAGGCAAGCGTTTATGCACGCGTGTGTATGTTCTAATCACCCGATCTCACCTCTAATCGTCTTGCACCCTTCTAATCTGTCCCTCTATTCTAGGTTTGCGTCGCTACACTGCGCGATCACGATGACACGAGACAAGCATTGTGCTTGCTGCATACGAAGCAAACACGGCCTGTATGTTTGTACCTTGCTCTTGGATTTCCTTTTGATTTTCTTGAATTCATTCTTCTTCATTGCTCCTAGAAGCAAACGTGGAATTCCTACGTTTATTATTTATTGTGTGTCGCGTCATTTTCTTATTATTACGTGACATACTGTCATAATCTTAATTTTCTTGTATTTTCCGGCGCACAATTAGGATGCGCTCCGGCGCGCCGCTTTTCTCTGCGTGTAAATCCAGGAATTTAAAAATGCCTGTGATGAAAAAAAATTTCGCAAAAATGTGCATTCAATGCACATGAAGATTCTGGACAGGTGTGTGCCGTCAGAAAAATTCTAGGCCGTCATTGGACGGATTTTGGTGTTTGCGTCGATCGTTGTGTGCCTGTCAGTCCCTCGACCCTTCGTCTTTTCTCTGCAGATATCCTGGAGCGCAAACAGTGGAGTAGGCCGTGTTCAGGCCGAAAAACTGACTCCTGGACCACTGCCCTGAATCTCAAACCCCCATGAGGGTAAATTAATTTTCAACGCACTAAGGACAGATGCGGTCTTACAGCAGGGAGACCCCAGACAGCGTGCCCTGATCATATCCAGCGTTGGGTTTTGCGTATTGCACTGCATTTTGCCATTAGGAGGGAAAGGGTTGTGCACACATGAATTGGCATGCCCATTCTAACCCCCTACCAAGCCACAGCTGCCCCAGCGACGCCAATGAGCGCAGTGGGAGCTGTAGGTGTCTTTTATGACTCGGCAGAACCTGGCAACTGCCCTGATGCAGCGCCTTCTTTCCAATGTTAGGGATGTTATAGGAAATTTTAAATAAATGTTGAAGCCATGGGGAGGCCAAGAGAAATTCCCTTTTTCCTTTGAAATGCGACAGTGGTGGCCACCACAGCACAAGGGGGGGGGGACAGAAAAAGTGTATTTCCTTGCCAAAAGGTTAGCTTTAGTTGTTATAAAGAGGCCTAAAGGCACAACACATTTTTATCTTAGTATTGGCCTATCCCAAAAGGGGTGACAAGACATTTAGACCTATAAAACCAAACATTAAACTTTGGAGGTTGTGCGGACCCCTGACCCCCCAACTGATTGATCTTGTACAACATTTCCTGGACTCACTGATGCGTTGACATTGATCCAGAGCCTATACATTTTTCTATGTTTTCTCATGAATGCTTAGCTATCCTAGTGGTATGCACCCTAGGGGGCTGGGGCACCTCTTTTTCAGAGGTCCTGGGTTCAATTCCCAGTCAACCTAGCTAAGTAGGATTATCCCATGTGACATGGCAGTGACCTCAGCGCCACAAGCCATGCCACCTCAGCACCTATGGGACCCAAAACAAAGAGTGCACATCTCAGGATGGCACTATTGAAGCGGTACCCAGAACCCCATGGCTAGGTTACGGCATACAACCGGTCTCCGGTCCACTAACCCCATGTACGGCAGGGGAAACGCCCGTTGAAGCTCCGTTCCGTGCCGTAAAGCCCCGCATCGGCAACCGATGCACCGCCAGCGGAGATTTGTATATCAGAATATCAGGAATCAACAGGGTTTTACTTTCATATTGTTTCCGTCAATTTTTACGCTTCCGTTCTGTCATTCACTGTTTTGACTGCTGGCGGTTGGATCGCGACTTTACCGTAACCGCCAGTTTAACTGTTTATAATGGAAATTTTAACGCAATCCGTCAAGAAGGCTCCAAAGCCTTCAGGAACTGCATGGATGCTTCCGCAATTTTCACATCTTACACTCGCAACCTTAATCCGAATTTTTCAGGATGTCGAAATCGGATTTTCGACTTCGACATCCCCGCACTTGATTTGACCTCTTTCGAGTGGACCTACGTGCCTCCCTATGCACGAATCAACTTTCCTTTTATCTTGCCCTCCATTTGTCTTAAAGATATGGGCAAAACAAAGTTGATTCGTGAGGCCACTTGTGAGGGTCATATCTCGTGCCGCTTGCGAGGAATGACGAAAAGAAAACGTGGGATGTATTCACAATACTCCCGACGTAATTTAGGAAGCATTATATGCCTTGCGTTTCCACACGTGCGCGCTAGTGTAATGGATCATGGTCAAGAGGGTAGAGTTTGCGTTATAACTCTATGGCCATGATATTGCGTGCGTTAGGATAACTTTCGAGTGTAGCGCGCAAGTGTTGGTGTTGCATGGGAACTCTCTTTGAGTTCCTATGAGCGATTGACACAAAGTTATGCCCTTGGAGGGGCATGACATATCGTGGTGGGAGCTACCTTTTTGGGCAATATGTGGTATGTGCCATGTGTTGTGTTGCGTGCCCATTTGGCGGGTCCATTGCTCCAAACCGAACCCGCCAATGGACCTCATATTGTGCAAGCCTCTTCTCCATACTCCCTACGAGCAATTGCAAGCCTAACCTTCGTGAAGGGAAGCTTGTGTGGTGATCCCGAAGCGATGCGTTGGGAGCATGGTGTGTATTTTGCAATTTTCCATACTTTCATGTGCCCACTTGGGAAGTAGCGCTCGTAACCTTTCAAGGCGCCCCAAGTGGAGCACATATGTGGGATCGAAGGTCATTGGTGTCAAGTCATTGTGTTTAGAAGGATTAAGTGATTGCACGATCCAAGCCGAAGATATTATAATATAATTATGCACCTTTCAAGGCACTTTTGTGTGTGCTTGTGCCAATTTTGCCATTTTTGGCCCGTCATGATGTCAAGTGGCGACCGTGTATCTCAACGTTGCGCACAATTGACATCATGACCCAAGTATGATATGAGGGTACATACTTCGGTGCCCAACATATCTTGGACCCGGCGAGTAACTCCTCTTAGGCTTGGCATACCGTGGCCGCCATGTTGGCGATTTGGGACTATCCCAAATCATGGGCTCACTTGGTGACCCTGCCATTCCCAATATCGGAGGAGTTGGGCGACGCCCAAAAGATATGTTGGACCAATATGACTTGATACCAATCCTATGGCACACCCCGGTCCAAGTCGGGCATGTACCTCATTTGCCCCAACCATGAGTGTGCGCATTTTTGGCCATTTTGAGCAATTTTTCACTTTTGCTGCCCGCCGTGCACTATGTTCTAACCCTCGTGCACGCCGGACGCATGGACCAATGGACCATATATGACATGGGTGTTATGGGTAATGGTCCCCATGGTCCACACACCACGAGGGCGAAGCGGAGCCACCTTGGTTAAGGTGCTAGCCCAAAGTGAGTGTGGGCAATTTTGCAATTTTGGCATTTGTGGACCCAATTGGGATCGTCACCACGCCAAGTGGCATGGAGATCTTTGAGAGCCAAGGGCATGGGAGTCTCCGTTGGAATCCGGGTGGATCGCGTATGGAATGGCGGATCCGATCTCCAAGCCGGCGTGGAGATATACTATTGGGAGCACACCGAATTTTGGCTCATTTCAAGCAGCCAAAATGACCCAATTTTGGGACCCCAATTTCCCCCTTCCGTGTGGTCAATTGGCGGCCCCATTTCTCTAAGCCCATAGGGAGCCCGGACCTAAATCCAAGTTGTACACTCAGATATAAGTCCTAGGTCCTGCCTCCTACCCTGTGAGCCATTGGCCTTACCTTGGCCGGGGGAGCCACGCGTGGGAATGACGCCAATTTTGGGGATTTTGGCATCATGACCCCACATGACTCATCCGTGTTGCCCTGATACCGGGACCTCAGAGGGAACCAGGTTGGGTGAGGGCTCCAGGGAGTTCGTACCCGAAGGGCATAGGGTCAGTTGCCTCGTCCCTACCTCTGGCGGGTCCGGACGAGGGGTCAATTTTGGGGATTTTTGAGTTAATTTCAGTTTGGGCTGAAACAGCCCATTTTCAGCTACCAACTCCTGGGTGATAATGGCGGGGCCATATCTCTGGCTCAGAGAGGAGTTGGGACCTGCCGTTAAGGGAGCATAGGGAGCCACTGTCGGTTGGCCTTGGAGCACATTGGTTCCCAGGAACTCGCCTGTGGCTGTGCGGGACACCTCCCCCATTGGCAGGGCTTCAGGGTCCGGACTGAGCAGGGCATGGGTTGTGTTTGAGCCCCCGCCCCCACCAGCCACTGAGAGGGTCGGACCTGGGATTGGGATACAAGTTAGGATAGAGTGTCTATTGTCCTGTGATGCCCTTACCCCAGTCCAGTCTTAACCCCATGTGTACATATCCTGATGTGTTGCTGTACATACTTTCGTTCCCTCTTTGCAGAGTGGCAAGGATTCTGAAACGCTTTGTCACATGACATGAGCGCATTGATGCCCTTGTGAGCGTAGTGCTTTGCCTGCCTGCTCACTTGCGCGTGTCCCGCAGCGTCCCGTGGCCGGCCCCCCACGGGAACGCGTCACTATATGGAGTGTGAGCCCTTGGGGCAGTTTTCCAATCAGTGTTTCTCAATCATGTGAAATATTTTGATCCAAGTTGCATTGATTGTCCATTGCTGTAGTCTATTGTTGATATCTTTATTATCTAACCCTTTTCGACTGCAGCCCTTCATGCTTTGATCCTGTTTGACTTCTACTTGCTCATCTCTGGCTTGGGTTATCTTGTATTTTTTTTGTATTTGATCAACAAAACATTTGCTCCATCAAAAAAAAGCAGCAGGAACCCTACATCAGCAGCAAGCAGCAGGAGAGGCACATCAAGAGCTGAAAGACTCATAAAAACTTTCCATATACCCGCCTCAGGGTGCCCGTTTGCAAAGGTACATACACGCTGCACTATGTCAGCGACAAAGGTCAGGACAGCTTTTTCCGGAACCAACCTTTGGTCTACCGGGTTCTGGTGCGCCGGAATCGCACTCCAAACAAATGTAAGCACAGGGTACTGCCGTGTGTTTTGGCAATACATTTGGATGTGGGTAACAATTGCGGAGGCTTGCGCTTGGCCCCAGGGGTTTGCTTGGACAAGGCAGAATGCACTGAAATGGTATAGTGTCTGATTTATGCTTATCCCAGGACAACCACCCCAGCATAACCATAAGATATCCCTCTGCTATCAGCAATCTGAGGTCACACGGCCCTCCCTCCCTGCCTAAGAAGGTTGGAGCTGCACAGGGGAGCTGCTCAGGAGCATACCCTGTCAACAAACGGGAGGGTTGATGCTACAAAGATACACAATGGCAATAGTACCCTGCGGCAATCTTACACACAGAAAACTGCCCACCACTGGTGGAGAATGGCCTACTATTCGCACAGCGCGCACACGGCGCACGGTGCGCCCCCAAGCTGTTTTGCTCTTCTGTTACAACGGGAGCAGACTTTGCACGCACTGTCGCGGGTGAGTTCTGTTGCGACGACCAGTTTCTAACGTTGGCAGCCATCCTTTCCAGACTTGCCCACGCAACGTTTTCAAATCATTCTAGATCTCATTCCTCTCACACCGCAAAAGCACCACAGTCTGACCCAACTCAGAAGCAACCGCATTCAGCCGTTTATTAGCACTCCTCCACCCATCTGCATCAAAAGGGCCACTTTGTCTTTCGCGGTGGTAACGGTCGCATCTATCACACAACGACTCTCCACTTGGAGTATTGCTCGGCATAGCAGCACCCGAGATTCACTGTCAGCGTACATCTTGGATGCGAAATGCGGCACCGCCAAACTCAGCAATGTTGTCACGTAATGCATGTAGCTTTTTTTGCCTAAACTGTAAACATTTTGGAAAGCCAATGACAAAGGCAGTACCAGTGAGTCAAATATTCATTTTCATGCGTCCTAAAAAAGGTTACCCCAAAAGAAAATTATATTGCCTTCAACAGTGCACCTCGAAGAGAGGCTGTCAGGCAGGTAGACGGGCCAGCAGTCACTCAGACAGACACACAAACTTTTGGTTTTTTGGCAGTGGCAGACATGTTTCCAAGGACAGGGCAGACCGAGGGCAGAATTGGCAGTGGCCGAATGGTAATGCAGGTGGCCGCAAATATTTTGGTCGGCAGTGCGAACCTTCGTGAGGCCAATGCAGCAGCGGTGCCGCCTCCGGCGTCCACCAGCCAAGAAAAATTTGCGGCTTGGTGTGTTACCATTCGACCGCGGGAGGATATGACAGAGCCGTGTATCCCATTGCTTGGGGCCCTCTCAGCAAGAACTTTTGACCCCTCCCCCCCCACCACATTCCCCGCCTCAAAAAAAGTGTTCCCCAGTTTGAGGGGATGCAGGCCTCAAAAACTCCGTTGCGTGATGGTCTTATTGGGCAAAATAATGATCTTACAAACGGCTGGACATCAAATATCATGCCCTGGGGTGTGCTACGCGAATGACCCCAAAAAAGAGGGGTACCGTGCGAATCCTAATTATTTGCGGAATCCCAAGTTTTGGTTTGGTGTTTTGAATTTTATCTAAGCAATATTTTGCGGCAACACTTAAAACACAAGAAAAAAAAGTTTTCCGATTTTTTTCTGCGGAACTCATTTTTGCGGAGCGTATTGAGACAAAAGATTTTTCTACTTTTGCGTTATTTTTTGCGGAACCCATTTTCATGAAGGGCTTTGGGTATCTTGGACTTTGGGATTGCAGTCCAATCCTACACAGGCATAGAAACATACACCTGCATCAACAACATTTTCGTCATCTTCATCTCCGATGGCCAGCCGCACCTGGTCCTCTTCATCATCTGGGGAGACGTCAAACAAATTCACCTCTGCAGCTAGAACTCTACGGCGTGCTTCCTCTTGCAGCTCAAGCTGCTAGCACGCGAGATAACCACCGCGCGCCCATCCATCCATGATGTCGGCGTTCCTCAGCTCTTGGAAACCTTTGCGCAGCCAACTTAGCACATGTAGTTTCAGCGTGGACATCTTTGTGTCCACCACAACACTTGTAGGATGGACTCTGCGGCGCATTCCGTCACGGGCTACCTGATGCAACAAGATCTCGGCACCTCGTGTCATGCCTCTGTTGACAGGACGTTGGCGAACAAGGTCAACAACCTATTTTGCACTTGTTCAGCCATGCCACAGCTGCAGGTGGATCATATTATTATGCTGTACCTTCCGGTACTCTACGTACTCATCGCTTATTTGTGGCCCGCAATTGTCTTGAATCACCAGGCCCATTTGGGCCCGGCGGTGAACCTGAGGTAATATGCAAAAGAAAAAAAAGAGGAGCACTATATTGCCGAAAAACAGCAAAAACTGACAACATAGTACACACCTAAGCGGTCTTTTTGTTCGTTGAAGTGCTGCTCAATGTTCTCCGAGTACTCCAAAGCCAGGCCCGTGTTGGATGAGTGGTTGCAGGAGTGGCGGATTTGCCACCCGTTCTTTTCGAAATCCGATGCATTTGCGGCGTGGCAGTGGTCCGTTGTTCATTCAAAAATTACTTGGGGTGGTACAACTTGCTCGTCGGCTGTCAGGGCGACATCAATCGTCAACGCCCGTTTGTCATCGGCTGCAATTTCTTGCACCTCTGCGGCACCTATTGGCACGCGGCATTTGCCCCGCCTTGGGAACAACAAAATGCCCCACTAGTCACGGGTGGCCACCAAAGCTGGTGGAATACCATACTCCGGCACCAACCAGGCCAAACGCAGCAGCACCAGCCAATGTCTTGCTTCCAGTTCATCTAGAAAGCATGGCACACAGGCTAAGGAAGAAAAACACGCAAAAACGCCGAAAACATACAACACGGTAGAAAACATCAAAAAAAGTATACTTGTAATTGGACCTGACACCAGATTGGTGCCGATGGTCCGCATTCGTAGCTGCATCTGGTGCAGCCTCAGTTTGTTAAGCCAGCTGTGGGAGGCCTGAAAGCCGGCCGTCACCACCAAAGGATGGCGCTCCTCTAGTAAAGCAAGCACAAAAGCACGCAGTTCGGACGTTGTAAACTCCAAATGTGCGTCCACGTGTGCCTGAATGGCCTTAACGATGTCGCTCAGGGGTGCAGATGTAATAAGTGCTGGTCTGCCCCCGCGAATATCAGCTGCACGCGGTCGGGCAGACTGCCGGAAAGACCTAACGTGGGACTCCAAAATTGCTCCAACGCTTTTGGGAACATGTTGCGCAGCATTGACAATGCAACAGACGTGGGGCAGGTTCCGCAGGGCTGGCGACAGAGTTGACCATACCCATGACGATGCCTCTGCAGAAATCAGTTGCAGCGGCTTCGAGTGCTGCAGCGGCTTCGTTTGCTGCAGCAGCAAAGCGGGCCACAGCTGTTTCATGGGGAACAACAGAAAAATAAGTGCGAAGGTTGAACATGGGCCCTGTAATCAGAGGAAAGCAAAGCAGGGCCACACAGGTAGGAGAAAACTTTGCCCCAGAGCCTGTGTTGTGAGCAAGCAGCGGCCTAGTCTTAATACTATGAAGAACTGACACGGAGCGAGTGGCAGTTGTTTATTCTTGTAAAGCAAGCAACAAGGTGTGGTTACCGCAAGGTGTGAGCGAACCTGCCCGGGGGGCAAGACCCTTGGTTAGAACCCCGGGGTGGTCCAGAACCCAAGGGGTTCTAACACCACCTACGCGCGCACAGCCTGGCGACCCACCCCTGTGGTCGCGTTTTGTTTACCTTGGTTAGGGGGAGCGGACCCGTCTTCCCCCCAGGAGAAACCCTCCGCCCGCGGGTTTACTCCTTTTTACCTCACAACTACCAAAATCAAATCACGATGGACCCCAGCTGCACAGACCTAGCCCCATTATCTGCTTTGGGGCACACCAATATCCAAATTCAACTATGTCCAACGTGCTCACAATATACCTGACGCTCTTGGGTACACTGCTTCATAATACATTCTGTAACAGCACAGCAAGGACGAGAATGGGATCCGAGAAACAGAAGGGCGGGAGGGTGGGGCTACAGTCAGTGGGGCGAACACAGCATCCGTCCCGCAATTGTGGTATTTCTGCAAAAGGGGGCAGAGGCAAAACAAAAAATTCTATTGCCTTCGGCAGTGCACCTCGAAGAGAGGTTGACAGTCAGCCATTCAGTCCCTGCGCCAGGCCAGCAGTCAGTCAGACAGAAACACACAGTTTGGGTTTTTTGTCAGTGGCAGATGCGTCCCCAAGCAGTGGGGCAATGCTGCGCTTGAGATCAAGTAGTTGCTGAATGGTAATGCAACCGACCGATATTCCTTGGGTCGGCGGTTCGAACCCAGGTCAGCTGAATTTGACGCCGCCGCCGCCGCCAAAAGTCAGCAGACTAGGATTCGAACCGCAAACTTTGCGTCGGCTGCGTTACGATTGGACCGGCGGTGATGTGACAGCGCTGGGCTTCCTCACTGCTTGAAGCCTGTTGAGCAAAAACTTTTGACCCCCCCCCCCCCCCCCCCCAAAAAGTGATATCCAGTTTTAGGGGGTAGAGGCCTCAGAATCAAAAAATACATTGGGGGACGGTCTTACTGGGCAAAGTAATGACTTTACAACGGGTTGGAGGTCCAATATCATGCCTTGGGGTATGCTACGCAAATGAGCCCGAAAAGAGTGGGGTATACGCCGCTCGCGCCTGCGCTTGATCTAACAACCTCTCTTCGAGGTGATTTGCGTTCTTTTTTTGCTGAACCCATTTTTGCGAAGGGCACAAAGCCAGAAATTAATATGTTTTTTGGCGTTTTTTTTGCTGAAAACAACACCTTGGACCAGGAATTAATTATTTCCGCAAATAATTAGGATTCGCACGGTATACGACGCCCGCACCTGCGCTTGATCTGACAACCTCGCTTCTGAGTAATTTCCCAAAAAGCGACAGCAATGGGCCACCAAAGCTTGTGCATTGGCGGGGAGAGAGAGAGAGAGCAATGGTCGGTTCTGATTGACTGAATGCCCCCGCCATAGGCACTTCCAGCCTTTAGTCCAATGTGTGTTCTTCACAATAAAACTGCAAAACACTATGTACAGTGTGTCTCGCACCAATATTATAAGAGTCACTCATATCTACAGACCAAGGGCATACATGCATATTATAGGACCATCCACATTCCTGAGCAACCCTTGAACACAAAGCACAACAGCAAAAGATACCACCTGATACAAGATACTTCATCGACCTGCTCATGCAACCACAGCACAGACATACCCCCTCAGAGACAATCTCAGGCTCCTCCATACTGGCAATACATGCATGACCTACCAGACAATCTCAGGCTGCTCCATATTGGAGTTGGAACATTCAGAGAAAGGAAAATCGGTATTGAAAAATCAAACACATGACACCAAGGATGGTGCATTATTGATCCAATACTGCTGGCCGGCCAGTGAACGATTATACGAATTGCTTTAACAAGCAGTGTTGCAACCACAGATGCAAAATGGAAGATCACCGACATTGATGCCCACTGTTTGCCTGTCTACACAGTGTGTTCTGTGTAAGTAGTGTGCTCTGGTTGCTGAGTGGGGACCTCTTTTCAGACGTAGAGTGACCCAGCCAGGTTGATCTAGCCGGAGTATCATGTCTTCTGTGCCTTTCATCTGCTTACTGGGGATCAATCAATACCCGACCTTACAGGCTCCCAGCCTTAGACAAGCCGTGCTTGCGCGTGGCGCGCAGTACAAATACAATACACCTGTTGTGTGTGAGGCCAGCAACCCTCCTCGCATCCTTGGCAGCAAGCGCGCGGTCCTACCCCAGACGGTCACCAGTCCAAATAAGGTGTAGACGGGTGAAAGTTGGCTGTGCCTGTGAGGTCAATCTCTTCGTACTCTAGAAACTCTGTTGTTGCCAGCACTGTTGAGTTCAATTTCTTCCCAACAGCGTAGTAATAAACCACGGGGGCAAGGACAACGGGAATCAAAAACAACAGGAACAGGAAATACAAACCGTTATTGTCGGGTGAGTAATTGGACACACGGATAAGGCAAGCAGTGGAACTTTCTGCAACTGCGGTCACAGTATACTCCACGTCGCCGCCGTTCTCAATTGAAACAGTGGCAGATTCTAAGGTGCAGCTAGAGGTGACGAACCGTGCCACATCCTTTGTGATAGCACTTGTGTCGGCCAGTGAAATGTTCAGACAGGAGCCAGACGCGAAGACAAGAGGACCATTGAAATTGACAATGTTGGATGAAGATGAAACATTCACAAATTGAATAGTGCCCCCACTTTCAACCGTTGTGCTCGTGGATGTGCTGGTGTCAGTAGTAGAGCTGACTGTCACAGTGGTGTTTGTCGAGTCCACAATGGTCCCATAGGTACAAGCCGTATCCAGCTGCAGCACTGCCCCGCTGGTAACTGCAATAGTGGTGCTACCGAAAACCGATGCACAAACATATTGGGTGGCGGAGGTTGTGGCGCTCCTGGTTGAGGGTAGTGCTGCCAACCGTCTGTTAGTGAAGGAGTAGCTTGTGGAACATGAATCACCGAGACACACCCGCACCTGCACCACCCCACCTGTTACCTGCACTGCCCCGGTCTGCACATTGAGAGATGCACTGCCGGAGACGGTGCCTGAGATGATGAGCCCCGTGTGCCCAACGGTGCAGCCCAGATATAACACAGAGCTCAGTGTTGTAACTGTCGTGTCCAGCAGCTGCAGCTGGGAAGTGGCCAAGACTTGGAACAGGGCTGTGACTGCCATGGTGCTGCTCTGCTCCAAGACGAATTGCACTGTATCTGTAAGTGATATGCCAGCACCAGATACTGACACAGTGGTGCTGCTGGTGAACAGAAACCCACCTGCTCCAGAGACCACGACGGCGGTGGTGGTGCTGGTGAAGCTAACAGTGGACGAAGTGTAGGAGATAGTGGCGCTGGAGAATACAACGGTCGCACCAGTGAACGTGTCTGTGACCGAAACAACAGACACAGCAGTGCTGACGGTGCAGTCAGTGGTGCAACTGTCAAGAGGATTCCCGCTTGGGCTAGGGCTAGGGCTAGGGCTAGGGCTAGGCGAGGTTGTGTTGGAGGTATTGGTCGTGGCGAGTATGTGCCACTTCCGTGGATAGAAGTCAGCCCCGGAGACCACTGGTAATCCAGGCGCCGCGGCAACAACATATCCATATTTGTCAGGGCCCTGGGAGGGGCCATGGTAGGACACCGCCTCAATCTTCCCATGGGCCCCCAGAATGGCCCCAAACATCCTCTCCCAGGCGTGCTCCAACATCCCATCCCTGTCGCCCTGCCACTCGGGCCAATACGCGTGACCGGGGGCGCCCTGTGGCCGGCCATGATGCTGGTAATGCACCTCCGCCTCCATTCGAGTTTGGAACGGGCCATGCTGATGCGAATACCAACGCCAATCCAGGCTGCCTGGCGTACTGAGTGCATTGTAGGCCTCCTCCAACAGGGCTGGCTCCCTGAGCCACCGCTCCAATGCCTGCCATCGCCCCATCCACACGGTGCCTTCTACGAACATTTTGGGTGCCGGAAGCCCGAAACGTTGCTGCAGCTCCCGGCAATACTCGGAATTGTTCGCCATGTACCACTGCTGGCCTTCGCGCAGTAGCATGTCATACCCCAGGTTTTGCAAGAAGGGGTACACAGCCGCCGTAGTGGGATCACGGTCCAGCGCTTGCACGGCGTTGTGCAGCAGCCATGAATCGGCCAGGAGCGCGGACTGCAGCGTTTGCACTGGACCAGACCGACTCTTGAAGTGCCACTTAAGCACATATGTGTACCGAAACTGGCACACGTGCATGTGCCAGAGGCTCAGCAGAAATGGCCCAATGTCAAGCCCCTTGTTGCGCACCGTCAGCGTCTCCACTCGCAAGTTGAGCTGTGCAGCCGCCGCCTTGATCACGGATAGCCCCGCCGTGTGGAATGCAGTCACCCACAAGTGCGTTTTGTAGGGTTGCACTGCGATCGGCCCCAGCGCTGGCAGCAGGGCCTCGGGCTGGTTCGCACCCAAATGCACAATGACTGCGAGCTTAGCTGCGGCGCCTGGCTGGGGGCAGTGTGGACCCTGCAACACCTGTGCCGCTGAGTCAGTAGGCTTGCCCCTGGGCTGCCACGAGGACCCTGCTGCAGCGTCGCGTTTCATGAGCACAGCCTGCTGCAGCTCTGTCAGCTGCAGTTGTGCACGACTGCCAAGATTGAGGATGAACTGCTGAGCAGCCTCTGCAATCTGCCGTCGGAGTGTGGGCAGAGCCGGCTGCTGGATGTGCTCCAAGAGGGCGGAGGCCCATGCTGGGACGTCACCACTGGGAAGGATCGTGCGATGGAGGCCGGCGGTGGCACTGGCCCCAGCAGTGGTCATCAACACGGGGATGCCGCCCAAAAGTGCCTCATAGACGTTGAGCGGGGCCATCTCAGCGTTGGAAGTGGACACATGCAGGTGCGCCAGGCCCAGGTATGCCCGCACTTGCTGCCCAGGCACGCTGCCAATGAACTGCACTCTAGCCCCTATGCAGAACTCTGCCGCATGGGCAAGGTCCTTGCAGTACGCCGGGTGCGTGCATTTTCCAATCAACAGTAGCCTGACATGGGCCATGGACGCAAGGCGGGAGGCTTGGCACAGGGCCTGGATCACAAGCATCTGGTTCTTGCGGGGTTGGAGGGATCCTACGGAGGTGATGACGAAGTGGTCTTGGGGCAGTTCTAGGTCGGCCGGGGTCAACTCCAAGCGGGGCGGCGGGAAATCCAGCACTCCGGGCATGGTGTGGAACGATGGGGGGACAAGGCCAGTGGGGTTGAGCAGGCTGGCGTAGTTGGCCAGGGTATCGTCAGTGCAGGCCCAGAACTGGTCAAAGGCTACCAAAGTCTCGACATTCCAATTGACACTGAGCAAGGAACGAAAACAAAGAAACGGACACTGGTTCATGCCTTTGTTCAAAGGCGTTGGGGTGAGTTCAATTTTTTTGATGGCGCCCAAGATGGTGAGGTGTGGCACGTGGCTTTGTGGGGGCAAGGGGGGGGGGGGATGAGTGTCCTTCATCAATCAATCCATAATCAGCAGGTGGTCGAATTTGCCTCCCTGGAATTTTCAGTTAACTTTTTTCAGTCCGGCACCCCAACATACATACCTCAAAATAATCCCCTTGTCATCATTTTGAACACACATATGTGTGGGGTTTTTGCCAGCCCAGCTTCCCCCACCCCCATCCCCCCACGGCCTTCAGGGGCCCAGAATGTTTAGGGGGTGTTGCTGTTGGGGGCTGCACTTGGGCGCCCCCCATATTGATGTACAACACAACTTGATGCACCGGATGTGTCGATGCACAGCACATGTTGATGGCAGGCCCTTGTTGATGCAGGGCCCATGTTGTCGCAGGGCACCTGTCAATGCAGGGCGAGGACATGCTCCCTCCTCCTACTGGCTCCCTCAGGGTTCCTGCTTGCGCCCTGCATGGCAGGTATGTGTATAAAGTCTGATGTCTGATGTCTGATATGGGATGTTGTGTGTGCAGTCTGTCCAAGAAGATGTCTGATGTTCCTGCCCATTGGAGATGGGTCTAGGGGTCTGGTGCCTAGAGGAACTTGGAGAAACTATGCCCCCCCCCCCCCCCCCAATGAAAAGGGAGGACACGATTGGAAAATCATTGGGGATCCACCTTGGACAGTCGGAAACATGGCAATACAAAATAAAAAAGACTGTGAACACCACAATGGGAAAATGGGGAAAAGGTGTGAGCAGGAAATGTGGCAAAAAAAAAAAGACATTGAAAACCAAAAGGGGAAACTGGAGAAAATGTGGGAGCGGGAAAAGTGGGAAAATTGAATGACCACCACACAAAACAGACATATGGGACTAGGAGGGAAAATGTGTCAACACGGATATTGCGAAAAAACTTATAAGACAGCACAGCACAACTCAACAAAAGGGCACATGCAAATATGTGGGAACCATCCTTTCATTCATCGATGAGTCCATCCATGTCATCCACCGGTTGCGAGCAACTGGGTTGGGAGCTGCTTGGTGGTGCTGCAGAACGCGTAACACGGTCCGTGTCTGGCACAAAGGCATCCCACTGTGCCAACAATGGCAACGCATGTTGCATAGCAAGGTCCCTCATTTGCCGCTGGTTGCTGCTACCTGCCACCTTCACATCAAGGACTTCCAGACAGTGCAACAGCGCCCCCCTTGTCCAATCACTCAGCTTGCCATTCTGCGCTGCCATTACCAACTTCGCCTGCATCCTGGCCACACCACGCCCCTTATCTGGCTTGCGTGGTGTGGCCAATTCGTCTGCACTATTGTTCTCCCCCTCGTCACAGACATCACCTGCAACCAGGGGTTGCCATAACAACAAAAAAAAAAACTCGGAGTGTCCAATACGCCCTATGGTGTGTAACCGATGGCGGTTGGTGTGTAACCGATGGCGGTTGGTGTGTAACCGATGGCGGTTGGTGGGTAATTGATGGCGGTTGGTGTGTAACCGATGGCGGTTGGTGTGTAACCGATGGCGGTTGGTGGGTAACCGATGGCGGTTGGTGGGTAACCGATGGCGGTTGGTGTGTAACCGATGGCGGTTGGTGTGTAACCGATGGCGGTTGGTGTGTAACCGATGGCGGTTGGTGGGTAACCGATGGCGGTTGGTGTGTAACCGATGGCGGTTGGTGTGTAACCGATGGCGGTTGGTGTGTAACCGATGGCGGTTGGTGTGTAACCGATGGCGGTTGGTGGGTAACCGATGGCGGTTGGTGGGTAGCCACCAAACATCAGAGAGTGGCTGCCTTAGTAAAAAAAAAAAAAAAGGCTGAGCGTCCCTATGGCAACCCCTGTCTGCAACATTCACCACCACCTCCCCACAAGGACGCGGACTTGCGCAAAAGCATGCATGGCACACCAGACATGTATTGCACCAGATGCGAACCACCTGCTTGCATGTGGCACACTCCGTACCTCTGCGAAAAGTGATGAAGTCATGGTTGCCAGCATGCGAGTCAGGGGTCCCATCTGGTGCAAAAATGCTGACCACATCTGCCTGGTGCCGTTCCGTACCCTTTCCTGAGGGTGCCGTTCAGGTCAGTGGTGTACCCGGCCCTCCAAAGAAGGGCAGGCTGTCACCATCATCAGCCACGGCTTCATTACCTTGCAAACATTGAAGCATAGCAGCTTCGACAGGTTCTCTGTCCCCTACCTTCCTTGAAACCCTCTGTCTTGGGCGCAGATCGAAGCGTGCACGGGTAGCTAGGTGGCGTGCCATTGCAATGCCTTGTCCCTTTGCCCATTGCTGTAAAGGGGGCAAGTTGGAATGCAATGCCATGCACATGCTAAGGACATGTGTCTCCACAATGTCATGCATACTACTGCGGAACCTCGACCGCAAAGAGATGGCACGCTCTACTGCAGCTTCAGCGGGGCAATATGTTCGCAAAATTGCGAGAACACGCCACACATTCACCCACTGTGCATGTGCCCTTTCAGGTGCCAAGGCCTCCCACATCTTGGACATTTGCACAGTTGCAAAGTGCTGCACCATGTGCTCCTTAAGGCCATCCCACTCTACCAAGGCACGGTCACAGTTCACATACGCTGCACGAAACTCTTCTTGGTGTGAAGCCATGAACTGACGCAACTGCTCCACCCCATATGCAGCACGCTCATTGACCGGGAGGCCAAGGAAACGGCCATGGTCCAACAATACTGCGCACTCCAACGTCCCCCTGGGGTCAATGGTTGCCTGCCCCTCCTTGATGCCTGCAAGCAACACATCAGTTACAGCACGCGCCTGAACGCCTGGAAAAGGGGGGGTTGCTGCACACTTCTGCCCACCTGAATCAAATTGGACCCACTGCACACCATGCCATGCACCTACCACAGTTTGCTCCTTGAACTGCAACCACCCTGGACCCTCCTCGCAAGCCACCTTCTGCAACCGGGCTTGTAGCATACCTGTGGCAGTGGCTAAGTGTGCACCAGTGGGCGCACGCAGTTGTGTCACACTGTTAAAACACCGCATGCCATGAAGGATGTCCCCATAAACCACCCCCCATGCAAGCAAACTGGCATCATGGCAGTCCTCCCACACATCCTCCTCTTTGGTAGAATGCGGCACCTTGGAATCCAAGTGTCGTGCCACCCAAGGGTCATTGGCCAAAAAAGCAGTGTTGCGCCGTGCATGTGCCTGTGACCAGCTGATGCGATGACTTGTGGGGATGAGTTGCAAGCCACTACGTTTATCCTGCACATGCTTTTGCACACACTTTTGCAACTCCTTCCACCGCCGTGCCCCATTGTACAAGCCTCGTTGCCGATCGACGGCCGCCAAGTAATCAACATGGGTTGGGCCAGCAGCCTCCAATGCAAGACCCAGCTTGCGCTGCAACACGTGGCAGGGCTCACCCAAAGGTGTCATCAAGACCAACCACTTCCCAATCAAGGCAAACACATTGCTCTCAATGGCAGAGACATCAACAACTTGCCGCGCACTGGCACCCCGCACACCAAGGTTAGAAGCCCCGTCCACTGCAAAGGTCGCTACCCTCTTTGCCCATCAATCACGGTCAGGAACCCAGGACAGCAGGACACATTCTAGCTGCGTTGCAATCTCCTACGCGTCACCACAGGCTACATCCACCATACCCAGGAACACCTCACACATGCCCCCGGGGCCAGTCCCAGGGAAAACAAGCAGAATGGCGTACTCATTGACGCGATGCCTCTGCCTATCCGAGCCGTCAAGCAACAGTGCAATGAACGTTGCCAGGAATAGGGTGTGCGTTACCTCGTCCTGCATGGCATCATGCATTGCTGCAATAGCATTCTCAACTATCCACCGCCGTGATGCATGGTGCCCAGGGGCAGATGTCAAAGAGCAATGCAGAAGAATGCGCTCACTTATAGCACGGATGGAAGTGCACATAGCACGGATGGAAGTGCACATGTGTAACCCAATATATAAACCTCAACCAACCGTGACAAAATGGCTGCCTCAGCATCCGTCACTGCCACACCAATGTCCATGGCTTCCCCCCTGATGAACACAAAGTTCCCTCCCACCACGTCAGCGGTGGCAGCAGTGGGGCACAATACGCGATATCGCTCTGCACAATGCAGCTTGAAACTCTCCTCGGCCAGTCGTTGGTGGTGCCCTGGCCTACGCAGATTCCTTCGCGCTGACATTGTGCCACGTGACAACCCCAAGCGGCTTTCCAACACCTCCCTCCGCCATGTTTTTGGGCTAGAGGTCTTCATACGCATCCCTTCAGCACCCCAGGAATGCCACACACATTAGCCCATGCACAACATACACACTCAACACCCCCACATGTCGTAAATTGATATTGCCAATGAGCGTCTACAAACGCTTGCAGTGTCTTCGGACCACTGTCCAGTTGCATGGGAGTAGCCTGCATCAGCACGCACAATGCATCCTTCCCTGATGTTGCCAATGCAATGGACCGCAACCTGTCTTGCTCCACTGACTGTGCCACCGACGTTTGTGACATGCCATGCTCTGCATGCCGCTCATCCCACTCTTTTGCATGCCGTGCTCTAAAATGCATCTGGTGTGCTTCAACACGCACTCTCAGATGCCTTGCCACTCGCACCTTGCGCCTCCGCAACAACTGTGCCACTGCCTCAACAAACTCTGAGGACGGCTGATTTGCACCAACGGACATCATGTCTTGCTGGTCACTACAAACATGCTGTAGCGGCGCCACAGCAGCCACACACATGTCACCAGGCATGCTCTGGGCATGCATACTCATGTTCCGGTCCCCTACCCTTGATGCACTTTGTGTTGCAGTTGTGGAAGGGGGGGGAGGGGGCACCTCGTGCCAGCGCCATGGCTGGCACAGAGGTGCCAATAGGCATGCTCTGGGCATGCATAGTCTTGTTCCTGCCCACAACCCTTGATGCACCCTGTGTTGCAGGAGGGGGGGAGGGGGGACGCACCTGGTACCAGCACCATGGCTGGCACCGAGGTGTCAATAGGTATGCTCTAGGCATCCCGTGTCTTGCCAAGGACTGAAGCCCCTGTCCGTTGGGAGGCAGACTGCGACATGTCTGGTACAAACAGATCGGTACGTTTGCGCTTGTACAACAGAAAGGTTGCTTTTCGTGGATTGGGGGGTGGGCTCATGCCCTTCACTGTGGTGTCATCACACAGCCACCACTTGTCGTTAAAAACGACATAAACCACAAAGTGACCCTCATCCTTGGTTGCTCCAATGTGTACCACCATGGCATGCAAAGACCATTGCCATCCCAAGACATCCAGAAACTCATGGTCCACAACCAACTTGTACTCTTGTTGGTTGTGGACATGTAACCCCACGACTTCATTGAACACCAAAGATGCATACATTGGTGCCTCTCGCAGATCACCCCCACACGCACAAGGGGGGGGGGGTATTAGGTAGGCCAACAGGTCGCTCCTTCATTCCCTCCTTCACGCGCTGTCGCACACTCTGCCCCTGATTCGTCACATGGAGTACCTGTGTTGTCATGCCTGTCTCCCCCCCCCCTCCCGTAGAACCTGCACCCTACACTCACCACACCGTTGCCAGAACTGCTCGTAAGATAGACAACATGACAAATCCACCACCCGAGCGGCCGTGAGCTTGGGCACCATGTACTTCCAACATTCCGCCATCTCTGCCTGTCGCATCCATTGGAATTTTGGTGCAGGGGCTTTGCACTTGCAACGCCCGCTGCATCGGCACACCGTCTCACACATGGCACCTTTCAGCAATGTCCTGCGGATTGTACGCACCGCTTCCCGCTTCCCACATGTGCCACAACATCCTGCCACAATGTCCCCAGACACCCCCTTCATCAAGGCATTGTGGGCGCTGCCCTCCATGTCCACCAGACGCCACGAGGAGGCATTGCAGCGTGGTACCCAGCCAACACCAGTTGTAGCCTGATGGATTCTCCATGCCCGATGGTCACCGCGGTGCTCCTCCAAGTGGCCCACTATGCACCTGCATGTAAGCGGAATGCAGCCTCATTGAGGAATGCATGGGATCCCATGGCGGGAGTGTTCGCCAGTCACCACGGGAGTATAACACCACCAACCTCCTCTCCCCGTGCCAAGAACAAGTGCCATGCCATGCACCCGTACGTACCAGAACCGGTTGTTGGGATACATTGTACGTTGCGCCATCCCGGGTAACACCATCCAAGCACTTCCCACATGTGCCACAACATCCTGCCACAATGTCCCCAGACACCCCCTTCATCAAGGCATTGTGGGCGCTGCCCTCCATGTCCACCAGACGCCACAAGGAGGCATTGCAGCGTGGTACCCAGCCAACACCAGTTGTAGCCTGATGGATTCTCCATGCCCCATGGTCACCGACTATGCACCTGCATGTAAGCGGAATGCAGCCTCATTGAGGAATGCACGATCCCATGCCGGGAGTGTTCGCCAGTCACCACGGGAGTATAACACCACCAACCTCCTCTCCCCGTGCCAAGAACAAGTGCCATGCCATGCACCCGTACGTACCAGAACCGGTTGTTGGGATACATTGTACGTTGCGCCATCCCGGGTAACACCATCCAAGCACTGCATACTACATCTCCGTCCACTCGGACCATTACATACACCACCCACCTCCACCCATAAGTGCCCCTGTGTGTGTTGTCCTGTGGAAAACACTGCCGACCAAGGGGATGTGTCATGCACATGCTGATGCGGTTTTGTGAGGACATTGCAAGACAATTGCATGGTAGTCCATGTGAACCATTCAGGCAACATGTCCCTTGCAATTCGGTTCACCAAGGTCGCCAATGGCTTGTATTGGCGCGTTTGTTGCACTAGACGAGTGCGGCGGCAGTCTCTTGCATTGGTGTGGCCCTTCATACCGCCAACCCCTAGCTGCAAATGCCAAGCTCTAATCCCCCCAACCGGCCCACGCTTTCATGGCAACGTGCTCAACATCCCATGCAATGTGCAAAAGGGGGCTACCTGCAGTGAATGATCAAAGACTGCTCCCCGGAAATGACCACCACCTTTGAAACCATCTCGTTCCGCCTCGGCGACAACCACCACCGTTGCCCGGTGGCAATGCTCCTCCATATCTCCACAACCACGGACACACAGAGGAACGTCACGTCCAGGCACCCAAACAGTAGCGGATGTCAATTCGCCGTCCATGCCAAAACCTGGCGTCACAATGCTGAACCTGTTTGTTCGCAACAACACCACACGACTATCCACATGCTTTGCCAGGTAAGGCAGTCCCCCTTGGAGCCGGCCACCGCATGTGTCCTTCTCAAGATCCCGGTTCACCGATAGTGCAGACTCCTAAATTGAAAGCCCACACATTTCGCGATACACGCCAATGGCTTTTGCCCGCAGCGATGCGTCGTCCAAGGGGACGTCGCTGCTGATAGCATGCAGGCTTTGGGCCACGGCATAGAAGAAACATGCCCCTGCAACGCACTGGTCTAGTAAAATGCATAGCTTCAAGGACCTGACGGTTGGCAGGTCTTTGCCCTCCTTGGCCTTGTTGGGCCTTTTATCCACCTTGTCCAATGGAGTATCATCCGGATCTATCGGAGCTGTCTTTGTGCCTTGCTCTTTCTTGGCACATTTCAGGGGAGCCCCATTACTCGGTGGTGTAATCCCTGGTCGCTTCCTCCTCACCGGGCTGTGTTCCAATGAACTGGGGTATTCAACTGGGGTGGTGATAGAATCAGTACCAGACCGACTGCATGCCTTCACTGTTGCCACAGTGCCCGTGCTACAAGGACTACAGTCCACAGCAACCGGCTCCCTGGGTTTGTGTGCAAGTGGTATAGGGGACTCCTCCAAGGAACTCGCCACCCCTCCATCACTAACCGCCGGTGTCAAACATGCAGAGCCCACCACTGCAGGGGGGGCAGGGGACTGTGGCGTGAGAACTCCTATAGGGTCCACTATAGATGCAATGCAAGGTGACTCACCGGTGGGGCAGACTTGGGGTATGCGGTTTGGTGTTCCATGTCCTTGCGCTGCAGTACATGCTAGGGAGTTAGTTACACCGCCTGTGGGGGGGGGGGGGGGGGCGGGTGGACTGAGCACCCTGCCATGATCCAGCGTACCATGGCTATCCACACTTTGTGCACCCGCTGGGGGACCATGCCCTTGTGCCAAGGAGGACGAAGTTTGATTCACAGACTCATTGCTTGGGGGGGTCTCTTACAATGAGGACTGCTGCTGGTGCTGCTCCATGCCCCTGCGCTATGGCAGAGGATGTGGAGTCACTGGGGTCACCACGTGGGTGCCCATCTGGACTTAGTCGTTGGGTGTATGCGGGGCGCACACCGGCCTCCTCCATCTCCTCCACTAGTTGCTGCAACATCTCCAGACCTCCATCATCCCTTGATGCGTTGTCCACAACCCGTACGGCCACATGCAGACGGCCGGGGTGACTGTTCGGTACCTCCGGGCTGAAGGGGTTGCAACGCATCACCAACTCACTAGAGTCCTGCATGGGCACCCGCATGCTATTCGCAAAGTGGCGGCCCCGCGTGTATGCTGCCACCAGGCTGTCCTCGCTCAATGGTTCATTGCGCTGCTCGTGCAGCCCCTGGCATGCAATCGTGAGGCAGCGGGCAACCCCATGGGCGGCCTGCATCAACGCTTGATCAAAGCGCTCTTGCCGTGTCTGGGTGATAGTGACACACGCACGTGGGGCCGCAGCCTCAGGCAGCAACGAGTTGCGCCAACGGGCATCAGGCACGCTGGGACCTGGTAACAGGTCGCTCACCAGTGGTTTGGGCCCACTTGTAGCTTGGGGCCACAAAAAAGGGCCGGGCTGGGCCCCTTTTGCGAATAGCCTTCTCATAGAAGTCGGCCATAGAAGGGATGGGTTATGGACAACCTGTGTTGTTTTGCAGGCCGTTCCCACAGTTATGTGGCAACTTGACGATAGTGCACGTGGCTGCCCCCATCATGCATCGTGGGCATGGCAAACCCATGGTGATTCGCCACTTCAAGGTCACATGATGCCATGCGGGCCCTCAACCGTCTCCATGGCTGTTCTGCAACCTCAGGGGTGGATTCCCGTCCCAATTGTCCTGTGGCCAGCAATCGGCCATACTTCTTTCTTGCGGGCACCAGTAAGTGCTCCGGCGGCCACTCAGGCGGCTGGTCCATTGCTGGGCTTGTGCACCACGACTGTTAGCGGTTTGGGTGGCGTTCGTGCCTTGCACGGTCCACAACCGTCACCACTATGGGGCTCCCACAACTCCGGTGGGCAATCAAGCGCAGCTACTTGGTACTCAAAGTGCCAGCCCGGCTTCTCCTCAGGCTCACCAGCTGGTCCACGAGACGCCGTTGTGGGTGAGTTTGTGTCAAGAGCGCTATGGCTATGACCACAAACGAAGTGCTGCGGCTCGGTGGCATGCAGTGGTTGAGACAAGGTTTGGTCGCGAAGCGCAAGGGCTTGGACCAAAACCGGCTGTTGTGGCTCAAAGGCACACAGTAATGTATGTACCCTTTGCGAATGGCTGTTAAGGGAACTTTTGAATGAGAATGCGAATATGGGTGTCCAAAACAACTGTTTTGTCCAAAAAAGGCCTTTTTCAACGGGTTGGAATGGAGGATATGGTTTCAAAAATTCTAAAAAAATAAAATACAGGTCCCTGCGAGAAAGAACCACCCCTTTTCCACACACTGGGTGGCCATGGTGGCCGTTGAATGCCCTATTCGTATTGTGCCGCTCGCCGGTGTCTGCTGCGACCCTTGCGAATGCAAATTTGGGCCAAATTCGCACGAATTTCGCGCGAACTTTGCGCGAATTCGGCCCAATGTTCGCGTACAGGCATGCACATCTTCACCATAACAAACCAAGTCCTCTTTGCCATGAACCGTCCAAACGTACTATGCTCGCTATTTGCGCTGTTTGCTGCACCTGAAACGTTGACTAAGGGTATGTACATAGTTGAGGTCACTAAGGGCCCTCTGGCGGGCCCGCCTAGCCAATTGTTATACGGTCAACGGGCCTTGCCCACGCATGGACCTCTATGTGACGTCCCACCCCTCCGCACAGAGGCTGTCGTCTATGGTGTGGTTGTCAACGACAACCTGCACACCTAGGCGCCCATGCAGAGGGCTTAGGCCCCCGCTGTTGCGCAACATGCGCTTGAGCCTACGGTGGCTGCCTGCCATGGCGAAGCATGAAAATTTGGAGAGGTTTCTCCATTGGCGGGCAAAAAAGTACATGTGGTCAATCCACAAATGTGACCACAACAGCTTAGGCCATTCCAACAGTAGGTGGGCTTTGCCCATCGCTATACTACACTCACGTAACCTTCCTAGATCTGCCCCGGACAGCCAAGAGGTGCTTCACTAGATACGCGGCTCCTGGTTCCCCCGAGACAACGTCCTGCAATGTCCTCAAGCGGCAGGCCCAGTGCTGTGTGGATTTGATATGGGCAAAGGCCTTCTTCCCCTTGTCGCCACTCCCACGTCCCATGACAAAAAACACTGACAATAGGCAATAAGCAATGCATGTCAATTTGCAATGTCAAGAAAGTCACAGAAAGTCAGCCCCATTGGCAAACACCGCACAGCAGAAAATTTGTACAACCACCCCATGCGTTGGGAACCAGCTTTAAACACAAATACTGTACCAATTCGCGCGAAGTTCGCATAAACCTCAGGACAGTGGTCAGCTGAGTTGTTCGCGCAGTTGCATGAAATCGCGCGAACGTCGCGCGAAATTGGCGGCATGATCAAGACAATGGTCGGCCCGGTTGTAAATTACAAGGCCGTTCGCAGGGCGACACTACGGGGACGCAGTGCCTGTGGAGGCCCCGGACCCATGGGCTGCGGGGGGCTGGGGGGGGCTGGAAGCCTGGGTTAGTGGCGGCCTCCACCAGGGCGTCCCCCGGGTACCGCCTCTCGACGGCGTCATGGCTGTCCAAGGCAGCTTGAAACCCCGGCACCACCGACTCGAAGGTTGGCCCGTCCTTCTAGGAAAGCAGCAGGCGCGCGGTGGCGGCCACTGCTGAGGGCTCCCCCTTCGCCTTCTCTGCCTGGGCTTTCCAGGCCTGGCTCCCCGCCATAAGGTACCTCGTACCGGCCCCCACCACCGCCCCTATCCCCCCCCCCCCCCTTCCGTCTGCTCTTCGTGCTGCTGCCCCTGCGCGCCCACCTTCGGCTTGGGTTTGCGGGCCTGCACCCGGAGGAGGTCCCGGTCCCGCTCCGCCGGCGTTGCCCGCTGCTCTGCCTCCTGGAGCTTGCCTCGCAGGAGGAGAACCTCCCCCTCCACCGCCACCGCCCGCTTCTGCCACTCAGGCATGGCCCCCGCTTGCGCCGCCACGCAAGCGTCCACCTGCGCGGCAGCCTGCTTTGCCGGCACGGGCTTTGCAGCCAAGGGCTGGCCACCCGGCTTGGCGGCAAGTTTGGGGGCCTTGTGGGGCCGGCCCACCCGGCTCCTGGACCCGCCGCTCCTGGAACTCCGCATGGAGGAGCCATCGTCCCCCTCCTCCTCCCCCCCCTCCTCCGCATCCACGTCCACCACTCCCCCCACCTCCCCCAAATGCCTGCGGTGCTCCTCTTTTGCACGCGTGTGCATTTGGAACCAGGCATAGCTCATGTGCTCCTCCGCCCGGTCCCCCCATCCCCTTACCCCCGTCTCTGCCGATGCTGCCAACCGCCTCAGCTGCCCCTCCGGCACCCCCGCCCTACCCTTCACGCAACAATCCAATCTCCAATGCCCTCCACGCAGCCGGGATGCGTAGAGGGCAATAATCGTCTCCCCTCCTTCCACCCTCCCCCGGGGTTGGGGAACGCGATGTCATAGGGGAAGGACATTTTGAGGGGCGGCTCCCGCTGCCCATCCTGCGTCTCCACCTCGACCTCCCAGGTCGTCGCCACGAAGTCCTCCCTTGCCCGCTTCCGTCCCGGGAGGTCAAGCTTCCATGCGAACGGGGGCTGGGACCGCAGCATGGAGAGGGAGCTGATGATGGGGGGGGGGGGGGTCGGCCGTGTCCCCCGTCCCCGCCACGGGGTTTGCGACGACCACGGGGTCTGCGGCGGGGGGTGCACGGGGGGCTGCGGGAATGCGTCTCCGGGAATGGCGCCGGCCGAACTCGAGGGCACATAGAGGGTCACGTGGCGGCCTGTGCCCGACTGTGCAGTGGCATTAGTGTGCCCGGCCGGCCGGAAACGCTTGCGGACGTGCGTGGCCTTGGGATCGGGCAGCCAGGAGTGCCATTGCTCTTGAGAATGAAATGACAGGGAACTATTCATGCGAACTTCGCGCCAAATTCGTGAATCTGCGTGCCTGACCGAATCTGAAGCATTCGCGAATGCGCAGCACAATGTCGCGAACTTCGCGCGAAATTCGCGCGAATATGGGGTAGAAGACAATGCATACCTCACACTCACACGGGCAGGTCACCGTCCACGTCCCTTTCTGGGACTCCTTTGCCCGCTTCCACGCCGGCTCAGCATGGAGCAGCCGCTAGGCAGGGGCAGGGCGTGTGGGGGGCAGTATAGCCCCAAATGCCCACGTCACCTCCGCGTCCCCGTCCGTTGAATCCGCCTCCACGACCTCCATCCTCGTCCTTGTCAGTACCGCCCGGCACCACGGGCTCCCCTCCCCCCCCCCCCCCGGGCAAGAGATGCAGGGGGCGCTGTTCACGCAGTGGACCCCCGATCGGCGTCATTCGTGGGTTAAGCCGAATACGACGCATCTCGACCCCCCCCTCCCCTTGGAGCTCAAGGACTGCCTTGGCCTGCTTGACGGGGAGGGCGGGGAGGACGTGCCCACTTTTGGGCAACTGTTGCTGTTGGGGGTTGGATTGGAGGCTCGGGTCGTGCTGGCCACCCGGCAAATGGTGGACGATATCTTCAGCCCCCCCGAGGTGGAGCCAGGCCCCCCTGTCTGCACACAGCACCCCCTGTTCCTGTCCCGCTCTGCCCACGACATCTCCCCCGTCATCGTGCACGCGGGGGACATCTTGACGTGGAATGGGGCGTATGAGACCTCCCCTTGTCGGAGGAGGACCTCGTCCCACCTCTCCTCCGTGGCCTCCCCCAACGCCGTTCCCGCCTGGACGTTGATGCGGGACTGGGGGGAGAGGGCCACGAAGGTCGAGATGTGGCAGCTCGAGGGGTAGCGGTCAGGCGGGGATAGCACGTCCGGGGCCGTCGAAACATCCGTGTGGGGGAGCTGGTCCCCCGACTCAGCACCCGACACGATGATGGAACAAAACATTTCAAACAGGCCTTCAAACGGATCGGGGACACGGTCGTTGATGCTGTTAATAATTTTTTTAATAAGGGCACTTGCCATGCCCGAGGTTTTGGAGGACTTTGACATGTACCGCTGGGGGAGGGCGGGGTCCTTCCGGTGCTCCTCCACCGGTTTTACATTGAACACCGGGTCAAAATGGTGAGGAACTTGGTTCCCCCCCCCCGCCCAAATTTTTTCCACCCTCCCCCAGGTGGTCTTGCAATCCTCCGCGGCAAGAATATCGCGGTGAACTGAGTAGCCGAGGCCGTCCACGAAGTTACGAGCCATCGGGGGGGGCTGGGCGGTCAGCCATCACGGAGGGGTTGGCGGTGGCATACGAGGGGGGGTCCTGCAGGGGTGCCCTGCGCAAGGGGGGCTCGGGCGTAATGAAGGGGGGGGGGGTCCGCGATTCCCCGATACCAACTGAGCCACTTCATCCTGTGGAGAATGGGCAGAGTGATATCGGGGATGTGGTGGAGAGGGGGCACGGTCGGGTGGCTGGGCAAGATGCCCAGATCGTTCCACCACTGGGCCTGCACTGCGTGCCATTCAAAAGGAAGGTTAGAGTGGTCAGCCCGCGGCACACCGGCAGGAAAGTAGTTATTGATGGCAATCATGTCCATCCGCATGGGGCAGTGAACAAGGCCAGTGGTGGGGGTGTAGACGCTCAAAATAATTGGCGCATGCCCATGCGCCAATTCCTTGTTTTAGTTGGTGCTTAGCTTGATCGGCCTCACAATTGTCAATCCTTCTTATGTTTGGAGCAATTGCGGTGCCCGAATTTTTGAATAAATGATCACCGAGCGAAGAACTTTTCAAGTCCAAAATCTCAATGTTTTTCAAAATATTCACCAATCCGGGAGCAACAACGGAGCACTAAAAGAAAGCGGCTAAAGACGCGTTTCGGTCAAAAGACCCTCATCAGTTTCCCTAAAAGCGACATGGTGCCATGAATCTTGGTATACAACAATGGGTTCACAAAGAATATAAACCGCACACATGTTCATCATGGATCACCGTTGACGCGGGGCTTCAATCCGGCTATGACTTTCAATCTATTCCACAAAGCAGCGCGACACTGTGCTAAAATATTCACACCACCCAATGGTACAGTGAACAAACGTGTCTGTGACAAAGAACGTGGTGCTAAACTGCGCCACGCATTTTTAACCATCAAAGGATCGATTCGTTGAAAACCAGAAAATTGATACCTCAGCGCGTGCACGCGCTCCCCTGTTCTGGGGCGCTTCGCGCGCGGCTGCAAATAGATATCACGATCCGTCCAGGAAACGATCTGCTTAGAGATGAAAGGCATGGTGTAACCAATAGAAATCAGCCGGCTACAAAGACGGTCTACCGCACACTGATAGAAAATCTGCTCCGAAGCTAAACGAAGGTAGCGAATGGACTCAGTTTTGATGAACCCAGCCTTGATGTGCCAGGGCACACAGGCCTCAGGGGGAATATAGATGGCTCTGTTCGTAGGCTTGAACCAGACTGCTGTTCGCAATGGAGACAAACACACAACCCACAGGTCCAGCGCTGTGAAGGAAGAGACCCCTACTGCTTCCGGGGAGAAAGGTAGGTCTGGGGGGTAAATATCTTTAAGAGTCTGTAAGACCTGTCTGCCTTCCCCATTGGCATGCAATACAGTCACATCATCCAGGTACCTCATCAGGCCCCAGCGTGCAGGCCAGAGGCCTCTTTCCATTGCCCTGAGTTCCCACGACCTGAGAATCATGTTGGATAGTTGTACAGCACAACTGACGCCCATAGGCAGGGACGTCTGTTGATACACACCTTTCGTAGGAATCCAGAGCACCATATTCGAGAACAGGATGTGACACAGGCTCATCAGGAAATATGGGTAGGCAGGCACAGCAGACTCCCCCCACGCACAGTTCTGAAAAAACATATCAGGACCCGGACAACACATTGCAGTAAATAGGTCCTCCTGCCACTGCTCCTCTGCGGGCAGGGGGAAAGCGTCATCGCTGTTAGACAGTCGGTCACACCACCAGTACGCTCCCTCTAAGGCATGATGCAAGAGCAGGTGGGGGTATAGGCCATCAAAATCCACGAGTGTGGCACTGGGGTGTGAAGAGTGCTGGAGACGGTTTTTCAGATCCAGGGACGACCGCAGAGGCGACTGGTTTGGATGAATGGTTCGATCCATCCCCTCTATGTAGTTAAACGCACAGAGGATCAAAAAGGAAGGGTAGGTGGTAACCCAACGGGAAGCAGAGCAAATCGGCCTTGCTGGGAAGGGGGACCCTGGGTTTATCAGGACGTCGACATCAAATTTGTGGGTTTTTACTAGCAGGTAGAGCTGTGGAAGGCGTTTTATACTACGGTCAACATAGTTGGCGCCCAGTGGTGGCGGGAACGCTTGACGGGCAAAATGATCAACAAAATCCAGCCCTGCTCCCGTACCGCCCACATTAGCTCTGAGGAAAGGAACGACCACGTTCAGGATGTCCAACTCTCTGCGCACCCACTCGGGCCCCCACTCTATATCTAGATAGTTGGCAATGAAAGTGTAACCGGAAGAGGGGCCCCCTCGAACCACCGCATCCAGGGAAGCAAGGTAACTGCTCTCATAGACGAGGCAAACGCCTCCCTCTTTGTCAGCACCCACAAGCAAACATCTGATAGCATGCAACGCTTGACTGATCAGGTGGGTGCTTGGGCTTTGCTGTGACCTTGCAAGTTTGGTTTGCGATTTGGACATACCCCCACCACCACCACGTTTCCCCGGGATTTGTGTAGCGCACCATACCTTCTCCACGGATTCACGACAAGTCATGTCCAACGTATAGAAATCAGGGTGCGCCTCCAGCAATTTGCGCGGGGCGATCGCTCCCGTTGAGCGTAGGAGCAAAGAAGGAAAATTTTGCTCGATGGAAAAATTTCTCTTAGGTTCATTGACTTGGAACACAAGGTCCCAACATGACACCCGAAACAATTCGTGTAACTCCCGGATCCACGCCCTCCTCTCGCCTCGTGCGCCTGGGTCCCGTTCAAGCACCATTTTAGGACCGGATGACAGGAGGTGGGAAATGAGTGGAATGTGGGGCGGGCTCTCATTGGTATAGTTACGTAAAAACGGGGGTAGCGAAGGGATGCCGAATCTCAAACCATGCTTTCTACACTCTCTCCATGTAGCTCGTCGAACTCGGGACTTTAGTACGGCCGATGTCGGGGGCTTTTTGACCGGGTCGCTCGGTGAGTTTTTACCGAATGTTGTGCATTGGATGGATAAGGATTTTTGTTGTTTCTTTTTCGTGAGCGCCCTCCTGATCCGTGCACACTCCCGTTTTTTGGTTGTGCAAACTCCACTTTTCTTTTTCTATCACGGCTCGTGTGAGAGGATTGTGAACCTGCAAAGGAACTTTGCGAAGAGTCACTAAAACGTGTAGAAGCGCGGGATAGAGAACGGGATTGGGAGCGGGAACGGGAGCGTGAATGGGATTGGGAACGTGGCTTAGAGCGTGTTCTTGAGCGTGATCTTGGTTGTTCTCGGTGTCGGCTTCGTGAACGGCCACGTTGATTTTGGCGGCGCCCATTTTGCGAGTCTCTCCGTTTGTCACGATGGTGTCCACCTTTGGATGATGAATTGCCTTCCCAAAGTGTAGCCACTTGCAAAGAGAGTAATTCATTGCGCTCGGCATCGGTGAGCACCGCTTTTCCTTGCAATTGTTCAAGTCGTTCTTGCCTTGTGGTTGCGGACTTTTTCGAATCCAAACGGGTTTTGGTGGCCACTTGCTTGGTTTGTTGTTGAATTTTCCAATTGTTAAACAAGGCGGTTCCATAACCACGAAGTAGTCCTTCAAGAGTACTCAAAGACATGTGCACCAAATTGGCCTTCTTTGCAATGTTTGCCTCGAAGCCTTCCGGATGCACTCCTTGATAGGTTTTAGAGAGCATATCTTGATAGGCCTTGCTTGCAATCGTGCGGTTCACGCCTCCCGGCAACAAGTTTGCGGCATAGCAATCAAGCACATTGGATTCCGACTCATTTTTGAAATGTTCAACCACTTTTGTTAGCATATCGGTATGGAGCGAAGTGCATGAGACCTTTTGCGCATTGTATTGTTCCTTTGCGGATTGGATACGGAGTTGGTATTCGGCATCCCAAAGTTGGCGTTGTAGATCCTCACGGACGACTTTTCGAAAAGGCTTGCCATTTGCATCATGTAGCGTCTTGGACACGGGTGAGAATAGATTATCACGTTTCCACTCCAATTTCTTGATAGCGACACTTTTCTCTTCGTAGCGTTGCCGTGCAAAGACCCACGGCTCAATGTGTGTCCAAAGATGTCGTGAAATGTTCCCCGGCTTCTTCAAAAAATCCTTGGAGATCGGGAGTTTTGTAGATGAGTTCGGTGCCTCCGGTTGCTGTGCCATCGATGCAATGAATGAATCCTTGTTTTAGTTGGTGCTTAGCTTGATCGGCCTCACAATTGTCAATCCTTCTTATGTTTGGAGCAATTGCGGTGCCCGAATTTTTGAATAAATGATCACCGAGCGAAGAACTTTTCAAGTCCAAAATCTCAATGTTTTTCAAAATATTCACCAATCCGGGAGCAACAACGGAGCACTAAAAGAAAGCGGCTAAAGACGCGTTTCGGTCAAAAGACCCTCATCAGTTTCCCTAAAAGCGACATGGTGCCATGAATCTTGGTATACAACAATGGGTTCACAAAGAATATAAACCGCACACATGTTCATCATGGATCACCGTTGACGCGGGGCTTCAATCCGGCTATGACTTTCAATCTATTCCACAAAGCAGCGCGACACTGTGCTAAAATATTCACACCACCCAATGGTACAGTGAACAAACGTGTCTGTGACAAAGAACGTGGTGCTAAACTGCGCCACGCATTTTTAACCATCAAAGGATCGATTCGTTGAAAACCAGAAAATTGATACCTCAGCGCGTGCACGCGCTCCCCTGTTCTGGGGCGCTTCGCGCGCGGCTGCAAATAGATATCACGATCCGTCCAGGAAACGATCTGCTTAGAGATGAAAGGCATGGTGTAACCAATAGAAATCAGCCGGCTGTGTTTTAGTTGGTGCTTAGCTTGATCGGCCTCACAATTGTCAATCCTTCTTGTGTTTGGAGCAATTGCGGTGCCCGAATTTTTGAATAAATGATCACCGAGCGAAGAACTTTTCAAGTCCAAAATCTCAATGTTTTTCAAAATATTCACCAATCCGGGAGCAACAACGGAGCACTAAAAGAAAGCGGCTAAATCAGCCGGCTTTGTAGCCGGCTGATTTCTATTGGTTACACCATGCCTTTCATCTCTAAGCAGATCGTTTCCTGGACGGATCGTGATATCTATTTGCAGCCGCGCGCGAAGCGCCCCAGAACAGGGGAGCGCGTGCACGCGCTGAGGTATCAATTTTCTGGTTTTCAACGAATCGATCCTTTGATGGTTAAAAATGCGTGGCGCAGTTTAGCACCACGTTCTTTGTCACAGACACGTTTGTTCACTGTACCATTGGGTGGTGTGAATATTTTAGCACAGTGTCGCGCTGCTTTGTGGAATAGATTGAAAGTCATAGCCGGATTGAAGCCCCGCGTCAACGGTGATCCATGATGAACATGTGTGCGGTTTATATTCTTTGTGAACCCATTGTTGTATACCAAGATTCATGGCACCATGTCGCTTTTAGGGAAACTGATGAGGGTCTTTTGACCGAAACGCGTCTTTAGCCGCTTTCTTTTAGTGCTCCGTTGTTGCTCCCGGATTGGTGAATATTTTGAAAAACATTGAGATTTTGGACTTGAAAAGTTCTTCGCTCGGTGATCATTTATTCAAAAATTCGGGCACCGCAATTGCTCCAAACACAAGAAGGATTGACAATTGTGAGGCCGATCAAGCTAAGCACCAACTAAAACAAGGATTCATTCATTGCATCGATGGCACAGCAACCGGAGGCACCGAACTCATCTACAAAACTCCCGATCTCCAAGGATTTTTTGAAGAAGCCGGGGAACATTTCACGACATCTTTGGACACACATTGAGCCGTGGGTCTTTGCACGGCAACGCTACGAAGAGAAAAGTGTCGCTATCAAGAAATTGGAGTGGAAACGTGATAATCTATTCTCACCCGTGTCCAAGACGCTACATGATGCAAATGGCAAGCCTTTTCGAAAAGTCGTCCGTGAGGATCTACAACGCCAACTTTGGGATGCCGAATACCAACTCCGTATCCAATCCGCAAAGGAACAATACAATGCGCAAAAGGTCTCATGCACTTCGCTCCATACCGATATGCTAACAAAAGTGGTTGAACATTTCAAAAATGAGTCGGAATCCAATGTGCTTGATTGCTATGCCGCAAACTTGTTGCCGGGAGGCGTGAACCGCACGATTGCAAGCAAGGCCTATCAAGATATGCTCTCTAAAACCTATCAAGGAGTGCATCCGGAAGGCTTCGAGGCAAACATTGCAAAGAAGGCCAATTTGGTGCACATGTCTTTGAGTACTCTTGAAGGACTACTTCGTGGTTATGGAACCGCCTTGTTTAACAATTGGAAAATTCAACAACAAACCAAGCAAGTGGCCACCAAAACCCGTTTGGATTCGAAAAAGTCCGCAACCACAAGGCAAGAACGACTTGAACAATTGCAAGGAAAAGCGGTGCTCACCGATGCCGAGCGCAATGAATTACTCTCTTTGCAAGTGGCTACACTTTGGGAAGGCAATTCATCATCCAAAGGTGGACACCATCGTGACAAACGGAGAGACTCGCAAAATGGGCGCCGCCAAAATCAACGTGGCCGTTCACGAAGCCGACACCGAGAACAACCAAGATCACGCTCAAGAACACGCTCTAAGCCACGTTCCCAATCCCATTCACGCTCCCGTTCCCGCTCCCAATCCCGTTCTCTATCCCGCGCTTCTACACGTTTTAGTGACTCTTCGCAAAGTTCCTTTGCAGGTTCACAATCCTCTCACACGAGCCGTGATAGAAAAAGAAAAGTGGAGTTTGCACAACCAAAAAACGGGAGTGTGCACGGATCAGGAGGGCGCTCACGAAAAAGAAACAACAAAAATCCTTATCCATCCAATGCACAACATTCGGTAAAAACTCACCGAGCGACCCGGTCAAAAAGCCCCCGACATCGGCCGTACTAAAGTCCCGAGTTCGACGAGCTACATGGAGAGAGTGTAGAAAGCATGGTTTGAGATTCGGCATCCCTTCGCTACCCCCGTTTTTACGTAACTATACCAATGAGAGCCCGCCCCACATTCCACTCATTTCCCACCTCCTGTCATCCGGTCCTAAAATGGTGCTTGAACGGGACCCAGGCGCACGAGGCGAGAGGAGGGCGTGGATCCGGGAGTTACACGAATTGTTTCGGGTGTCATGTTGGGACCTTGTGTTCCAAGTCAATGAACCTAAGAGAAATTTTTCCATCGAGCAAAATTTTCCTTCTTTGCTCCTACGCTCAACGGGAGCGATCGCCCCGCGCAAATTGCTGGAGGCGCACCCTGATTTCTATACGTTGGACATGACTTGTCGTGAATCCGTGGAGAAGGTATGGTGCGCTACACAAATCCCGGGGAAACGTGGTGGTGGTGGGGGTATGTCCAAATCGCAAACCAAACTTGCAAGGTCACAGCAAAGCCCAAGCACCCACCTGATCAGTCAAGCGTTGCATGCTATCAGATGTTTGCTTGTGGGTGCTGACAAAGAGGGAGGCGTTTGCCTCGTCTATGAGAGCAGTTACCTTGCTTCCCTGGATGCGGTGGTTCGAGGGGGCCCCTCTTCCGGTTACACTTTCATTGCCAACTATCTAGATATAGAGTGGGGGCCCGAGTGGGTGCGCAGAGAGTTGGACATCCTGAACGTGGTCGTTCCTTTCCTCAGAGCTAATGTGGGCGGTACGGGAGCAGGGCTGGATTTTGTTGATCATTTTGCCCGTCAAGCGTTCCCGCCACCACTGGGCGCCAACTATGTTGACCGTAGTATAAAACGCCTTCCACAGCTCTACCTGCTAGTAAAAACCCACAAATTTGATGTCGACGTCCTGATAAACCCAGGGTCCCCCTTCCCAGCAAGGCCGATTTGCTCTGCTTCCCGTTGGGTTACCACCTACCCTTCCTTTTTGATCCTCTGTGCGTTTAACTACATAGAGGGGATGGATCGAACCATTCATCCAAACCAGTCGCCTCTGCGGTCGTCCCTGGATCTGAAAAACCGTCTCCAGCACTCTTCACACCCCAGTGCCACACTCGTGGATTTTGATGGCCTATACCCCCACCTGCTCTTGCATCATGCCTTAGAGGGAGCGTACTGGTGGTGTGACCGACTGTCTAACAGCGATGACGCTTTCCCCCTGCCCGCAGAGGAGCAGTGGCAGGAGGACCTATTTACTGCAATGTGTTGTCCGGGTCCTGATATGTTTTTTCAGAACTGTGCGTGGGGGGAGTCTGCTGTGCCTGCCTACCCATATTTCCTGATGAGCCTGTGTCACATCCTGTTCTCGAATATGGTGCTCTGGATTCCTACGAAAGGTGTGTATCAACAGACGTCCCTGCCTATGGGCGTCAGTTGTGCTGTACAACTATCCAACATGATTCTCAGGTCGTGGGAACTCAGGGCAATGGAAAGAGGCCTCTGGCCTGCACGCTGGGGCCTGATGAGGTACCTGGATGATGTGACTGTATTGCATGCCAATGGGGAAGGCAGACAGGTCTTACAGACTCTTAAAGATATTTACCCCCCAGACCTACCTTTCTCCCCGGAAGCAGTAGGGGTCTCTTCCTTCACAGCGCTGGACCTGTGGGTTGTGTGTTTGTCTCCATTGCGAACAGCAGTCTGGTTCAAGCCTACGAACAGAGCCATCTATATTCCCCCTGAGGCCTGTGTGCCCTGGCACATCAAGGCTGGGTTCATCAAAACTGAGTCCATTCGCTACCTTCGTTTAGCTTCGGAGCAGATTTTCTATCAGTGTGCGGTAGACCGTCTTTGTAGCCGGCTGATTTCTATTGGTTACACCATGCCTTTCATCTCTAAGCAGATCGTTTCCTGGACGGATCGTGATATCTATTTGCAGCCGCGCGCGAAGCGCCCCAGAACAGGGGAGCGCGTGCACGCGCTGAGGTATCAATTTTCTGGTTTTCAACGAATCGATCCTTTGATGGTTAAAAATGCGTGGCGCAGTTTAGCACCACGTTCTTTGTCACAGACACGTTTGTTCACTGTACCATTGGGTGGTGTGAATATTTTAGCACAGTGTCGCGCTGCTTTGTGGAATAGATTGAAAGTCATAGCCGGATTGAAGCCCCGCGTCAACGGTGATCCATGATGAACATGTGTGCGGTTTATATTCTTTGTGAACCCATTGTTGTATACCAAGATTCATGGCACCATGTCGCTTTTAGGGAAACTGATGAGGGTCTTTTGACCGAAACGCGTCTTTAGCCGCTTTCTTTTAGTGCTCCGTTGTTGCTCCCGGATTGGTGAATATTTTGAAAAACATTGAGATTTTGGACTTGAAAAGTTCTTCGCTCGGTGATCATTTATTCAAAAATTCGGGCACCGCAATTGCTCCAAACACAAGAAGGATTGACAATTGTGAGGCCGATCAAGCTAAGCACCAACTAAAACACCTATCAAATAATTGGCGCATGCCCATGCGCCAATTCCTAGGGGGGTGTAGACCCTCACAGTGGTTGGTGCATGCCCATGCGCCAATTATTTGGGGGGTGTAGACCCTCAAAATAATTGGCACATGCCCATGCGCCAATTATTTCGGGGGTGTAGACCCTCAAAATAATTGGCGCATGCCCACGCGCCCATTATTTGATAGGTGTAAACCATCAATATAATGGGCGCCTGCCAATGCGCTAATTCCTAGGGGGGTCCAGAACCCCTAAATAATTGGCGCGTACCCAGGGGCCAATTGCTAGGGGGGTGTAGACCCTCAAAAGAATTGGCGCATGCCCATGAGCCAATTCCTAGGGGGGTCTAGACCCCCCAAATAATTGGCGCATGCCCATGAGCCAATTCCCAGGGGGGTCTAGACCCCCTAAATAATTGGCGCATGCCCATCAGCTATGTGTATAAAGTATGATGTCTGATGTCTGATAAGAGATGTTGTGTGTGCGGTCTGTCCAAGAAGATGTCTGATATTCTTATCGACTGGAGGTGGGTCTAGGGGTCTAATGCCTAGAGCAAATTGGGAGAAAATATGCCTAATTCAACCCCCCCCCCCCCCTCCCGCCCTTGTCCACACCAAATTCTTCACAGGAAACCCACCCCCGTGACCCACCCATCCCCCCCCAAGGAAAAAAGGCGCCATAGAAAACACAAACCCCCCCGGTTGGAAAACAATTGCACACTTGTTGTTGACAGCAGTGTATGTGACAACTTCAATTTGATTCTGATTTTGGTTGTTCGAGCCGACAATTTGTTTGTGTACAACACCCTTGAGGTGTTTTTGATTGTTTGTGGTCTAGGCCTTTGCGCCTTAGAGCACAGACCCCTTCAATGATGAACACGCTGATCACAACTAAGAAAACTGAGAAACAACTGAGAAAACACAAAAACAAAAAGGGAAGACACAATTGAAGAATCATTCAGAAACCACCTGTGACAATCAGAGACATGGCAGTACAAAAATAAAAACCACTTTGAACACCACAATGGGAAAATGGGGAAAATGGGTGAGCAGGAAAAGTGGCCAAGAAAAAATAGACATTGGGAAAGGGAAATGGGAAAGGGGAAAGGGGATAGGGGAAAATGTCGGAGGAGGAAAACCACCACACAAAACAGCCATATGTAGCACTGAAAACCAAATGGGAAACGTGGGGGAAACGTGCCAAACAGGGAAAAGGGGGAAAATCTCAAGAGATAGCATCATGACCATTGCAATTGGCATCAGTTAAGTTCGGTTCCACAAATAAAATGGTCATGGTACGCCACAGAACATCAATTGTGCCAACAGGAAAAATGGGAAAAATCTTCGAAGACAGCACACAACAACAAAAGGGCACATGCAAATACGTGGGCATCCTCTCATTCATCGATGAGTCCATCCATGTCATCCACTGGCTGCGAGCAACTGGGCTGGGAGCTGGTGGTGCCGCAGAACGCGTGACACAGTCCGTGTCCGGCACAAAGGCATCCCATTCTGCCAATAATGGCAACGCTTGCTGCATGGCAAGGTCCCGCATGTCCCGCCGATTGCTGTTACCCGCCCCTTTCACACCAAGCACATCCAGACAATTCAACAACGCCCCCATTGTCCAATCACGCAGCCTTCCATTCTGCGCTGCCATTACCAACTTCGCCTGCATCCTGGCCACACCGCACCCCTTATCTGGCTTGCGTGGTGTGGCCAATTCGTCTGCACTATTGTTCTCCCCCTCATCACAGACATCATCTACAACATTCACCACCACGTCCCCACAAGGACGCGGGCTTGTCCAAAAGCAGGCATGGCCCACCAGACATGTATTGCACCAGATGTGAAGATCCTTCTTGCATGTGGCACACCCCATACCTCTGCGAAAAGTGATGAAGTCATGGTTGCCAGCATGCGAGTCAGGGGTCCCATATGGTGCAACAGTGCTAACCACATCTGCCCGGTGCCGTTCCGTACCCTTTCCTGAGGGTACCGTTGAGCTCAGTGGTGAACCGGGCCCTCCAAAGAAGGGCAGGCTGTCACCATCATCAGCCACGGCTTCATTACCTTGCAGACATTGAAGCATTGCAGCTTCCACAGGTTCTCTGTCCCCTACCTTCCTTGAAACCCTCTGTCTTGGGCGCACGCCGAAGCGTGCACGGGCAGCTAGGTGGCGTGCCACTGCAATGCCTTGTCCCTTTGCCCATAGCTGTAAAGGGGGCAAGTTGGAATGCAATGCCATGCACATGCTAAGGACATGTGTCTGCACAGTGTCATGCATACTACTGCAGAACCTCGACCGCAAAGAGATGGCACGCTCTACTGCAGCTTCAGCGGGGCAATATGTTCGCAACAATGCGAGAACGCGCCAGTAGTGGCTTGCAACTCATTCCCACAAGTCATCGCATCAGCTGGTCACTGGCGCATGCACGGCGCAACACTGCTTTTTTGGCCAATGTCCCTTTGGTGGCACGACACTTGGATTCCAACGTGCAGCATTCTACAGAAGGAGGAGGATGTGTGGGAGGACTGCCATGATGCCAGTTTGCTTGCATGGGGGGTCGTTTATGGGGACATCCTGCATGGCATGCGGTGTTTTAACAGTGTGACACAACTGCGTGCGCCCACTGGTGCACACTTAGCCACTGCCACAGGTATGCTACAAGCCCGGTTGCAGAAGGTGGCTTGCGAGGAGGGTCCAGGGTGGTTGCAGTTCAAGGAGCAAACTGTGACCGGTGCGTGGCGTGGTGTGCAGTGGGTCCAGTTTGATTCAGGTGGGCAGAAATGTGCAACAACCCCTCCTTTTCCAGGCATTCAGGCGCGTGCAGTGACTGATGTGTTGCTTGCAGGCATCAGGGAGGGGCAGGCAACCATTGACCCCAGGGGGGTGTTGGAGTGCGTAGTATTGTTGGATCATGGCCGTTTCCTTGGCCTCCCGGTCAATGAGCGTGCTGCATATGGGGTAGAGCAGTTGCGTCAGTTCATGGCCTCACACCAAGAAGAGTTGCGCGCAGCACATGTGAACTGTAACCGTGCCTTGGTAGAGTGGGATGGCGTTAAGGAGCACATGGTGCAGCACTTTGCAACTGTGCAAATGTCCAAGATGTGGGAGGCATTGGCACATGAAAGGGCACATGCACAGTGGGTGAATGTGTCGTTTATCCTGCACATGCTTTTGCACACACTTTTGCAACCCCTTCCACCGCCGTGCCCCATTGTACAAGCCTCGTTGCCGATCGACGGCCGCCAAGTAATCAACATGGGTTGGGCCAGCAGCGTCCAATGCAAGACCCAGCTTGCGCTGCAACACGTGGCAGGGCTCACCCAAAGGTGTCATCAACACTAACCACTTCCCAATCAAGGCACACACATTGCTCTCAATGAGAGCGACATCAACAACCTGCCGCGCACTGGCACCCCGCACACCAAGGTTAGAAGCCCCGTCCACTGCAAAGGTTGCTACCCTCTTTGCCCACCAATCACGGTCAGGAAGCCAGGACAGCAAGACGCATTCTAGCTGCGTTGCCATCTCATGCGCATCACCACAGGCCACATCCAACACTCCAAGGAACACCTCACACATGCCCCCAGGGCCAGTCCTCGGGAAAATAAGCAGAATGGCGTACTCATTGATGCGATGCCTCTGCCTATCCGAGCCGTCAAGCAACAGAGCAATGAACGGTGCCACGAATAAGGTGTGCGTTACGTCATCTTGCATGGCATCATGCATTGCTGCAATAGCCTTCTCAACTATCCACCGCCGTGATGCATGGTGCCCAGGGGCAGATGTCAAAGAGCAGTGCAGAAGAATGCGCTCACTTATAGCACGGATGGAAGTGCACATGCGTAACCCAATATACACCTCAACCGTGACAGAATGGTGGTCTCAGCATCCGACACTGCCACACCAATGTCCATGGCATCCCCCCCGATGAACACAATGTTCCCTCCCACCGCGTCAGCTGTGTGCTGTCAGCGATGCGCTGTCCAACGGGGCGTCGCTGCTGATAGCATGCAGGCTTTGGGCCACGGCATAGAAGAAACATGCCCCTGCAACGTACTGGTCCGGTAGAATGCGAAGCTTCAAGGACCTCACGGCTGGTAGGACTATGCCATCCTCGGCCTTGTTGGGCTGTTGGTCCACATCGTCCAATGCAATAGCATCGTGATCTATCGGAGCTGTCTTTGTGCCTTGCTCTTTCTTGCCACGTTTCACGGCAGCCCCATTACTTGGGGGTGTAACCCCTGGGCGCTTCCTGCTCCTTGGGCTCCGTTCCAATGAACTGGGGTGTTCAACCGGGGTCGACTCAGAATCCGAACTGGACTGACTGCAAGCTCGCACTGTCGCCACAGTGCCTGTGCTACAAGGACTACAGTCCATAGCAGCTGGCTCCTTGGGTTTCTGTGCAAGTGGTATAGGGGACTCCTCCAAGGAACTCGCCACCCCTCCATCACTAACCGCCTGTGTCAAACATGCAGAGTCCACCACTCGAGGGGGGGCTGGGGAGTGTGGCGTGAGAACCCCTGTAGGGTCTACTATGGATGCAATGGAAGGTGACTCGCCGGTGGGGCAGACCTGGGACATGGGGTCCGGTGTTCCATGTCCCTGCGTTGCAACACATGCCAGGGAGTCATTTGCACCACCTGTGGGGGGGTCGGGTGGATTGGACACCTCACCACGGCTATCCACACCTGCCGGGGGACCACGCCCCTGTGCCAAGGAGGACGAAGTGGGAGTCACAGACTCATCGGCTGAGGGGTCTCTTGCCATGAGCACCGCCGCTCCAACCCCCTGCGCTACAGCAGAGGACGTGGAGTCATTTGGGTCACCTCGAGGGTGCCCTTCTGGACTTAGTCGTTGGGTGTATGCAGGGCGCACACCGGCCTCCTCCATCTCCTCCACTAGTTGCTGTGGGGTTGCCCGCTGTCTCACGATTGCATGCCAGGGGCTGCACGAGCAGCGCAATGAACCATTGAGCGAGGACAGCCTGGTGGCAGCATACACGCTGGGCTGCCACTTCGCGAATACCATGCGGGTGCCCATGCAAGACTGCAGTGGGCTGTTGATGCGTTGCAGCCCCTTTAGCCCAGAGGTGCCAGACAACCACCGTCTGCATGCGGCCGTACGGGTTGTGGACAACGCGTGGAGGGAGCGCCCTTGCCGTGTCTGGGTAACAGTGACACACGCACGTGGGGCCGCAGCCTAAGGCAACAAGGAGTTGCGCCGACGGGCAGCAGGCGCCTTGGGGCCTAGCAACAAGTCGCTCACCAATGGTTTGGGCCCACTTGTCGCTTGGGGCAACGGATATGGGCCAGGCGCAACTTTGCGAATAACCTTGTCACAGAACAAACCCATAGTAGGGGTGGGATATGCCTCGCCCCCAGTCCAGAACGGCCACTCGTCGACCAGAGGTAGGGCACGCAGCTTGGTTGTGTGGGTTACCCTCACCAGCCCCCCCTAGTCCCCCGAATCCTGTCCATCGTCCTCAACCAGGACGTACGGGAGCGCCCATTCGGTGAAGTCAGGTAGGATGACCCCCAGAAGGCGGGGTTTCACAATATTCCCGAGTGGATCCTTGACACGCACTGACACCTCATCCTTCCGAGTGTTGGCCATGATGCGCTCTAAGTCAAGCAACTGATCCGCACTGCCTGGTGAATACCCCCATGGGTCCCGTGCCCTCTTGTGCCTCTTCCGTGGCTTCCACGGCCAGTGCCCCACCACCCCCCGGCCAACCGGTAGATTGTGCCATGCACAATCTTTTCAACAACTGCGGCCTCCCTAATAACCCGTGCCAGCTCAAGAGTGTCGCTCACAGTCCCAGAGCCTGCTTCCCACTGCACAGCCTGCAGTGCATCTAGCCATACACCAGGGGTGGGGTGGGCGGTCCAGTCTGTAAAGCGCCCGAAGAGGTGCAGCTCCGGCTGCGCCCTGCTGGTCAGGGTGTTTGACCGCCAGATGTCTTGCATGATCCCTAGTGTCGGGGACACCAGGGAGGCCAGGATGACTGGGGCTTGCAGCCCCTGGAACCGATCGAGGGTGGCAACCGTTTTCAGAAGGTTCACCGGATGGGCCTGCCACTTGCGACCAACAAACCTCACACAGAAATCCAGCCACACCATTTGCGCATAGTGTGTCGCCACTACCGCTACCGACTGTGCTGGCTAGGTGCCTCTCCTAACAGCATACTCCAAAAAATGGCACACCAGCAGACCCTCCTCCATGCTCAGGCCCCCCTTGTTCAGCAACACCGGATCCATTCGCATGTTGGCCCATGCGTCCTCTACATCACTGTACATTCTACCTAATTCGTCTTACCCGAAAATCCGCTCCAACTCCTCCCACCATGTGGTCCCATTGAGGTCCACAATGCGGATGGGGTTGTTCAGGATGGGGTCGGGAAGGGGGTGCACAGATGAGTGGTAGTAACCAACAGCCCCCCCTGCAAACAAGGCACGCATGAGCGTGGCCAGCGGCTTGGTCATCCGGTAATGTTGTACCGGGATACTGGCCCGGCAGCGCGTGCGGTACAAAAAGAATTGCAAGGTGCTGGTGCTGCAAAACCGATGCGAATCATGCCAACGCACTTGCGGGGCAGGAGAATCCCTTACAACCCCGTTGTACTTGAAGGTGTCATCCGATGGCCATGCCACTGCTTTGGGGTCTACCTCAACCTCACACGCACTTGCCAAAAGCTGGACGTCAGGACGTTGCTGTAGGGCCGCAGCTGCCCAGGGTCACCACACAGCAGACATTGGCTGCTCATGGCTGCCAAGTCCAAGCCCACGGGGATGCTGTGCCTCGACGCCTCATCCACAAAGCTGAACGCAAACCTGGTTTTTTCCTTCCCTTTCCCAAGCAGCATCTTGTGCCGGTTAGCAACCATCCCAGTCGTGGCAAACAGCACACGGCAGGAGTTGAGGGCACATTTGAGGGTAGCCTTACAACCTGGGGTGTTCCCCAAGGCCTCCTGCACCTTCAGCTCGTCAAAGGACGCCAGCCCTGGTGGGGCAGTAGCCCGTTGGGCTCGGAGGCGCAACCAGGGGGCTGGATGGTCGCCAAGCACCCTCTCACGAAACACAATGTCCTTGTAACACTCCTCGTGCACGCGTGTCAGCAACATGTCGACTTGTGCATTCGTGGGTGCAGCCACCAACACGCATGCGCGGGGTGGGGTATCGTCCTCAGGTCCCCCCACCTTCCTGCCCATGTTGACCGTTGCCATGTCAGCAAAATCGGGGTTTGGGCGACCACGAGGCCTTGCTACCATAGCACGGCCTTGATGCATGCCACCATGGTGTCTGACTTCCCTGTGCCAGCACCTCCAGTCAATGTTGTGATGCATGACTCATCCAACACCGGCCGCACAGCCAACGCCTGTGAGGGATTCAACGCGTGGCGTTTGACAAGGTGTTTTAGGGTGTCCTGGTCCTCGTTTGACACGGGAGGCCTGTCCCTTGGTTCGGCCCGGATGTTTGCCAGCAGTTTGGGCCATGCTGATCCGTGCTGGATCTCCCTACGCAAGGTGCCAAAGGCACTTGTGTCGGGGACAAACTTACACCTATAGGTGCGTGTGAGATTGGCGCGTGGCTTATTAGCACAGCTGATCCAAACACGCTGTCTTGAGATGCCATCTCCATGCACCCTCGCCAGGAAGTCCGGCTTCAAGGCGTCCCAGTTGCGGTTGGCAGCGATCCAGCCATGCACCATGTCACCATCGGACAGCTCATAGTTGCCCCAAGCCTCCATTAGGGAGGCCCATTGTGGCTGTGGGGGAACATTCCCATCCCCATCGCCATCATCTTGGGGCCGCCATTCCTCAAAGGCCAGGTTCCGCTTCGTGCCGTTCTTGTTTGCCCACACCTTAGCAGCCTCCATCTCATGGACAGGGTACACCTCTGATGCTTTGGTCACAAACCTGTCGCGGTCAAGCCACCGTTGTGTAAACCCTTCCACAAGGTTGTCATCGGGCCCGTAGTCCATGTTGTTCAATGTGGCCGAAGTGGGCAACAGTGTTGGCTGCTGTGGCGGAGCGGCACATGGTGGTTGTGATGAGGGTTGAGCTCCTTGTGGCGCACATGAGTCGACCGGCGCCATGGCCGGGACAGGGGTGGAGTGATGTGGCTCAGCAGCACACAGTGGTTGTGTTGAGGGTTTGTGTTGAGGGTTGACCACCTTGTGGCGCACCCGAGGCAGCAGTCGGCAGTGCCTTGATGGGGATGGACTGCTGCGGCTCAACGGCACGCATTGGTCGTGCAGAGGGTTGAGCACCCTGTGGCGCGCCCGAGGCAACCATGGCCGGGACAGGGGGGGACTGCTGCGGCTGTGGGGCACGCATTTGATGGGCAGAGGGTTGAGCACCTTGTGGCGCGCCCTAGTGAACCGCCGCCATGGCCGGGACGGAGGCGGACTGCTGCGACTCGGGGGCACGCATTCGCTGGGCAGAGCGGGGAGCACCCTGCGGCGCGCCCGAGTCCAACGGCGCCATGGCCGGGACAGGGGCGGATTGCTGCGGCTCTGGGGCACGCATTCGCTGGGCAGAGGGTGGAGCACCCTGTCTCGCGCCGGAGTCCAGCGGGGCCATGGCCGGGGCAGGGGCGGATTGCTGCGGCTCTGGGGCACGCATTCGGGGGGCAGAGGCTGGAGCACCCTGTCGCGCGCCCGAGTCCAGCGGCGCCATGGCCGGGACAGGGGCGGATTGCTGCGGCTCTACGGCACGCATGCGGTGGGCAGAGGGTGGAGCACCATGTGGCGCGCCCGAGTCAGCCGGCGCCATGGCCGGGACAGGGGCGGCGTGCTGCGGCTCTGGGCCGCACAATGGTGGTGGTGGTGGTGGTGCCGTTGCCTGTGGCTTGGGCTTTGCACCATACTTGCTCTTGGCGAGCCATTTTGGAGCCATTTGGAAGAGTGCCCTATGTGTAAGAGACACTCGGTGCACACTGGCCGAAGAGCTGGAAATTCGAACGTCTCGCCGAAGTCGGGGGTCGCTGCAGGGGGGCTTGCGCAAGGAGCAATGACCCAAATTGCAGCCTCACCGGTGGGGGGGCGGACTGAGCCGCACGCCGCTGGCGCAATGAACCACACTCCGGGGTGAGGCATGGCCGCTTTGGTGCGGGGGCCAGTGGGAGGAGTGAGGTACGGCGGTGCCTGCTATACTGGGTCAGCGTCACCTGATCACTTGGTGGAGGGGGTAGCGGCCGACGAGGCACAGGTTGTGGGGCCGGCTTGGGGATACGGGGGGGCTTTCGGGTAGCACACAGGATTTCAGCCACCACTGTTGCATGCTCCTTGTCCCTGCTGAGGAAATGCGAACGGCTAATGCGCATGCCCTCCTGCCACAGCCGTAGGGGGTTTTTCTTGGGCTGCTGAACTGCAAACCGGTACATCGCTCGGCGGTTCAGCACCCCGTCTACGAAATACTGAACCCCAACCCCGTGATTGTCCCGGATGAGCTGCAGTGTTTTGGCACTGTAGGGCCCGTGAACAGTGGGTTTTGGAGGGGTGGGGGGGTCCTTGGGTACGTACTTGGGGGGTTGTGGGGGGGATGGCGGTGGCACGGCGGTGCACATCAGGGCCTCCTCCACGGCTTCCAGGGCTACCTTGTATGGGGTTGGGGTAACGTGGGGTCTGCGCGGAGGACGTACTGGCGTGGGAGAGGCTGTTGGTGCACGGCTCGATGAAGGGGGAGAGGGGGGCGGTGTTAGCAATGGAGGCTGGGGCGAGGCCAGTTCGCTGAGACACTTCTCAGCGTCTACCACAGTGGCGATGGGGGTTGGTACCGCAAGAGCTCCGGCAGATCCCCCCAACCGCATTCCGGGAACGAAGGGCTGGAGGGGACGGAAGAGGCCACGCTAAGGGGGCTCGACGACATGGCAATTTGCGGCCCTCAGTGGGTGCGGGATGAACGCGTGGGTGCTGGGGCAGGCCCAACTCAAATGTCTGGGTCAGAAACGCAACGTTCAAGACCCAAGACGCACTTCCTCGCCTCAAGGGGGAGGTTGATAACAAAAGAGTGCCCTATGTGTAGAAGAGGCTCAGTGCACGCTTGTCTCCTATGCCATACACGCATTTCCCTTTGTGTCAAGAGAGACATGCACAACAAGGAACAGATAAGCGTTGAAGGGGCATAGGTACCAGGAGTGACACGTAGCATGCTATTGTCAAAGGGGGGGGGGGTCGCAGAATGGGGAGGGGGGAGAGGGAGTTTTCCAATTTGTTTCCCATTGCGTGAACATGGACGTGGAGGAGATCATGAAAGCAAACCGCAGAAGGTAGCACAAAACAAAGTGCGTTACATTGTGACACAAATGTTACACAGAGCAGAGCCGCTTCTCAGGTGTATTGTTTTTGGATATCAAGGTCGGATATACCCTGTGGGGGAGCCCTTAGGAACACCCGCTGGGTGCACGTGGAATTTTGGGGCCACCATTCTCAGGCACGGAAAGGCCACAGTGGAGGGGGGACTTGTCCGCTTCCTCATGGCATGGCACGCCGGTTGCCCAGTGGACCAGGCCTTCTCAACGCGGACAATGGCTGAACGTTTGCATGCTGTGCTTTGCATCCATACGTTGAAAAATCCACAAGGGGCGGTTCCCAGCGCTCAAAACGGTGCATTTCTCAACCACTCTGCCGACCGAAACAGGGCCTAAGAAAAAGGTCCCTGCAGGGGTTTCTGGCGCAGCCCAAACCCAACATCGGCAGACCAGCCCCACAGAGTAGGGAAATGAATGCCATCATCACTGAAGGGGATGCAAACAGGAGAAAGTGCAAACAATGGCAAATGGGAGGGTACATACGTGATACACATCACCTGCAGTCACAGCGTAACAGCTGAGACTGCAGGTGGGTCCTGCCATCTCAAGGGACAGCATCATGACCATTGCAATTGGCATCAGTTAAATTTGGATCCACAAATAAAATGGTCATGGTAGGCCACAGAACATCGAACAACGCAGACACGCATACACACCATGTGACGCTGACAGTTAAAGAGTCAAGGCAGGCTTTTCCACACAATTGCGCATGGGGTTGTGTGGGGGGTGTTTTCCCTACACTATGGATTTCTCTGGATGGTTTTCCAAACTTCCTCAAGAAACACCACGGCAAGACGGAGCACGACAAGACAGAGCACATGGTTTTTTATGGTCGTCACCAGATCCTGCGATAAACAAAAAAGCGTGAGCAGGGCGAAGTGCAGCACATTGCAATGAGCCTTGAGGGCTGTGACAAAGGGTCGGTTTAAAACAAGGAAGTCAAATTCAAATTCACTGCAAAGCCCGTTCTCAGATGTATGTTGCTTGCACATGACATTGACAAATAAGGGTTTTCAACATGCTTGCTGGCCATTGGAGGACATGGTGCACATTCTGGTGGACATGGTACACTGACTGCTGGGGGCAATCCCATTCCTCGGCCTGCGAATCCGCAAAGCTCCGTCCGCACAAAACAGGTCCTAATGAAAAGGTCCCTGCAGGGGTCGATACTTAAGACCCACGCGTGACGGAGCAGGACATGTAAACTGTCATGCACCGTCATTGAAGGGGCTCACAGTCAGCAAATTGTAATTGGTTGCCGAAGGAAACATGCCGGAACCCCTTCTCAGTTGTGATCATCGTGTTCATCATTGAAAGGGTCTGTGGTCTAAGGCGCAAACGCCTAGACCAGAAACAATCAAAAACACCTCAAGGGTGTTGTACACAAACAAATTGTCGGCTCAAACAACCAAAAACAGAATGAAATTGAAGTTGTCACATACACCACTGTCAACAACAAGTGTGCAATTGCTTTCCAAACGGCGGGGTTTGTGTTTTCCGTGGCGCCTTTTTTCCTTTTGGGGGGGGGGGCTGGGAAGCACCCGATAGTGGGGGGGGGGGGGATGGGTGGGTCACAAGGGGGGGTTCCTGTGAAGAATTTGGTGTGGACAAGGGCGAGGGGGGGGGGGGTTGATGTAGTGCATAATCAAGGGGTTTGGGGGAGGGGGGGTTCATGGTTTGGTAATGATGGTCCATAAAAGTCTGATGTCTGATGTCTGATAGCCGACTAGGTCGCTATACACATTGGCACGTACCCATGCGCCTGCAGACACTCAAAATAATTGGCGCATGCCCATGCGCAAATTATGTGCGGGTTGTAGACCCTCAAATAATTGGCGCATACCCATGCACCAATTATTTGGGGGGTGTAGACCCTCCAAATTATTGGCGCATGCCCATGCGCCCATTATTTGGGGGGTCTAGACCCTCAAAAAAATTGGCGCGTGCCCACACGCCAATTATTCGGGGGGTGCAAACCCTCAAAACCATTGGCGCATGCCCATACGCCAATTATTTTGGGGGTCTAGACCCTCAAGATAATTGCCGCGTGCCCATGCGCCAATTCCTAGGGGGGTCCAGAACCCCTAAATAATTGGCGCGTACCCAGGCGCCAAGTCCTAGGGGGGTGTAGACCCTCAAATAATTGACGCATGCCCATGCGCACATTATGTGGGGGTTGTAGATCCTCAAAATAATTGGCGCATGCCCATGCGCCAATTATTTGGGGGGTGTAGTCCCTCTAAAGTATTGGCGCATGCCCATGTGCCAATTATTTGGGGAGTTCTAGACCCTCAAAATAATTGGCGCATGCCCATACGCCAATTATTTTGGGGGTCGAAACCCGCAAGATAATTGGCGCCAATTATTCGGGGGGTGTAAACCCCCCCAATAATTGGCGCATGCCCATGCGCAAATTCCAAGGGGGCCCAGAACCACAAAATAATTGGCTCGTACCAAGGCGCCAATTCCTAGGGGGGTGTAGACCCTCAAATAATTGACGCATGCCCATGCGCCAATTATTTGGGGGGGGGGGGGGGGGGGTAGCCGCCTAAAAAATTGGCGCATGCCCATGCGCCAATGCCTGTGGGGGTGTGGACCCTCAAAATAATTGGTGCATGCCCGGGGGCCAATTAGTTGGGGGGTGTAAACCCGCAAAATAATCGGCGCATGCCCATGCGCCGATTATTGGGGGGGTGTAGACCCTCAATATAATGGGCGCATGCCAATGCGCCAATTCCTAGGGGGGTCCAGAACACCGAAATAATTGGTGCGTACCCCGGGGGGGGGGGGGGACCCCTGAGTTCTGGACGCCAACTACCCCCCCAAATAACTGTTGGCCGGGATCCCTTGGGGGGGGGGGGGGGGGGTAGGAGGGGCGAATGGGGGGGGGGTCCGGGAGGGTCGGTTGGGGGGTGGGGGGGGTCCAAGTGGGACGAGTTGGGGTGGGGGGGGGGGGTGGGGATCCAGGTGGGGCGATTTGGGGTGTGGGGTGTGGGGGGGACACAGGCTCCCCTTACCTCCCCTTGCCCGCCCTCTAACCATACCATCACCATAAACCTGACCCTAACTTTTCAGCTACCTCGCATGGCCATGCCAGCCATGTTGATTGAGTTGAACAAGATGCCCCAAATTTTGTTCATGGCTGCTTTCGCCACATCATTGCACTCCATTTGAGACCCCAAGACTCACTCTCACCCTAGCCTAGGGTGAGAGCCAAGGTTAGGGTTAGGGCTAGGGTTAGGGTCACCGAGCTGGTGGAACCAGTCTTGGTTTTATAACCCTTTTCAGGGTCTAGGGTGGACCTACCAGGTTTAGCAGCAGCAGCAGCAGCAAGCAAGCAGCAGCAGCAAGCAAGCAAGCAACAGCACGCGCGAAATGGGTAAAAATAAGAACTTCGTTATGGTGCTTTGGATTTGGTTGAAATTTTGGTGCATGATACCTATGGGTGTGAAGTACAATCACACAAAGTTTGAGCCAGAAACTCAACGGTGGCGGCCGGGAACGGGATTCCCAAGTGGCGGACCTCAGTTTCAAAAACTGCAGCTTAGGGCCAAAAGCAGCCAGTTTTGGGCCAAAAAAAGCCCTGGAACACATTCAAAACGGCCAAACAAAAGGAAACGGTGGGTACACTCCACATGCGGCTTGACTTCCCCGTGTCTACGAGCTCTTTGCGGCCCTCTAACTCCATGATATGTCCCGGAAACGGCCCAAAAAGGCCCCCAGGGGCTCCAAATGCCGACAGCCACAAACCAAGAATAGGCCATATCTTTGGCTACATGGCTCAAAATGCGAGTTCGAGGGCACCTACTCCACCCGCAACCCCCCACTTTTTGTGGTTTCCACCCCTCAGAATTGCCCAAACGGACACCTAGACCCCAATACCTAGGCCCACAAGGCTGCAACAAGCTGCAAGCTCAAGCCCCATCAGGTGGGTGCCCAAATGGGTCAACAGGGTCCAGTAGGGGCAAAAAGATGACTTTCCTCAAAAATGATCCTAGACCATGTGCGACGCTAAAACAAGTGTTTTTGGACTGTTTTGAGCTTGTGGTGGCCCATTTTGGTCCTCCGAAAATCCCAAAATGCCTCGAAAATGGGCTGTTTTGGGACCAAAAATGGTCAAAAATGGATCAAAAACGCATTTTTCCAAACCTCATCCTATACCATTTGGGGTGCACAAACGGGTGAAATGAGCCCATTTTGAGCCCATTTTGAGCCCATTTTGGGGCATTTTGGCCCCTCAGAAGTCCAAAAAGCCTTGAAAGTGGGCCTCGTGGTGATGGGGTTCACTTGCAAGCTGATTTCACTTTGTCAAGAGCCATCAATGTGTGAATCATTCTTGATGTCCCTCACTTGTCATAGCTGATGTTCCCTACCCCACCAGCTCGGTCCCAATATTCAGTCTTGATTAGTTAGGGTTAGGGTCACCGAGCTGGTGGAACCAGTCTTGGTTTTATAACCCTTTTTAGGGTCTAGGGTGGACCTACCAGGTTTAGCAGCAAGCAAGCAAGCAGCAAGCAAGCAAGCAGCAAGCAAGCAGCACGCGCGAAATGGGAAAAAATCAGAACTCCGTCGTGGTGCTTCAGATTCGGGTGAAATTTTGGTGCATGATACCTATGGGTGTGAAGTACAATCACACAAAGTTTGAGCAAGAAACTCAACGGTGGCGGCCGGGAACGGGATTCGCAAGTGGCAGACCTCAGTTTCAAAAACTGCAGTTTAGGGCCAAAAACAGCCATTTTTGGGCCAAAAAAGCCCCGGAACACATTCAAAGCGGCCAAACAAAGGGAAAGGTCGGGTACACTCCACGTGCGGCTTGACTTTCCCGTGCCAACGAGCCCTTTGCGGCCCTCTAACTCCATGATATGTCCCGGAAACAGCCCAAAAAGGCCCCCAGAAGCTCCAAATGCCGACAGCCACAAACCAAGAATAGGCCATATCTTTGGCTACATGGCTCAAAATGCGATTCCGAGGGCACCTATTCCACCCGCAACCCCCCACTTTTTGTGGTTTCCACCCCTCAGAATTGCCCAAAGGGACGGCTAGACCCCAATGCCTAGGCCTTCTAGGCTGTGGCAAGCTGCAAGCTGAAGCCCAAACAGGTGAGTGCCCAAATGGGTCAACAGGGTCCAGTAGGGGCAAAAAGATGACTTTTCTCAAAAATGATCCTAGACCATGTGCGACGCTAAAACAAGTGTTTTTGGACCATTTTGAGCTTGTGGTGGCCCATTTTGGTACTCCGAAAATCCCAAAATGCCTTGAAACTGGGCTGTTTTGGGACCAAAAATGGTCAAAAATGGGTCAAAAACGCATTTTTCCAGACCTCATCCTAGACCATTTGGGGTGCACAAACGGGTGAAATGGGCCCATTTTGAGCCCATTTTGGGGGCATTTTGGCCCCTCAGAAGTCCAAAAAGCCTTGAAAGTGGGCCTCGTGGCACCCCGTAATGCGTGAAACAAGGAACATGCAACACTTGACGGGCACACAATAGCCGCATAGAGACATCAATTTTTTGGTACAGGTATGTGGCAGGAAGTACAATGCATTGTACATATGCATCGATTTGCTCATAACAAGAGAAACAGGAACGGGATCGCGGTGAAGCGAAAGCCATTTGCAAACACATAAAAGGGGAGGGGGATACAAACCAAACAGTGCAATTCGTGCAATAATGGGATCGCGGTGAAGCGAAAGCCATTTGCAAACTCTAAAGGAGGGAGGGGAGGACAAAACATTCAGTGACATTCATGCAATAATGGCATCACGATGAAGCGAAAACCAGTTGCCAATGCAAAATGAGGGGAGAGGAATACGAAACACACAACAACATGCATGCAACCCTCAATCGCCATCCCCCAACCAATTGACTTTCCTCCACCCTAGTACGCACAGAAGCATAGGCACTACCCCACCAGCTCGGTCCCAATATTCAGTCTTGATTAGCCCTTGGTTAGGGTTAGCCCTAGGGTGAGGGTCACCGAGCTGGTGGAACCAGTCTTCGTTTTATAACCCTTTTTAGTGTCTAGGGTGGACCTACCAGGTTTAGCAGCAAGCAACAGCAGCAAGCAGCAAGCAACAGCATGCACGAAATGGGTAAAAATCAGAACTCCGTCGTGGTGCTTTGAATTTCAGTGAAATGTTGGTGGATGATACCTATGGGTGTGAAGTACAATCACACAAAGTTTGAGCCAGAAACTCAACGGTGGCGGCCGGGAACGGGATTCCCAAGTGGCAGACCTCAGTTTCAAAAGCTGCAGTTCAGGGCCAAAAACAGCCATTTTTGGGCCAAAAAAAGCCGTGGAACCCATTCAAAACGGCCAAACGAAGGGAAACGGTGGGTACACTGCACCTGCGGCTTGACTTCCCCGTGTCAACGAGCTCTTTGCGGCCCTCTAACTCCATGATATGTCCCGGAAACGGCCCAAAAAGGCCCGCAGAAGCTCCAAATGCCGACAGCCAAAAACCAAGAATAGGCCATATCTTTGGCTACATGGCTCAAAATGCGATTCCGAGGGCACCTACTCCACCCGCAACCCCCCACTTTTTGTGGTTTCCACCCCTCAGAATTGCCCAAACGGACACCTAGACCCCAATACCTAGGCCCACTCGGCTGCGGCAAGCTGCAAGCTCAAGCCCAAACAGGTGGGTGCCCAAATGGGTCAACAAGGTCCAATAGGGGCAAAAAGATGACTTTTCTCAAAAATGATCCTAGACCATGTGCGACGCTAAAACAAGTGTTTTTGGACCGTTTTGAGCTTGTGGTGGCCCATTTTGGTCCTCCGAAAATCCCAAAATGCCTTGAAAATGGGCTGTTTTGGGACCAAAAATGGGTCAAAAATGGGTCAAAAATGCATTTTTCCAAACCTCATCCTAGACCATTTGGGGTGCACAAACGGGTGAAATGGGCCCATTTTGAGCCCATTTTGGGGCATTTTGGCCCCTCATGAGTCCAAAAAGCGTTGAAAGTGGGCCTCATGGTGATGGGGTTCACTTGCAAGCTGATTTCACTTTGTCAAGAGCCATCAATGTGTGAATCATTCTTGATGTCCTTCACCAATCATAGCTGATGTTCCCTCCCCCACCAGCTCGGTCCCAATATTCAGTCTTGATTAGCCCTTGGTTAGGGTTAGCCCTAGGGTGAGGGTCACCGAGCTGGTGGAACCAGTCTTGGTTTTATAACCCTTTTTAGTGTCTAGGGTGGACCTACTAGGTTTAGCAGCAGCAGCAGCAAGCAAGCAGCAGCAGCAAGCAAGCAAGCAGCAGCACGCGCAAAATGGGTAAAAATCAGAACTCCGTCATGGTGCTTCAAATTCGGCTGAAATTTTGGTGGATGATACCTGTGGGTGTGAAGTATAATCACACAAAGTTTGAGCGAGAAACTCAACGGTGGCGGCCGGGAACGGGATTCCCAAGTGGCAGACCTCAGTTTCAAAAACTGCAGTTTAGGGCCAAAAACAGCCATTTTTGGGCCAAAAAAGCCCTGGAACACATTCAAAACGGCCAAACAAAGAGAAACGGTGGGTACACTCCACATGCGGCTTGACTTCCCCGTGTCTACGAGCTCTTTGCGGCCCTCTAACTCCATGATATGTCCCGGAAACGGCCCAACAAGGCCCCCAGGGGCTCCAAATGCCGACAGCCACAAACCAAGAATAGGCCATATCTTTGGCTACATGGCTCAAAATGCGATTCTGAGGGCACCTACTCCACCAACAACCCCCCACTTTTTGTGGTTTCCACCCCTCAAAATTACCCAAACGGACGCCTAGACCCGAATACCTAGGCCCACAAGGCTGCGGCAAGCTGCAAGCTCAAGCCCAAACAGGTGGGTGCCCAAATGGGTCAACAGGGTCCAATAGGAGTAAAAAGATGACTTTTCTAAAAAATGATCCTAGACCATGTGCGACGCTAAAACAAGTGTTTTTGGACCGTTTTGAGCTTGTGGTGGGCCAGTTTGGTCCCCCGAAAATACCAAAATGCCTTGAAAGTGGGCTGTTTTGGGACCAAAAATGGGTCAAAAATGGGTCAAAAACGCATTTTTCCAAACCTCATCCTAGACCATTTGGGGTGCACAAACGGGTGAAATGAGCCCATTTTGAGCCCATTTTGAGCCCATTTTGGGGCATTTTGGCCCCTTAGAAGTCCAAAAAGCCTTGAAAGTGGGCCTCGTGGTGATGGGGTTCACTTGCAAGCTGATTTCACTTTGTCAAGAGCCATCAATGTGTAAATCATTCTTGATGTCCCTCACCAGTCATAGCTAATGTTCCCTCCCCCACCATCTCGGTCCCAATATTTAGTCTTGATTAGGGTCACCGAGCTGGTGGAACCAGTCTTGGTTTTATAACCCTTTTTAGTGTCTAGGGTGGACCTACCACGCTTAGCAGCAGCAAGCAGCAAGCGAGCAAACAAGCAAGCAGCAGCACGCGCGAAATGGCTAAAAATCAGAACTCCGTCGTGGTGCTTCACATTTGGGTGAAATTTTGGTGGATGATACCTATGGCTGTGAAGTACAATCACACAAAGTTTGAGCAAAAAAACTCAACGGTGGCGGCCGGGAATGGGATTTGCAAGTGGCAGACCTCAGTTTCAGAAACTTCAGTTTAGGGCCAAAAACAGCCATTTTTGGGCCAAAAAAAGCCGTGGAACCCATTCAAAACGGCCAAACAAAAGGAAACGGTGGGTACACTCCACATGCGGCTTGACTTCCCCGTGTCAACGAGCTCTTTGCGGCCCTCTAACTCCATGATATGTCCCGGAAACGGCCCAAAAAGGCCCCCAATGGCTCCAAATGCCGACACCCACAAACCAAGAATCGGCCATATCTTTGGCTACATGGCTCAAAATGCGATTCCGAGGGCACCTACTCCACCCGCAACCCCCCACTTTTGTGGTTTCCACCCCTCAGAATTGCCCAAAGGGACGCCTAGACCCCAATACCTAGGCCCACTAGGCTGCGGCAAGCTGCAAGCTCAAGCCCCAACAGGTGGGTGCCCAAATGGGTCAACAGGGTCCAGTAGGGGCAAAAAGATGACTTTTCTTAAAAATGATCCTAGACCATGTGCGACGCTAAAACAAGTGTTTTTGGACCGTTTTGAGGTGGTGGTGGCCCATTTTGGTCCTCCGAAAATCCGAAAAAGGCCTTGAAAATGGCTGTTTTGGGACAAAAAATGGGTCAAAAATGGGTCAAAAAAGCATTTTTCCAAACCTCATCCTACACCATTTGGGGTGCACAAACGGGTGAAATGAGCCCATTTTGAGCCAATTTTGGGGCATTTTGGGGCATTTTGGCCCCTCAGAAGTCCAAAAAGCCTTGAAAGTGGGCCTTGTGGTGATGGGGTTGACTTGCAAGCTGATTTCACTTTGTCAAGAGCCATCAATGTGTGAATCATTCTTGATGTCCCTCACCAGTCATAGCTGATGTTCCCTACCCCACCAGCTCGGTCCCAATATTCAGTCTTGATTAGGTGTAGGGATAGGAGTAGGTTGAGGGTTGGGGCTGGGCGTTAGAGTCAAGGTTGGGTTTAAGGATAGTGTTGGGGTGCCAATTGGATAAAATTTGCCTTAGGGCACCTTTGGTGGTCATGGAGCATCAGGCGCCTTTGGCGCCCGTGGACGCCTGAGGGCAACACCTTCGGCAACTAACTGTTGGCCGAAGGCCCCTAGGGGGGGGGAGGGGGGGGGGGGGGGGTTGGGTTGGGTTGGGTTGGACTCTCCCGACTTGAAAAACGCGACGGACCCGTCAAATTGAAAAATTTGGGTCTCCCGGGAGCGGCGCAATCATCGGAGTAGTCTGAGCACACTCCGCCACCAGAAAGAGGACGACCGCACGACACATGCCTGCTGCACTTGGCGCATACCGCCTGCATCGCTCCTTGGCCAGCCGCTTAGGCGTCACAAGTTGCCCACCCCCCACCTGGCGCTATGGCCCACGGAAGTCCATGTTGTAGTGAGGGGAAAAGTATATGAAAAGGGGTGTTATTTTTTGGGTATCCAAACCCCCCTGGTGGCAACATGCAAAAACAAGGTGTGTATTTCGAATATATGCCATTATTTGCATTTCTGGAAACACACCGATTTTGAAAATAAAGGTATTGAATCACCAAAAAAAGGTGTTGTTTTACATTTAGACCACCGCATTCCAGTGCGGGGGGGGGGGGGCTGCCTATTTTTTCTCTCCCCTTTGTTCCAGGGTGATCACAGAATCCCCCCTATACACCACAGATAAAGGAACCCCAAACATACCTTTCATGGAAGCACACAGAAAACTATCCCAAAGCATATACTTGTATTTCCTATTTTAACCAACCTGGCCGAAATTTCGGCCAGCTCTTCGAAAAATGTCCAAACCCCTGGTCGTATTTTGCAGCCAGGCCTAAGCTGGCCGAAATTTCGGCCAGGTCCATCGAAACTCCGAATATGATCACTGAAATGGGTACCTATGACAGTAGACATGAGCAAGGAACACAGGAGCAGTGACATTTGAATAGGGTGTGCAACATAACAGACTCAATTACAAGCAAATACTTGCCATCTGACGAATCGAATCACACTTTTGCAGTGCCTATGGGGAAACACAATAATAAGAGGCTGAAGAACCTGAGGACTGCATGCTGGCCGAAATTTCGGCCAGACTTCATATTGATACGCAATATAAGCAGTAGGACTGGCATTAGCGCTTGCGCAGACTAGATGCACGGGGCTTCTTAGCACCTGTGTTAGCAGGAGGCTTGGCAGGGGTTGCAGCACCAGGCTTGGCAGTGGCAGAGTTCTGTGACTGTGTGTTTCCACCCTGGGATGGTGAAAAATGATTCACAAAAGCATTCATACCTCTGCCAGTGGGCCCTCCCAGTTGCACTCACGAACCAAAGTCCCAATGCTGAAAGCAGCTGGACAGTATGTGTACAGCAAAGCCTTAAGGGCTAATAACATACGCAAACCCTTGCGCTGAATGGGTGTCAAGTCCCGCTGGCTATTGAGCAGGGTAGTGACGCGCTCATCTAGTCTGCCTCTATTGGACGATGTGGCTAGCATGAGTCCAAGCAACGTCTTCTCCATATGGATGACCTTGACCTTGCGAGGGAGGATAGACCCAACCTGAAGGCTGTTCCCCTGCTCCAAAAACTTAATGAACGGCAGGAACGCCCTGTAGATCAATTCAACGCAATACTTATAGCTATGCCATACTCCGTACACCAAAGGAAAACCCAACAGTAATTGTGGTACATTCCAATAAACATAAGCAGCACCATAACACAGCTTAAGTAGGGCAAAGTCTTTTTTCATGTCCACAAGCAGCGGAACACGGTGTCTGGTGCGCTGTTCCACACATGATAAATCAACCACGAGTTGCAAAAGCTCTTTGTGTGTGCCGGAGCGGAGCTCAGACAGGAAAAAGGGTCTCCAGTTGAGGGAACGAACATTCTTTTCTGGCAATATCCGAAGGAGCACGAACCCAAACTCTCTGAATACCTTGGTTGGCAACATCAATACGATCAAACAATGCTCTATGTGAGCGAGAGATGTCATCTGCAACCTTTGGTACCCTGGCCTCAATTTCGGCCAGCTCTGGCAGACCCCGGTATGCAGGTAGGGCAGTAGTGTGCAAAACAGTTTAGGGTTAAGTCGGGTGAATGGGAATCAGCTCCCGACCTGTAACGCCTCAGGTTATCAAACCATATACAAACTTGCCTACGGTGCATGGTGTTCCACAATATGTTTGCTGCTAGTCCAGCACAATGGTGAATGGACTCCTGCTTAGTGTTACACTGACCAAGGACTCCTACCTTACGGCGTTGGCGGCAGGACATAATACCCCAGTTGTAACCAGACCCACAGTTAGAGTAAGGGACGGCCATACGACGCAGCAGGCAGTATAGGGCATGGAACTGTGACAAAAATGTCATGTACCATCGTGGGGGCTTCTTCTCAGTGGCGGCGGCCTTCAACTGTGCAAAGGAGTGCCGGCTCCTGCGATTCTTCCGCAACAAGAGGCAGAATTGCAAAAGCTTTTGCAGAGTCCCACCACGTAATAAATTTCGCAACAGCCCTTTGGCTGTAGTAGCAAAAGCACCGGTAACTGCAGCATGTACAACATCGACAGTAATAGCAGAAGACATTAATGCTGAGACAAGAAAACAGTTATGTAGGAGTGTATGGTGTAATACTCATGAACAACGACAATTGCAAGCTGGCCGAAATTTCGGCTAGGTGTGTTCGAAGGGGAAATAATTGCTTAAATGTTCAAAAATAGGAAAAGCTGGCCGAAATTTCGGCCCGACCGCCCGAAAACCAGAATATAAGTGCTTGAATAGTGAACAGACCAAAAAGCTGGCCGAAATTTCGGCCAGCCCTAAGAAAAATAAAAATAACTATGCCTATTCACTAGGAAACCAAAAAGCTGGCCGAAATTTCGGCCAGCTGGGTCAAAAGCTGCATATACACATAGTTGCTTGCAATGTTACCCAAAAGCTGGCCTCATTTTCGGCCAGAAAAACGTCAAATACAACACACTAGAAGACGGGGATACACAAGGCTAACACATCAACACGTATTTCAACGGGTGTCACACAGCTCTGCCAACAACTTTGGTCACATACACATGGTGCTAGGACGCACAGCATAGAAGGTAAAAAATGGTAGGAAAATGCTGAGCATATTGCTCAAGATATTTGGGGATGCTCAGCATTCATGCTCAGCAAATGGGACTCATATTGCAGGGTTGATCTCGGAAGTCCCAGCCAAAATTTCGTCCGAGCTCCCCCGGCACGGTCGGCTGGGGAGCCCATGGAACATTCCTACCCATATTGGTTGCGTTTTGGGACCCGATTTGGCTGCCAAAACTTCCGAGCATCTTTCCGGGGGATTTCGAAAACTTCCAAGCGTTTTTCCATCGGTTTTTTGTACGATGAACTACACCGTTCTTGGTTCCCAAATCCCACACCTCAGCAAAGAAACACACAAAAAGACAAGCATGACCGTTCACTTACGCTTGAAATGTGAATGCTCAGTGGCTTGCCTGTTCATTTCAGCTTGAACTGTGAATGCTGTACTCTCCTTCGCCGAGCATCTGCACAGGACAGCCATCGCTTGACATGGCATCCACATCCACCACCACACGGCGATACTTCTTGGGTTGAGGTTGGGGTTCAGGGTTGTCACTGGATGATGAGGAAGAATCTGAGGCACTTACTGTGGAGGCACCAGATAGGTGCACAGCATCATCATCCGAATCATTATCCTCAGGACTGCTACTGCTCCCACTATCACTGCTGCTGCTGCTACTGCTGCTGCTGCTGCTGCTGCTGCTGCTGCTGCTGTTGCTACTGTTACTGCTGCTACTGCCACTGCCACGAGGGCACACAAGTTGCTGCTCAATGTCACTATCAACAATGGGTACATGCGCCAACTTCGTACGTCTCATGGGTTGAACACGCTGCTGCTCGTTCAAACCCGTAGGACCTTGAAATGAAGCAGCACTGTCCTCGCCCTCCGAAGGGGGTACAATATCAACTGCCGCAGGGTTAGAAACTCGGCTTTGAGGGATGGGCCCCACACGTCCCTTACCCTTTCGCTTGTCCTTCAGCGCCTTACGGCGTGCAGCACAGGACTTAAATGTGGCACGGCTCTTCAAACCCAGTTTGGGCCACTTGCAAACAGCTTCCCTGTCCGGTGGTACCCATTGACGGACACCACGCTTTGAGCCACAGGTCCCACACACACATACCACATCACTCTCGGGATTTGCACCTGGAAAGGCGCATTTCACCGAACGGGTGTCTGGGTGCATATATAGGGAGCAACCACCTCAATCCTGGAAATGCAGCAAATGCTCTAAGAGGCGTTGGAAGACCACATGCCACACGGCATTGGCAGCAACCATGCACGCCTCCAGAACAACGTTTCGTTGCACGGGCGCCCAAATTTTGGCACAGGGGATCTTCATTTTTTTCTGCACGAACTTTTGATACAGCTCATGCTTCAAACTTTCACTAATACCGGCATCTTGCCTGGTACTAGTGACGGGGGCATATCTCTTGCCCACCCTGAGATCCCGCTCGCCGGCCTCATCGGAATACAGCATGGGTGTCCGTGGATCAAACCATGTGTGGGACCACCCATGCATATATAAGGTTGCAGTGCAGTGCAGTGCAGTGCAGTGCAGTGCTGTGCAGTGCAGTCCAAATTCACAAAGGAGCACAAAGGGGAAGCAATCATAAGCTTGAGCACACTGTTCTCCATGCAGTTTTGTAGGCAAAGCAGACAAAGGGTAGACAAACATTAGCTTCAACGTGCTGTTCTCCATGGCATCTTGCAGGCAAGGTAGGCACCAAGCATCCAACCAAAATTCCACTGGGTTCGGGCTGAAAAATTTCTTCCGAGCTCCCCCGGCACGGTCGGCTGGGAAGCCCATGGAACATTCCTACCGATATGGGTTGCGGTTTGGGACCCGATTTGGCTGCCAGAACTTCCGAGCATCTTTCCAAGGGTTTTCGAAAACTTCCAAGCGACGGACTGAAGCATATCGCATGCACGTCGGTACAGATTTCCTAAAATTGCCACCGGTAACCGGACAATATTGGTCTCTCTTCCAATCTTCTATGGTGGGCACCGGTGGTACATGTGATGTCAAATAGCATACTCAAAGTAGAAATGTAGAATATTGTCAAATCGCGCGTATACGGGGTCCTAGAGGGTGGGCAACTTATGACGCCTAAGAGCCGCTGCTGGCCCGGGGCACCCCCACCGCGCCCTAAGGGCGGCGCCCACACGGCTGGGCCGCCGCTCTCGACGCTCGCGGTATCACTCCGACGCTGCCGGGCCCGAACGCCCGGGAGGGGCATCGGGGTCTCCCCTGGCGCGGACCACTGTGGGGCTGCCGGGCACCACTGCTGACAGGGCTATTAGCGCCTCCGCCAGCCCCTGCGGCATTGTGCCTTCTGGCGCAGACATCCAGAGGGGGGGGGGGGGGCAGGGGTAGTTGGCGTCCTAGGACCCGCGGAGTCGCCCCCCCTGGGGCGCGTACCCAGGGGCCAATTTCTAGGGGGGTGTAGACCATCTAAATAATTGGCGAATGGCCATGCGCCAATTATTTGGGGGCTGTAGAACCTCCAAATGATTGGCGCATGCCCATGCGCCAATTATTTGGGGGGGTGTAGACCCTCAAAATAATTGGCGCGTGCCCACGCGCCAATTCCTAGGGGGGTGTAGACCCTCAAAATAATTGGCGCATGCCCATGCTCCAATTATTTCGGAGGTTTAGACCCTGAAAACAATTGGCGAATGCCGATGCGCCAATTCCTAGGGGGGTGTAGACCCCCCAAATAATTGGCGCATGCCCATGCGCCAATTCCTAGGGGGGTCCAGAACCCCTAAATAATTGGCGCGTACCCACGCGCCAATTCCGAGGGGGGTGTAGACCCCCTAAATAATTGGCGCATGCCCATGCGCCAATTATTTGGGGGCGGTAGACCCTCGAAGTAATTGGCGCATGCCCATGCGCCAATTCCTAGGGGGGTGTAGACCCCTAAATACTTGGCGCATGCCCATGCGCCAATTCCTAGGAGGGTCCGGAACCCCAAAATTATTGGCGCATACCGATGCGCCAATACCTAGGGGGCTGTGAAGCCTCAAATAATTGACGCATGCCCATACGCCGATTCCTAGGGGGGTGTAGACCCGCAAAAAAATTGGCGCATGCCCATGCGGCAATTATTTGGGGGGTGTAGACCCGCAAAATAATTGGCGCATGCCCATGCGGCAATCATTTGGGGGGTGTACACCCTCAAAATAATTGGCGTATGCCGATGCGCCAATTATTTGGGGGGTAGACCCTCAGATTAATGGGCGCATACCCATGCGGCAATTCCTCTGGGGGTGTAGACCCCCTAAATACTTGGCGCATTCCCATGCGCCAATGGCTCGGGGGGTGTAAACCCCCTAAATACTTGGCGCATGCCCATGCGCCAATTCCTAGGGGGGTCCGGCAGCCCAAAATAATTGGCGCGTACCCATGCGCCAATTCCTAAGGGGGTGTAGACCCTCAAATAATTGACGCATGCCCATGCGCCAATTATTTGGGGGGTGTAGCCCCCGAAATAATTGGCGCATGCCCATGCGCCAATGCATATGGGGGTGTAGACCCTCAAAAGAATTGGCGCATGCCCATGCGCCAATTCCTACGGGGGTGTAGACCCTCAAAAGAATTGGCGCATGCCCATGCGCCAATTCCTAGGGGGGTGTAGACCCTCAAAATAATTGGCGCATGCCCATGCGCCCATTCCTAGGGGGATGTAGACCCCCTAAATAATTGGCGCGTGCCCAGGCGCCAATTGTTTGGGGGGTGTAGACCCTCAAAGTAATTGGCGTATGCCAGTGCGCTAAATCCTTGGGGTGAAGAGGGGTGGAGAAGTCCCCCTTCAAGAACCGCACCGAATCCAAGCAGTTGTACCCGTCCTGCCACGGGGGCAGGTCGATCGTGCGGTACGTCCCTACTGTGTCCTTACATCGGTACTTCTGCTTGTGGAAGAGGGCCTTCCCGCCAGGTGTTGGAGGAATCTCTGCTCCCACGGTTCGAGGTTAGTTGTGTGGGTTACCCTCACTAGTCCCCTCTCATCCCCCACAAACTGCCCATTGTCCTCAACAAGGACGTAGGGCAGCGCCCACTCGGTGAAGTCAGGGAGGATGACCCCCAAAAGGTGGGGTTTCACAACGTTCCCCAGTGGATCACACGCACTGCCACATCATCCTTCCGAGTGTTGGCCATGATGCGCTCAAGCAAGTGAAGCAACTGATCAGCACTGCCTGGTGAATACCCCCATGGGTCCTCTTGTGCTTCTTCCATGGCTTCCACAGCCAGTGCCCCACCACCCCCCCTGCCGCCAACCGGTAGATTGTGCCATGCATGACCTTTTCAACGACTGCAGCCTCCCTCAAAACCCATCCACGCTCAAGGGTGTCGCTCACAGTCGCAGAGTCTGCTTCCCACTGCACAGCGTGCAATGCAGCCATTGATACACCATGGGTGGGGTGGTTCTTCCACTGTGTGAATCGCCCAAAGAGGTGCAGCTCCGGCTGCGCCCTGCTGGTCAGGGTGTTTGACCTCCACATGTCATGCATGATCCCTGGTGTGGCAGACACTAGGGAGGCCAAGATGACCGGGGCTTGCAGCCAGTGGAACCAATCGAGGGTAGCAACCGTTTTCAAAAGGTTCACCGGGTTAGCCTGCCACGTGCAACCAACAAACCGCACGCAATAGTCGAGCCACACCATTTGGGCATCGTGTGTCGTCACTACCGCTACCGACCTTGCTGGGTAGGTGCCTCTCCTAACGGCCAGCTCCAACAAATGGCACACTAGCAGTCCCTCCTCCATGGTCAGGTTCCCCTGTATAAGCAACACAGGATCAATTCGCATGTTGCTGCACATCACTATACATTCTACCCAAGTCCTCAGGCCCCAAAGTGTCCTCTAACTCCCCCCACCAGCTGGTCCCATCGAGGTCCACGATGCGGATGGGGTTGTTGAGGATTGGGTCAGGGAGGGGGTGCGCAGATGAGTGGTAGTAACCAAGCCCCCCCCCCTGTGAACAAGGCACGCATGATTGTAGCCAGCGGCTTGTTCATCCGGTACTGTTGTACCAGATACTGGCCCGGCAACGCGTGCGGTACAAAAAGAATTGCAAGGTGCCGGTGCTGCAAAACCTGTGCGAATCATGCCAATGCACTTGCGGGCCAGCAGATTGCCTCTGAACATTGTTGTATTTGAAGGTCTGGTTCGATGGCCATGCCACTGCTTTGGCGTTTACTTCACCCTCACAACCACTTGCCAAAAGCTGGACGTGGGTGTAGGGACACATGCACGGGGTGGGGTATCTCCCTCACGTCCCCCCAACTTCTTGCCCATATTGATGGTGCCAAGGTTAGCAGGATCGGGGTTCTGGGCAACAAGGTGGCCTTGCTGCCATAGCACGGCGATGATGTATGCCACCAAGGTCTCTGACTTCCCTCTGCCAGCACCTCCAGTCAATGCCGTGATGCATGACTCGTCCAGTACCTACCGCACAGCCAAGGCCTGTGAGGGGTTCAACGCAGGGCGTTGGACAAGTTCTTTAAGGATCTCCTGGTCCTTGTTCGACATCAAAGGCGGCATCCACATACAGGACCCCCCCAAAAAAATGCTAACGGGAAGGAGTACTTGTGGTTTCCAAGCCCTGTAGGAAAGCAGAAGGCAGTGCAGGGGGCTCTGGAGCAAGGAAAGGGGGCAATTATGAAGCCAATTTGCCCCCCACTGACAGCGGGCCCACCATCCACTTAAAAAGGGGGCCACCCACACTGTCGGCGTAAACTCCATGTAAAACAACCCAGGATCCTACAGGCGTGCTTGCGGGTAAGGGGCCGCACCGCAGCCCGGATCCAGAGGCCAAGCAAAGCAGCCGCCCCCCCCCCTGCCCGTCAGGGAAGACCCCCGCACCATCGCCAGACAGCACCAACCTTTTTTCCCAACCACTGGATCTTAGGCACCGGCTCTAGGACACTTTTTGTGCTGATCACAGCCCCTGCCCTACGCAGAGCATCGCACAGGCGCTGCGCCACCGATCCCACCCTGGCTTTACCATACCCAATAAACAGGAAATCGTCTAGATGGTGCACGACCACGACTCCACTAACTCCACAGATTTGGTCACAAACGCAAGCACGTATTGGCATGTGACCGGTGAAAAACGCCAACCAAAGAGCAGGCAAGAAAAAGCGTAAGATCTTCCTTCGATGTGCACTCTAAAGCTGTTTTGAAAGGGCTGTGGCAAAGTCAGCGACCAAAAAGCGTTGGTAAGGTCAATGTGACAAGCCAGGAGGGGTGCACCCGGTTCCGCCAAAAGACGCAAACTGTTAAGCTCACGTAGGAAGGGGTGGTTCAGGTGGCCAAGACAAGGGGATCCCAGCGAGAGCCTGGGGAGGCCCATACTGTGGGCTTGTATAAGGAAGGCAAGCTCCTCCACCGAGGGCAAACTAAAACATGGCAGCTCAAAACGGTGGCACTTATTCGGGCACACCAAATGCAAAATCATGGATGCCTTCACGGCATTCTTGGGGATGGGGAACAAGTAGGGGTTTGGCCCCAAGGGACCCCCCCCCCTCAGCACATTGCCGGAGGACCCCGTCCGTGAGCAGAGCGCGCGCCATAATGAGTCCTTCGGGGGAGATCTCTGGCATCTCTCCCAAATCATGAGCTGTCACCTCCTGAAAATAAAGTGGGGCAAAGAGTTCCCACAAAACTTCTGGGATGGGGATATTGCCCACCGGTCCCAGCCCTCTATCCAACACAGACGGGTCGAGGCTCAGAAGGAGGGTACCTGGGGAGGTGGAATCCCGCAACACACAGGACCATACATCCCCCCGAACGGAGTCCAAGGCTGCAATTAACTGGTCATCTACATCCACCATACCCAGGTCCCTCGCTACCCTCCCCCCTTGGAGGAACAGAAAACAGATTCGTCGGTGAGCAAGTCCCTCAGGTTACCAATTAGTCTCAGGCCTTGAGAAATTTTGTCTAGCCACCGTTGACCCCACTCCGACAGGATCAGGCTCTCCACAGCCCTTTCCTGAGGGCACTCATCGTTTACCGGCGCCGCCGGCTGCACGTCGGGCCAGCGCTGCCAGGTGCTTGGCTCCGAAACCCGCAGTGGTGCGAGGCCGTATCCTCGACGTCGTGAAACACTTTGGTCGTCCTTGGAACCGTCCCCCCGCTCGAACGGGTTCTGAAGGCCTTGCTCGCCCATCGGCTGTCGTCGTGGCGGGGGACCATCTCCACGTCCTGCTGCTCATCGACGTCAATGGGGCTCTCTCTGGAGGTGTCGGGGGCAACCTGTGAGGCGCTGGTTGCCCTACCCCGTGCCGGCATCGGGTCCACGGACCTCGTGCCCCCGGCAGGCCTGATGTCCGCTGGTGGTCTCGCCTCTGTGGTTCCCGCGGTATCCGTGCACCGAGATTTCTGGCCTCCTCCCTTCGGGCGCCTGGTGCCGACGGCCCGTTCTCCTGCGGTGCTTTCCTTCTCGGCCCCGCCATCTCCTCGCGCGGACCGCGTTCTCTTAACCTCGGTCGGTGACTTCCGGACTGTCTCGTCATTTTCAAAGAGCTCCACGAGGCGGGACGGCCACAGGTCTCGGATATCAGTTTTTCTCCACCAGATTCCCTCATTGGCTCGCCAGGAGAGGCCAGATGGCATGCCTGGAGGCGAGCAGGCGCTACATACCGCCGTTGGTTGGGCTGCCGTGGAGACACCTCCTGTGGTGGGGTAGATGGCATAGCAGCAAAATTGCGCACCTGTACGTGTCTCCCCCCGACGAATTTGAATGTGTGCAGATTACGCGGCTGCCTTGCTGCACGCCCCAACGCTGGTGCCTCACCAGGGGCGATCCTGCGGAGCCATGAGGCCCATGCCTGCGCGTACAGCCACAGGCGTCGCGTGATTTGGCGATGGTCTCTTTTGATTCCTTCGTACGTAACCCCCACCTTGGAGATGTTCGATCGTCGAAGCGACGATATTTCCCCCACCGTGCCCATCGTGGCGAAGGACAGGACCGCTGCTGCGTATATCTTCCACTCCCCCACCCTGGAGCACGATTCGTGCCATAAGCTGGAGGAGGTCTGGCCCCCCGAATTGTCGTTGCCCCGGGGAATCCACTGCCGCCTTGGAGAGCCTCCATAGCCTGTCCCACCGTAAGGGGGGGATCCACCCCAAGGTGGCCACTGCCTTGAGGGCGGATATACATCCTCTGGCTGCCGCCGCTTTCTAGCGCTTGGCAAACATGGAGAGGAGGACCTTTTCCGCCAACGCCTTCATGTCCCCCGGCTGAACGGCGCCCCCGAACTGGGCAAATCGTCGAAGGTGGCTCGTGTAGGTTCTCCTTGCCAACGGTCGCCACGTTGAAACCAGGCAGGCCGCTGGGCACTCCGTGGGGTCGGTCTCACCCAAGATTTGCCATGCATCCACCACCGTCGGCCAGTCGATGACGTCCTGGGAAGCCCCATGGGTTGGCCCTGGGGGGGGCGACTACCGACGTCCGGATGCGACCACCCCCAGCTATCTGTCAAAACTCCCGGGGGGGGGGGGGGGGGGGGGGGGGTTAAGGCGGGGGTCCGGGGGGGGGGGGTGTTCCTGCCGGGGGTCGGGGGGGGGGCGTCTGGCCGGGGGTTAGGGGGGCGTCCAGCCAGGGGTGAGGGGGGGGGGTTAGGGTTAGGGTCACCGAGCTGGTGGAACTGGAGCTAGTCGGGGGCATTTTGGGGGCCCCTCAGAAGTCCAAAAAAAGCCTGGAAGGTGGGCCTTGTGGTGAAGGGGATCACTTGCAAGCTGATTCCACTCTGTCAACGGCCTTAAATGTGTGACTCATTGGTGTCCCTCACCATTCATAGTTGATGTTCCCTCCCCCACCAGCTCAGTCCCAATATTCAGTCTTGATTAGGGCTAGAGTTAGAGTTACGGCTAGGGTTGCTGTTAGGGCTTGCAGCCCTCCTGTAGCCCTCCTTCAGGTCAAAAAATTTCTTGTTGTTTTAACACAAATATGAATTATCTACAAAATTTTGAGTATTTTGAGTATAAACACAAAGTATGAAAAAAAAAAATGGCGCCTTCGGTGCCGGAAAATTTTCTCCAGGGACACTTGTTGAGGGCCGACCCGGCACCACTATCTTTCAAAACCCGGAGGGGGGGGGGGGGGAGGGGGGCAGGGGGGTCGCATACAAGGACCCGGCCCGGCTGCCCCCCCCGGGGGGTTGGCGCCAACACGGGCCCCCCTTTTCGGAAGCGGTCCAGCCGTTTTAGCATTGATGTCGCGTCCACCGACTGCGCCGCCAAGTCCCGTCACTCCAATCTGGGGCAATTCCACACCTAGTGCCTCTCGATGGACCCGTGCCCTTTGCATGTTTTACAGGGCCCCACTGGGGCGGAGTCCGACCGCACCCACTCTCCTTTATGGACCTCAAAGTACTCAACTCCATCCACCCTTTTGAAAAGACGTCGCATGACCTTTTTGAGGCGTGCCCCTGTTGTACTCAGGCCTGAGGTGAAGTCGGGGTCCGCTGATGCCTGCTTGGAGGAGGTGGAGTCCGATTCATATCCCTCTTTGTAGCAGTGGATGGAGGACCAGACCAGCATCCATAAAGACTCCACCATGAGCACCGCAGAGCTATTCAGGGACAACACCGGGGGGGGGGGGGGGGGGGGCATCCCCTACTGAATCTCAGTCCCCACCACCTCAGTCCATACCGTTGTATCCTTCTTTTGATCGTCCGAGAGGTTGAAAAGGAGTGGCTTCTGCGCTTCCTCATCCCACTTGGGGTTCATTCTCATGGCGTCCAGCGGCAGGGCCTCCTTGAGGATCGTGCATTTGAGGTATTACAGGACCCTGGTGACCCATTGAGGGTGGTTCCATACTAGGGCCAGGTCATGCAATTCCTTGAGGCATAAAGGCGGCACAGATTTCTTTGATCGTGTGGGAGCCTCCGAGAGACTTTCTCCGTGAGTGATTTGATAAGGGCAGCCTGTCCTTCCAACAGGCTCATCAAGGCAGGGTCCGAGGTTTTCCTGACAGTTTCAGACTGCACTCGGATTTTCTCAAAGGCCCCCGTGGTCATGTTTATCTGGACCAGTTCTGCCAGTGTGTACCCGATGAGGTTCGCAATGAGCGCATCCTCCGTCCCTCCAAATCCTGAGGCACTGGCAAATGTCTCGAGCCACTGCGAACGCGAGTCCCCCAGATGGCGAAGGGACTTGGTCACCTCATTTTTGCCTTTGCCCAGCATGCTGCTGGGGGTCCCTCCCGCACAGAGTCATGCACTCCGGCCTGGAGGTAATCCTGAAACTCCATACACTCTGCCATCTTCCCCAGGCAAAATTTCAAAAACAACCTGGAACAAATAAGACAGGCAAATAAAACCCCAGTTAGCAAAGCTAACAGTCGATCACATGAAGGCCCCGACAACTGTTAGGAGGTGCAAACAAGGCAACCACCACACCACACACAGACACATGCACCATGAAGAGACAGCCCTTTTGACCTGGATCCAAACCCCGTCAACATGGTCACCATGAGCCAATCTTTGTGACAGGCGGTGGACGATAATTGGGGGGCCAGCAGCATAGGAGCCTCACCCATGAGGGTGAACTTGCTCAAGCGGAGTGGGTACCTCTGGTTTGTCTGAGCACATGCAATCTGGATGAAGACACCATGGGAGAAAGGGGGGTGGTCCGTGAACGCCTCCCTTGACCAATTCAAAGATATAATAAGGCATAAAGGAGGCGCCAAGTACAGATGCCTGATACCCTGCTGTGGCAAGCCATGATATGGGTACTGATTTTTTTACGAATCCTAAGGGACAATTGGGTCCCAAGGGTCCCCACCAATTCAGGACACAATCCACCCATAAACCTCTCCCTGCCAAATCCTAGCATTCCCCCACATCCCCTTGGCATGCCCCACCACCCCCACATTTCAGCATCTCCAACTCATGTCCTGTGCAAATTATGTCACCTGCACCCCCCCGTGCACTATTTGGCATATCACCCTTATTGCCCCAGTACATTTTGGCATCTCCCATCCTCTTCCGTGCACATTTTACCGTCTTGCCCATCCCCCCTCCCCCCCCCCTGAATGAGGGTGGGATGCCCATATGGGCAGTGGGATACAGGGGAGATGCCGTAATTTGCAGAAGATATGAGAGGGACAGTCCAAAATGCGAGGGGGAGAGAAAGCCGAATGTTGAAGTGTGCAAGATGAGGGAGGAAAGGAGCCGTGCAGGATGCCAAAGCGTGCAGGGGAGACGAATCATCTGAACGTAGGGCCAGCAAGCCCACCACCGAACCGCAGGGGTCCGTAACCCAGAGCCAGCAGCAATGACAACTGGGGGTGCAAAGCCCAGAAATCAGGACAGCAGGTTGGGAAGCCGTGGAGAGCAAGATGACCTACAGCCCCGCAGCGGTGGGGGGGCAACCAAGAAGGGAGGCGCAAAGGCCACTCCAACAACCTGTGATCCCAACAGCAGGGATTACCCCGCAGTCCTTCTGCACCATCAGTGCTGAGCCTGATGATGGAGGCGGGCTAGGACGGGGAGGCACAGCCAGGAAATGCCTGCTCCCCACAGTAAAAGGTCCTCACCAGCCGTCTGAGGATACCCCAAAGCTCAGTTGCCAAAAGGAGGAGATGTCAAAACATACAGCGCGGGGGGGGGGGGGCATGGGGGGGCATGCTATGTTGACCATGAGGTGCAGCCGGTGAAGTGTGCCGGGGGGATGTGGGGGAGGGCTCCAAAAATAAAAAACCCAGGCCATGAAGCCACGGACACACAGCTACTGGCTGCCCCCGCGACACAGGCTGGTCAGTCCTAAACGTGCAAAGGGGGGGATCAGTGGTCGGTACAAAGGGGAGGGGGGGGGAATTTCGCGACGGGAATATTTCGCTGTGAAAAATTTCCTATTTCAAATGTGTGCGAAATTTCCCGCTCAATTTTCAGGCCACTGTGCGAAATAAACCCGGCGCGAAATTTAGCCACAATGCTTGATCTAGAATCATTTGAAATGCGAAAAGAACTAATTGCCGCACAAAACAGAGAGGAACTTTGGGCACGAAATGCCAGTACTTGTCTGCCTCCTCCTTGTGCCGCTTCTTTGCATCTACACCTATACTTGGGACACACGGCTTGGTTTTTTCTGTAGCAAGGTCGCTCACTGCCACTTTTTTTTTCAAATGATATCTTATCAAACAGTCGTGTATCATCCACCAAGTGGTATCCAATCAAACAGTTTTTCAACTGTTTTCAGCCCAACAGTTTTTCAACTGTTTTCAGCCCAACAGTTCTTCAACTGCCCAGGCCAAATTCTCGATTGACACCCCAAGTATTGTGTGCTTGCCTCTTTCCTGCCCACCCATGTGCTGTTGACAGGAGGATGTGGCGCAATGTATGGCTCAAACAGTCAAAAAAAGCGCCAGAAAAAGCGCCATAAAAAGGGAACAAAAGCCTCCAGGAATCGATCCCACGCCCTTTTAGGCATCAGTGTAGGTGCATACCACTAAGGTAGGACAGGCCTCTGCTCACATTGTGTTTATGGGCAGCATACGCTCCGGATAGCCTTCCAAAAAAAACGAACATACTTTGGATTGGGGGTCACTATGCACAGCCCTGGTGATGGGTTTTTTTACCAAAGATGGTCCGCCCGGTACAGTGGCCTGTACAGTGAACAATCCTGGAAGGTGCGAAATTTCCTGCTCAATTTTCAGGCCACTGTGCGAAATAAACCCGGTGCGAAATTTTCTCATGCGAAAAATTCCCGGTGCAAACCCCCCCCCCCCTGTATCAATCGACTGAATGGCCCCACCATAGACACTTTCAGCCATGCAACGTGTAACAGGGGGGTGGGGGGCAAATGCCATAACATAAGAGAGATAAGAGGGACATGCCAAAACGTGCAGGGGCATACGGGGGAGATTCCAAAAAGCGTAGGGGTGCAGGGGAGATGAGAGGAAGATGCTGAGACGGACAGTACACATGTTGGGGTCTCATGTAGCATCACATACTTGCCAAGGAACTGCGATAGCTGTGTGGCATTCTCGTGTGCCCACAGCACAGACGTCGCTCCGGGGACCGCCCATGCAGCCTCTAGCACGGAGTACACCATCGTATTGAAGATCACCAAATCATAGTCCATGGACTTGTGCAGCTCCTGCACTCCTTTGATCTGATCGCCTTGCGGCAGCGAATGCACCGGCATGCTCATGGCCTCAAACTCCTCACGCAAGGCGCCCCCAGCGTCAGGGGTTGCCACTTCCACCAGCATGCCCATGGTCTGCATCTTCTGGCCCAGCAGCAGTAGCTGCCGTGGAGCACCGTCCGCATCGAAATGATGGGAAACCAGCAGGACATTGATGTATGGAAGGTATTTCTCCTTCACAAAAGGGAATGTGAGAGTGGATGGCAACGCTTGTGCAGAGACATCCTTCCAGATGTCGTGTGGATAAGTGGGGAGGCAGCCGTCCACTTCTGCCGGGGGCTCCAGCCCCAAATGAGCAGTCTGGAAGCTGCTCACACGGTACCCTGAGGCGTAGAGGAGCGTTGTGAGGGCGCTCTCTGCGTCTGTGGCCTCCTGGTATGTGCTGAAGTCGCGGTCAAAGAGCCCTCCATGCCGTAATACAGCCATCCCTTCGGTGTCCGTGGCCCAGATCATGGACTGGAGATGCAGCAATGGCCGCCCATGGCCATCCGGGCAATTCAACGTCAGCCCCACAGCTTTGACACTTGATGAGAGCATTCCGGTAACGGCTGCCAGCCAGTCCTTTCGGTAAGGGCCTTTCACCGACCCATTCAGGAACACGAAGAACTTGTATTGGAGCTGGCCGTTGCCATGCTTCAGTGCCGCAGCCCAGGCTCCGAAGTCGAAGCCAGCGTTGTCACGCTGCAGCACCTGCACATTTGGGGTGTTGGGGATAGGGACGGAACATGGGCCGTTCATGACGAAGATATAGTCCACGTCGGGCTGCAGGCCAAATCGCAGAAAGAATCGCAGCCGCCGCTGATACTCCAAGTTGGCCTCATGGTATGCGTACACCACCAGCGTGCCCTGGGGCGGGTGCTGTGGAACGGGGGTGGGCTCCAGGACCAACGGCTGGGGCAAAGCAGGCGGCCCGCTGACTTGAACATGGTGAACGTCCAACTGCGCCCCAATGCATACCAACAGTGCAAGAAGTACTGTCAACAGCAGGCCATGGGATCCCTTTGAATGCACACACATTCCAAAAACAATTCCAAAAACAAGAGCTGAAGGCGCAACGGATGCTGTAGGGTTCGGGTAGACCAACATTGGGCAAAGACTTCTGGTCCAGACACAGAGCTATCGACCTTGGACCAAATTGCCAACACTGATACAAAGTGCAGATGACATCAAACAATACAGGGGGGGGGAGAAACTTGGCCGTGGGTTAACTTGGCGGTGGGTTTTTTTTGCATGGAAAAAGTTCATGGTGGGTTTGGTTCATTTGGCATGCACTCCTGAATTTGCTGTGTGAAATGTGGCACCCACATGCTGTGAGCCTGTCTTTGGCAAGGCTGGTGCAGTGTTTTTTGGTGTGTTGCGCCTTTGTTTTGTGCAAATTTTACGACAAATGTTGTTTTTTGTGAATGGTACCCTTGCCTTTTTGCTATCTGATTGTTTGCTGCAATTGCTAGTGGATGCTGTTACTCTCTGATGGCTTGCTGTTAATTCTTCGAGGGTTGCTGCTAATTCCCGGTGGCCTGCTGTTGATTGATGGTGGTTAATGTCACTTCCTGGTGGTTGCTGTTCATTGCTGGTGGTTGCTGTTACTTCCTCAATTTCTTGATGTTTTGCTGGTGAGTCCTGAAGGATTGCTTTTACGTTCTGGTGGCTTGCTGTGTTAATTCCTGGTGGCTTGTTTGTGATTGTTGGTGGTTGCTGTTACTTCTTGGTGGCCTACCGTTATTTCTTGATGTATTGCTCTTCATTCCTGGAGGGTTGCCGTTGCTGCACCCTTTTGGACCCTGCAACTCACAATAATTAGTACTCAGACCATGGAACAAAAGCTGCCATAAACACCTGAAGAACTGTTTTAGATGACTGCAATTTGAAAAAAAGCAGTTGTAGTGCAGAAAAACACCCAATCTACACCCGCACCTTCAGCGTGTACATCATCAACATACGTTTTCAACGCTGCTCTCTCCTCATGGGTCAATTTGCCAGGCGGCCCAATCGGATTGGTGCAGCCCTGAGTAGCCAATTAAGTGCCCCAGTTAGGCGAAGTGCGGACAGGTGGGCAACTTTTTTCACCATACTTTGATCAGTACGAGTTTCCTGTGACCACCTGTCAAATCGAATTTGGCAGCCTCCCGCCGCTGATTGTCATCCCAATCAGCATGGTGTTTTAGAATATGCTGCCCAGTGTGTTTCACGGTGTGCTCCAGCAGTGCTTTCAAGTGCTGGACCATCACAGAAATCCTCTCCTTGCGTACATCTGTTTTGGGCTTGCAAACTCCCGGGTTAGCGCGTGACGGTCTCCCGGGTGGGGGGGGGGGGGGGAGACGGTCGCCAAGTGACGGTCTCCCGGGCCATGAGGCAACGGATACTGGGTTCGCATACGCAGGCGCATGGTCATTACCACTCAGTTCAGTGTTTTGCCTTGCTGCACTCAGCACAGACCAGTTCTGTACCACTCCAGGCGGCTTTTGTTTGTGCTCTGGCCTTGGCCACCTGTACATCTGGGTCAGCTCGCACCCACCTCCCTTCCACAGTGCCGGTTAGTTTCTAATCCTTGCTCTGCGGGTCTCTCTCTCTCTGGCCCTTCGCTCTGTGCTTCTCTTCATCCCACACTCTCTCTCTCCGTGACCCGCCCTCTCTCTCTCTCTCTCGCATAAAGGGGGTTTCGGGATGTTCGGCGGGTCTCTATCCCCCCCGGGGTTCGAACCCTCCTCTGCCAAACAGAAGAGGTGTGCGGTACCCATTGTACTACGAAGAGATGCTTTCTTCGCTTTGCTGCTCTGCAGCGCAGACCTGTTCTGCTCTCTCTCTGTGTCTCCCTCCCTCTCTCTCTCTCTCTCTCTCTCTGTGTGTCTCGCTCTCTCTCTCCCTCCTCGCCCCTCGTTTGCTCCCTCTCCTCACCCTCCCCAGGGGTTTTTCTTGTGCCTCTGCCGCATCTTACACCCCCCCGCTTGCTGTCCCCTGTCAGGCATATCGCCGTTCGCATGGGGGTGTGCTCAGCAGCGTGTAGAGGAACCGTACAGCGTCTCCGGATACCGGGTCTGTTTGCTTGAAGAGCGTTCTTTGGAACAGCATTAAGAGATCAGCTCGGCCCGTCAGCCACACATGCAGGCAGTCTCCATTTCTGCTCACAGAGGAGGGCACCGCTCTGTGTCCCTCTGCCGTCGGACAGTGGAGGATCGCCTCCCATTGGAACGGATGCCACTTGCCTGCACTCTTGGGTCGCCACTGAACCTGCATGTTCGTCACAGCCTGGGTCTTCAGGGTCCAGTTGATTTGGACCATCACCGAGTAGAGTTCTTGGTTGTTCATCAGCAATGGCTCTCCATGATTGTCCACAATCTCACAGTGCATCCTGGTGCTGTGTGGTTGGTCCAGTCGGAGCCTAATCTGCTGATTGCGGGCCCAGGCCATAGTGGTCCTCGGCATTGACTGCTCTCAACCCTTCGTCCGCTATGGCGTCTAGCTGGCTCAGTGCTTGCACCTTGAAACACTGGCGTTCTTGCTGAGGCTTGGCCTTCTTTGGGGCTGGATTAATTTGTGTGTAGGGGCCATGTCGATGTTGTTGTGGTCCCTGTTTCTTCCATGGCCCTCCCGGCGGCATCACGCCAAAGAGCTCTTCCGCGACAGGACACGGAGTTTGTGTTTGTGTTCAGCCGTTGCCGTTGCCAAGCCTTTTTGCTGCTATACTTCGCGACAGAACGCGGGGCTCGTGTCAAGACTCCCCTGCGTCGGAAGGCAGATTTCGGGCGTTCAGGCATTTGCAGGTAGTGAAACCTGTGGAAATTCCGCGGTCAGGATGCGGGGATCACGGGCACAGGTGCTAGCGACCTTCTCCAGGGTTTCTACTTTTCCTAAACTTTGACTCACAAGGGTCGGAAACTGAGCCGCTGGATGACCCCGCCCACAGCCATCGCAGCCATTGCATCCTTCCATGTCCAAGCCGTCTTGCATATCGTACACTCGCCTTGCATATGTGTACAACAGCCAGCGTCCACGTCCATGAGGGAAGCGCTGCTACTCTCCCCCTGCCACCTGAACCCACCCAATCACTTAGGCGGCCCTATACGCACGTAGCAAAATTGCCACAGTTCCCAAATGGGTACCACCCAAAAACGGGGGCTGAAAAACCACTTTGAAAAATTGCACAATTGTGCTTTGCAGAGAACACCCCCAAAAACGTGTGAATTGTCCAAAACGACTGTGTGTAGGGGGTACAACATGTGCCAGTCAAAAGTCATGTATCCCCTTCAAATTTGGGCACTGCAGTGTCCATCCAAAGAAAAATCCATCTCTTCCAAATCATCCGCTGCTGCATTTCAAACCATGCCGTAAAATGCAACCTAAAAAATGAAGCAAGGAGGACGACAGGCAAACACATGCAAAAGTCTGGTTTGCTTTTTGTTACCGCGTCTGCTGACCCAGTCACTGTGATTGTATGCGAAGCGTCAAGAATGATGCACCACCAGTGGTGCCGACCAACAACGGAGGCGCCGCCAGTGCAGGCAATCCAATAATAAATGACAACAACAATGCCTGCAAAAGAAATGGCCCAGCAGGGGTAAAAAAAGGGCGAGTCGCTGAGTTTGGGCACTGCAGCGCCCAAAATTACCAAAACATGAAAAAGGGCACCAGTCTCACACCTGCATAGAACAGGACGCGCGACAGTGTGCAAATCGAGGCGAAAAAACTACTGACATGGTCACAGGCAGTGCCAACCGCACAACGCAGTCTACTTCTTCTTTGGTGGAGCCTTCTTACCCTTGGCCTGACCTACTTTGGCGTGAAACATATTGAGGGGGGTACTGTCCTTGGCCTTTTTGGCTGGCCTTTTGGGGGGATCATCAACCTCATCCCCACTGTCGTCGGAGGACGGCTTCTTCTTGCTGGGGGTGCTCCTCTTCTTGCTGTCACCACCGACCAGCACGATCTCGTCATCCTCCTCTTCCTCCACATCGTCCCCCCCCTCCTCATCTTCCCCTTCCCCAGGCCGCTGCACCACAACTGGCATACAGTCCCTAATCCTTGGCATCCAAGCGTCCCAGTTAACCAAGTAGACACAGTCCATCTCCTGCACATACGCCGCTAGCTGTTCACAGAATTCGTTAAACAAACCCTGGCGCCCAGTGAAGCAAGCTGCCAGACAGGGGGACTCAGGAAGGCAGGACAGGAGCTGTGCTGGCAATACAGCTGATGCTGTCAAAAGCAGGAGCCAGACTTCATCCTCGGACTGTCTGTCGCGTCGGGGAACAATACCAAGCACACGCAGGAGCCAACCAGCCGCTGCCAGACCAATGGTGCTGCCGTATGCACCCTGATCGCAAATGAAAATATTCGGGACCTTCACCCTAAACTTGTCGGGGACACAGAAGCAAATAGTCCTCTCCTCGAACCGATAGGTCGGGTGACCGACTGCCTGATCAAAAAAAGAGGTCATATTATACTGCCAGCCTCCACACTCCTCAGAGTCGCGCAATTGATTAACCAGGAACTTAACATCGGCCGCCATTCCACCAATAGCCACAGGTACCAACTTCGCAGCAGGGGATGGATATCGTCCATTGGTTCCTTCGTACACTCAATGAAGACCTGTTGTCAAAAGCACATTTCATTACAGATGGGCACTGCAGTGCCTAAAGTGACCAGCAATGCGAAATCGATCCGTTTTTAATGCCTAATGGTTGCATACCGCTTTGTACTCCCTCAATGCAATCGTATACGGGATGGCCTTGCCACGAACCAACGCAATTGCCTCTACCCGAGCTCCGGTTGCTTCAGTCCCATCCTGCGGCTTGTTGAGCCAGATAGTTGTTGATTTCTCCCCATCAGTCGTTGTCACTGCAGTTTCCTTGACAGGCCTCGCCAGCGCAATCCTCAGGTCAGCCCATTCCTCATCCTGCCACATCGGTGCTTTCTGGATGGTGTCCCAGCTTGGTAAGGGATTTTCGGCACTCCAGGTCCATTTCCCCAGTGACAATTTGGCGGCCCTCGGCGACTTTGCAAGCAGTTTGCGGACTCTTTGCATTTCATGCACGTTCACTGTTAGAACAGGAGACCACTGGTACCACTGGGATCGAAACAGCCTTACGTCGTGGGTTCGGGGGGGGGGGGGGGTCAACAGCGATCGCGCCAGACCCAGCCGCCCCATAAACATACGTCGAGAAGGATGGATGAGCGTGTTGTCCGGGTGAAGGTACAGCATCTCCCACAGGCGGTCCCGCTTCAACAGTCTGGCCTTGGCATGTAGTCCTGCGATCTTGGCCCCATCTCCAGCCATGTACAGCAGTATTTCATCCATCTGGTCGCCATGCAGTCCCGTCAACGGCCGCAGAGTGTATGGGTTGAGCACTGCAGTGCAAAAATTAGGGTCGCATCGAATTTGGGCACTGCAGTTCCCATGAACACCAAAAGACGACGAAAACAGGTGCTCAGAGGACATAATACCTTCACCGGCAGTCTTCTCAAAGGTGTCAATAAACTCAGCCACGCGGCCACCAGATATCTGCAGTAATGAGACCAGCGGTCTCCAATTTTTCCAGATTGAGTCCTGGCAGGGATACAGTGTTGGACAGGCCACAGGAACGCAAAGGACTGACAACGGTGGTCTCATCGTGCATCTCTCATACCACAGATGTTTTCTCGCCCAGCCGGCCACACTTCCGCAGAGCCACCAGCAGCATCTCTTTCGCTTTGCCCTTCTGCACTTCAGTCCAAATTCGAGCGGCCACTTGTCCCATACTCAGCTTGCTCACTGAGTGTTGTACCGCATTGTGATCGCCTCCAATAATCTCTCTGATGTCAACAGGACAGTCGTGTCTGATCTCCTCGCAGTAGACGTGTTGTAACCAGTCCGGCAGTGCCCGTGACTTCTCACAGTATTCTCGGTGAAGTCTTTGGAGTGCCGTCAGGATATGAGCCCCGCCCAAGCAGTAGGGAATTTCAGCTGATAGAAAAATGCACCACAGGGAGATGGTAGATGGGGGATATCAGCGAGATGGGCACTGCAGTGCCCAAACGACCAGGCTGTGTGAAAATTACGACGCGTGTGTGACACGATGGTAGTGTACCTTCGTTTCGCCATATGAGAATGTTTGAGATAGGCCGGCAGGGTGGATTTGTCCTCAGGCTTGCGATCCGCGATAGTACTGAGTCCTCGTCCCTCTCTCTGGTCTGCCCAAGCGTGAGGTCGGTGTCAAACTTTATCTTGGTCAGCTGTATCTTGACCAGCTCCTTTTTGATCCACGTTGTCCGGAACGTTTCCGTGGCCCGGTCTGTCCCCGTCCGCTTCACTGGAGCCTGCCCCGACTGCGCCCGTGTCTTCTTTGCTGTGTGAACGGCTTGCGATGCGGTCTGCTGCTCATCCCCTTCCGGCAGTTCGGTATCCGAAGGCATAGCTTAGCAAAGGGGCTAACAAAGGGTCACACGACACACTACAAAAGGCCACAGGGCTGCAAATTGTTGATTTACAGGCTTCTAATGTTGATGACTACTGGCAGCACTCGACGATTGAACACAGATGGCAGAAATAGCATCACAGTCGGATGCACCTGGTAAAAATCGAGGGTCAAACTCATTCAGCTCCGAAAGGACAGCCACGGGGGCGTCGGAATCATCACTGTGAACAGACACTGCTTCTGGAGGGGGGGGGTCCGGGTCCCATCCATCATCACCCACAAAATCAGCAGCCCTCAGGTCTGGATCTCCGGCTGCCCCACCAGCAGGGGGGGGGGGGTCCTCATCACTGTCACTGTCGCCATCAGCATTGGGGGGGGCGGGTATCCGGGCGGGGTCCCTTTGCGCAAAAGCGCGTGCCGGCCGGCGTCGCTTGTACCGGTCTGGTGTATTACATGCGCGTAACATGTCCTGTGCCTGTGCTACTGTTGTGTCCATATCACCTGGAGGACGCTGTGGCAGGTGTCTACCCAGCTCTGTCATCACATCAGCATCAACTTTAACAGGTTTAACAAGAGTCTGCAATGTCTTGGCACATAGATCTCGGTAATGCTCTGCAGTGAGCACCGTATCTAGTGCGCAAGGAAAATCCATCTTGGCAGGATCCCACCTGTCTTGCACGATACTCGACTTCTGACTGGACCAGACCAGGAGGGGTATAACACCAACATCGAATCGCGCCATCAATCTGGTGAAACGACGATCAACCAGTTGTGGCAGTCCCTTGGGAACATTAACGTACTGCAGGTCCTTTGGGGTCTGGTCTGCAACGGGAGTGAGTATAAACAGGTCATGCACCTGTTGCAACGTACAGTTCCCAGGGTGTTGTGCCATTAAGTGCACAACACGGCTTAACAGGGCCTCACACGGTTCCTCACTGTGTGCCACCCCAGGTAAGCGGGCAAACCACTGGGACCACAACAGCCTAGCAACAACAATGGTGCGCACATATTCAACCTTGTCCTCATAACCTAGGGTGAGCCTCAGAAGGACGTGTAGACAACGGCTCAACAATGGCCCTGCAGCGTGCTGCTCTCCCTGTGCAGACCAATGACAATCCCTCACTTGCGACCCAATAATAAACAAGGCTGGAATGTAACCATACAGCAGTGTTACCAACCCTTGCACCTGTGTAAGAAGTGTGCTGTGATTAGCGTTACCCGGTCGGTGCAAACCCCTTAGAGTCTGTAACTTCTGTTCCAAAGGTTGGCGCCACTTATGGGCCAAGTGCAAGAGCACCAGAATCATACGCTCCATATAGATGAGTTTCGGAAAGTTGGGCACTGCAGTGCCCAAATTGAGTGAACCATAGGAAAAATAGGTAAAGAAAGGGAAGAATCTTCTGTAGCACAGGGTTACACAATATTTATATGGGTGCCATGTGCCGTACACTACCGCGGTACGTGTAATGAACAGGGGCACGTTGTACCGAGCATAGCTGATGCTGTAAACGAGCTTAAGGACACGGTAGTGAATATTTTCATCGACCAACAATGGAAGACGGTGCTGTGTGTGCTGCTGCACCTCCTGGAGCCCGTGAATAACAGAGACAAGGTCGGGGGTAGCGGACACAGTTAGGTCTGTGAGAAAAAAGGGGGTCCAAGCTGGGCTGGTAACATTATCCCGTCGTATGTCCAAGGGACAACGAACATGTTGAAGGCGGATGGGGTCGTCCATCAACGCTTGCAAGCCATCAATGAAGTTTCTATGGCTCTGCACCAACAAGTCTGCAGTGTACCCAATCCTCTGCCGCAAGACCGAGAGGCTAGGAAAAGACGGCATAATGTCGACAGGTCGTTTCAAGAGTATGATAGCACCAGCTGTACAATTAAGGGACCGGTTCTCATTACCAGGCACAGGCCGGAAGTTACGTCTATAAAAATTATCAAACCATAGAACAGCGGGTTTACCCTCCAAGGTCTGCCAAAGACTGGTGCACGCAGTTGCTCCTTGAACTGCAAAGGAGGGTACATGGTAAGAACATTGACCCATGTGAGCCAAACACCTACGTTGCACACGACTCTTGGGTTGAACACCTACAGCCCTCTTGGCACGTGGACGACACCTCTTGTGTAGAACAGACCATATATTAAAAATCTCTTGCTCAACAACACGGAACCATTGGTCCGGCAGACAATTATGTACCCTTCGTGAACGGCCGTTAAGTGGCCGTTTGAATAATTGCGTGAATTTCACGTGAATTTACCCAAAATTTGAGGTTTTTGGGGGAAAATGCCATATTCTTGGTTCATTTCAAGGGCTTTGAGGGGCCAAAATTCCTCCCCTAGCTTTGTTACGCATCATCCAATGAAAGTCCCGCCCCAAAAGCATGCATCATGACCGCACCGTGCCCAAAACGAGAGGTGCCGGAACCCGGCAAGCCTGTAGCCGATTCACAGCCGTGAATTCACGTGAATTCACGTGAAATTCGTACGAATTTCGTACGAATTTCACGTGAATTTACACAAATGTTACCCGTGTGCACCACCTGATTTGTCCTCACACCCCTAGTAAGCCCCCCAGCATGCACCCCGGTCACAGGCAACAATGGTCTGGGTTCGTAAGGTCATCTCATGTCCGTCTCTTGCGGCACCGGAACCGCCGCTGTAGAGTCTGAAGGTGCTGCATGTCGGTTAGAAGCCGTCTTCTTGTGCGGCTTGCATACGTTTGTACACTTATGGGCCCTTGCCCATGTTGAGCCCTTTTGGTCGCATCCCACCCATGCAACCAAAGGCTATCGTCAATGGTGTGGTTGTCCACAACCACGTGCACCCCTAGTCTCCCCCGGAGGAGGCTTAGGCCCCCGCTGTTGCGCAACATGCGCTTCAGCCTCCGGTGACTTCCCTCCATGGCAAAGCAGGAGAACTTTGACAAGATTCTCCACTTCTTTGCAAAATAATACATGTGGTCGATCCAAAGATGCGTCCACAGAAGTTTGCCCCACTGGAGCTCATTGTGGGCAGCGCCCATGGCTATGCTATGGTTCCGGAGCCGCCCCAAGTCGGCCCCGGAGAACCATGCGGAACGCCACGCGTATACACACATGCTTGCAAAATTCTCCCACCACGTTTTGCACACCGACTCCCAACTTTTTCCCCCTACTTGATGCTGCCTGACACTAGGCTGCTCTAGGCAAGCATCTATCATCTTCTCCCAACCCTTATTGCGCATGAAATGGATGGCAACAGCACACTCCATCCTCACCTTCCCCTTGCTGTTTGCCTTGTCATTATTTAATGAGGCACGGGTGCAAGTTCGTGCAGCAAGCCGTGCCTCATCTAAAACCGGTTGCAGCATGGTGCGTGCCACAGTGGCCGGTGCCTTCCCTGTCAATTGTACAACTAGGTCCCGTGTCCCGTTGACTGCACACAACAGGACACGAAGGACCCCATGGAGGCCATAATCAGGCACTCGCCTATCACTCATAATGGTCCTATACATAGCACTTATGGCAACGGCTAGTTCCCAGTTGCCGTCTATCGCACTTGCTGTGCCAAAGGTAGCAAGGCACAGAGCACGGTTACGCATGCAGACCCAACACACAGTGGCACCAGGGGATTCTGCCTTCCAGTTTTGGCAGCCCGCCATGAGCACCTGTGCCTTACCATCTGCACACAGAAAAAAAAGGGACTGCCTATCGTTCCCTGCCGTATCCTTAAAACTTACGGTTGCGGCCTTGCGCAACTCATCATCAAAATCAATTTCCTGGGAGGCCGTGTAGAGGGTCTCCCACTTTTCACTGCCCCCTAGTAGCCACCAACTAGATAGTTGGTTGGGGCTGGCGGTGCCACCAAGCGTGCAATGGACGTACGAGGCCTCATGCCTCGATGTACCGTCCACCGCAATAGGCAACCAATGCAGCCGTCGGTCCCCGGGCTGCATGATGGCCGAGGGTGGTGGTGGTCGACGCTTGAATAGGTGGGCGATGCGGTCAGGTAGGTAGCAGGCCGCACCATTGATGGCCGTGTCGTCACCCGTATAGGCAGTGAACGCCCGGGACTCCGGCAACGCTAGCTGCCGAAGCATGCCGTACACCTGGTCCCATACCACACCGTACGTCATGCTCCCCACTAGGTACCGGGACTCTGTCCTAGAGAGGTGCAATGACCGGATCCTCCACACGGCCATAATCAACCTCTCCTCCTGGGTGGGCTCGGGCTGGACGGTGGCTACAATTCTTGTTTCGGGGGTAAGCACTATTTGCCCCGTGTCGGGCAGGTACTTGACGGTGTAGGGTGCTGCAAGCTCCTTGGTAACAACCTCCTGGAGCTCTTGTAGGCGCCGCCGTCGTGTACGATCCGCTACCAGATGGAATGGCTCCTTGGGCCGTGGCATGGTGTGAGATACAGGACCTGTTGAATGGGCAAGCAGTCATCGCAAAGTTTCTACCATCCCCCTCCCGCAGACAACTCTCTCTACTGTGATTCGCATGCAATTAAAAGAAATTCACATAGATTCGCACGAAATTCGTACGAAATTCGTACGAATTTCGTACGAATTTCACATGAATAGAAATGTGTGAATATTCTGAAAATGTGAAATTCGTACGAAATTCGTACGAATTTCGTGCGAATTTCACATGACTGTCACAGAATTTCTGCCAAAGCCTCATCCTTGTGCCCTCGTTGACCCTCACAAAGCAAGCTCAGGATGGTGCTCATGGGCTATCACACACCCAGTCCAGTGGCTGCCATTCCGGCTGTCACTCAGCCAGCAGTGTAACACGTCAGGGGGCATAGCATACCCCAAATAAAATACAAACAGTTCCGCAGAAAGGAATCGCAAATTAACAGGTTAACAGGTCAGGGGGCACACCGTACCCCAATTAATGTACAAACAGTGCTGCAGAAAAGTTCGCACAGTGGGGGGGGAGTACCCCACATATCGGTCAAACTGCCCATGCTTGGGGGGGGGGGGGGGGCAGGATAACATTCGTCGTGGTTAGAAAGGACAGGTGCTCCGGAGGGTACCTACGCACCCCCCCCCCCCGGGAGCAGAGCTCCGGCTAGCGGAACCCTGGGAGCTCTGCTCCGCCACCGCCTCCACAAAGGAGGGGTCCATGGCCGCCGACGTGAGGCGGTGGGGGGGGGTACTGCCGGCGCACTTCCTCCATTGCGGCAGTCACCTTGGGGGCGTCCGGGGCCACGCTGTCCACATCGACCTGCTGGCCACTGGCCATCATGGCCATCCGCAGGCCGGTGGACACTGCGGACATCTGGCCGGCGCATGCCTCGGCCTGGGCATGCCAGGCCTGTGCGCCGGCCAGGAGGTACCGGACACCGGCAGCACTGCCCCCCCCCCTGTCACCCGGGGGGGCGGGGGCCTCGGCACCCTCAGCCCTCTCCACTGCCTCTGCTGGCTGTGCCGCTGGCTTTGCCTTGCGCAACGTCGCCACGTCACGCTCAAGAGTCTTCACCTTGGTGGCCAGCCGGTCACGCTCCCTGGTGACGTCCGCCAACCGCGACTCGCAGTCGCGCCTATCCTCGTGGACCCTGGACAGACGGGCCTCGAGGTCGCGGTTGGCGGCCTCCACGCTGATGGCGCGTGCCTCCCACGCCCCCGCCCGCTGCTGGTCCACCCACTCCTGCACCACCCCCCTCTGCCCCCGCCCCCCCACCGGCTCCGCCTGCTCCGCCCGCCCTGCCCGCTCCCCCGGGGTGGCCGTACGCGGGGCTTTGGGGGGGGGGGGTGGGGCCCGTGTCCCCTTCGGGGCGCCCTTTCCGCTTGCGCGTGGGGGGGGGTTCGTCCTTCTCAACGTCAATGACGTCAGCCACCACCCCCTTCCGCCGCCTCCCCACATGGACGCGCATGGCAAGCCATGCCACGTCCACCCACTCCGGCCTCCGCTGCTCCCAACCCGTGAGCACATTCAGCCCACAAATCCCAGCCGTCGTCACCGTCCCCTCCTCCCCGATCCGCGACACCCCCGTCTGCACCCGCCAGTGCCCACTCACAAGCCGGTAGGCAAACATGCCCACCAGCTCCTGCCCCGCAGGCAGGTTGGACCCCCCCCGGAGCACAATGGGGCAGGGGAAGGAGATGCGGAGGGTGCCCTGCACCCCCCGCGACTCCAACTCCATGTCCCACACGGCACTGAGGTGCCGCTGCCGCCCATCCGGCCCGGGCGGCACCTGCTGGGTCCAGGCCGGATCCGGCTGCCTGGCGGCCAGGGTGACCCGGTCCAGGGGGGGGTCGGTGTGGGCCTCGCCCAACTCGTCGCGGGACGGCTGGGGCACCACCACCTCGGGCGCCATATGCCCCCTGGCGGTGCTGGCCTCGCTGCCTCCCGAACGCCGAGAGCGCTGCGACCCCTCACTGCGCACACTGCCGGCCTCGCTTGGTGCCCGTCCACCGCCGGTGCCTGCGGGCTGGGCGCCACCGGGGCCTTCGGCGGGCTCGGCGTGCTCCTCAGGCAATCGGGGCCGGGGCTTGTACTGGCGCTTGGTGTGGTGCCGAATATCCGGCGACCAAGCGGTGAACGGGACCTGCATGCAGATGTGGGGAGGTGTGCAAGGCACAAATTGAGAAAGGGGGAGTGGACACGAGGCAATGGAAGAGCAAAAGGAGCAAATTGGACGAAATTCGTACGAATTTCGTACGAATTTCACATCTGGAGAAAATTCACACAAATTTATTCACGTGAAATTCGTACGAATTTCGTACGAATTTCACGTGAATTTCGTCCAATTTGCCAATGCACAAAGCAAACACACAAGCAAGCACACCTTGCAGTCGCATGGGCAGGTGATGCTCCATGCCCCGGTCCTCGCGCACTTGGGCGACCGCCACGCTGGGACCGTGTTCACCAGGTGCCACAGCGTGGTCGGCCGACCCGGGGGGGCAATGCCGGACAAGGCGAAGTGGATCTCCGACTCCGCGTCGACATCGCCCCCCTTCACGACCTCCAGCTGGTGCACGCTGCCCAGGAAGAACAGCATGCACTGGGGGCCGACCTCGATGACCGCGAGGTCGGCGGCCGGGGCCGACCGGGAGATGAAGGTGGGGTGGAAGGGGCAGGTGGGAGGGCCTGCAGGGAGCGTCTGCGGGGGGTCGGCGAACAGGGCCTGGGCAGCCTCCCCCTCCCACAACCCCACCCTCCCAACCGCCCCCTTCCCCACCCACAACACCTGGTCCACGCTGGGGAGGTCCCAGCTGGACAAATCCCCAGCAACGTCCAGGGCCTCCTTGGGGGGGATGGCGTCCAAGTGTGTGGTGTTGGCCTGGTGGTGTTTGTGTCGGGGGTCGGGGGTCCACAAGTTAAAAAGAGCCCCCTGCAGCCCATCCTTGGAGTCGGGGTGGGCAGCCAATCCATGATGGCGGCTGGTGGCCACCATCAGCAGCATGTCCCCCCGATGCAGCTGAACGGTGTCCCAGCGCGCCTCCCCCGCCTCCCCCAGGGCCGTCCCCGCCTGCACCGCCACCTGGTAGTCCTCTGACAAGCAGAGGAAGCTACTCAGGTGGCAGTCCCCCACCGCCTTGTCGCTGGGGGGGAGGACGTCGGGGTGGGTGGCCACGTCGGTGTGGGGGAGCTGCGGCCCACTCCCCACACTGGCCACAATGACGCTGCCCGGCGTCATTGGGTGGAGGTCCCCAACCCCAGGGACACTTTCGGTGAGGTGGGGGTGGAACTTCTTGAAGAGAGGCCCCCCCACCCCCGACCCCAAGGTGCTCTTGCTTTGCCACCGGCGGGGGAGCTCGGGATCCTTGGCCTGCTCCTCACTCCGCGCGGCGTTGAAAAGGAGCTCAAAATTCTTTGCGACGACTTTTTCGTCGCCGCTGCCCCACGCCTTCATCACCTTGTTCCACCCCACCTCACAATCCCGTGCCTCCACAAGCCCCCGAAGCACAATGTAGCCGTTCCCATCAACAAAGTTGAGGGGCGGCTGAGAGGGGCCAACCCTGTCGGGGGCGGGGTCAGGGCTGCCCGTCACCCCATGAGGGGGGTCGGGAAGGGGTTCGGTGCGGAGGGGGGGTTCACTCGAAATGAAGGGGGGGGCGCATGAGGCACCACGGTACCATTGCAAAGAAGTTGTGCTGTAGAAGGTGGGGTGGGTGATGTCGGGGATGTGCACCTGGGGGGGGATGGTGGGATGGAAAGGGGCGACGCCCAAATCATCCCACCACCGGGGGTTGGCACGATGCCAAGAAAAGGGGAAAAAAGAGTGGTTTGCTGGTGCACCTGCAGCAAGATCCTGCAGGCACACCATATCGCAGTGGGGGGGGGTGTGGACGAGGTTAGTGGTGGGGTACACCTGGACGTGGGCGTCCTTAGGCTTCCCCACAGGGTTATTCCTCATCGAGTTGAGGAGCTGGTCAACACTGGAGGGGAGAGGGGTTAGATGGAGAAATTTGAGGGTGGGGAGTTGGTGGCGCAGTTCCCTCCACAGGGTTGTGGCCCATCCCCTCCCCCCGAGGTAGCTGTTGCGGGTGGGGCTGCGCATGTCGATGTGGATGACATCGGGGGAGGGGTCGAGGGAGGCTGCCCAGCCCACGATGGCATCCACCCCCAGTGCCTCCGACTCGTACGTTGCCTCCTCCAATTGATGGTGGGCAACGGGGAGGGCTTGGTAGTGGGCGAGGGTGTCGGCTGCGGGGTCGGGGCGCGAGGCCAAGCTGGCGAGCTGCGACATAGTCTGCTGGGACATTGTCAAAAGAGAATGCGAAGAAAGGCTTTGAGAGCTGTGAGAAAGCGAAACAGTGGAAATGAGGGTAAATTCGTACGAAATTCGTACGAATTTCGTACAAATTTCACATTCTGTGAATCTGTGAATCTAGCGTGAATTTCTGCGTGAATTTAGGTGCGTGAATCTCACATTCACGCGAATCTCACCAAATTTGTTAAACCATGCGGGGACTTTAAACCTCTAAATTGCACCTATTTGTTGCATCTTACTTTGGGCGAAGGTAGCAAGACAAAAGCACACGATAGCACCAAGTTACGAGCAAAACACAGCAAAATTGGGTGAAATTCACGGTACCGTGAATCTCGGATTCAAACGGCCGGTTCACGAAGGGTACATAACGGTCCGCCTGTCCCTTTGTTGGATGTATTCACCAACAGACCGCCTACTTCTCCACTCCGACCGGAGATCTAACACCCACGTACAAAACGCATCGGCACCCTTATCCACACCCACAGCCTCAGATAGATCCTCCTTTGAAGCATATACCTTCGAACTAAGGAACTGCCGGAAGGGAGCCGCACTCATGGACAAAAGTCCTGTTCGCAGTCAGCAAAGGTAAGGAGACAAAGAAAACAGAGACACTATCACAAAACAAACCTGATGCGGCATAGACCAAAAGCAGCTAGCGAAGATCCAAACAATGTATCTCCCAATGGACGTGGAACGTTCCAAAGCCTGGGTACACTCCAAGGAGGCAGTCAGACAACCGGCAATATATTTCCAATGAGCAGAGGATGAGTACCAACGTCCGATGATTCATACGTCCTTTGTCAGGTGTTACGCAATGGGAACCAATAGGAGTGAAATACGGAGTTTTCAATTTTTTGGACACTGCAGTGCCCAAAAGTACTGAAAGTCCATTTTCAAGTGCACATTTGGACAGGAATAAAAGTGATTGGGCAAGGTACATTGTACGTGGCCTTCCGAGTATAACACCGCGGTGCGATGACCCATGGATAACGGGTATGCCAAGTTTTGATGCATGCTGCTGCAGTATGACATCACCTGTGGAGATGACTACAGAGGTGTACTGGAGAACTCACTGAAAAAAGCCATTTCAAATTTTTGGGCACTGCAGTGCCCAAAAATTTTAAATGATACAATTTTCAGCCCGGAATAGGGGGTGTATACGTACACCTCTGGAAGCAACAAAAGGCAAGGTTGTTGTATCCCACGATGAAAATCCACGTGGGGTTGGCCGAAAAAATGATATGCTTTTTTGGGGGGCAAAAAACGGATGTTGAAATCGCCATGAATCGTGCCTTTTAGCGACGAAGTCTACGTGCCTAAAGGGCCGCCTAAGAATCAGGCTCCTATGTGCCGAGTACTCCCCCGGGCTCAGACCCCAACCCAGCGACGCGCCGAAAGGCGCTCCATCAATACGCACGCGGCCGCAAAACGCACGCCACCACGCTGCATGCACCACCTACCCCTGTTTACTGCCCACACGGTGCGATCACACAAGGGTCACGCTGGCACTCATTCGGCCCCGTATCAGCTCAGGTCCGTACTAACATAAAGACGTTCAAAGTTATCTATATACAGGCAGGGAGGGAGCTGCTGTCCCCGCCGGCGGCCAGGGGGGAGTGGGAGGGGGAACCTGCTCAGCTGTAGTACCACGTACTGTTGTGGGGGGGATCTCGGGGGGGGCACGTAGGTACCCGAAACACACTGGATACCTCTAAGGTCACTACCAGGCGTAGCAAGTCCACCTCTGCGGGGCGCCGAATCTCCCCGGAGCCAGAGCATTTGCTGCCGGCCAAGGTGGGATGGTTCCCCTGAGCAAACTGAGACCCTGACGCAGCGTCCGGACGAAGAGAGACAGCCACCAAAAGACCGGTGAATATGAGAATAGAAGCGTCAAGCCATCTGCCACGCCGCGGCCACACAAGAAGCATGGTTGCCAGTCCAGGCCGCCGTCTTGGTGGCCGCGGAAACGATTAGCGGTCCACCAGGAACCTCGGGGGGGGGGGGGCACAAAGGTACCCGAAACACACTGGATACCTCAAGAGTCACTACCAGGCGTAGCAAGTCCACCTCTGAGGGGCGCCGAAGTTCCCCGGAGCCAAGGCATTTGCTGCCGGCCAAAGTGGGATGATTCCCCTGAGCAAACTGAAACCGTGACGCAGTGTCCGGACAAAAGGAGACAGCCACCAATGACCCGTGAACATGAGAATAGAAGCGTCAAGCCATCTGCCACGTCGCGGCCACACAAGAAGCATGGTTGCCAGTCCAGGCCGCCATCTTGGTGGCAGCGGAAACGGTTAGTGGTCCACCAGAAACCACAGAAACGCCAAGAGCAGGCCAATGCAAAAGAATGCGTCACGAAGCTTCAGCGACCGTGGAGTTCTCAACAACCGTGGCGAAGAGCGCCACCATCTCAGGCCGCCCTTGCACCCAGAGCCGCATGCCCTGGTCGGGCCCTTTCTTGGGCTTGTGCACGGTGATCGCAGCCCGTATGCCACGGGTCGATCCGCCCTGTTCAGGCACGAAGAGTACACGCTGCATTGCGTGTGCCGCGGCCTCGTCCTTGGCCTGCACTCGCCGGCCGGTGTGGCGCTGCAGGGCAGCCACGAACTCCCGCACCAGCTGGGCCACAACCGAGAACCTCTTGTTCTCCGGGACGGGCGGTGTGACCGCCCAGGTGCGGTAGCCCGCTTGGCGCATCTCCTCCACCTCCCCGAAGGCATACTTCCGGAGCTGCCGGAGCTCCCTCCTTTGCCTTTTCGCCTTGCGCTCCTCCGTGCCCGGTGGAGGGCCGCGGGAGCGCTTGCCCATGATGTGAAGCACAAGTCGCAAACTAAACAGTCCGTCACCAGTAAGAAGCAGGGGGGAGGGGGGGCGGGATCAGTCATACCCAAACTCGAAGTTTAAGGTCTGGCTCGCCAGGCGGGGCAGCGACGTGGCGCCCGACGACACCGACACGGGGGACCAAAAGTCCCGCGGATACAGAGGGGGGGGGGGGGTGCAGGGTCTCTCCCCTGGTACCCCCCCTTCCCGGTACCCCCCGTTGGAGTCCGAGTCGTAGTTAAGACAGTCCTCTACGGACTCCAACCCCTCCACCTGCTCCAAAATGGAATAGTCCTCCACCATATAATGTGCCTGGGACACACCCTCGTCCTCGTCTGAGGACCCCGTAACTCAACCCGCCGCCACAGGCAGCACATAAAGTGGGCTGTCCAGCCGGCCCTCGTTGGCGAGGGTGTCGGCCTCCTCGTTTCCGGGCACCCCACAGTGTGCTGGTACCTTGAGCCAGCACACTTCCCCCACGAAACGCAAGCAGAGCCCCAAAACTTGCTCCCAAATGTCAACATGCGAGACTGGTCACGATGCATTGCGCCACCCATGTCGTCTCCACCGTGCCGCCCCCCCTGTCACCCCCAAAAACACCAAATTGCAGTCGGTGCAAAACACCTCCCGGACCCCTGGCTGATGGCGCCGGAGTGCCCACAGGGCTGCCCACAGTTCCGCCCTGATGTTCGTCTGCGGATCATGTACAGGCAGGGGGGATGAAAAACTGAGGCCAGCATCGGAGCACACGCCAAACCCGCCAATCCGCACACCATGGACCAGCTCGCTGGAGCCATCCAGATAAACGGCCACCCAGCCCGCCAGCAAAAATGGCTCAATGGCCAACACAAAACGAGCCTGAAGGGTGGCTGCGTTTGGTTTCAGTCGCGGTGCACCTGGGTTAAAAGAGGGGATCACCGGTAGTGCCCCCTGGAGTGGCAATCCCGGGTTCAGGACTCGGGGGTGTACCAGCGGGGCACCCTCCACCCGCGCTCGCAAAGCCCTCTCAAACAGCACAAGCTCAGACTCGGGCAAATAGCGTGGGGACACCCCAGACCAGGAACGCAAACCCTCCAGCCATTTGCGCAGAAAAACCACCTCAGGGACCCGCGCCGAGCCATTCAGAGAAGCCGCACAGCGGATCGACCAGTTCACCGAAATCGCCGACCAGAACACCAGGCCGGCGGCCGAGCTCACTGACAAGGGCACGCGATGCAGAACTAGGTCGGTCGCAGACCGCGCAATACCATACACCTCAGGCTTAGGCAGTAGTTGTGACACCAAACCCGAGGCCACAGCCAGATGCGGGCAAGCTGAGACTGCATGTGTATGCGTTTCGACGTCCCCACAGAGGGGGCAGCACTTAGCATGTGGGACCCACGCCGCAATCCGGTCGCCCACCGGGAGTTTTCGCCACACTGCCGCACGAAGAAAGTCCCGAAGCACACCTGAGAGACGCACGGCGTTGAAGAACCCCCATGTGTCCTCTGGCACTCTCTCCTGCACCGAACTCGCAGTCATCAGCACCCGAAAGGTGGGCGTCGTGTTCCAACCCCGAACCAGGTCCTGGCTAAATTCCCCAGCGGTGGTGGACGGGGCCAACCCAACACTGTAGCGGGGCACCAAGGTGGGTGGGAGGCACCGTGGGAACGAATCCAGCGACCTCAGTTGGGACAGTCTCAGGACTCCTTTTCGGACCAGTGTAAAAGAGTAATAAGCATGCCCATGGTGATCCCGGTAAGCCACAGTGTGCCACGCCGGCCAGGAACAAGGAGTGCAAGCGGCAGGCAACGCCGGGGGGAAGCCCTGGCGGAGTAGGGAAAACGCCCTCGCGGAGGAGGCCAGGAACGGGACATTGGCCAACGAGACTACCGCCAGCTGAAACCACGGCAGGTAACAACCACTCCGTGGTCCGACGCCCACCTCCTGAAGTGGTCCCCGACCGCACCTCGAAAACGGTCCGGCGCAAGCACATAAGACACGAAAGCCGAGGCATGCTGCCACAAAAGGTACGTACGGGGTTGGGGCAAACTGATGCCCCCCTGTTGCTTTGTAGGTTCCAGAAGTGGTGGGGTAAGCGACCAGCTATTGAGCCTGAGTGCCGCCAAATATACAGACCGTAAGGACGAGCAAACGGACGGGGTAGGGAAGTACGCCTTGGCAGGAAAAGCAAAGATGGGGACAATCCACGTTTGGAGGAGCTCTGCACGCTCTAAACAATCTAGCCCTAAGTGAGCCACGGACCGAGCACGGGCCATGGTGTTGAAATTGATTGCCACAAGTGGTTTGTTCCCTCGGAGTTCAAGTAGTTTCCAAAATTGAAATCAATACAAGCAACCCCGGTGTTCTTGAGCACTTAGACTATTTCAATCCTCTTGCAAGAATGCAGTTTTTCGTCGCGTCCAAATGCAAAACCAGATCAACAAAAAGCAAGTACCCAGCGCAAACACTCCGGCACTCAATGAAGAATTCAAACGGCGTCCACACCACCAATGTAGGCTTTGCGGCCCTAGCAGGGCCCTCTTCAGCACATCATGTCTAAAACAATAGTGGATGCAACAGAATTTATGCATCAACACCGAAAGAAACATGCAGTCAAACGATCCAGCAATTGTTTTATAATTAAAGCGCCACTGCGGAGAAACATCTATTCACAAGTTGGTGCCTGCGGCTTGAGTGAGCGCGCGTGACCTAAACTTATTGAATATTTTTTTCAGATTCGGCGACGGCTTCAATGAAGCAAAAAATCTGGTCCCAGGCAAGTATGGAACACAGGAAGAAATGCGTGAAACAATTTTAGACCAAGACAGTGCAATGCAGCTGTGGTGCGGTGCACGCAGTACAAAAACTCTGGGGGAAAAAAGGCCCAACCCAACCCGACCCATGCCTTCATTTCCCTCATCAGTAATTTGATGTCGTTTGATAGTCTTCACAGAGGACTTGTGTCTCCACTTGACCGGGGGTGCAGGGAGCCACAGGCGTCTGGGGTAGCCCCAGAAAGCCAGCGCTGCTCTCAGTCTGCGCCAGGCAAGTAAATAGAATGATTCTTCACTGCAGATTCTCAAATACCTGACACATTCACCAGTTATCCACCCTGTTTTGGTAGCCACCGGTAGGTTAGCTGACCACGGGATGTACGTGCAGCTGTGAGTCCCCTTGAAATACACTGCTGTGCGTAGGGGGCTCAGGCTAATGATGTACAGGTCCAAGAAGGGAATACCAGTTCTCTGCATGCAACATTCAAATGTCAAATTCAAATTTTCAGGATAAATTTGGCGCAGTGCAGTCACCAACCTCTGTTTATCAACTGGTTTGTGGACCCGGCATATATCATCAATAAAGCGGAAAATAGGCGTGGGAGGGAGGGAAGAGTGCAGGCGCAGGGGTGTAGTGAGCTCATACGCACGTAGTGCAAGGGTAGCCCAAGTGGGGGCTGCATTGGTACCCATCGCCCAGCCAAGGCGCTGTAGGTAGATGCCAAACCCTTCATTCAGAAAAACTGAATGTCTGTAAATCACATAGAGGTCACACCGGGGTTGCTTGTATTGATTTCAATTTTGGAAACTACTTGAACTCCGAGGGAACAAACCACTTGTGGCAATCAATTTCAACATGGAACAAGGCGGCGTTTCTTTGCCTCCTCCCAAGCCCCCCGCATCTGCCCCAGCAGATCCTCTGCCCTTCCCTGCTGGGCAGTAGCTGCTGCCCGCATCTTTGCCTCCCTGCTCTTCACCCCCTGCCCCCCCTGCCACTTCCCCCCCACCCCCTCCCGGACAGCCTACTCAGCCTTCTTGAAGGACTGGCAGGCCTGCTCAAACTGCCCTCTCAACTTGGAGTACCGATCGGCTGGTGATCGGTACTCCTTGAGGACCAGTTTCCTCAACTGGTCCGGAACCCCCAACTCCCCACACACTGCCACACTCCGGTCAAAAATGGCCAGGTCCAGAACCACCTTGGCCACGTTCGGGGGCGTCTGCCCAATTGGAGCACGATGCTCCACTTGCCTGCGGGAGGTCACGGCCCCCCGAGTGACCCACACCACCACCCTCTCCCCCTCTGGCCCGTAGCGTGCCCCGGCCGCGAACCAGGACACTGTCTTCTTACTCAGCTGTGCAAGCACCATCTGGACTTGCACAGCTGCAACAGCCGCCAACAAAGCTGCGCAAAGGGCAGCCTGCATGCCCTTGGGGTCCTCCGCATCTTCTGCTGCGGCGGCGGGCCATGCTGCTGCTGCTCCTGCTGCTCCTCCGACTGCTGGCGCCTCCCACAAAGCGGGGGTGGCTGGCGAAGGGTTGCTGGCACCGGCACTGCTACCGGCGCTGGGGTTCCCACTCCCAAGTTCGGCCAGTCGACCCGAGGGGATGGGGACGGCGGCAGGAGCTGGTGGCTGGGCGCGGGCAGCCAGGGCAGCAAGGATGGAAGACATCAGAGCGAAAAAGAGGGTTGATGAAGACCCAACACAGTGCATCCCCAGCTTAGGCAGGGGGGGGGGGGCTTCTGCGGTCCCAACCTGGCCCTGGCCCTCACCCTTGGCCTGCAACCATGCACCTAAGATGGTAAGTCGCTGCCGCTTTGGTGCGCCCTCGGAAGAAGGTTTGGGGCCTCGGGCCAAAAGAAACTCAATGCCCCACAAGACACCGTGCGCATGGTACGTGGGTTGCTGGTCTGTTCTGAAAACCTCACCGTCGGGGGGGGGTAACCACCTTTTCCCACGTGCCTGAGGGGGCTTGGTCCCACACCCGCCAGCCGTCCTTTCCCCCGAAAACCTCTACCACATGTGCACCTGTGGTGGTGGCTCTGAGGGCGCTGTGAATCGTTGCATGTGGTGACTCGCAGAAGGCATCGTTTATGATAACCCTCAAAACCTCGAACGGAACATGAATAAATGAGAGGGGGGGGGACTGCACGTTGCAGGTAACTACTTTTTTGGACCGCTTCTTGATCTTGGCCTCTTTGAACCAAGTAACTACATCGCTCTGGGTCCACTTTAACTCGCGAATGGTACTGTCCGGGTGTGTGGACAGTATTGATTTCAAGTACATGTAATGTACACGCAGCCTCTCTTCAGATTCCTCCGCAAAGGTCCGGTCCGTGTTGTATTTCGGATCCGGACCAACAATGCAGAGGTTTCTGTATTGTACACCGTACGAAGTCTCATGTTTGCTGGGGCTTGTCTTCCCCACAGCCTCCCGTGTCGTCAAGACAGGGATTGAAAAATGCTTATGCATAAGCACAGCCAGCAAGGTATCCTTCGGCTGGATGCGGTATGCATCAGGGACGACCCTGTCTAAAAAAACCCTTAGCATTCTGGTTTCCATGGTCTCTGACGGCTTATGACGCAGGCACAGTGCTGCTAGGGCGTGTTGGAGGCGCGATTGTGTATCACCCGGTTCGGGAACTTCGGTATTGGCTGTGTCCGCGTCAATGAGCTCGCCCTCAAGCTCCAAATCTGGTTCCGGGAGCTGCTGAACGGGCTGGGGGGGCTGAGCGGACGAAGACGAGGCACTAGCGGCACTGCCTTGACTACCTGACATGTCTGTTGCAAGTGACAAAAAGTGTTCAGAGCACAAAAAGGGAATACATTAGTGAGTCTACTCAAAGGGGCCTAGGTGAGAAAGCGACACACATGCAAAAAGAAAACCACAAAAGCAGGCACAAAGCATCACAAGGCACGAAGGGCAAACATTCATAAGCTTGAGTACACTGTTCTCGATGCAAGTTTGTAGGCAAAGCAGCCACCAAGGATCAAACTGGCGTTGCACATGTCAAAAGCAAAAGTCCAAATTCACAAAGGAGCACAAAGGGGAAGCAATCATAAGCTTGAGCACAGTGTTCTCCATGCAGTTTTGTAGGCAAAGCAGACAAAGGGTAGACAAACATTAGCTTCAACGTGCTGTTCTCCATGGCATCTTGCAGGCAAGGTAGGCACCAAGCATCCAACCAAAATTCCACTGGGTTCAGGCTGAAAAATTTCTTCCGAGCTCCCCCGGTCTGGCGTCCGGCAGGGTGACCCGCTCTCGCCGGCATTGTTTGTACTTTTCTGTTCCCCGCTTATTGGTCAACTACAGGCGGTCTCTCCGCTGCTGGTCGTTCGCCTATATGCCGATCACCTATTGGTTCATCTGGAGGCCATGCCACGACCAGCTTTGCGTGTGATGAAAGGGGTCATTGCTGCCCTGGAGAGGTTCGGTGATTTCTCTGGCCTGAGGCTTAATTTTGATAAGACGAGGTTTTTACTGCGGGGTTTCTAGCTTGACCCGGTTCGCCAGCAAATGGCAGAACTGGGCTGCAAGGCGGACTCCTCGGCAAGGTACCTGGGTATCCAACTGGGGGTGGTCTCCCCAGAAGAGTCCTTTGCACCGGCCCTAGCAAAGGTTTTCACATGTACCACCGGTGCGCAGCATAGAACATTGGAAGAGAGACCAATATTGTCCGGTTACCGGTGGCAATTTTAGGAAATCTGTACCGACGTGCATGAGATATGCTTCGGTCTGTCGCTTGGAAGTTTTCGAAAACCCTTGGAAAGATGCTCGGAAGTTTTGGCAGCCAGATCGGGTCCCAAAACGCAACCGATATCGGTAGGAATGTTCCATGGGCTTCCTAGACCTTTTCCTCCCTAACCACCCCTCGTCCCACCGCGAAAAGGAAAGGTGCACGAAAAAGTTGGATAAGCAGGGCAATTAAGGCCTGGTCCACGCCGAGGTACTCCAGCACAGCAGACATATACGTGTGTTGCACACTATCATATGCCTTGGCAAAGTCCACCGTGAGGAAAGCCCCCACAGTGTAGTGGTCCCACGCTCCCCTGGAGCCCCATATGTGGTCAAGAATAGACCTGCCCTTTAAAAAGGCCTTCTGTTCCCTAGGCGTGACAAAGGAAATCACATCTTCCAGTAGCAGAAGGAGAGTGCCAGTAAACCACTTGAAAACCGAATTCTGCAGGCAAATCGGCCGGAGGGCCGACACCTCGGGTATACCTGGGCGTTTTGGGATGCAGTTCATGATGGCCAGAGACCATGCCTCAGGAACCACACGGGATGAGCACATGGCACGTACCATATGTAGCATCTGGGGGACAAAAACCGAGGGCATGCGCTGATATACCGCTGCCGACACGCCGTCGAGCCCTGGCGAAGAGGTCGCATGCATGCGCTCAAGCGCAGTGAGCACTACCTCCTCTGTGAGGGTCCGGATGAGCTTCGGCGCAACACCCCGCCACTGCCTTGGCAGTCCCAATCCGTGGAGAAAGGCTGTACAATCGGAGGCAGAAACACAATTGTCGGTCATAATACCGCCCCAGTACCCGGACAGGGCTTTCGCCATCTTCAAAGGGTCCGTAAGGAGGTGCCCCCCGCGCTCTCTCAGCACGCAGAGCCGCTGGCGGTTCTGCAGTTCTCTGACCAGCCGGTTAATTTCCGCCTTCCGGCGGGACTTCGGGGATGACTCGGACGAGAGAGCCTCTTTCAACGACTCCATGACCTGCATGCCCGTCCTATCTTGTTGCTCACGCTCTGACGGCGCCACCAGGTAGGAGTAGGCCGCGTCATCCCTGACTGGGTGGAACCCGTTATAACCCAAAAACTCACGGGCTTCCGCAGAGACCCTTTGCCGGGTGCAGGACCGCAGATAGGCCGCCGCTTCCAGGAAACCGCAGGGGCGAGGTGTCCTCTCGAATCGCCACGCAACCTCGCGTATTTTCGCATGCGCTTCCTCCCACCAACCTAGCCCGGTGGTCACCTGTGACCGAAGCCGTGGCTCAAGATTAGAGACCAGTGTGTCGTCGGATAGGAAGGACGTGGGGACGCGCTCCCGGGTTGCCACACTAGGGTGGGCCCGTGGGGCTATGCTAACCACTAAGCACTTGTGGTCCGACTTGGACAAAAAAGTTGGGTAGGCCCCCGCCAGCTCCGACACAAGCTCCGGACAAACACACACCCTATCTATCCGTCCGAGGAGGGGAGCGGCCGCCCCCGCCCCATCCGCACTCACACAATCCAAACGCCTAGTAGACGGGACGGAAATAGGCTGAGAGGGGGTGTCCTCAGCCGAGGGAAAGCGCCAGGTCCACCCCCTGTGCACCCGTACCTCTGGGGAGGGGGGGTGAACCACTCGCCAGACATCAGCCAAATTCCAGTTCGCCGGCGTTGCAACTTCCACCTGGCGGGCCAATAGTGTGTCCGCGGTCTCCCCGGACTTGGGAACCGTATGAGAGTCAACACCCGGAACAATCACAGAGTTATGGTCACAGAGGGAAACACGTATCGTAAGAGCATGCCGCTGCACAAAGCGGCCAACCGCCTCCCACTAGCGGCGCCGTTCCGCCGCCTTGTCGTTCAAATGGGCCGAAAGTACAGTGAGCTGAAGCCCACCCCTGGAAACCAGGGTGGCAAACATGATGCGTGGCTCAAGGAGGCAGCCCAGCATAATTTCCAGTCATCAGACCAAACCAGACTTGTTCCCCCAAAGCCCGATGGGGCCGCGTTCGCTAAGGAGTGCAACCCATACCTCCCGCACCAGCCCTGCAAGCGCTCCTGGTCCTTTCCCCCGAACGTCCAAGCATGTCAATGCGTGTATTTGTGAAAAAAGTCAGCAAATCAACCACCCTCGGATGTCTGGCACCCTTGGACTTGGCAAACACACCCCTGCAGTTAAAAGTCGCCACCGTAAGTGGCTTAGTGACAAGCACTTCACACATCTAACCTGCAACGAGCCCTAGAAGCCTTCAGAGACTGTAACCAATTATGTTGTTTCAAGGTTACCGCTGTTGGAGCGACAAACCCAGAGGGTATCGCTACGGCCGCGAGCCCATCCGGCTGTGGGGCGCCGGGCATTTGCTGCCCGCGACCCCCCGCCGGTAGCAGAGTTGCCGGCTCAGCCACCGACGCCGGCCCATTAGGCGCAGAGGGGAGGGAGGTCGCAAGCAGAGAGGGGGCGGGAGCAACAGGGTAAGACACAGGCTGAGGAGGGAGGCAACAGGGTAAGAAGACGGCAGGGCCGGCGGCGGTCCGGCCGGCGGGCCGGGGATAACCCCGGGATGGGATGGAGGTGGGGCTGTCGGGGTCGAGCCAGGCCCCCTGGAGGCCGGCCCGCTACGCCGCCAGGCCGTGTAACCGGACGTCCAGTCGTCTGCCGAATGAACAACAAACTTCCCCCCCGTGTAGGAGACAGTAGCTCCGTTCAAACAGCTAACATGTTCACAAGAGCACGCCCACGCCGGAAGCCTCGGGTTTCCAAGCGTCCAGCGGAGCTTACGCAGAGAAATGCCATCCTCAGTCACACGTGTTCCCTTAGCATGCAGTGCAGAGGCAACCAAACTTCGAATTTGTGGGGGGAAAAAGGTTTACCTCCACATCCACTAAAACTACAGTGGACGCCTGATCCAAGGCACTCAGATCCATCCCATCCCAGCGGAGACTGCCTGTGATATCCGTGTGACCGGGCACACGTAGCCACTTCACTGTGGCTGATACCCTGTCCACTAGATCCAGACTTTAACCTAGAGATCTACATTACAGACGGGTCCAGATTGCCCAACCCATCCTGCTGCTCGCCAGCGAAAAGCTGCACCCCGCAGGCCATCATAGACGTACTGGGAGTCCAAGACCACAACCAGCTGGATTACCTGAGAGTAAAATATTCAAGCACCGTGATCACCGCAAGTGGCTCTGCCCAATTGTTGGTTTGGGCCGAGTTGGGTGGAAGAAAGCCTTTGGTTTCCCACACACCCATGACCACACACCCATACCCTGCTACCCATCCAACCTCGGGGTGCTGTTTTGCTGAGCCGTCAGTGAACGCAAGCGTCCACCCCACATTCTGAAGTTTAGCGATAATCTGTTTGGCCTCAAGAGCGAGCTGGTGCTTGCGTTCTTGGACCTTCTGTCCTTTGTGTGGACAGGGCAGGGGGGGGGGGGGACGCCAGGTACCCCCGCCCCCTCCCCTCTGTGGGACATCAAAGTGTGTACCCCAGTGCAAATACTCAGGCCACAAAGAGTACAAACCCCATCCCGCATCACACCAGTGTCGTTTCCGAGGCTGGTAAATGAACAGGCAACGCCAGTGACGCCAGCGGAAGCGACCACGCCATACTTCGTAGGGAACCGTAATACCTTCCAGACGCCAAATGCGCGGTCACCTATGACCCCACGCGTGTCACAGCGTTTGGTAGAATCTCTCAATCCGGTGCTCATGGACGAAGAGGGGGAAGCCCAAAGCAGTGAGGCATCCCCCCGTCGACAGATTCCGAGGGATCTGCGGCCACGATCATAACATGCAGCACAGAGGGCTCCCAGTGTGCCACACCGTGATCAGCAGCTGATGGCAATGGAGCAGTCCAGTCGGTTGTGCAACCGCCCCGGCCAGCCTCCCGGCAAGCAGATCACGCCCCCCCCCCCCACCCCAAGGAATCCATTGGAGCGGAGGAGGGGGGGTGGGCGGGCGGTCTGAGGTGGAGAGGGGGGCTCCTCCTTCCATTTTTTCCGTTCTAATGCGTGCCTGCCCCCCCCATGTTGTATGTCCGTGACCCCCAAACCAAACGCCTGTACCCACTGGGTTTCTCAACCTAAGGACCACAAATCTGCCAAACCCAGGAGGGCCAAGAGGGAGCCAGCTACAAAAGCACCTGGGGAAGGAAGGACCCTTGACCTGGATGTACGCCGAATCCTGTAGAGTCCTGACAGTCGCAACCTATCCATGAACCTGAGTGCGCTGGATGCGCTGAACAGGACAGTGGGCAGTGAAAGCTGTGTGGCAGGCACAACTGGAGCCTGATGCGGACATTGCAACCTGACCAATGATGCCCGCATGGGCCTGGGGTTGGGGCCTTGACTTAGGGGCCATACCACGAGGGCCATGAGCAATGGATACTGAGCTCGCATATACCCCCGTGTCACAGGCATATGGTCATGGCCACCATTCTCCATAGCCACCATACCGCGAGGGGGGTTGGGGGTTGGCACAAGGCCTTGGTGGTTGGCTCTGTTAGCCTGTGGCGGCGCCTATTGGCCTCTCGCCCTTGAACCTGCTGCTTGGTAATGGTGCTAGAGTTGACAGAGACTCGAGTCATTGATGTGCCTTAGCCTGTTTACCATGCCATGCTGCTCACTTGTCCATCTCACCTGCTTTGATCAGGGCCAGGTCGGAGTGCACCATCTCATGGCACAGCTATTCCAGTGTTGTATTGGCTACCCAGCGCAGCTGGCGGCGCGCCTTGGATGCATCACCGAGCAGGATGTTGACCTCAGCTGGCCGGTAATATGCTTCATCAATTCGCACAAGCGTCCTCTTGCTTGGTTTGTTGGCAGCAAAACCCACCTCATGCGTGCCTTTCCCCCTGCCAGCCAATTTCGGTACCAGCAACGCGGAATGCAATCTCTACAAAGTGCCGCACAGTTGTGGTGCGTCCTGTTGCGAGCACGTAGTCATCAGGGACATCCTGCTGGAGCACGAGGTACATGCCATAGACATAGTCGCGTGCGTGGCCCCAGTCACGCTTTGCGTCAATGTTTCCCAAATACAGCACATCCTGCCGGCCAGCATGGATGTGGGATGCAGCGTTCTAGGGCGTGGTGCGGAACCCCTAGTTAGAACGCAATTTCTGGAACACCCACCTACCCTGAATTTTGGGGCAAACCACCTAAAAAAATGGATTCAGCACCCTCAAAAACCCCCCATCCCCTTTCTTTCCCCACATAACCCTCATTGTAGGGGTGGTTTTTTGGGGGGGGGGGTCAAAGAGTTAGAGCACAGTTAGAACAGAGTTAGAACGCAGTTAGAGCACCCTGCTCTAACTAGTTATCGCGCGATAACTCAGTTATCGCGTAGTTATCGCGGGTAGTTATCGCGCACCCCTCCTCCATCCCTCACTAGGACAAACAACAGAAAACACTTGGCACAAAGCATGTATGGTCTTTTTTCATACAAAGTCATCAATGTCTGAGGCCTTGGCTGCCTCCAGCCCCAAAAGCCCTTGCTCCAGGGCGTTCATGGACATGCAATGGTGCATGTGGCGGAGGGACATACTTGGCCTCACCAAGGACCAACCCTTAAAACAATTTTTGAGCCTCCTCTTGTAAAGCCCATGCCGATACTCCGTTGGGATGGAGGAAAACTGAAAAATGTTCCTCCATTTCTCGGCAAAAAAGGTGGAATGTGCCAAGCACCAATGGATCCACCTGGTGGGGGACCAACCTGAGTCTCCCCACGCTTTTGAAAATTTTGTGGTCAACGCACGGTGGCGTTCCACTTGGGTTAGAGTGTACAACTCCCTCACCCTCCAAAGCTCATACAAACCCTCAATGCATTTCACCGTGACATGCACAACAACCCATAACATAGGTCCCCCAGGGGTCCTCACTGTGGGGACATGCTCTTTGAGGCATTCCACAAATTGCCTTTGGAAGGGGGGGGAGGTTAGAAAAACTTTGGTGCCGGTTAGATCGAAATCTTTTTCTGTGGCCCTCGAGGCCGAAGGGAGGCGTTCCCTAAGAGGGATGCCTGAGGTCTCATCCTTGAGGGCTTGTTTGAAGGCCTGCAAAGCTGCAAGAGCTTGGGCCTTACCAGGGGTACCAGGGGGGAGGGCCTGAAGGGTGGTCTCAATGCGCTTTGCAATGCCGTTTAGGATGCGGCATGCTGCATGTTGGTAGTCCCCCGGCCGCCTATCAGGGGTCACACTTCTCAAGAATGACCCCCATCTTGAGGTGGACTCCACCCCCCTTTGCTCAACAATCCCATTGGGGTCTTTGCACAACCAACACTTAGACCCAGCCCCCCCCATTGCTTGCATCCCCTTCCCATCCCCTGTCAAAATGACAGTGCAAGTCAAAAATTGGTTTTGAAAGAGGACAACGTCCTCTTCCACATCCCTCACCTCTTGGTTGAGGTTGGCGGAGATGTCCAGGCTTCTCAAAAAAGCCTGTTCATCCCCGCCATCCATGCAAAACCATGAGGCCCATAGCTTCACCTTCGAAGCATATTTTGCCCCCCCCCATACATTAACCCATACATCCGCACGGGTAGAGGATGCCTTCCACAAGGAAATCGCATCAACTGAAATAACAATAATGGCAACGCCACTAGGGGGGGGTTTCCCAATAACTCGGGCCATAGATATTGCATTTTGCACAATTGATTGCAAAGGCACATGGGCAGCTGCCCTATTGCGGCCTGTGGTAGACTTTACAATGGTGGTTTGGGGAAAGTAGGGCATGATCCGTTGCCGAACGGTCCTTAGGTCCCGTTGTGTGCGACGGCGGGGCATTCGCAAAAGGGCCCGTTGGGAGAGATGCATGCTGCATGCCATGCGTAGCATGCTCAGGGCCTCATGCTCCTGAGCTGTTAATGCAAGATGGCCGCCAAGTGGGCCAGACAGGGCAGTGCACGCCCCACCACTTAAACAAACTTCGCCTTTGGTGTTGGTGCCACACACGACGTCTGGGTCACCCAATAGAACTCGCACCAGCCGCTGAACCGCCTTCAAACGCCGCCGCCGGGCCTTGGGGCACTGCAGATCGGTGTACCGCCGCAGGTTGGCTGTGTTGAGAGCCCGCAGGGCCTCATTGACAGCATTGTCCATGAAGAATAAGAGGACCTGGGCGCGAAATGAGGGAGGGTTTTGAAGCAAGGGCCCAAAAAACACACGCGATAACCCACGCGATAACCCCCGCGATAACTAGGTTATCGCGCGATAACCCCCGCGATAACCCCCCGCGATAACTAGTTAGAGCGCGATAACCCCCCGCGATAACTAGTTAGAGCACCCAGTTAGAGCGCGATAACCCCCGCGATAACTAGTTAGAGCAGGGGTTAGTGCGCACTAACTGGTGGTGTTAGAGCAAGCGTTGGGCACCCTAAAACCTTCACAAACGTTGATTTTGCACCCAGGAAACCTTGGAGATGTCAACAATGTGCAGGCACGGGGTACATGGCGCCACAATCACAAATTCAAATCAGTCAAATGGACATGTTCCGGGCTAGTTGCCCCTCCTCAGAGTCCACAGAGTACAGCAATGCTGACCCCATTGGGGTCCACCACCACCTCCTCCTCCCCTCCCCCCTCCACCTCCTCCCCCTCCTGGCATGGCACACAAAGGCCATCTTTGTGGGCGGTGCACAAAATCAGCCGATTGCATCCGTAGCAATTGGCTACCACCTTCCCCCTACACCTAACCGCCCCATCACACTGGACTGTCCTGGCCACCCGGCCAGCAGGTGCCCCCAGCTGGGGCCTCTTAATGGACTGGGTCACGTGCAGGTTGGGGAATCGAAGATTCCCCCCTTGGGTAAGCTCAATGGCAAAAAATGCCATGAGGCGGGGGTGGGACACCCCCGTGGGGGAGGCCTTGGGAATCCCCGACCCCCGGTGTACATCAAGGGCATTAAAAAAAAAGGCACTGCCCCTCTTGAATGGCACAACCCTCTCCACCCAAGGGTCAGGGAACCCCGAACTGCTGGAGGGCACAAAAAGAAAATGTGACCCATCCTCCTCCTCATGATTATGGGTTAGCATAATAAGGCAATTGACAATCAATGTGCCTTCAGGAATGGTGTAGGGGGGGGCGTCGCGATGGAGGTGCTGGGGGGTGTGGTCATAGCTCGAAATTTCGGCCATGTCAAGGATGGTGCAGCTCCATCCAACCCCCCCCACCACAGTCTTCTTCGCCGTCTCAAGCACACGATCTGCCACCCTTTTGAGGACTGGCAGATCATGGAGCTTGTGGGGGTTGTGCCTGTGGTGGTTGGCACCCCCATAGTTGCCATACAATGTACGGCGGGTCCCAGAATCTTGGGGCCTGCCGACAATGGGGGGGTTCTCATTGAAAATGGGTGCCTTCTCTGAGAGAGGCACCCTATCCAAATCATCCAAAAGACTTTGGAGCTGCACATCACTCAAAAAATCGTGCTCCAGGAGGTGGTTGACCACCAGCTTCCCCCCCACGGTGAGCACAAGGTCATTGGGGTCCCTATTAAAGGCCCCCAAGGGCTCGGCGGCAACCACCTCCTCCGCCTCCCCAATAAGGGGGGGTGTTGCCCCAAATGGAAAAAGAATCACCCCCTGCCCCGAAACAATGTTGGGAGTGGTGACCCCATACCACTCACGCTCCCACTCCCTTGTGGGGCAAAGGGAGTGCATGGGGAGCTTGTTTTCGGGGTCGTCAGTGCAGACCCGGCGGGTGTTGTGGGTGAGGGGTTGGGGGAACCAACCATCCGACTGCCCCTTCCCCTTACCCGGTCGGATCCTTACCTTCTGGACACTAATCATGAGGGGGTTGTGGGGCTTCTCCTTCCTCCCCCCAGCCCCCACCCCCCCCCGCATCCTCCTCCTCCTCCTCCACTTCCTCCTCCTCCTCCTCTTGACCCACATAGAGGGTCGTCTTCGTCCCCGCACCCTTCTCGGCATGGGCGGTGACGGACTCCACCACCGCGTCCACATCGTCCGGATGAAGCTGGATCAAAAATCCAGCAACCCCTGGATTTACCTCTAACAACTCGAAGATGTAGTTGCTGAGAACCAGGGGGTCTCGCTTGTCCGCCATGAAGGGGGACTTATGGACAAGGAGTCCAAAGTCTACACCATGTTCAAAGCGGGTCGCCACAGGGCGCCTCACATTGGCATCACCCATCGTGAACCCCTCAGGACCGCCAAGGCGACGGACCCCAAGGAGCTTTTGATGGTGCTCGCACCAAGCGTGGGCAGCAGCAAGGGCCATTATCAAAGAATATGAAAGCTTTGAGAGCTAAAGCGAAAAGGGGAAACATAAAATGAAGCGCGATAACCCACGCGATAACCCACGCGATAACTAGGTTATCGCGCGATAACCCCCGCGATAACCCCCGCGATAACTAGGTTATCGCGCGATAACCCACGCGATAACTAGTGCTCTAACCCCGTTCTAACCCCGCGATAACTAGTTAGAGCACACAAAGATCAAATCGCAAAAAGTGCAAAACGGGCAATATCGAGCAAACGAAACATGGAAGGCACATTGTTGCATCATAGTGCACCCATGTAACATGTGAAATTCCGGGTTCCAACCATATTAACAACACCCAAAATTGGGGGGGTTCCGCACCACGCCCCAGAACGCTGCATCCCATGCGCGCAACAGCGCGTGTCACCTTGCGTGTGATGAATGTTGGTCCGCGCCGTGGCGACTCGTGGTTGAAAAGGATGCCATTTGAAGCGTGTATGCCATATGCCTCACGGTAATTGACCACAATCCAATACCCATACAGCTTCGCCACGCCATATGGTGATCGTGGGTGGAAAGGCGTTTTCTCTGACTGGGGCACCTCCTGGACAAGTCCAAACAGCTCCGACGTTGACGCTTGGTAGAAACGTGTTTTGTTGCTAAGGCCATTCTGGAGGACTGCTTCCAGGAGGCGCAGCACTCCCAGCGCGTCAACGTCGCCGGTGTAAAGAGATGTCTCAAAGGAAACCCTGACATGAATCTGCGCTGCCAGATTGTACACCTCGTCTGGTTGGACAGTAGCCACAATGCTGTGGAGGTTGTGTGCATCATTGAGGTCACCATAGTGGAGATGCAGCTTACTGGCAAATGAAGCAATCCGGGGCGCATTGAAGGATGATGAGCGGCGCACAATGCCATGGACCTCATAGCCCAGACTCAGCAGCAGTTCAGCTAGGTATGAGCCGTCCTGCCCAGTAATCCCGGTCACCAGGGCCACTTTGGGCCGGCTGCATGCCGCTTTGTTTGGATCAGATGAGTGCTGTGGTGTTGTGGTGTTGCAGTGCCTCACAGAGTGTCGCCCTCTTACTTTTCTCAGCGGCCGTAATCCTACAACTCGCCCCCCCCTTCGTCTTCCTCCTCCAACTTCCAGCAAGTCCACAGGAAAAAGCCATGTGCCGCATACCAACAACACAGTCAGCACCCCAAGAATATGCCACTGTTGGTGAGCTCCAATCTGCGTAGACATCATCCTCATGTGTGGTCTGACAGGGTACAAAGATCTGAGAATTGTGGCAATAAGGGCTATGCGGCGGCTTGGGGACAAGTAGGCATGAAATTGAAGCAAAATGTGTGCCACAATGGCACCTTGTGATGCGTTTTTGTGCTTTGCTCTGATGCGGCAAAACATGCAAGATTTGCAAGCCTCCCAACTTCCACACTTCGCACAGGTCCGCCATCATCTCAAGGATGGGACATGGTTGTTGAATTGTTCATATTCAAGGGGTTGGGGTATCATGTTGTCCAACTTTGTTTTTTGTTCAAATAGGCCAACAGTACTAATGTGCCACGGGCTGCAAGGGCAGGTTCATGCTGAATAAAGATTTCAGCAGTGCCTGGGTGAGCATGGGAAGCAGCTCATGGATGTTGCCCCATGGTATCCCTGTGAATTTCAGCGTCCCCGAATCAGAATCAGTCACCAAACCCATGTGTTATGTGGCTGCACTACATTTGTACCGAATTAAAATTAGGTACCAAATTAATACGGTCCCTACACCTACTGTAGCTTGGACAAGGGCTTGGCTATTACAAGGGGGGCAAAGGCAACGGATACTGGGCTCGCATACGCCCCCGTGTCACGGGCACATGGTCATCACCACATAGTTCAGTGTTATTCTTGCTGCACTGCAGCGCAGACTAGTTCTGAACCACTCCAGGTGGCTGCCGACTGTGCTTTGGCCTTGGCCATCTGTACACTGAGGTCAGCTCGCACCCACCACCCGCCCACAGTGCCGGTTAGTCTCTAAGCCTTGCTCTGCGGGTCTTGCTCTTGCTGCACCTGTCTTGCTCTTGCTCTCTGGCACGTGAAGACATGCCATATCCCAACTCCGGGGGCGCAAAGGCGTCTCAACATTTCACCGACAGATTTTTCTGCTTGACGCTTCAACAGGTGCCTTGCTGTACTGTGGCGCTTACCTGCTGAGTACCACTCCATGTGTGCGCTGGCCGCCCACATATCCAATTCAGCTCGCACCCACCACCCTCCCGTGGGCCGCACTCTCGCTGCCCCTGTCGTGCTTGGGCTTTCTGACACGTCATGACGTGTCATGCCCGTGCTTTGGGGGGGCAAAGGCGTCCCGATGTTTCACCAGAGTAAGAGGCGAAAGCTCAGGAAAAGCAGAAACCCTGGACAGGGTCGTTAGCAGCAGAGCCTGTAAACCCTGCATTCTGATGCGGAACTCTCACAGGTTTCAAGCCCAACAATGCCTACATGTCCGAAACCTGCGTTCTGACGCAGGAGCTTTTTGACACGAGAACCGCGTGCTGTCGCGAAAGGCTTAATACGGTCCCTACACCTACTGTAACTTGGACAAGGGCGTAGCTATTACAAGGGGGGGCGGGGGGGGTAGTGGGGTGGAAGAGCTCACAAGGGTCGGAAACTGAGCCGCTGGATGACCCCGCCCACAGCCATCGCAGCCATTGCATCCATCCATGTCCACGCCGTCTTGCATATCATACACTCGCCTTGCATATGTGTACAACAGCCAGCGTCCACGTCCATGAGGGAAGCGCTGCTACTCTCCACCTGCCACCTGAACCAACCCAATCAGGCTCCTCTGTGCCGAGTACTCCCCCGGGCTCAGAACCCAACCCAGCGACGCGCCGAAAGGCGCTCCATCAATACGCACGCGGCCGCAAAACACACGCCACCACGGTGCATGCACCACCTACCCCTGGTTACTGCCCACACGATGCGATCACACAAAGGTCACGCTGGCACTCATTCGGCCCCCGTATCAGCTCAGGTCCATACTGACATAAAGAACGTTCAGAGTCATCTATTTGAAGGCAGGGAGGGAGCTGCAGTCCCCGCCGGCGGCCGAAGGGACCAAAAGGGGGGAAGGGGGGGGGGATCTGCTCTGCTGTCGCAGCACGCACTGAAAAGCGGACATCAGGGGGGTACATACGTACCCAAAACACCCTGGATAGCTCAGAACCACTATCAGCCAAAGCCAGTCCACACCTGCGGGGCGCCGAGGCTCCCCAGGGCTAAGGCATTTGCTGCTGGCCAAAAGGGGGGGATAGCCCCCCGAAAACTGAAACCCTGACGCAATGTCCGAACAAAAGTCAGCCACCAGTGATCCGTGAAAACGAAAGCAGTGTGTTGGGCTACCCGCAAGGTCGCGGCCCCCCAAGCACGGGATCCAGTCCAGGCCACCATCTTGATACCTGCACTGCATCCCGTTGGCAACCAAGCACATCCTGTAACCCCCAGAAAATGTAGAGTCCTCAACCCGAAACAGATCTACCCCATATCGCGGGAGTGGCGCCAGGGCTTCCCACTCTTGACGGAGGGCCAACGTGCCCATGGTAGGAGAAAAAATAGAAAATCGGTGGGTGTCACCGAGGAGAGCAAACAGCCAGCACAACAGCGAGGTAGACCTTCAGCCTTTCGGCCACAAAAACGAGCCAGAGGCCACACCAAGTCGCCATGAGAACTCCCCAAAAGGGGGGGGGTACTCAAAATCCAAGCCATCTGCCACATCGCGGCACCCAGGTAGCACGCGAGCCAGCGCAGGCCACTTTCCTGGAGGCTGCGAAAACGCTAGGAGGCCCACCAGACCCATGGAAACGCCAGGAAAACAGGGAGGCCGGGTCCCCCCAAGGCATTTGCTGCCGGCTAAGTGGGACTGCTCCCCCGAGCAAACTGAAACTGCGACATAACGCCCACGCGGGGACGCCATTCATCAAAGACACGTGCACAATAGAGGAGCGCCAGGCCATGTGCCTCGCCACGGCCACACCAGAAGTGCGGGGGCCAGTCCAGCCCGTCACCTTGGCGGACGCGAGGACCATGAGTGGCCCAGCCAGACACCATAGAAAAGCCAAAAACAATCAGCAGCCAATAGAACCAGACGACTGATCTTCATGTCCATGTGACAATTGCTGGGCCTTCTGCAAGTAGCGCAACTTACGCTTCTGATGAACTTTCCCCATCACATGCTCATTCCAGGCTCTCCAGTTGGAGTTGTCGGAGCTCCCTCCTTTGCCTTTTCGCCTTGCGCTCCTCCGTGCCCGGTGGCGGGCCACGGGAGCGCTTGCCCATGTTGCAAAGCACAAGCCACAGACTAAGACAGTCCAACACCAGACTGGAGGCCGAAGGTAAGGGGGGGAAACGGGGTCATTCGTACCCAAAATCGAAATTCAGGGTCTGGCTCGCCAAGCGGGGCAGAGACGTGGCGCCCGACGACACCGATACTGGGGACCAAAAGTCCCGAGGGTACAGAGGAGGGGGGGTGCAGGGTCTCTCCCCCGTTACCTCCCCTTCCCCATACCCCCCCCCCCGTCCGAGTCCGAGTCGTAGTTGAGGCAGTCCTCCACGGACTCCAGCCCCTCCACCTGTTCCAAAACGGAAAAATCCTCAACCATATCATGTGCCTGGCATACACCCTCGTCCTCGTCAGAAGACCTCGCAACCCCACCCGCCGCCAAAGGAAGCAAATAAAGGGGGCTGTCCAGCCGGCCCTCGTTGGCGAGGGTGTCGGCGTCCTCGTTTCCGGGCACCCCACAGTGGGCTGGTACCTTGAGCCAGCACACTTCCCCCACAAATCGTAAGCAAAGCCCCAAGACCTCCTCCCAAATGTCCACATGCGAGACTGGTCCTGATGCATTGCGCCACCCATGTCGCTTCCACCGTGCCGCCCCCCCGTCACCCCCAAAAACACCAAATTGCAGTCCGTGCAAAACACCTCCCTGACGCCTGGCTGGTGACGCCGAAGTGCCCACAGAGCTGCCCACAGCTCCGCCCTGATATTCGTCTGCGGATCATGTACAGGCAGGGGGGATGAAAAACTGAGGCCAGCATCGGAGCACACACCAAACCAGCCAGTCCGCACACCATGGACCAGCTCGCTGGAGCCATCCAGATAAACGGCCACCCAGCCCGCCAGCAAAAAAGGCTCAATGGCCAACACAAAGCGCGCCCGTAGGAGTCCGCCTTGCAGCCCAGTTCTGCCATTTGCTGGCGAACCGGGTCCGGCCAGAATCCCCTCAACAAAAACCTCGTCTTATCGAAATTAAGCCTCGAGCCCGAAAAGTCACCGAACCTCTCCAGGGCAGCAATGACCCCTTTCATCACACGCATAGCTGGACGTGGCATAGCCTCCAGATGAACCAACAGGTCATCGGCATATAAGCGAACGACCAGGAGCGGAGAGACCGCCTGTAGCTGACCAATGAGCGGGGAACAGAAAAGGACAAACAATGACGGCGAGAGCGGGTCGCCCTGCCGGACGCCACACCGGGGGTAGACCTTTTCCTCCCTGACTACCCCTCGTCCCACAGCAAAAATGAAAGGCGCACGAAAAAGCTGGATAAGCAAGAGGTACCCGGGTATACAACTGGGGGTGGTCTCCCCGGAAGAGGCCTTTGCACCGGCCCTGGCAAAGGCTTTGGCCCGCGCCAGGGCACACACCACACACCACAAACGTGAAAAAAAACGACGGACCACTACTCAGGGTTGGTTCCCATGCCCCCATCGGCACATCACTACGTGAGGTTCCCAGCTGTGGAGACGTTTGAGGGGAGAAAAGGCAATATTCCTTTGTACTTCCACCCAGAGCGACGCCGCTGCCGGAAGTGACCCGGTGGGCCGGGGTCCGGGGTGTGGAGATGTGGTTTATTGAAGAACTCAAAGAAATAAGGGGGGTTGAGGTTGGTGTGTCGTTTAATTGTGCAATTTGTTCAGTTGGTTTGATGAAACAAATTGAAAATCATGGTGTGTTTGTTGGTGTCTTGTGATTTGTTTAAAAGTTGGAGAAGGCGGGGGGGGGGGGGGGGGGGGGGGCTCACTAGCGCCCACTGCAAGCGCTCACATGAAGAGCGCCTTTGAAGCGCCCACTTGGGGAGCGCAACTCAAGCGCCCAATGCAAGCGCCCACGTGAAGAGCGCCCAACACATGGCACTCACAAGGCGCCTCGGAGGGTTATGCTTCACAAATCAAACATACAAAGCAAGAGAAAAAGTATGGTTGGCAACCCCGATTAGCCCCGTGTGACCCAACCAAGTGAGGGTGGGGTTTGTTTTGAGGTCAGTCAAAATCAAGTTTTACCCCACCACCCAATAACACCACGAGTGGTGTGGGGGTTTAAAGGAAGGATCGAGATATCATATAATAAAACATGTCAAAAAAAATCCAATCTTAAGTGTCTTCTCCTTTTTGCAAACCATGTTGTGCCTAAATAAATTTTCAAGTCCCCATAGGGCCACCAATAGAAGCAAAAAAAACTCAAAAATGAAACAAGGGTGGCTTTTCTCACTTAGAGTGAGACCAACTAAAGCCCAAGACAAGGGACTTGTATTTTGCAAAAAGCAAAAAAAAATACTCCTTATTTGAAAACCGCCACCCAAATACCAAAAGGCTTGTCTGAGCAAAAAAATGGACTCCCCACTTGAAAGTGCAAACCCAAAAGACATTCAAAAAGAAAATAAGCCCAAGTGTTTATGGGCAAAAATAAGCCCAACAAAGCTCAAAAAGTGGGTGTGTGACTTGCAAGCCACTTAGATGCAAGTTGCATCTAAGCTCATTTGATCAAGGGTTGGGGGGAAAGGGGTTGCAAAAAGCACCACCCACCCCCAAAAGGTCCCTATTGCCTAGGGACACACCTTAAAACCCAACAAACAAAGTCGACACCAAAGGCGAGGAAAGTCGACTTCAAAGTCGACACCAAAGGTGAGGAAAGTCGACTTCAAAGTCGACACCAAAGGCAACCAAAGTCGACTTCAAAGTCGACACCAAAGGCCACCAAAGTCGACTTCATAGTCCACAACAAAGGCGACGAAAGTCGACTTCAATGTCGACAGTGTGGGGCGAGTGTGTGTGGGTGTCGAATGGCGTGCAAAGTGTGTGTCGAGTGTGTGTGGGTGTCGAATGGTGTCGAAAGCGTGTTTTGAAAGTGTGGGTGGTCTAAATGGTTTCGAAAACGTGTTTCGAAAGTGTGTGTAGCAGGTTCCAGTCGTGTCGAATGTGTGTGTCCAATTGTGTTGTAAGGGTGTGATGAAGGTTGGTGTGTGTGGAATTGTGTTGAACGTGTGTGTGTTCAATTGGTGAAGGGCACATAAAAAGACAAAACCAGACCTTCACATGAACTAGCCCATTTATCTGCTTTGGGGCTAAAGGCGCCTTCTCCAGGCACACCCTCCTCCACAGTGCCCAAAGGCCTTTCCTGAGCGCTTTTCAAGCACCCCACAACAAAGACTATGGGCGCCTTTCAAATTGCTGAGCGCCCCCACAGAGGCACACTCATGCATTGCTTTACCAGAAAAAAGCCACTTGAAGCGCCCACTTGATTAGCAGCAATGTATGTGGACGCTCCACAAAGGCACCAATGACAAAGGCACCCACAGAAGAAGGCACCAGAAGAGCCGCGGTGCCACATAATGGAGACGCCAAGAGAGCCGCGGCGCAAAGAATTGATTGAATATTGGCGCCCAAGCTCGCAAAGGCGCCACACGACGGAGAGAGCCTCGGCGCCACAAATGCTCCACTTGACCAAGGCTCCCTTTTTGATAAACGGCACCTTTCTTTGAGCCCACGCGCCACAAATGAAGGCACCTACCCATGAGAGGTGCCCAAAGCGCCCCTCGTGAGAGATTTGCATAATGAGAGGCACCAAGCACAATGGAAGACGCCACGAGAGAACCAAGGCGCCCATTTGGGGCAAAGGCGCCACGAATGAAGGACGCTGCTCTCCATAGCGAAGGCACTCGCAAACCACCCTCTTTTCGTTTATGAATTAAACGAATGCAGAATGGCACATGCACACACAAACAGCTTCATTCAAAGCCCGAAAGGGAAACCACCTAGGACGACTTATTGCTTGTGCAGCAGGGGAATGGCTATGCGGGACTTCTCTCTCTCTTATCTTATCTCTTAATATATTTAATTGTGGTATGGACGTTCGTTCGTTCGTTCGTTCGTTCGTTCGTTCGTCGTCGTTCGTCATACCGAAAAAATCCTCCCAATTGTGCACGCTGCTGCTGGCGCGCGCGCGTGCCCGTCAAATGGCATCTGGCGGATTTGCGATTTCGATTTCTGGCACGAGAAATCGATCTGAAATCATGGAATCATGTGTTTTGGAAACCTGTATGTACTGCACAATCGATTATCCGGGTATCTGCACGGATAATCCCGCCTGTTGACTTTTGGCGATTTTAGCCAACAGGGAGCAGTGTCACTCTCGCTTATAGAGTACGGGATATGAGGTTTGAGACATGAGTCATGAGGTACGGGATACGAGGTACGGGATATGCGGTATGTTGTACACAGTGTGGGGCATGGGTGATGTGTTTGGAAATATGGATTATGCGAATCGCGGTGTCAAATGTGGTGTCAGAGTACAGCTTAGGAGGGGTATATTTCACTCATAGAGTACGGGATATGATGTTTGATAGAGTACGGGATATGAGGTTTGAGACATGAGTCATGAGGTACGGGATACGAGGTACGGGATATGCGGTATGTTGTAGACAATGTGAGGTATGGGTGATGTGTTTGGAAATATGGATTATGCGAATTGCGGTGTCAAATGTGGTGTCAGGGTACAGTTTAGGAGGGGTAAATTTCACTCATAGAGTACGGGATATGATGTTTGAGACATGAGTCATGTGGCACGGGATATGAGGTACGGGACATGAGGTGTGTTGTATTGGGTATGTGAAATGCGGTGCAGTGTGAGATATGGTGCTATGGTGATACGGTGATATGGCCCGCGCTTCAAGCGCGGGCATTCGCACTAGTTATCTTATTATATTTAATTGTGCTATGGTTCGTCGTCGTCGTCGTCGTCGTCGTCGTTCGTCTTCCCCAAAAAATCCGCCCAATTGTGCACGCTGCTGCTGGCGCGCGCGCGTGCCCGTCCAATGGCATCTGGCGGATTTGCGATTTCGATTTCTGGCACGACAAATCGATCTGAAATCATGGATTCATGTAATCTGAATGTACTGTACAATAGATTATCCGGGTATCTGCACGAATAATCCCGCCTGTTCACTTTTGGCGATTTTAGCCAACAGGCAGCAGTGGCGACAGTTCTCTCGCTTATACAGTACGGGATATGAGGTTTGAGACATGAGTCATGAGGTACGGGATACGAGGTACGGGATATGCGGTATGTTGTACACAGTGTGGGGTATGGGTGATGTGTTTGGAAATATGGATTATGCGAATCGCGGTGTCAAATGTGGTGTCAGAGTACAGTTTAGGAGGGGTAAGTTTCACTCATAGAGTACGGGATATGATGTTTGAGACATGAGTCAGGTGGCACGGGATATGAGGTACGGGACATGAGGTGTGTTGTATTGGGTATGCGAAATGCGGTGCGGTGTGAGATATGGTGCTATGGTGATATGGTGATATGGCCCGCGCTTCAAGCGCGGGCATTCGCACTAGTTATATTTAATTGTGCTATGGACGTTCGTTGTTCGTTGTTCGTCGTCGTCGTCGTCGTCGTTCGTCATACCCAAAAAATCCTCCCAATCGTGCACGCTGCTGCTGGCGCGCGCGCGTGCCCGTCAAATGTCATTTGGCGGATTTGCGATTTCGATTTCTGGCACGACAAATCGATCTGAAATCATGGATTCATGTAATCTGAATGTACTGTACAATCGATTAACCGGGAATCTGCACGAATAATCCCGCCTCTTGACTTTTGGCGATTTTAGCCAACAGGCAGCAGTGGCGACAGTTCTCTCGCTTATACAGTACGGGATATGAGGTTTGAGACATGAGTCATGAGGTACGGGATACGAGGTACGGGATATGCGGTATGTTGTACACAGTGTGAAGCATGGGTGATGTGTTTGGAAATATGGATTATGCGAATCGCGGTGTCAAATCTGGTGTCAGAGTACAGTTTAGGAGGGGTAAATTTGACTCACAGAGTACGGGATATGAGGTTTGAGTGTGGTACGGGATACGAGGTACGGGATATGCGGTATGTTGTACACAGTGTGAGGTATGGGTGATGTGTTTGGAAATATGTATTATGCGAATCGCGGTGTCAAATGTGCTATCAGAGTACAGTTTAGGAGGGGTAAGTTTCACTCATAGAGTACGGGATATGATGTTTGAGACATGAGTCAGGTGGCACGGGATATGAGGTACGGGACATGAGGTGTGTTGTATTGGGTTTGCGAAATGCGGTGCGGTGTGAGATATGGTGCTATGGTGATACGGTGATATGGCCCGCGCTTCAAGCGCGGGCATTCGCACTAGTCTTATTATATTTAATTGTGCTATGGTTCGTCGTCGTCGTCGTCGTCGTCGTCGTCGTTCGTCATACCCAAAAAATCCTCCCAATCGTGCACGCTGCTGCTGGCGCGCGCGCGTGCCCGTCAAATGGCATCTGGCGGATTTGCGAGTTCGATTTCTGGCACGAGAAATCGATCTGAAATCATGGAATCACGTGTTTTAAAAATCTGTATGTACTGTACAATCGATAATCCGGGTATCTGCACGAATAATCCCGCCTGTTCACTTTTGGGGATTTTAGCCAACAGGCAGCAGTGGCGACAGTTCTCTCGCTTATAGAGTACGGGATATGAGGTTTGAGACATGAGTCATGTGGCACGGGATACGCGGTACGGGATATGCGGTATGTTGTACACAGTGTGAGGTATGGGCGATGTGTTTGGAAATATGGATTATGCGAATCGCGGTGTCAAATGTGCTATCAAAGTACAGTTCAGGAGGGGTAAGTTTCACTCATAGAGTACGGGATATGAGGTTTGAGACATGAGTCATGTGGCACGGGATACGCGGTACGGGATATGCGGTATGTTGTACACAGTGTGAGGTATGGGTGATGTGTTTGGAAATATGGATTATGCGAATCGCGGTGTCAAATGTGCTATCAAAGTACAGTTCAGGAGGGGTAAGTTTCACTCATAGAGTACGGGATATGATGTTTGAGACATGAGTCAGGTGGCACGGGATATGAGATACGGGACATGAGGTGTGTTGTATTGGGTATGCGAAATGCGGTGCGGTGTGAGATATGGTGCTATGGTGATATGGTGATATGGCCCGCGCTTCAAGCGCGGGCATTTGCACGGTAAATACAGTTTAGGAGGGGTAAATTTCACTCATAGAGTACGGGATATGATGTTTGAGACATGAGTCAGGTGGCACGGGATATATGAGGTACGGGACATGAGGTGTGTTGTATTGGGTATGCGAAATGCGGTGCGGTGTGAGATATGGTGCTATGGTGATATGGTGATATGGCCCGCGCTTCAAGCGCGGGCATTCGCACTAGTCTATATTTAATTGTGCTATGGACGTCGTTCGTCGTCGTCGTCGTCGTCGTTCGTCATACCCAAAAAATCCTCCCAATCGTGCACGCTGCTGCTGGCCCGCGCGTGCCCGTCAAATGACATCTGGCGGATTTGCGATTTCGATTTCTGGCACGACAAATCGATCTGAAATCATGGAATCACGTGTTTTAAAAATCTGTATGTACTGTACAATCGATTATCCGGGTATCCGCACGAATCATCCGTCCTGTTGACTTTTGGCGATTTTAGCCAACAAGAAGCAGTGGCGACAGTTCTCTCGCTTATAGATTACGGGATATGAGGTTTGAGACATGAGTCATGAGGTACGGGATACGAGGTACGGGATATGCGGTATGTTGTACACAGTGTGAGGTATGGGTGATGTGTTTGGAAATATGGATTATGCGAATCGCGGTGTCAAATGTGGTGTCAGAGTACAGTTTAGGAGGGGTAAATTTCACTCATAGAGTACAGAATATGATGTTTGAGTGAGGTACGGGATACGAGGTACGGGATATGCGGTATGTTGTACACAGTGTGAGGTATGGGTGATGTGTTTGGAAATATGGATTATGCGAATCGCGGTGTCAAATGTGCTGTCAGAGTACAGTTTAGGAGGGGTAAGTTTCACTCATAGAGTACGGGATATGATGTTTGAGACATGAGTCAGGTGGCACGGGATATGAGGTACGGGACATGAGGTGTGTTGTATTGGGTATGTGAAATGCGGTGCGGTGTGAGATATGGTGGTATGGTGATATGGTGATATGGCCCGCGCTTCAAGCGCGGGCATTCGCACTAGTCTTATTATATTTAATTGTGCTATGGTTCGTCGTCGTCGTCGTCGTCGTCGTCGTTCGTCTTCCCCAAAAAATCCGCCCAATCGTGCACGCTGCTGCTGGCGCGCGCGCGTGCCCGTCAAATGGCATCTGGCGGATTTGCGATTTCGATTTCTGGCGCGAGAAATCGATCTGAAATCATGGAATCACGTGTTTTAAAAACCTGTATGTACTGTACAGTCGATTATCCGGGTATCCGCACGAATCATCCCGCCTGTTGACTTTCGGCGATTTTAGCCAACAGGCAGCAGTGGCGACAGTTCTCTCGCTCATAGAGTACGGGATATGAGGTTTGAGACATGAGTCATGAGGTACGGGATACGAGGTACGGGATATGCGGTATGTTGTACACAGTGTGAGGTATAGGTGATGTGTTTGGAAATATGGATTATGCTAATCGCGGTGTCAAATGTGGTGTCAGAGTACAGTTTAGGAGGGGTAAATTTCACTCATAGAGTACGGGATATGATGTTTGAGTGAGGTACGGGATACGAGGTACGGGATATGCGGTATGTTGTACACAGTGTGAGGTATGGGTGATGTGTTTGGAAATATGGATTACGCGAATCGCGGTGTCAAATGTGGTGTCAGAGTACAATTTAGGAGCGGTAAGTTTCACTCATAGAGTACGGGATATGATGTTTGAGACATGAGTCAGGTGGCACGGTGTATGAGGTACGGGACATGAGGTGTGTTGTATTGGGTATGTGAAATGCGGTGCGGTGTGGGATATGGTGCTATGGTGATATGGTGATATGGCCCGCGCTTCAAGCGCGGGCATTTGCACTAGAAGATATCTCTCTTCTCTCTCTCTCTTATCTTATTATATTTAATTGTGCTATGGTTTGTCGTCGTCGTCGTTTGTCGTCGTCGTTCGTCATACCCAAAAAATCCGCCCAATTGTGCACGCTGCTGCTGGCGCGCGCGTGTGCCCGTCAAATGGCATCTGGCGGATTTGCGATTTCGATTTCTGGCGCGAGAAATCGATCTGAAATCATGGAATTACGTGTTTCAAAAATCTGTATGTACTGTACAATCGGTTATCCGGGTATCTGCACGAATAATCCCGCCTGTTCACTTTTGGCGATTTGAGCCAACAGGCAGTAGTGGTGACAGTTCTCTCGCTCATGGAGTACGGGATATGAGGTTTGAGACATGAGTCATGAGGTACGGGATACGAGGTACGGGATATGCGGTATGTTGTACACAGTGTGAGGTATGGGTGATGTGTTTGGAAATATGGATTATGCGAATGGCGGTGTCAAATGTGGTGTCAGAGTACAGTTTAGGAGGGGTAAATTTCACTCATAGAGTACGGGATATGATGTTTGAGTGTGGTACGGGATACGAGGTACGGGATATGCGGTATGTTGTACACAGTGTGAGGTATGGGTGATGTGTTTGGAAATATGGATTATGCGAATCGCGGTGTCAAATGTGGTGTCAGATTATGTGGGATTTGCCCGTTTGCCTATGGACGTTCGTTGTTCGTTGTTCGTCGTCGTCGTCGTCGTCGTTCGTCATACCCAAAAAATCCTCCCAATCGTGCACGCTGCTGCTGGCGCGCGCGCGTGCCTGTCAAATGGCATCTGGCGGATTTGCGATTTCGATTTCTGGCACGAGAAATCGATCTGAAATCATGGATTCATGTAATTTGAATGTACTGTTCAATCGATCATCCGGATATCTGCACGAATAATCCCGCCTGTTGACTTTTGGCGATCTTAGCCAACAGGCAGCAGTGGCGCTCTCGCTTATAGAGTACGGGATATGAGGTTTGAGACATGAGTCATGAGGTACGGGATACGAGGTACGGGATATGCGGTATGTTGTACACAGTGTGAGGCATGGGTGATGTGTTTGGAAATATGGAATATGCGAATCGCGGTGTCAAATGTGGTGTCAGAGTACAGCTTAGGAAGGGTATATTTCACTCATAGGGTACGGGATATGATGTTTGATAGAGTACGGGATATGAGGTTTGAGACATGAGTCATGAGGTACGGGATACGAGGTACGGGATATGCGGTATGTTGTACACAGTGTGAGGCATGGGTGATATGTTTGGAAATATGGATCATGCGAATTGCGGTGTCAAATGTGGTGTCACAGTACAGCATAGGAGGGGTAAGTTTCACTCATAGAGTACGGGATATGATGTTTGAGACATGACTCATGTGGCACGGGATATGAGGTACGGGACATCAGGTGTGTTGTATTGCATATGCGAAATGCGGTGCGGTGTGAGATATGGTGCTATGGTGATATGGTGATATGGCCCGCGCTTCAAGCGCGGGCATTTGCACTAGTTATATTTAATTGTGCTATGGTTCGTCGTTCGTCGTCGTCGTTCGTCGTCGTCGTTCATCATACCCAAAATCGTCGTCGTTCGTCATACCCAAAAAATCCGCCCAATTGTGCACGCTCCTGCTGGCGCGCGCGCGTGCTGCCTGTGGAAATTTTGGATTTGCAAATGCAATTTGGATTTGCGTTTTGGATTTGCAAATGCGATGTCTGGGAATTTTAGAATTGCAAATGTACTTTCGTTTTTTGAATACTGATACTGTGCGCAGCATTTAGGTTTTTGCTGCAGGCGGTAACGGATCCGGCCGGTCCGCAAACCGCCCGGTGAAGCGTTCTGATGCACTTGATGGGTAGTGATGCAGTCCAATGATGACAATGACTGATGATGCATGCTATCGCGGGCAACACGTCACTCAGTGAAGATTTTTAGATTTAGATTTTGATTTGGACCTTTTGATTTTAGATTTAGATTTAGATTTAGATTTTGATTTGGAATTTGATTGAACCTGCTCCCTGTCGTCGTCGTTTTGACCTCGAAAGCGATCGTCGTGGTTTGATACTGCCTTTGTGATGCGCGGCCGCAGGTATCGAACAAGCAGTGTGTTCTGAAAACTGTGCGTACTGGTTTCACGATCTGGGAAGATCTGGGAAGAGTTGGGGCTTCGTCACGGTGACTTCATGAACGGGCTCCCCAACTCTCACACCCGGTCCGTGTCGTTCATTTGAGTAAACCTCTACTAACGTCTTTGTTCCCGAGCCGCAAAAGGAACATCGTAAAATTGAACCACATCGTACAATTGAAGCGCCACGCATACAAGGCCGTGTAGACTGCCGCCATGAGCACTCACACATGGGCTACAACTTGGGGGTGAGGGAATACTATTCCCAATGGAACACATAGCTCAGAACACATGACCTATGGATAGTACAACCCGAGATGGACCCAGCCACACAGCCATTTCGCAAGCGCTACAAGCCACGAGCCAAGGAGACACAAGCAAGGTCTCCTGAACGACGCACGAAACACACCGCACCGGACGCACACTAGACAGCTACTAAGCCTCTTCAACAAGGCATCCAAAGGACCCGCACGTATGACTCGCTAAACACGCCATGCTACCTTGGTGGGTGTTGGGCCACACCACCCCGATGCCTCCAAGCAGTGCGGCACGTGTTTGAGTCAATGTAAGAGAAGGCATTGTACCATGGCCTATGTGCACGCATACTAATATAGCTTGAACTTCGTTCCGCAGTTGGTGACCATGGAAGGACTAACTAGAGAGCAAGTCGAGATATGTGCCCGTGGGGTAAGGCAAATTAGCCTTGCATGCAACCCCCAAAGTCATGAAGTTAGCGGTTGGGGCTTCGTCACGGTGACTTCATGAACGGGCTCCCCAACTCTCACACCCGGTCCGTGTCGTTCATTTGAGTAAACCTCTACTAACGTCTTTGTTCCCGAGCCGCAAAAGGAACATCGTAAAATTGAACCACATCGTACAATTGAAGCGCCACGCATACAAGGCCGTGTAGACTGCCGCCATGAGCACTCACACATGGGCTACAACTTGGGGGTGAGGGAATACTATTCCCAATGGAACACATAGCTCAGAACACATGACCTATGGATAGTACAACCCGAGATGGACCCAGCCACACAGCCATTTCGCAAGCGCTACAAGCCACGAGCCAAGGAGACACAAGCAAGGTCTCCTGAACGACGCACGAAACACACCGCACCGGACGCACACTAGACAGCTACTAAGCCTCTTCAACAAGGCATCCAAAGGACCCGCACGTATGACTCGCTAAACACGCCATGCTACCTTGGTGGGTGTTGGGCCACACCACCCCGATGCCTCCAAGCAGTGCGGCACGTGTTTGAGTCAATGTAAGAGAAGGCATTGTACCATGGCCTATGTGCACGCATACTAATATAGCTTGAACTTCGTTCCGCAGTTGGTGACCATGGAAGGACTAACTAGAGAGCAAGTCGAGATATGTGCCCGTGGGGTAAGGCAAATTAGCCTTGCATGCAACCCCCAAAGTCATGAAGTTAGCGGTTGGGGCTTCGTCACGGTGACTTCATGAACGGGCTCCCCAACTCTCACACCCGGTCCGTGTCGTTCATTTGAGTAAACCTCTAGATCCGCCTGTTCAACGCGAGTGGTAAGAAGGTCGTGGAAATTTTTGCGCACTGCCGCTGGATCAACGCAATTGACTATTGCGCAAAGACTAATATGGTATGTGACTGCCCGTCGTCTTGTTTAGGTGAAAATTCGACGTCTAGGTTTTGTTCGTGGTTTGATACTGCCTTTGTGATGCGCGGCCGCAGGTATCGAACAAGCAGTGTGTTCTGAAAACTGTGCGTACTGGTTTCACGATCTGGGAAGATCTGGGAAGATCCGCCTGTTCAACGCGAGTGGTAAGAAGGTCGTGGAAATTTTTGCGCACCGCCGCTGGATCAACGCGCGCCTGCCTGTGAAAGGAGGTATGACAGCCGTCAGCAGCAACGTTCGCAACGACGTCGTGGTTTGATACTGCCTTTGTGATGCGCGGCCGCAGGTATCGAACAAACAGTGTGTTCTGAAAACTGTGCGTGCTGGTTTCACCGCACTTTCTTTTCCCGTTTGTTCAGCTTGGTTCCGTGGGGGAGGATATGCTGATCCAATTGTGGAAGATGCCAACAGCGGCAGATCCCAGAGTGGTATGTCCTGTGTGTGTCCCTGGGTGTGTTGCCCCGCTGAAGCGCCTGCCTGTGAAACGAGGTATGACAGCCGTCAGCAGCAACGTTCGCAACGACGTCGTGGTTTGATACTGCCTTTGTGATGCGCGGCCGCAGGTATCGAACAAACAGTGTGTTCTGAAAACTGTGCGTGCTGGTTTCACCGCACTTTCTTTCGCCGTTTGCTCAGCTTGCTTGCTTGCTCAGCAACGTACGCATAAAGACGGTTTTTTTTTTCAGGGTTGAACACAGTGCATTGCTGGTGGTGGAATCTCTGTGAGGTGGTCTTGCCAAAGGCAATAGAATGTTTTTAAAATTCAGCCTTTTCCGAACCTCTGCACAACATTGTTTGGTACCCTGAACCTCTCTGCACAGCATGCCCTCCATCGTTTGTCGTGCGTTTGTTTCAAATGTCTCCCAGTGGGCCGTCGGAGTCGTTCAACTAACAAATTACCATGGGCCCCATCAAATGCGTCAAGTTTGCAGACCTTCCCAACGTGGACTCAGGTATCGACCGGATTTGTAGCTTGATAACTTTTTCGTCGTTGCCAATTTTTCCAGTGATGGCTTGGAGGGAAATGTGGAAGCTCGGACTCATCTAAGCAAGTAGCGATTCCTTCTTGCCCTAGAGAAGACCGAAAAAGGGTTCATGTCAATGTGACCGAACTTCGAAAATGCATGCCTTCTTCCTCTTTGGATACATGGGTTCCACATGGAAATCGGGTTTGGAATAGAAATCAACAGCACGTAAGTCCACAAGTTTGCTTCACATGGTCCCTTGTTCAACAAACGGGTGGAAGGAGGTGAAGAAGAGAAAAGAGGTGCAAGTGGAAGGGGGAATCGACTGTGATTTGCGCTAACGCCATGTTCACGCATCATCCAGCCTCCAGGATTCGACGGTGCATCCACGCACAGTGTTTGTGAAGGGCTGTCACTTCCCTGCTTTTCATAGGAGCGTGCGAAGGCCGAAGCTGAAGCGAAAGCCAAAGAAATGGAGGAAATGAAAGCGAAGCAGGAGGAGGACCGCAAGAAACGGGAGGAGGATTTGAAGGCCAAGCGAGAGGAGGAAGAGGCAGAGCGAAAGGTTCAGGATGAGGATGACCGGGCACGCGGATATCGTATTGTGAAGCAGACTATGACGCACGTGAACGAGGAGCTGGCAGCGCCATTCCAATATTTTGACAAACCCATGGGGGCCTCTGGGCAGATTCGACGTGATATTATTGAGGGTGTTCTGCATGCTCTTGGGGAGTTGACGTAACGTGAGGTGGACAGTTTGCTGCGCAGTGCAGGTGTTTCTCTACACCCTTTTTGTGTCGCCGCTGGTTGAAACCGGTCGGTTGCCAATGCGTTTGTGTGTTGTCGTCCGAGGATTTCCTGGACCTGAGGTGGTCTTGCCAAAGGCAATAGAATGTTTTTAAAATTCAGCCTTTTCCGAACCTCTGCACAACATTGTTTGGTACCCTGAACCTCTCTGCACAGCATGCCCTCCATCGTTTGTCGTGCGTTTGTTTCAAATGTCTCCAAGTGGGCCGTCGGAGTCGTTCAACTAACAAATTACCATGGGCCCCATCAAATGCGTCAAGTTTGCAAACCTTCCCAACATGGACTCAGGTATCGACCGGATTTGTAGCTTGATAACTTTTTCGTCGTTGCCAATTTTTCCAGTGATGGCTTGGAGGGAAATGTGGAAGCTCGGACTCATCTAAGCAAGTAGCGATTCCTTCTTGCCCTAGAGAAGACCGAAAAAGGGTTCATGTCAATGTGACCGAACTTCGAAAATGCATGCCTTCTTCCTCTTTGGATACATGGGTTGCACATCGAAATCGGGTTTGGAATAGAAATCAACAGCACGTAAGTCCACAAGTTTGCTTCACATGGTCCCTTGTTCAACAAACGGGTGGAAGGAGGTGAAGAAGAGAAAAGAGGTGCAAGTGGAAGGGGGAATCGACTGTGATTTGCGCTAACGCCATGTACACGCATCATCCAGCCTCCAGGATTCGACGGTGCATCCACGCACAGTGTTTGTGAAGGGCTGTCACTTCCCTGCTTTTCATAGGAGCGTGCGAAGGCCGAAGCTGAAGCGAAATGGAGGAAATGAAAGCGAAGCAGGAGGAGGACCGCAAGAAACGGGAGAAGGATTTGAAGGCCAAGCGAGAGGAGGAAAAGGCAAAGCGAAAGGTTCAGGATGAGGATGACCGGGCACGCGGATATCGTATTGTGAAGCAGACTATGACGCACGTGAATGTGGGGCTGGCAGCGCCATTGTACTATTTTGACAAACCCACGGGGGCCTCTGGGCAGATTCGACGTGATATTATTGAGGGTGTTCTGCATGCTCTTGGGGAGTTGACGCAACGCGAGGTGGACAGTTTGCTGCGCAGTGCAGGTGTTCCTCTACACCCTTTTTGTGTCGCCGCTGGTTGAAACAGGTCAGTTGCCAATGCGTTTGTGCGTTCTCGTCTGAGGATTTCCTGGACCTGCAGGCACCTAAAAGGTGGAACCTCAACTGCTGATATTCAGCACCTATCACCCTGAAGTTTTGCGTGCGTTTTCGACCTTCTCTCGCAGTTGGGCATGGAGTTGCCTAACCTCGAAGTACACAATCCCCTGTCAATTAATGGACGCCCAGGTTTTCCTCAAATAGGTTCACGGGTCCCATTGATTGTTTCCCATGAGCACCAGTTGCTTGATAATCTCTCCCGCCAGACAAACACGTTGCTTGAATTCCATCTTCTTCTTCCCTTTTGACCTCTGTCCATCCCTGTGCTTCCATTTTGGTCTTCCATTCTCACTTCATGCTGGCCTTGCTCCTTGTGCAACTCCCTATTTGATTTCTGTACTTTCCGTGTTTCCGCGTGGTCCATTCAACAACCGTTGTGGCTACGCTGTAAAAACGGGCAACGGAGTATGGAGTGTGCTCTCTCCTTGTGCTTCTGCCTTTCAAAGGTGTTCAAGGATGTGTGCAACGACACCATCGCGAATCCCGACGTGAAGCCCATTATGGGATTCATTATTACCGTTTACACTGATCCAGTCGGCAAAACGACCGAGGCACTTAACAAGCTTGTGATGACCACGTTCGTTTCAACCGTTGATGCGCCCACATTGGGGTTACTTTGCCCTATGCTCCGTCGCAGAACGATGGAGCGGAAGGCAGAATTCAAGCAGAAAGCAGCTCTTGTCATTGGCAATCTTTGCAAATTGGTCGTTGACCCAGGGTTTCGCCACTTTTGTTGTGCTGGGTTTTCGTGCGTTACTTGTATGTTTGTAAAAGCCGCAAGGAGTGAAGCAACGACTCCAGTTGTCGAAGATCGTTTTTGAGGCTGCACGTTTGCCCGTGGTTGACGTTGCGGGCATATTGTGAGGTTGGGAATCAGCATGCTGACGAGAAACAACGCATCACGAAAAACTTTGCAGAGATGCCATGCAATTCATCCCAATTCTGAAGCCCGTCCTTGAAAGGGGCGTCGACGAGATTATTTATGATGACATTCGTGAGACTTGTGAGACGGCGCTTGCCACGTTGAAGCAAGTAATGGGGGCTGCTGCAGAAAAAGAGGAGATTTCCGTCTCTTTCAAGCAAATGCAGGTACGCAAATACGGAAGTAGGGAAATACCCCCCTTACCCCTCCCCTCCGTTGTTTGCAGTCATCCAGGGACATTTGCCCCCCCCCCCCCCCCCGCAAGTGGCCATCCGGGGGCCCACCAGCCGCCGTTGGGGAGAGGTACCTCACCGCCGGCTTGGGATGGCCGCTTGGACGCACCTGGCCAACGGCGAAGGCATTTGCCTTCCTCTGCGTGGACTCCACGCAGAGAAGTGAAACAGGGCAAGTCCGGGGGCTCCGTTGGCACAACCGACCAAGGGAAAGGGAAGGGAAGGAGTGTGGTGAGGCCGATGGGCACGGTGGCCTACAGAGGCAAAGGCCAAGGGAAGGGAAAGGGGAGGGGAGAGGGAAGGTTAGGGCAAGGAGGAAGAGGAAGGTCAAAGGGTGGTGAGAAGCTGATGGGCACCGACGCCCATGGAGAGAAAGGGTCCAAGGGAAGTCTTGAATGCATTCGTCAGAGACAGGATCATTCGACAAACACATGTGGGGCCCGACCATCCATCCTGTCCCCAAAGAAATCCCAAGCAAAACTGCGATGGCGCACAGCATTCCACCAAACGCAAAGAGGGGAATGGAGAATCCAGGCCTGGTGCCTTGGGGTAGCATGCCGTCCACCAGGTGACGTGGTTACATCGCACAGAGGGTGAGACGATCGGAACAGCATCCAATGATTCCACCGAGAATAAGCGCACTGGCAATCAGGCACAGTAATGGAGATGGTTGCAGATGTGGTGTAATGTTCCTTATTTCGACATCCTGCGTGGTGCTGACCTTTGCGTGTGGAGGCGGCCCGGGGTCACGGACCTTTGAAGTGGTTGGATGGTGGCCCAATCGGCGGTGGCTGGGGCATTCACCCCTCCAGAAGGCGTTTCACATTCGCGGTCCGGGTTCTCAGCACCGGCGACGTCCAAAGCGAGCAGAGCATTGGAAGCAGTCTTGACTTGGACTTCTGCAATGGAAGGGGGCACTGCCCAAGGTTGCAATTCCTCGGGCCTGCATCAAGATGAAGGGACCACCCAATCAGACATGCGATTTACCAAATTCACTATCCCCTCCTTCGCTTTGCCCATCTCCACTTTCACCACCAGTCATCTTCATCCCATTCTCGCTCGTCGTCGCAGGAAAGGTCGATTGAAGAATCATCCGAACACCAATCCGAGTCATATCCGGCTCGGTGGTAGTAGTCGGATCCACTTCTGTAATCATCGCGTACTCCGTCCTCCGCAAGCCGGGTGCATTGAGAACATGTACATTGCTCTCCACCCAGCAATCGACGGTGTTGGTTGCGGATCGCCCACCCAAGGCAATACCAACATGGCCTTGGGTCTCCAGGGTAACATCCGGCACATAATTTTGCTGCCACTTCCCGAATTTTCGGTAATCCCATCCGCCGTGCCTTTTGGTGCACTTGATCATGGCCAATGGGACTTTCGACATCGATATAATCCAACGGTCTCTTCTCTTCCTCCGTTCCTTGAAGAAGTGGGGGAGCCCATCTTGGCAACGACGCTGATAGTTGTGCCCAAGGCATTATGTTTGATTGATGAGGTCTGAAATTGCAGCTTGTGTCAGAGCGTGGGTGCTTCAGGGCAAGGTAAGAAAGGCAAGGAAGACATCATGCAAGTGGCCATCCCAGGGCCCACCAGCCGCCGTTGGGGAGAGGTACCTCACCGCCGGCTTGGGATGGCCGCTTGGACGCACCTGGCCAACGGCGAAGGCATTTGCCTTCCTCTGCGTGGACTCCACGCAGAGAAGTGAAACAGGGCAAGTCCGGGGGCTCCGTTGGCACAACCGACCAAGGGAAAGGGAAGGGAAGGAGTGTGGTGAGGCCGATGGGCACGGTGGCCTACAGAGGCAAAGGCCAAGGGAAGGGAAAGGGGAGGGGAGAGGGAAGGTTAGGGCAAGGAGGAAGAGGAAGGTCAAAGGGTGGTGAGAAGCTGATGGGCACCGACGCCCATGGAGAGAAAGGGTCCAAGGGAAGTCTTGAATGCATTCGTCAGAGACAGGATCATTCGACAAACACATGTGGGGCCCGACCATCCATCCTGTCCCCAAAGAAATCCCAAGCAAAACTGCGATGGCGCACAGCATTCCACCAAACGCAAAGAGGGTGGTGGAGAATCCAGGCCTGGTGCCTTGGGGTAGCATGCCGTCCACCAGGTGACGTGGTTACATCGCACAGAGGGTGAGACGATCGGAACAGCATCCAATGATTCCACCGAGAATAAGCGCACTGGCAATCAGGCACAGTAATGGAGATGGTTGCAGATGTGGTGTAATGTTCCTTATTTCGACATCCTGCGTGGTGCTGACCTTTGCGTGTGGAGGCGGCCCGGGGTCACGGACCTTTGAAGTGGTTGGATGGTGGCCCAATCGGCGGTGGCTGGGGCATTCACCCCTCCAGAAGGCGTTTCACATTCGCGGTCCGGGTTCTCAGCACCGGCGACGTCCAAAGCGAGCAGAGCATTGGAAGCAGTCTTGACTTGGACTTCTGCAATGGAAAGGGGCACTGCCCAAGGTTGCAATTCCTCGGGCCTGCATCAAGATGAAGGGACCACCCAATCAGACATGCGATTTACCAAATTCACTATCCCCTCCTTCGCTTTGCCCATCTCCACTTTCACCACCAGTCATCTTCATCCCATTCTCGCTCGTCGTCGCAGGAAAGGTCGATTGAAGAATCATCCGAACACCAATCCGAGTCATATCCGGCTCGGTGGTAGTAGTCGGATCCACTTCTGTAATCATCGCGTACTCCGTCCTCCGCAAGCCGGGTGCATTGAGAACATGTACATTGCTCTCCACCCAGCAATCGACGGTGTTGGTTGCGGATCGCCCACCCAAGGCAATACCAACATGGCCTTGGGTCTCCAGGGTAACATCCGGCACATAATTTTGCTGCCACTTCCCGAATTTTCGGTAATCCCATCCGCCGTGCCTTTTGGTGCACTTGATCATGGCCAATGGGACTTTCGACATCGATATAATCCAACGGTCTCTTCTCTTCCTCCGTTCCTTGAAGAAGTGGGGGAGCCCATCTTGGCAACGACGCTGATAGTTGTGCCCAAGGCATTATGTTTGATTGATGAGGTCTGAAATTGCAGCTTGTGTCAGAGCGTGGGTGCTTCAGGGCAAGGTAAGAAAGGCAAGGAAGACATCATGCAAGTGGCCATCCCAGGGCCCACCAGCCGCCGTTGGGGAGAGGTACCTCACCGCCGGCTTGGGATGGCCGCTTGGACGCACCTGGCCAACGGCGAAGGCATTTGCCTTCCTCTGCGTGGACTCCACGCAGAGAAGTGAAACAGGGCAAGTCCGGGGGCTCCGTTGGCACAACCGACCAAGGGAAAGGGAAGGGAAGGAGTGTGGTGAGGCCGATGGGCACGGTGGCCTACAGAGGGAAAGGCCAAGGGAAGGGAAAGGGGAGGGGAGAGGGAAGGTTAGGGCAAGGAGGAAGAGGAAGGTCAAAGGGTGGTGAGAAGCTGATGGGCACCACCGCCTATGGAGGGAAAGGGTCCAAGGGAAGGGCAGCGAATGGCGATCGGCCAGTAGGCGCCGCCAGCTGCAGACGAGATCATCACACCATGGCGTCATGCCAAATCCCCCCCCCCCCCACTAAACCGCAAAGACAGAGCTGTGCAATTTCATGATACTTTGCAACTAGCTACTTCTTCCACATTTGCATCCAAGAGGTTCGTGCCTTTTTTTTTTTTTGCTCGAGGTTGGTCAGCAGCATAGCCCTGAACCAACTCAAGCTCCCGCAGTTGAATGTGGCTGCCACACCTCATTTCCACATCTCGGTCTCGCTATACCTCCCGCAGTTGAATGTGGCTGCCACACCTCATTTCCACATCTCGGTCTCGCTATACCTACTCATGTTACCTCTTCCATTCAGGAAGGTCGGTGAATTTTGCAAGAGGACAAGGGATTGAGCAGCTTTGCATTCTTTGCCTTTTTTTTCCTCTCGCCAACAGCTGCTTTTATTTCACACAGTTGAAGCCGAGGATATCAAATTGGAGAGTTTGGATGGCCAGTACCACGAGGAAAACCTTTCCAGGTCAATTGTGGCGGTGGAGATCATTACCCTGCTGGACCGCATCAGACCCGAGCAAGGAGGGCTTGAGGGTCCCAACTGGAGTTACCATGGCATGCTGCTCTGAGGGTCCCAACTGGAGTTACCATGGCATGCTGCTCTGGGTGGATCGTGGAGTACACGCTAAAGCACACCCTCATAGATCAATTGGATGGGGTATGCTGGTGTCTTTGGCCCTGTAATTTTGGCACTCGCCAGTTCCCTCCATGTCTTGGCACTGCTTGTTATTTCCTCCCCATTCAACCCAGATTGTGTTCTGTATCATCTCAGCAGCACATGATTGCTGAAGTTGAATTCTTTTCTCCTTGACCACCTGCATCGCTCTGGCAAATCGTATACGTAATTGGTTCAGACTTTTGCTTATGGTGGGTGGCACTGGAGTCAAGGGGGTGGGAACGAGCTGGATTCAGCACCTGTGGGTGCCAGGTTTTGGGTTTCACGGCTATTCGCAATGGGGAGGGGGAAGGGCTCTGCATGGGTGAGCATCAGGCTCAGACCCCCCCCCCCCTGCTTATATCAGTTGGGGGTTTTGGGTCATCATGATTTGCAGACTTCTGTCTGCCGTTTGCTCTCAAACAGAGGTGCTTCGCTGGTTGGGTAACTCATTCCCTGTGCATGTATGCCGACACCATGCAAAAACAGTTTTGTGGCTATGGGGCGGTGATTGGTGGTCTTGACAAAGCCAAGCAGGCAGCCAGCCTCCAGGATTCGACGGTGCATCCACGCACAGTGTTTGTGAAGGGCTGTCATTTCCCTGCTTTTCATAGGTTGGCCAGTTACACAGTGGTTGAAGAAAAGCATATTGATTTGCCTCCTGAACCTAAACCTGAGCCCCTTGCTGAGATGAAGAAGGACGATGAACCCATGGCAGAGGACGGCGAGGAAACCAAAGAGGACGGGCTAGCAGAAGAGGCTGCTGCTGAGGAAGAGGCTGCCCCTGCCACCGAGGAAGAGGCTGCTGCTGAGGAGGCTCCAGCCGCAGAACCCGACACGGAGATGACGGACGCTGCGGCTGAAAATGGGGAGGCTGAGGCGTAAAAGGAAGTCTATTTGGTTCTTGCAGTCGTGGCCATCATGGCACATGAACTATGAAATTGGATCTGATTTATCAATGGCCAGGACAGTCGTTGTGGGATTCAAATGTGAATGTGTGCTTTGTACGTTTTCATTAAAATCTGCCCAATGCAAATTGCCTGCTGCTCTGTAGTTTAGATCCTGTGTTATGTGGGCTTTTGCAATCCAGGGTGTGGAGTGCCCGCAGTTGATGGATGTTTGAGCGATGCACAAGTGCAACATGGATTTCATGTACACCATGGGCTGCAGCACCCTGAAGGGTAGGTCAGACCTGGGGTTGACCTGGGTGTCTGGAGGTGCCTGGCTTTGCCCGCCACCCTGAAGCTGTCCTGACGGCCTGTATGGGTAGATTCCCCACTCCGTGGGATGGACAGTGGATGGAATGGCCAGCGCTCTTCCAGCCCCGGCTACTCAGGGCTATTTACCTTGATAGGTGCAGAGCAGGGAGTGATGCGCTGAAATTCTATGATCCCCTCACACTTGCAATCAAACAAAACCAGAAAAAATAGCATGCAAAAACAGCAAGCCACACACAAACTATGACATGCAAACCCATTGGACTGGCGCAAAAAACTGAAACTGACTACTTATTTACAACACCACCTCAGTGAAAGCATCGACATAGATTAAGATTTACACCACTACTCAAAGGGAGGGAGGGGTCTACCAACAAGCAACAATCATGAGTTGGGGGTGTCAATTTTTTTCTGCAAATAGCTGGTACGGGAGGAAGAGCAAGATGCACAACCCAAATACGTAAGTAGTGCATAAGTGGAGTTTTTGAGTTGAAATGTTTTTGTGTGGAAGTGGTTAAATACATGTGTCCCAATGAGGGCTGCTGGCTGCTGGCTGCTGGCTCCATTGCCTGAGATTGGGTTTGTGAGGTAAGATACGCTCTTTCCACTGATACTGCACTGCTGCCAAATTGAGAGCTCTTGCACTAGATGTCCGGGCCCTTGGTCCAATCTCAATTCAAGTGCAAGTTGGTGGTTTGAGATATGGGCTCTGTTAAACACATTCATGTTGCAGCAGAAGTGTGCCTGGATGTCCGGTCCTTTGGTCCAATTTCAATTCAAGTGCAAGTTGGTCGTTTGAGATATGGGCCCTGTTCAACGCATTCATGCTGCAGCAGAAGGGTGTGTGGCTGCACAATCCTGGCCACCATGGTTTTCATTGAAATGTTTCTCTTTGTCAGTGAATTTGCCATTCCATCATTCTGTTGCTTTCGTCTGTCGTAAGTCAGTCTTTGTATGCAAACAATGGTTTTGCAATATGCAAGATGGTTTGTTGCGTGAAAAACTGCAGTACCATGGAAAAAAAAAAGCTGTCCCAAGCACACGCGATGTTGGACACCAAAGAGAGCAAATTTGACAAATCATCTTCATCAGTTGTTTTACCGGTGACCATTGCTTTTTTTTTGTAGTGAAGTTTGTGTGGTGAATATCAGCAGGTATATGGCACAAGGTCAAAGGGTTCCATATCACCAACGTTCGCCATCACGAACCATCATAGAGGTTGGTGTAGTTACCACGTACTGCGTACTACGTACTGCGGCCTTGGATGGTCGAGTGTGGCTTCGGCCCAACTCCGATTTCCATGGGCAGCCCGGCCTGGAAATTGGTGATCCTTCCGCCAAGGTGGGTTGTCATGTGCCCTTTGACCGGGGCTGCCCTTCAGGGGTAAGAGCCGAACCGCTTGGAGGGTTGGGAAATCTCGTGGAAGTTACCTCCGCCTTTTGGTGGTAGGGGTGAACATGAGATGGAAACCTCCTGTAAGTCGGGCATGACGCGCAACTTCCAATTGCCAGTTTGTAAGGTAAAATGACCAGTTTTCAATCCATTGACCAGTTGTGGGTGCAGTTGGCCTAATTTTGAAAATAAACAAAAAACAATACAAAAACCTCCTCTTTTTGTTTGCAAAATGTTTCTTGGTCCTGCAAAATGTTTTCTTTCCATTTTCATACAAAAACCTTGCTTTTTTTTGTTTTTGAAATATGTTTCTCGGCCCTGCATGATGTCTTCCTTGCCTTTCTTACCTTGCCATGACGCTCACACGCACTGACACAAGCTCCAATTTCAGACCTCATCAATCAAACATAATGCCTCGGGCTCAACCATCAGCTTCGTTGCCAAGCTGGGCTCCCCCACTTCTTCAAGGAACGGAGGAAGAGAAGCGACCGCTGGACTATATCGATGTCGAAAGTCCCATTGGCCATGATCAAGTGCACCAAAAGGCACGGCGGATGGGATTACCGAAAATCCGGGAAGTGGCGGCAAAATTATGTGCCGGATGTTACCCTGGAGACCCAAGGCCATGTTGGTATTGCCTTGGGTGGGCCATTCGCAACCAACACTGTCAATTGCTGGGTGGAGAGCAATGTACATGTTCTCAATGCACCCGGCTTGCGGAAGATGGAGTACGCGTTGATTACGGAAGTGGATCCGGCTGCTACCACCGAGCCGGATATGACTCGGATTGGTGTTCGGATGATTCTTCAATCGACCTTTCCTGCGACGACGAACGAGAATGGGACGAAGATGACTGGTGGTGAAAGTGGAGATGGGCAGTACTCATGCATTCGAAGAATGTCCTCGGCGATTTTGCCCAGGACTCATCCTGTCTATCTGTGTATAAAGTACCACAAGCTCCCCCGACCGCTGGTGAAAGTGGAGATGGGCAAAGCGAAGGAGGGGATAGTGAATTTGGTAAGTTGCGTGCCTGATTGGGTCGACCCTTCGTCTTGATGCAGGCCCGAGGAATTGCAACCTTGGGCAGTGCCCCCTTCCATTGCACAAGTCCAAGTCAAGACTGCTTCCAATGCTCTGCTCGCTTTGGACATCGCCGGTGCTGAGCACGCGGACCGCGAATGTGCAACGCCTTCTGGAGGGGTGAATGCTGCAGCCACCGCCGATTGGGCCACCATCCAACCACTTCAAAGATCCGTGACCCCGGGCCGCCTCCGCACGCAAAGGTCAGCACCACGCAGGATGTCGAAATAAGGAACATTACACCACATCTGCAACCATCTCCATTACTATGCCTGATTGCAAGTGCGCTTATTCTCGGTGGAATCATTGGATGCTGTTCCGATCGTCTCACCCTCTGTGCGATGTAACCACGTCACCTGTTGGACGGCATGCTACCCCAAGGCACCGGGCCTGGATTCTCCACCACCCTCTTTGCGTTTGGTGGAATGCTGTGCGCCATCGCAGCTTTGCTTGGGATTTCTTTGGGGACAGGATGGATGGTCGGGCCCCACAAGTGTTTGTCGAATGATCCTGTCTTTGACCAATGCATTCAAGACATGCAGTCTTTGTCTCACCACTGAATCACATTCGGGGGGAAGGTCCCTGACAAGTCGATTCTATCGGGATTGGTGGCAAGCTGTCCGATTGGGCCAACATCCAACCACTTCCCCGGTCCGTGACCCCAGGCCGCCTCCGCACGCAAAGGTCAGCACCACGCAGGTTGACGAAATAAGGAACATTACACCACATCTGCAACCATCTCCATTACTGTGCCTGATTGCAAGTGCGCTTATTCTCGGTGGAATCATTGGATGCTGTTCCGATCGTCTCACCCTCTGTGCGATGTAACCACGTCACCTGGTGGACGGCATGCTACCCCAAGGCACCAGGCCTGGATTCTCCACCACCCTCTTTGCGTTTGGTAGAAAGCTGTGCGCCATCGCAGCTTTGCTTGGGATTTCTTCGGGGACAGGATGGATGGTCGGGCCCCACATGTGTTTGTCGAATGATCCTGTGTATGACGAATGCATTCAAGACATGGAGTCTTTGTCTCACCGCTGAATCACATTCGGGAGGAAGGTCCCTGGCAAGTTGATTCTATCGGGATTGGCGGCAACCTTCTGCTACAGCCAGGCAACGGCAGCGGTGCTATGGTGACTTTTCATTTTTCTCTTGCAGCGGTACATTTGAACTAACCCTTCTTTGTATGAGGCAACATGCACTCTGGTGTGCGAAAAGCCATGCTGTGGCATGCAGTGCAGTGAATCATCAAGGCACTGCATGTCGAACCGATTTTCCCAATTGCACCACATTGCATTCCACCTTAGAACGTAGCTGCTGGCCAAATTGAGAGCTCTCGCACTGGATGGCCGGGCCCTTGGTCCAATTTCAACGCAATTGCAAGTTGGTGGTTTGAGATATGGGCTCTGTTAAACGCATTCATGCTGCAGCAGAAGTGGGTCTGACTGCACAATCTTGGCCACCATGGTTTTCATTGAAATGTTTCTTGGCCTCCGAATCTGCCATTCCATCATTGTGGTTGAATAAGTGCAATTTCGTGATGTATTCTTATGTTTTGAAGGTTCAGCAGGGACATTCATGCTCACACAGAACAGCAACGGAATTGATGTGGAATTTGATTTTGTGTTGTTGCTGTCCGTTTGTCGTCAGTCTGTGCATGCAGACAATGGTTTTGCAATATGCAAGATGGCCTGTTGCATGGAAAATATGAGTACCATGAAAAAAAAAAAGCTGTTGCAAGCAACTGCGATGTTGGACCCCAAAGAGAGCAAATTTGACAAATCATCTTCATCAGTCGTTTTACCAGGGACCATTGCTTTTTTTTTTGAAGGTTTGAAATCCTCATTTATATGAGCAGGCTCAGCAAGTGTTGCTCCACAGCTACCAGCTTGCAAGACCTGAGGTGTTTGCGCCGCTCAATGGAACTATGTTGATGGTTGAGAAATCTACATATGTTTTCTTGTTTCCTTTTGTTGTGCATGACAATCCTATCTCTTGGTAATTGCAAAATGCAAAGTCCGAATAATCCTCCAAAGGTGTTCTCCAAAATCCAATAGTCTTCCAAAATGTGGGCGATTTCAATCCAAGGAGTGGAGTGCCAGCAATTTATGGATATTTGAGCAATGCGCGAGTGCTACATAGATTTCATGTACACCACGGGCTGCAGCATCCTGAAGGGTAGGGTTAGGGTTAGGGTTAGGGTTAGGGTTAGGGTTAGGGTTAGCGAGTGGCATGCGGCTCCTTGAAGAGGACACTGAGGCGGGGGTGGGTTGAGGATTGCAAAATGGAGTTTGGTTAATGTGCAGTACATTTTGAGTACAACGGACTCTTTTTGGCTTTTGCTGATGCCGTCGTGGCCGAAGCCTATGCATTGAGGGCACAAAAACGTAAAGGGACCTATGAGGTATGAGGTGGTGTCATCACTTCGTGCGTTAACACAACGTTTGTTTGTGACAACGCGTTCCAAAAAACACACCTCAGTAGGTCCAACCAACACCATCAAAAACCACGGATATAACGGCGTGTAAACATCGTACATTTGTCCCATGCAATATGTGATCCTATGTACAATCCCAACACATCAATTGTATTGTAGATTTCGGCGGTGAGTGCATCGGCTGCCCGATTATCAGGCCTTCCGAATTGGTGCGAACCGAATGCCTATCAAGATCATCCGGCATACGGGGATTATTTTTTCGTTTTACAACTATTGTTGGATTGCCTCAAGCTTGAAAACGATTTCTATGTGACGGATTCATAACGGTTTTGTGCAACAACCTCCTTTGTTTGTTTGTCACGGGTTGAAATATATGCCCCACACATCTACACCTCAATGAGCCATTCCTGATCAAAAGAAAAAAATGCAGCACCTTGACCAGCAATATATCCCGTGCCATGGTGTCGCACCATTGTACCCTGCTCTCGTCTATTCGGTTTAGTGTCTTTTCAAACAATGTCAATGTGTCGCTCATTAAGCAGCATTTCGTACGACGCGATTGAAATAATATTGTGTTTCCTTTCACCTTTAGAGGCACTAATGCTGTGTTTTTGGCATCGTCTCTTTCGCAATGCAAATTTGCGTGTCCATTGCTACCATAGGTTCACAATAAATATTTTCAATTGTTTGTCACGACGAATGCTGTTTCCACTGCAATTTTGGGAGTTTCATCATACGCGCGAATACTCGAGTATGCAATTTCCACCATCCATATTTCTGGGATTGGTGGTGTCCATGGCACTTAGTGAACCCATGTGTCCATGCAAAAAATTGGTTGTTCCTATTTATTGTACCATAGAAATGAAACCCCGTTGGTTGCGCCGCATAAACTTATTCCATAACACGTTTTATATTTGTAATCGTGCATCGGTAGAGGGCATGTTTTACCCTGAGGATGATATCGTTGTTGTGGTGACAAAGCACACGTCCTGCGACAATGCCGTATCCCATTTACCACTTGAAGCATTTGACCGCGGTTGTGGTAGCTGTCGCATTGTGTACATTTTGCCAATGAGTGTCTTCAAAGACTCGGACTCTCGCCTATTAGAGCAGCTGCGTGCAATCTTATATACAACGAATTACAACATGCGTTTGTAATTGACAGCCCATCGTGTCACTATCTGCCCATTTTGCGTGCATCTTTGGTTGCAATGCCGGTTTGTCTACTTTGTTTGGATAATGTGTCTACCTCACAACACCATGGGCCTTTGTTGGCATTTTTCTGGGACCCAAAGTATTGCTCACATCACATGGAAAAGCACAAATGTGAAGGGGGTGGAATAGTATCAAATGCAGCACAGTGCGGCCTTGGATGGTCGAGTGTGGCTTTGGCCCAACTCCGATTTCCATGGGCGTCCCAGCCTGGAAATTGGTGATCCTTCCACCAAGGTGGGTTGTCATGTGCCCTTTGACCAGGGTTGCCCTTCGTGGGTAAGAGCCAAACCGCCAAATGCTGTGTTTTTGGCATCGTTTCTTTCGCAATGCAAATTTGCGTGTCCATTGCTACCATAGGTTCACAATAAATATTTTCAATTGTTTGTCACGACGACTGCTGTTTCCACTCACGGGACATTCTAAGAATCACATGATTGATGTTGCAATGAACGCACCTGGCTGCACCACTTCTGCTAAACGTAGAATCATTGTTGTTGTTGACATGTCGGCTTCCAATATTGAGATCGAATTCGATAGTGCAGCCGCTGCCAAAGCATACTGGATCAAGCAACCCTGCAAGTGTGGCAACAAGTTTGAGGTGCGATATTGCTCAAGCAAAGCAAACTACGGCTGTTTGACGCGCTCATGTCCGGAAAAAGAAGACAAGTGCTTCAAATCTTGGGCAATCATTCACCCAAGTTGCAAAGGGGCAGATGGTCAGCCACGGTGTGACTGCGGAGAGGTGCCAGAAGTACACTCGTGCACAAACACGAAGAATGCTGGTCGTTCATTTTACTCGTGCGAAGCGTGCGATTTTTTTCTTTGGGTGGATCCCAACATGACATTGACCCCGTTGAAGACTCGCTCCGGGTCTCTGAAAAGAAAAGCACCAGATGCCGTTGAGAAATGTTCGGGCAAAAGCGCAGAAAGTTCGCCTGCCACGGTCCAAGAGGATTCGGATAAAAGGCAGCGGGCAGAAACGACCAAATGGACATACACCGTGCAAGGCCAGCCAACACCCATCAATGTTGAAAAGGCGTTCTGCAGTGCGAAGATGGCGGCCGTACTGGATAAGAAGGTGATAGACAAGTTACGGGTGGGTTTGAAAGAGTTGCTTAATCAAGCCAAGCCTGAAGACCGCATTAAAGTTGCACGCCGCTTCTATTACAAGTCGGCAACGGAGCATAAGATGGACGATGATGTGTCTGATGGCGATTGTGAGGCTTTTTTGGCCTCCTTGGAAGAAAAGCCAAGTCCTTCCACTTCATACGTGGTTGTCAACCTTCCTGCCCCGGAGATCTCGGTGGCAACCGTGAAGTCGTACATTGAGCTCGCAACGGTCATTGGCACCGGCCTAAAACCGTACTACATGGCCGTAGACGCCCAAGCGGGGGCCAAGGTCATGTTCGAAAATCCACTGGACACACTGAATGCTATTGCCAAATTTCCTAATGCCAAGGCGGCCGCACCGCTGAAACCCATGATTTTCCCTGTGGTCCTTACACCGCAAGATGTCCAGCCCATTTTGAAGGGTGTTGGCAAAATGATGTACGTAGGCGACGCCACATGGTTGTACTTTCACGATGGGGCAACGTACATCGATGTGTTGCGTGGCTGTCAGGTTGTGGGCAATACACCATGATAAAAACCATACTAAAGGTTGTCAACCGGCAAAGGGGTCTGAATTGGACTTCGCTGCACCCTTGCGTTTGCAATGTGAGCGACATTGCCGTGTTGCACCCAGCGGTGCACCCTCGAAGGGCATGTTGTTGTTGTGTGGCCTAATCTATTGGAGTAGCTAGGACTCATTTAGGCAAATGCTGGTTAGTTGCACCGGAATTTTTTACGTCTACGCAGGTTGGCGCTGCTGGTGCAACCCATCACCACACAGCAACAAAAACCTCGTGCACTTACGTGTAGGAACGAGAGTGTTTTCCATGGCGTTGTATGCCGTGCCACTTGTGAAAGATTGGCAGAATATGACCATAGTCCTTTGTCAGGTCATGTCAGGCTTCTCCGCCTTGTTTCATGGTAGAGTCTGCACCATGTTCCCCATTTTGTCTATACTTGATCTTGAGAAAGTACACATGTTTGCGCAAAGTCACCCAGAGTACGCCCCCGTGGTGATTGCATATGACGATGCCAGCCGAAATTTCTATTCTTGGAATGAGGACGACGAGCGTGCTTGGGCCCGTTTAATGAAAGATATGTTGGCTGATGGGTTGTCTGTTTCAGCTGCATCAACGAGCGTCCAAGCAACACCTTCGTCCTGTTCCGCATCCAAGGCCGACGACACTTTGTCCCAACAGTCTGGGCAAATTGCTCCGATTTTTGCATTTGCAGCCCGAAAAGCGTTGCCTCATACGAGCCTACAATGTGCCATGAAGAGTCAGAAACCTCAACGACAAGAGAGACACATCAGCAAAGGCAGCACCCCGCACGGGCATTCTAAAAAAAATTGCAACCAACGTTTACGAATGCCTAAACAATCACGCGACTCAGATTGCAAACAACGCACTCTAGACCAATTTTTTGGGCAGAAGTGAAGTTTGGTTTTGCAATGATTGATTGCTTTACGCAACATCATATTGATTTTGTAGCGAAAACTCGCTGGTCTTCTTTATGCAATATTGTTTCTGTCGCAAGCCACGACACAGCATGGGCGTTTTGTGTATATATTGCAAATTAAAGTTTTCCGTGTCTACAATGACGATGTGTTGCTTAGTGCTTGATTCCGCGCAGTGTTCTCTAAGGAACACCGGTCTTCAATTGCTATGTATTTTACAACATGTATTATAGCAACAGTTGGCGAATCTACATGCCGTAAGCACCCTTTGTGTGGGACCATTCACAATGCTCACTATTGGATGTTTGCGTTTGAATGCATGGGGCGAGAAGCAATTGTGTTGGTGACATGAAATATGGTTGGTCCACCCTAATTCATAGTTTGCAATCTGTCGCATTGTTAGATGTCCCATCCCATGGGTACTACATCAATGGCACACAAACCTCAGCAAGAACAAGGAAGCAGCCAAGAGGGGCTCAATTTGTCCTTTTTCGCAACGGGCCAATTTGTAGGCTGTACATGATTTGTCTGAGTGGTTACAACCGTTCAAAAAATTTTCACAGCAAATGAGAACGATAAATAGACCGGTCCATTAGACCTTGGACGGTTGGGCACAACTATAGCATCAAACTGCGTGACTGGTTACAACTGTTCAAAAAATTTGAAGAAAGTATTTTCACCACAAATGATAAAGACAAACGGACACGTCAATAGGTATTTGGATAGTTGATCACAACTACAACATTCAGCGAATGTCATGTGGCGATGTACAATTCAATGTGTAGTTGTGGCGGTGGCACATTCCAATGTGCCTTTTAGTGAAGGCTCACTTGGCGAATGACAATTCAGAAGGCAGAGCGACTAGGTGTAAAGGATGAAGTGGTAGGGGCAGGATGCCATGAAAGCATTCCGAAGTTTGCCGTATGTATACTCAATCACTGGACATCATTCCAATGTGCTATGCATACAAGGCCAGGTACGCCCAAAATACAACCAATCACTAAACACCATTCCAAGAAAAAAAATCCCAGTGCACACCCAATGTGTTGTGCATACAAGGCCACACCCAGGCGTCTGGTTCTTGCCATTATTGTTTCCATTTCTTCTTTGTCAAGGTTGATTTGTTGCGCCATGTTGCCTACATTATCCAACCATGATGCGGAAAGAGTGCATGCTTTTGTGCAACGCAATATGCACTATTATCCCATCTTCAACCGTTGGGTGGATGCAACTCAAAAGCGGATTACGGATCGTCTTTTCTTTTGGCAAGCAGAAGACCACTATGCTTGGAGGGATCTTATGTCAGCAATGATGCAATCGGGCATAGTTACGGCCGTGCATGAAGCTTCCTCGCCGTCAATATCATCCAATCCTCCATCTATACACACTTCAAACGTTCAACCTGGCCCATTGCCGTCACCGCTTGTGGCAACAAGCTGTACCGCATCCACTCCATCCACTCCGGCTAGCAGTGCATCACGTGCACTTGGATCTCCAGATGTGATCGCACAACCCATTTCTGCGGACACGCATGGCGCAGAAGCACGAAATAAGCGACAACGAGAACCACATTTGGACCTAAATGCAGGGGGAAGCGATGATGGACACGCCGAAAAACGAGCACGATGCACGAAAAGCAAGGAAGAAATCGATAAGCAAAGACGCGAACGATATCAAGAGGTCAGGGACGAAGTCAATAAGCAAAGACGAGAACGATATAAACAACTGTACGCGCAAAAGAAGGACAGCATCAATGCGCGAAGACGGCAGCGATATCAAGAGGCGGACAAGGACAACATCAATGAGCACAGACGGGAGCGATATCAAGAGGCGGACAAGGACAACATCAATGAGCACAGACGGGAGCGATATCAAGAGGCGGACAAGGACAACATCAATGAGCAAAGACGGGAGCGATATCCAGAGGCGTACGCGCAGAACAAGGACAACATCAATGAGCAAAGACGGGAGCGATATCAAGAGGCGGACAAGGACAACATCAATGAGCAAAGACGGGAGCAATATCCAGAGGTGTACGCGCAGAACAAAGACAACATCAATGAGCAAAGGCGAGCGCGGAGAGCTCATGCATTGGAAATGCAAAGGTTGCGCCAGGAATGCTTGTTTAGATCAAAGGCCGATGAGGATATTACCCACATCAAGCGCCACGTCCTTGACAACATGGAAGTGGAGTGTGAACATTGTCACGCTCTACGTTGGAGTGCCGAGCGACCTACCATTTGTTGCCGTGGCGGACAAGTGAAACTTCCCATTCTGCTTGATCCACCGGAACCGCTCAAAACCCTATTGACCGAGCAAACGCGACAGGGACGCCATTTTCGGCAAAACATTCGGAAGTACAACTCAGCCTTCACCATGGCCTCTCTTGAAGCAAATATCGACATGCGGTTCACGAAAGGGCCAATGGCGGGTGGCCCTCACCAGTTTCGGGTGTCTGGAAATGTGTATCACCGCATGGGTCCCCTGACGCCCGGAGAAAATCAACCACCCCGGTTTGCACAGGTGTACATTTTGGAAACCGAAGATCAACTGAAGGCATGGCAAGGACTTCCACTGTCATCGGAATTGAGAGAGGATCTACTCCGCCAACTGGGAGCTATGCTGAACACACACAATGCCTATGTACAGGTTTTTCAACACGCGGCTAAACTTGAGGTCCCCAACGTGACCATCTTGCTGCGGTGCAATGCCAATGTTGACCCACGCACCTACAATGTTCCCCGTGTCAGCGACATTGCAGCATTCATTCCGGATGGCAGTCATGTCGCCGCTCCTCGTAGCATTGCGGTCCGCATGCATGGGGGTGGGGTCAAGCGTATCACCGACCTGAACTCTGCCTACGATCCTGTACACTTTGTACTCCTTTTTCCGCGCGGTGAGCAAGGCTGGACAACTGACATTCCCCTGAATGTCACTTATCGGCGTCAGCGCGGTGCATGCGAAAATCTAGAGCAAGGCAATGCCCCAAAGGCCAAAAGCCGTCAGACGGTTACAGCTCGAGACTTTGCCGCCTTCTACCTCATGCAACGTCCGGAATCGTACACTGGAAATTATTTGCAAAGATGCCAAAAATTGTACGAAGAATACATCGTGGACCAGTACTGCAAAGTGGAATCTCAACGCTTGCAATATGTCTCCCAGAACCAGTCCAAATTACGCACACATTTGTATTCGGGTGTTGAAGATGCCACCAAAAAAGGTGATCGCGACGCTTCATCCGTTGGAAAGCGGGTAATTTTGCCCAGCTCTTTTGGCGGGAGTCCGCGCGCTCTTCATGCCGCTTTTCAGGATGGGATTGCTATTTGTAGCAAGCGGGGCAAGGCAGACCTGTTCATTACCATGACAGCCAATCCCAATTGGCCGGAGGTGGAGGCCGCTCTACTGCCAGGACAAAAACCAAATGATCGTCCCGATTTGATTACCCGCGTTTTCAAGCTGAAGCTGCAGTCTTTGTTAGAAGACCTTCTGAAGGATGGCTGTCTTGGTCGCACAGTCGGCCACATGTATGTCATCGAATTTCAAAAACGCGGGCTACCACATGCACATATCCTGGTTATCTTTGCCGCCGGCTACAAATTGCTCACACCTGACGATTATGATTCCGTCATTTGTGCTGAGATTCCAGACGAGGATGAGGACCCGGAGCTGTACGAGATTATTGCAAAATGCTACATGCACGGTCCATGCGGTTCCCTCGACCCGAACTGTGCATGCATGAAGGATGGACATTGTAAGAATCGGTACCCGAAGGAATTTCAAGATGTGACCACGAACAGCGAGAATGGATATCCTCTTTATCGCCGTCGCAACAACGGCCGCACTATAACATGCAGGGGGCATGAACTTGATAATCGTTGGGTGGTTCCACATGTGCGTGCGTTGGCCAGAAAATATGCTTGCCACATCAACGTGGAGTACTGTGCCTCACTTGCGGCTATCAAATACTTGCACGAGTACATTTACAAGGGGTTTGACCGGGGCGACGCCACCCTACGAGACGATCAAGTCAACGAAGTTGTGGAGTTCGTGGAGGGCCGGTACATTTGCACATCTGAAGGAGTGTGGAGACTATTGGCATTTGACTTACATGAGCAATTTCCCGCGGTATTGCGGCTACCAGTTCATTTAGAAAACCAGCAGCACGTTCGATGGCACGACCAACAAAATCTTACTGACATCGTTGGAGATGGACCCCCCGACACACCACTGACCGCTTGGTTGAAGTCCAACGCCAAGCCGGATCATGCCTTCGGTAAGCACTTGCTGTACACCGACTATGCCGAGCGGTTCACGTATGATGCAAAGACCAAACAATGGAAAATTCGGAAGAGAGGACTAAACACGGTAATTGGTCGCATGTACTTTGTGCTCCCGAATGCGGGCGAAGTATACTTTCTTCGACTATTGTTACACCATGTTGCTGGTGCAACCTCTTTTCAAGATTTGCGTACCGTTAACGGCAACCTATGTGCCACTTTTCAAGAAGCATGCGTACGTCGCGGCCTTCTAGAAGATGACACCGAGTGGGAACAATGTCTGAACGAGGCAAAAATGTACTACAAATCCGGCCGACTACGACTTCTTTTTTGCACCATCTTGGAGTACAACTCCCCAAAAGATCCCTACAAGCTGTGGTTAAAGTACGAGGAAGAGTTCATCAGCGACATTCGTTGGAATTGGCAACGCACACATCCTGGCGCAAAAAACAAGCCAACGCATGCCGAGATTGTGAATGAAGCCCTATTGCGGGTCGAGGGCATGCTGCAAAAGCAAGGACTTTCTCTTCGCTCGTTTCCTTCTATGCCATTTCCAGTGCCCAGTGCAATGTCCCATAAGCCTGGCGGTCACGATGAAGGGTATGATGTTGCACACTTGCGACGTGTTGTTGAGGATGGTGTGCGAACCTTGACAGAGCAGCAACGCAACATCTACGACCAGGTCACTGCGAGTACTCATTTGGACAACAACGATGCAAAGTGCTTCTTTATTTTGAGTTGCGGTGGTTGCGGAAAGACTTACGTGAACAATTTAATGTTGGCCTATGTACGGAGTCAGGGACGACGGGCGATTGCGGTTGCCTCAAGTGGCATCGCTTCTCTTCTTTTGGATGATGGTTCAACTGCACACTCAGCTTTTGGTATTTCGCCGCAAAAGGGCGGAACATCATCCATTCCCGTGGAGAGCAAACGTGCCGCGGAACTTCATGAGTCCCATCTCATTGTGTGGGATGAGGCTCCCATGGCAGACAACGATTGCTTCCGTGTATTGGATGAATTGCTCAAAGATATCATGGGTGCCAATGATGAAGCACTGCGACTTGTTCCCTTCGGGGGCAAGACCGTCGTCATGACGGGGGATTGGAGGCAAATTTTGCCTGTTGTACCTCGTGGCTCTCGAGCGGCCGTGATAGCAGCTACCCTCAAGAAATCCTACCTCTGGCCCTATTTCAAAACACTCGAATTGACGACCAATATTCGGGTGCGAGGCACTTCTCAAGTTGACGATGACGAGACCCGTGAGTTTGCACGCTGGTTGCTATCTGTTGGGGAGGACACCATCGACAATCCGTTGCCCATACCGGAAGACATGTTGATCCCAAGCGATGACCCCTGGCCACTGGTAAACCACGTCTTTCCAACCATGAGCAAGGAGGAATTTATGTCTGGTTGTATCCTGGCACCCCGAAATCAAGAAACCAACGCTATCAACGAAGCGGCGGTGCAGAGCTTGCCAGGAGAGGAGTTTCTTTATGTTAGTGCGGACTATTTTGGTGCCGATTGCCAAGAAGATGCAGCTACCTATCCTCCGGAACTCTTGAACAAGCTTGAGCCTCCGGGCATGGCACGTCACGAGCTCAAGCTTAAGGTGGGGGCCCCTATCATTCTACTGCGCAATCTCAACCGTACGGAGGGGTTGATGAATGGAACACGCTTGTTGGTAACAAAGTGCCTGGATTTCAACATCCAAGCAGAAATTGTCTCAGGTCCCCGAAAAGGAAACGTTGTGCTCATTCCACGCATCAATTTGACGTGTGGTGATTCTGAAATGTTGTCGATCAGATTTATTAGGCGACAATTTCCAATAAAGTTGGCTTTCGCCTTGACGATTAATCGTTCCCAAGGGCAGTCGTTTGAAAGGTTGGGGTTGCTCTTGGAGAATCCTGTTTTTGCCCATGGACAGCTATATGTTGGCTTTTCCCGGGTTACCTCACGCCGTGGCGTTCGCGTCATTTTAGGGGAACGTGCTTGGGGGGATGTAACGAAGGAAGCAAACACTCCGAACATTGTATGGTCTGAAATTTTTTCTTGATTTCGGTCGTCGTCCGTTGCCTTGCTGGATGACGTGTGGCTCCACTCGACACCGGCGTGTGTCTTGTTCACGTTCCATTTACATCTGAAACCAACCGTTTTCTACATATATTTGAAAGCAATCCTCACCTTGAGCCTTGCCCTAACCCTAACCACAACTTTGGTGCTAAGTCAACCTCTATCCCTAACGGCGCACCCGCTGACAATGTACATTATGCCGTACAAGCCGTGTTAGTTTAGGAACATGTGCTTGGGGCGACGGCAGCAAGTAGGCAAACGCTTTGAACCTTGTATGATGCGAGACTCAACTTTCATGTAGCTATTGTCCGTTGCCATTCCTGTTGGTGTGTGGGTGAACTTGCCTCCAAAGTGAATATTGTCAAGGGTCTATTTGCCTGAACATATGTTTGGTCCCATTGAATAGCAAAACAATTTTCAAACGCAATTATTTGCCACATTGTGTCTGGTAAACACCTTCATTCCCTTCGGGTAAGGACGTTGGTCATAATTCTTTTCAGGTTCTCCTAAAGAGCAATGGCTTGGTACTATAAGCCCGTCAATTTTCAAAGCCTCAAAAACTTCCAAGTACAATTGAACGAGGCGGCGTTACGAGGTGCCCTTAAACTGTGTTCCTCATTACTTTTTTTTTTTTTCAAAATTCATTAGCTAGAATGCTACAAACATGAAAACAGCGAATACTTTACCGCAAAAAGAATAATGCCCATTAGAAGTGTTTTGCGTCCACCTAATAGATGTTGCACTTTGCAACGTGGTCAAAATCCATTTGCAACACTCCATTCAACGAAAGGTACGGATTCCTCCAAGGGGCCAAATTCATGAGTACAGCTGCCCTGTTGTCGGTACGGCCCGCGCTTCAAGCGCGGGCATTTACACTAGTTATTATATTTAATTGTGCTATGGTTCGTCGTCGTCGTCGTCGTCGTCGTCGTCGTTCGTCTTCCCCAAAAAATCCTCCCAATTGTGCCCGTCAAATGGCATCTGGCGGATTTGCGATTTCGATTTCTGGCACGAGAAATCGATCTGAAATCATGGAATCACGTGCTTTAAAAGTCTGTATGTGCTGTACAATCGATTATCCGGGTATCCGCACGAATCATCCCGCCTGTTGACTTTTGGCGATTTTAGCCAACAGGCAGCAGTGGCGACAGTTCTTTCGCTTATAGAGTACGGGATATGAGGTTTGAGACATGAGTCATGAGGTACGGGATACGAGGTACGGGATATGCGGTATGTTGTACACAGTGTGAGGTATGGGTGATGTGTTTGGAAATATGGATTATGCAAATCGCGGTGTCAAATGTGGTGTCAGAGTACGGTTTAGGAGGGGTAAATTTCACTCATAGAGTACGGGATATGATGTTTGAGTGAGGTACGGGATACGAGGTACGGGATATGTGGTATGTTGTACACAGTGTGAGGTATGGGTGATGTGTTTGGAAATATGGATTATGCGAATCGCGGTGTCAAATGTGCTGTCAGAGTACAGTTTAGGAGGGGTAAATTTCCCTCATAGAGTACGCGATATGATGTTTGAGACATGAGTCAGGTGGCACGGGATATGAGGTACGGCACATGAGGTGTGTTGTATTGGGTATGCGAAATGCGGTGCGGTGTGAGATATGGTGATATGGTGATACGGTGATATGGCCCGCGCTTCAAGCGCGGGCATTCGCACTAGTTATATTTAATTGTGCTATGGTTCGTCGTTCGTCGTCGTCGTTCGTCGTCGTCGTTCATCATACCCAAAATCGTCGTCGTTCGTCATACCCAAAAAATTCCTCCCAATTGTGCACGCTGCTGTTGGCGCGCGCGCGTGCCCGTCAAATGGCATCTGGCGGATTTGCGATTTCGATTTCTGGCACGAGAAATCGATCTGAAATCATGGAATCAAGTGTTTTAAAAATCTGTATGTACTGCACAATCGATTATCCGGGTAACTGCACGAATAATCCCGCCTGTTGACTTTTGGCGATTTTAGCCAACAGGCAGCAGTGGCGTTCTCGCTTATAGAGTACGGGATATGAGGTTTGAGACATGAGTCATGAGGTACGGGATACGAGGTACGGGATATGCGGTATGTTGTACAAAGTGTGAGGCATGGGTGATGTGTTTGGAAATATGGAATATGCGAATCGCGGTGTCAAATGTGGTGTCAGAGTACAGTTTAGGAGGGGTATATTTCACTCATAGAGTACGGGATATGATGTTTGATAGAGTACGGGATATGAGGCTTGAGACATGAGTCATGAGGTACGGGATACGAGGTACGGGATATGCGGTATGTTGTACACAGTGTGAGGTATGGGTGATGTGTTTGGAAATATGGATTATGCGAATTGCGGTGTCAAATGTGGTGTCAGAGTACAGTTTAGGAGGGGTAAATTTCACTCATAGAGTACGGGATATGATGTTTGAGACATGAGTCATGTGGCACCGGATATGAGGTACGGGACATGAGGTGTGTTGTATTGGGTTGGCGAAATGCGGTGCGGTGTGAGATATGGTGCTATGGTGATACGGTGATATGGCCCGCGCTTCAAGCGCGGGCATTTGCACTAGTTATTATATTTAATTGTGCTATGGTTCGTCGTTCGTCGTCGTCGTTCGTCGTCGTCGTTCATCATACCCAAAATCGTCGTCGTTCGTCATACCCAAAAAATTCCTCCCAATTGTGCACGCTGCTGTTGGCGCGCGCGCGTGCCCGTCAAATGGCATCTGGCGGATTTGCGATTTCGATTTCTGGCACGAGAAATCGATCTGAAATCATGGAATCAAGTGTTTTAAAAATCTGTATGTACTGCACAATCGATTATCCGGGTAACTGCACGAATAATCCCGCCTGTTGACTTTTGGCGATTTTAGCCAACAGGCAGCAGTGGCGTTCTCGCTTATAGAGTACGGGATATGAGGTTTGAGACATGAGTCATGAGGTACGGGATACGAGGTACGGGATATGCGGTATGTTGTACAAAGTGTGAGGCATGGGTGATGTGTTTGGAAATATGGAATATGCGAATCGCGGTGTCAAATGTGGTGTCAGAGTACAGTTTAGGAGGGGTATATTTCACTCATAGAGTACGGGATATGATGTTTGATAGAGTACGGGATATGAGGCTTGAGACATGAGTCATGAGGTACGGGATACGAGGTACGGGATATGCGGTATGTTGTACACAGTGTGAGGTATGGGTGATGTGTTTGGAAATATGGATTATGCGAATTGCGGTGTCAAATGTGGTGTCAGAGTACAGTTTAGGAGGGGTAAATTTCACTCATAGAGTACGGGATATGATGTTTGAGACATGAGTCATGTGGCACCGGATATGAGGTACGGGACATGAGGTGTGTTGTATTGGGTTGGCGAAATGCGGTGCGGTGTGAGATATGGTGCTATGGTGATACGGTGATATGGCCCGCGCTTCAAGCGCGGGCATTTGCACTAGTTATTATATTTAATTGTGCTATGGTTCGTCGTTCGTCGTCGTCGTTCGTCGTCGTCGTTCATCATACCCAAAATCGTCGTCGTTCGTCATACCCAAAAAATCCGCCCAATTGTGCACGCTCCTGCTGGCGCGCGCGCGTGCTGCCTGTGGAAATTTTGGATTTGCAAATGCAATTTGGATTTGCGTTTTGGATTTGCAAATGCGATGTCTGGGAATTTTAGAATTGCAAATGTACTTTTGTTTTTTGAATACTGATACTGTGCGCAGCATTTAGGTTTTTGCTGCAGGCGGTAACGGATCCGGCCGGTCCGCAAACCGCCCGGTGAAGCGTTCTGATGCACTTGATGGGTAGTGATGCAGTCCAATGATGACAATGACTGATGATGCATGCTATCGCGGGCAACACGTCACTCAGTGAAGATTTTTAGATTTAGATTTTGATTTGGACCTTTTGATTTTAGATTTAGATTTAGATTTAGATTTTGATTTGGAATTTGATTGAACCTGCTCCCTGTCGTCGTCGTTTTGACCTCGAAAGCGATCGTCGTGGTTTGATACTGCCTTTGTGATGCGCGGCCGCAGGTATCGAACAAGCAGTGTGTTCTGAAAACTGTGCGTACTGGTTTCACGATCTGGGAAGATCTGGGAAGATCCGCCTGTTCAACGCGAGTGGTCAGAAGGTCGTGGAAATTTTTGCGCACTGCCGCTGGATCAACGCAATTGACTATTGCGCAAAGACTAATATGGTATGTGACTGCCCGTCGTCTTGTTTAGGTGAAAATTCGACGTCTAGGTTTTGTTCGTGGTTTGATACTGCCTTTGTGATGCGCGGCCGCAGGTATCGAACAAGCAGTGTGTTCTGAAAACTGTGCGTACTGGTTTCACGATCTGGGAAGATCTGGGAAGATCCGCCTGTTCAACGCGAGTGGTAAGAAGGTCGTGGAAATTTTTGCGCACCGCCGCTGGATCAACGCGCGCCTGCCTGTGAAAGGAGGTATGACAGCCGTCAGCAGCAACGTTCGCAACGACGTCGTGGTTTGATACTGCCTTTGTGATGCGCGGCCGCAGGTATCGAACAAACAGTGTGTTCTGAAAACTGTGCGTGCTGGTTTCACCGCACTTTCTTTTCCCGTTTGTTCAGCTTGGTTCCGTGGGGGAGGATATGCTGATCCAATTGTGGAAGATGCCAACAGCGGCAGATCCCAGAGTGGTATGTCCTGTGTGTGTCCCTGGGTGTGTTGCCCCGCTGAAGCGCCTGCCTGTGAAACGAGGTATGACAGCCGTCAGCAGCAACGTTCGCAACGACGTCGTGGTTTGATACTGCCTTTGTGATGCGCGGCCGCAGGTATCGAACAAGCAGTGTGTTCTGAAAACTGTGCGTACTGGTTTCACGATCTGGGAAGATCTGGGAAGATCCGCCTGTTCAACGCGAGTGGTAAGAAGGTCGTGGAAATTTTTGCGCACTGCCGCTTTGTTCGTGGTTTGATACTGCCTTTGTGATGCGCGGCCGCAGGTATCGAACAAGCAGTGTGTTCTGAAAACTGTGCGTACTGGTTTCACGATCTGGGAAGATCTGGGAAGATCCGCCTGTTCAACGCGAGTGGTAAGAAGGTCGTGGAAATTTTTGCGCACCGCCGCTGGATCAACGCGCGCCTGCCTGTGAAAGGAGGTATGACAGCCGTCAGCAGCAACGTTCGCAACGACGTCGTGGTTTGATACTGCCTTTGTGATGCGCGGCCGCAGGTATCGAACAAACAGTGTGTTCTGAAAACTGTGCGTGCTGGTTTCACCGCACTTTCTTTTCCCGTTTGTTCAGCTTGGTTCCGTGGGGGAGGATATGCTGATCCAATTGTGGAAGATGCCAACAGCGGCAGATCCCAGAGTGGTATGTCCTGTGTGTGTCCCTGGGTGTGTTGCCCCGCTGAAGCGCCTGCCTGTGAAACGAGGTATGACAGCCGTCAGCAGCAACGTTCGCAACGACGTCGTGGTTTGATACTGCCTTTGTGATGCGCGGCCGCAGGTATCGAACAAACAGTGTGTTCTGAAAACTGTGCGTGCTGGTTTCACCGCACTTTCTTTCGCCGTTTGCTCAGCTTGCTTGCTTGCTCAGCAACGTACGCATAAAGACGGTTTTTTTTTTCAGGGTTGAACACAGTGCATTGCTGGTGGTGGATTCTCTGTGAGGTGGTCTTGCCAAAGGCAATAGAATGTTTTTAAAATTCAGCCTTTTCCGAACCTCTGCACAACATTGTTTGGTACCCTGAACCTCTCTGCACAGCATGCCCTCCATCGTTTGTCGTGCGTTTGTTTCAAATGTCTCCCAGTGGGCCGTCGGAGTCGTTCAACTAACAAATTACCATGGGCCCCATCAAATGCGTCAAGTTTGCAGACCTTCCCAACGTGGACTCAGGTATCGACCGGATTTGTAGCTTGATAACTTTTTCGTCGTTGCCAATTTTTCCAGTGATGGCTTGGAGGGAAATGTGGAAGCTCGGACTCATCTAAGCAAGTAGCGATTCCTTCTTGCCCTAGAGAAGACCGAAAAAGGGTTCATGTCAATGTGACCGAACTTCGAAAATGCATGCCTTCTTCCTCTTTGGATACATGGGTTCCACATGGAAATCGGGTTTGGAATAGAAATCAACAGCACGTAAGTCCACAAGTTTGCTTCACATGGTCCCTTGTTCAACAAACGGGTGGAAGGAGGTGAAGAAGAGAAAAGAGGTGCAAGTGGAAGGGGGAATCGACTGTGATTTGCGCTAACGCCATGTACACGCATCATCCAGCCTCCAGGATTCGACGGTGCATCCACGCACAGTGTTTGTGAAGGGCTGTCACTTCCCTGCTTTTCATAGGAGCGTGCGAAGGCCGAAGCTGAAGCGAAAGCCAAAGAAATGGAGGAAATGAAAGCGAAGCAGGAGGAGGACCGCAAGAAACGGGAGGAGGATTTGAAGGCCAAGCGAGAGGAGGAAGAGGCAGAGCGAAAGGTTCAGGATGAGGATGACCGGGCACGCGGATATCGTATTGTGAAGCAGACTATGACGCACGTGAACGAGGAGCTGGCAGCGCCATTCCAATATTTTGACAAACCCATGGGGGCCTCTGGGCAGATTCGACGTGATATTATTGAGGGTGTTCTGCATGCTCTTGGGGAGTTGACGTAACGTGAGGTGGACAGTTTGCTGCGCAGTGCAGGTGTTTCTCTACACCCTTTTTGTGTCGCCGCTGGTTGAAACCGGTCGGTTGCCAATGCGTTTGTGTGTTGTCGTCCGAGGATTTCCTGGACCTGAGGTGGTCTTGCCAAAGGCAATAGAATGTTTTTAAAATTCAGCCTTTTCCGAACCTCTGCACAACATTGTTTGGTACCCTGAACCTCTCTGCACAGCATGCCCTCCATCGTTTGTCGTGCGTTTGTTTCAAATGTCTCCAAGTGGGCCGTCGGAGTCGTTCAACTAACAAATTACCATGGGCCCCATCAAATGCGTCAAGTTTGCAAACCTTCCCAACATGGACTCAGGTATCGACCGGATTTGTAGCTTGATAACTTTTTCGTCGTTGCCAATTTTTCCAGTGATGGCTTGGAGGGAAATGTGGAAGCTCGGACTCATCTAAGCAAGTAGCGATTCCTTCTTGCCCTAGAGAAGACCGAAAAAGGGTTCATGTCAATGTGACCGAACTTCGAAAATGCATGCCTTCTTCCTCTTTGGATACATGGGTTGCACATCGAAATCGGGTTTGGAATAGAAATCAACAGCACGTAAGTCCACAAGTTTGCTTCACATGGTCCCTTGTTCAACAAACGGGTGGAAGGAGGTGAAGAAGAGAAAAGAGGTGCAAGTGGAAGGGGGAATCGACTGTGATTTGCGCTAACGCCATGTACACGCATCATCCAGCCTCCAGGATTCGACGGTGCATCCACGCACAGTGTTTGTGAAGGGCTGTCACTTCCCTGCTTTTCATAGGAGCGTGCGAAGGCCGAAGCTGAAGCGAAATGGAGGAAATGAAAGCGAAGCAGGAGGAGGACCGCAAGAAACGGGAGAAGGATTTGAAGGCCAAGCGAGAGGAGGAAAAGGCAAAGCGAAAGGTTCAGGATGAGGATGACCGGGCACGCGGATATCGTATTGTGAAGCAGACCACGACGCACGTGAATGTGGGGCTGGCAGCGCCATTGTACTATTTTGACAAACCCACGGGGGCCTCTGGGCAGATTCGACGTGATATTATTGAGGGTGTTCTGCATGCTCTTGGGGAGTTGACGCAACGCGAGGTGGACAGTTTGCTGCGCAGTGCAGGTGTTCCTCTACACCCTTTTTGTGTCGCCGCTGGTTGAAACAGGTCAGTTGCCAATGCGTTTGTGCGTTCTCGTCTGAGGATTTCCTGGACCTGCAGGCACCTAAAAGGTGGAACCTCAACTGCTGATATTCAGCACCTATCACCCTGAAGTTTTGCGTGCGTTTTCGACCTTCTCTCGCAGTTGGGCAATTATGGGATTCATTATTACCGCTTACACTGATCCAGTCGGCAAAACGACCGAGGCACTTAACAAGCTTGTGATGACCACGTTCGTTTCAACCGTTGATGCGCCCACATTGGGGTTACTTTGCCCTATGCTCCGTCGCAGAACGATGGAGCGGAAGGCAGAATTCAAGCAGAAAGCAGCTCTTGTCATTGGCAATCTTTGCAAATTCGTCGTTGACCCAGGGTTTCGCCACTTTTGTTGTGCTGGGTTTTCGTGCGTTACTTGTATGTTTGTAAAAGCCGCAAGGAGTGAAGCAACGACGCCAGTTGTCGAAAATCGTTTTTGAGGCTGCACGTTTGCCCGTGGTTGACGCTGCGGGCATGTTGTGAGGTTGGGAATCGGCATGCTGACGAGAAACAACGCATCACGAAAAACTTTGCAGAGATGCCATGCAATTCATCCCAATTCTGAAGCCCGTCCTTGAAAGGGGCGTCGACGAGATTATTTATGATGACATTCGTGAGACTTGTGAGACGGCGCTTGCCACGTTGAAGCAAGTAATGGGGGCTGCTTCAGAAAAAGAGGAGATTTCCGTCTCTTTCAAGCAAATGCAGGTACGCAAATACGGAAGTAGGCAAATACCCCCCTTACCCCTCCCCTCCGTTGTTTGCAGTCATCCAGGGACATTTAGCCCCCCCCCCCCCCCCCCGCAAGTGGCCATCCCAGGGCCCACCAGCCGCCGTTGGGGAGAGGTACCTCACCGCCGGCTTGGGATGGCCGCTTGGACGCACCTGGCCAACGGCGGAGGCATTTGCCTTCCTCTGCGTGGACTCGACGCAGAGAAGTGAAACAGGGCAAGTCCGGGGGCTCCGTTGGCACAACCGACCAAGGGAAAGGGAAGGGAAGGAGTGTGGTGAGGCCGATGGGCACGGTGGCCTACAGAGGGAAAGGCCAAGGGAAGGGAAAGGGGAGGGGAGAGGGAAGGTTAGGGCAAGGAGGAAGAGGAAGGTCAAAGGGTGGTGAGAAGCTGATGGGCACCACCGCCTATGGAGAGAAAGGGTCCAAGGGAAGTCTTGAATGCATAAGTCAGAGACAGGATCATTCGACAAACACATGTGGGGCCCGACCATCCATCCTGTCCCCAAAGAAATCCCAAGCAAAGCTGCGATGGCGCACAGCTTTCTACCAAACGCAAAGAGGGTGGAGGAGAATCCAGGCCTGGTGCCTTGCGGTAGCATGCCGTCCACCAGGTGACGTGGTTACATCGCACAGAGGGTGAGACGATCGGAACAGCATCCAATGATTCCACTGAGAATAAGCGCACTGGCAATCAGGCACAGTAATGGAGATGGTTGCAGATGTGGTGTAATGTTCCTTATTTCGTCAACCTGCGTGGTGCTGACCTTTGCGTGCGGAGGCGGCCCGGGGTCACGGACCTTTGAAGTGGTTGGATGGTGGCCCAATCGGCAGTGGCTGCGGCATTCACCCCTTCAGAAGGCGTTTCACATTCGCGGTCCGGGTTCTCAGCACCGGCGACGTCCAAAGCGAGCAGAGCATTAGAAGCAGTCTTGACTTGGACTTCTGCAATGGAAGGGGGCACTGCCCAAGGTTCCAATTCCTCGGGCCTGCATGAAGATGAAGGGACCACCCAATCAGACATGCGATTTACCAAATTCACTATCCCCTCCTTCGCTTTGCCCATCTCCACTTTCACCACCAGTCATCTTCATCCCATTCTCGCTCGTCGTCGCAGGAAAGGTCGATTGAAGACTCATCGGAACACCAATCCGAGTCATATCCGGCTCGGTGGTAGCAGCCGGATCCACTTCCGTAATCATCGCGTACTCCATCTTCCGCAAGCTGGGTGCATTGAGAACATGCACATTGTTCTCCACCCAGCAATTGACAGTGTTGGTTGCGAATGGCCCACCCAAGGCAATACCAACATGGCCTTGGGTCTCCAGTGTAACATCCGGCACATAATTTTGCTGCCACTTCCCGAATTTTCGGTAAACCCATCCGCCGTGCCTTTTGGTGCACTTGATCATGGCCAATGGGACTTTCGACATCGATATAGTCCAACGGTCTCTTCTCTTCCTCCGTTCCTTGAAGAAGTGGGGGAGCCCAGCTTGGCAACGACGCTGATAGTTGTGCCCAAGGCATTATGTTTGATTTATGAGGTCTGAAATTGCAGCTTGTGTCAGAGCGTGGGTGCTTCAGGGCAAGGTAAGAAAGGCAAGGAAGACATCATGCAAGTGGCCATCCCAGGGCCCACCAGCCGCCGTTGGGGAGAGGTACCTCACCGCCGGCTTGGAATGGCCGCTTGGACGCACCTGGCCAACGGCGAAGGCATTTGCCTTCCTCTGCGTGGACTCGACGCAGAGAAGTGAAACAGGGCAAGTCCGGGGGCTCCGTTGGCACAACCGACCAAGGGAAAGGGAAGGGAAGGAGTGTGGTGAGGCCGATGGGCACGGTGGCCTACAGAGGGAAAGGCCAAGGGAAGGGAAAAGGGAGGGGAGAGGGAAGGTTAGGGCAAGGAGGAAGAGGAAGGTCAAAGGGTGGTGAGAAGCTGATGGGCACCACCGCCTATGGAGGGAAAGGGTCCAAGGGAAGGGCAGCGAATGGCGATCGGCCAGTAGGCGCCGCCAGCTGCAGTCGAGATCATTACACCATGGCGTCATGCCAAATCCCCCCCCCCCCCCCCCACTAAACCGCAAAGACAGAGCTGTGCAATTTCATGATACTTTGCAACTAGCTACTTCTTCCACATTTGCATCAAAGAGGTTTGTGCCTTTTTTTTTTTGCTCGAGGTTGGTCAGCAGCATAGCCCTGAACCAACTCAAGCTCCCGCAGTTGAATGTGGCTGCCACACCTAATTTCCACATCTCGGTCTCGCTATACCTCCCGCAGTTGAATGTTGCTGCCACACCTCATTTCCACATCTCGGTCTCGCTATACTTACTCATGTTACCTCTTCCATTCAGGAAGGTCGGTGAATTTTGCAAGAGGGTCCCAACTGGAGTTACCATGGCATGCTGCTCTGGGTGGATCGTGGAGTACACGCTAAATTCCACGCGACATATGTTGGAGGTGCTTCTGATCGCGTGTTCGTGCCCTGGACATCTGCCTGCAGTGATCCGCATTGCTCTGGTGGGGGATGGGGGGGGGTGGTTCAATGGTGCATTTCAAACAAGTTTGAGTGCCTGAGGTGCAGTAAGGTTGCTTGTCCTCTGCGCGTTTTCATTTGACCTGCACAGCACACCCTCATAGATCAATTGGATGGGGTATGCTGGTGTCTTTGGCCTGTAATTTTGGCACTCGCCAGTTCCCTCCATGTCTTGGCACGGCTTGTTATTTCCTCCCCATTCAACCCAGATTGTGTTCTGTATCATCTCGGCAGCACATGATTGCTGAAGTTGAATTCTTTTCTCCTTGACCACCTGCATTGCTCTGGCAAATTGTATACGTAATTGGTTCAGACTTTTGCTTATGGTGGGTGGCACTGGAGTCAAGGGGGTGGGAACGAGCTGGATTCAGCACCTGTGGGTGCCAGGTTTTGGGTTTCACGGCTATTCGCAATGGGGAGGGGGAAGGGCTCTGCATGGGTGAGCATCAGGCTCAGACCCCCCCCCCCCCTGCTTATATCAGTTGGGGGTTTTGGGTCATTATGATTTGCAGACTTCTGTCTGCCGTTTGCTCTCAAACAGAGGTGCTTCGCTGGTTGGGTAACTCATTCCCTGTGCATGTATGCCGACACCATGCAAAAACAGTTTTGTGGCTATGGGGCGGTGATTGGTGGTCTTGACAAAGCCAAGCAGGCAGCCAGCCTCCAGGATTCGACGGTGCATCCACGCACAGTGTTTGTGAAGGGCTGTCATTTCCCTGCTTTTCATAGGTTGGCCAGTTACACAGTGGTTGAAGAAAAGCATATTGATTTGCCTCCTGAACCTAAACCTGAGCCCCTTGCTGAGATGAAGAAGGACGATGAACCCATGGCAGAGGACGGCGAGGAAACCAAAGAGGACGGGCTAGCAGAAGAGGCTGCTGCTGAGGAAGAGGCTGCCCCTGCCACCGAGGAAGAGGCTGCTGCTGAGGAGGCTCCAGCCGCAGAACCCGACACGGAGATGACGGACGCTGCGGCTGAAAATGGGGAGGCTCAGGCGTAAAAGGAAGTCTATTTGGTTCTTGCAGTCGTGGCCATCATGGCACATGAACTATGAAATTGGATCTGATTTATCAATGGCCAGGACAGTCGTTGTGGGATTCAAATGTGAATGTGTGCTTTGTACGTTTTCATTAAAATCTGCCCAATGCAAATTGCCTGCTGCTCTGTAGTTTAGATCCTGTGTTATGTGGGCTTTTGCAACCCAGGGTGTGTATTTGGTTCTTGCAGTCGTGGCCATCATGGCACATGAACTATGAAATTGGATCTGATTTATCAATGGCCAGGACATTCGTTGTGGGATTCAAATGTGAATGTGTGCTTTGTACGTTTTCATTAAAATCTGCCCAATGCAAATTGCCTGCTGCTCTGTAGTTTAGATCCTGTGTTATGTGGGCTTTTGCAATCCAGGGTGTGGAGTGCCCGCAGTTGATGGATGTTTGAGCGATGCACAAGTGCAACATGGATTTCATGTACACCATGGGCTGCAGCACCCTGAAGGGTAGGTCAGACCTGGGGTTGACCTGGGTGTCCGGAGGTGCCCGGCTTTGCCCGCCACCCTGAAGCTGTCCTGACGGCCTGTATGGGTAGATTCCCCACTCTGTGGGATAAACAGTGGATGGAATGGCCAGCGCTCCTCCAGCCCCGGCTACTCAGGGCTATTTACCTTCATAGGTGCAGAGCAGGGAGTGGCGCGCTGAAATTCTATGATCCCCTCACACTTGCAATCAAACAAAACCAGAAAAAATATCATGCAAAAACAGCAAGCAACACACAAACTATGACATGCAAACCCATTGGACTGGCGCAAAAAACTGAAACTGACTACTTATTTACAACACCACCTCAGTGAAAGCATCAAAATAGATTAAGATTGGCACCACTACTCAAAGGGAGGGAGGGGTGTACCAACAAGCAACAATCATGAGTCAATTTTTTTCTGCAAATAGTTGGTACGGGAGGAAGAGCAAAGTGCACAACCCAAATACGTAAGTAGTGCATAAGTGGAGTTTTTGAGTTGAAATGTTTTTGTGTGGAAGTGGTTACTTACATGTGTCCCAATCAGGGCTGCTGGCTAGAGAAGATAGCTACCCCCCAAGAGAAGGACACACCCCCGCATGGGGGTTTTGAGTTGCTTAATTGTGGATGATTTTACAATGGGTGCTATTTGATGTTATTACCTGCATGGTCCCCACAATAATTGGTGCTATGTTTGGTGCTTGGTGTAAATAGTACATTTTCATGGGGGTTAGAAGTGTGTTTATCGTACGGCATGGCAACACACAAAATTGTTGGGAGCATGGGAGCAAAGACTTGGACTGTTCAGGCCTGTTCCGCTGTAAAGCAGCACAATTCACATCATTCGTGCAGAAGCGCATTCCGTATCGTGATTATGTGCCTGATGTTGGAGGATGCTTGGTCACAAAGTGTTGTGCTTGCTAAGCAGGATAGTTCCGTTGATGTGCTTTATGTCGTTACTCCATTGCCTGAGATTGCGTTTGTGAGGTAAGATACGCTCTTTCCACTGATACTGCACGGCTGCCAAATTGAGAGCTCTTGCACTAGATGTCCGGGCCCTTGGTCCGATCTCAATTCAAGTGCAAGTTGGTGATTTGAGATATGGGCTCTGTTGAACACATTCATGTTGCAGCAGAAGTGGGTCTGGATGTCCGGTCCCTTGGTCCAATTTCAATTCAGCAGAAGTGGGTCTGGATGTCCGGTCCCTTGGTCCAATTTCAATTCAAGTGCAAGTTGGTCGTTTGAGATATTGGCCCTGTTCAACGCATTCATGCTGCAGCAGAAGGGTGTGTGGCTGCACAATCCTGGCCACCATGGTTTCCATTGAAATATTTCTCTTTGTCAGTGAATCCGCCATTCCATCATTCTGTTGCTTTCGTCTGTCGTAAGTCAGTCTGTGTATGCAAACAATGGTTTTGCAATATGCAAGATGGTCTGTTGCGTGAAAAATTGCAGTACCATGGAAAAAAATGTGTGGTGAATATGATTGTGTGGTGAATATCAGCAGGTATATGGCACAAGGTCAAAGGGTCACCAATGATCACCAACGTTCGCCATCACGAACCATCATAGCCACTCGGCTGGGGGTAGGTTGAGGATTGCAAAATGGAGGTTGGTGTAGTTACCACGTACTGCGCACTACGTACTGCGGCCTTGGATGGTCGAGTGTGGCTTCGGCCCAACTCCGATTTCCATGGGCGGCCCAGCCTGGAAATTGGTGATCCTTCCGCCAAGGTGGGTTGTCATGTGCCCTTTGACCGGGGCTGCCCTTCGTGGGTAAGAGCCGAACCGCTTGGAGGGTTGGGAAATCTCGGGGAAGTTACCTCCGCCTTTTGGTGGTAGGGGTGAACACGAGATGGAAACCTCCTGTAAGTCGGGCATGACGCGCAATTTCCATTTGCCAATTTGTAAGGTAAAATGACCAGTTTTCAATCCATTGACCAGTTGTGGGTCCAGTTGGCCTAATTTTCAAAATAAACAAAAAAACAATACAAAAACCTTGTCTTTTTGTTTGCAAAATGTTTCTTGGTCCTGCAAAATGTTTTCTTTCCAATTTCATACAAAAACCTTGCTTTTTTTTTGTTTTTGAAATATGTTTCTCGGCCCTGCATGATGTCTTCTTTGCCTTTCTTACCTTGCCCTGAAGCTCACACGCACTGACACAAGCTCCAATTTCAGACTTCATCAATCAAACATAATGCCTCGGGCTCAACCATCAGCTTCGTTGCCAAGCTGGGCTCCCCCACTTCTTCAAGGAACGGAGGAAGAGAAGAGACCGCTGGACTATATCGATGTCGAAAGTCCCATTGGCCATGATCAAGTGCACCAAAAGGCACGGCGGATGGGTTTACCGAAAATCCGGGAAGTGGCGGCAAAATTATGTGCCGGATGTTACCCTGGAGACCCAAGGCCATGTTGGTATTGCCTTGGGTGGGCCATTCGCAACCAACACTGTCAATTGCTGGGTGGAGAACAATGTGCATGTTCTCAATGCACCCAGCTTGCGGAAGATGGAGTACGCGATGATTACGGAAGTGGATCCGGCTGCTACCACCGAGCCGGATATGACTCGGATTGGTGTTCCGATGATTCTTCAATCGACCTTTCCTGCGATGATGAAAGAGAATGGGATGAAGACGACTGAAGAAAAGCAGCAAATTCCATTAGTACTCATGCAATCGAAGAATGTCCTCGGCGATTTTGCCCAGGACGCATCCTGTCTATCTGTGTATAAAGCACCACAAGCTCCCCCGACTGCTGGTGAAAGTGGAGATGGGCAAAGCGAAGGAGGGGATAGTGAATTTGGTAAGTTGCGTGCCTGATTGGGTGGACCCTTCGTCTTGATGGAGGCCCGAGGAATTGCAACCTTGGGCAGTGCCCCCTTCCATTGCAGAAGTCCAAGTCAAGACTGCTTCCAATGCTCTGCTCGCTTTGGACATCGCCGGTGCTGAGCACGCGGACCGCGAATGTGAAACGCCTTCTGGAGGGGTGAATGCTGCAGCCACCGCCGATTGGGCCACCATCCAACCATTTCAAAGGTCCGTGACCCCGGGCCGCCTCCGCACGCAAAGGTCAGCACCACGCAGGATGTCGAAATAAGGAACATTACACCACATCTGCAACCATCTCCATTACTATGCCTGATTGCAAGTGCGCTTATTCTCGGTGGAATCATTGGACGCTGTTCCGATCGTCTCACCCTCTGTGCGATGTAACCACGTCACCTGTTGGACGGCATGCTACCCCAAGGCACCGGCCTTGGATTCTCCACCACCCTCTTTGCGTTTGGTGGAATGCTGTGCGCCATCGCAGCTTTGCTTGGGATTTCTTTGGGGACAGGATGGATGGTCGGGCCCCACAAGTGTTTGTCGAATGATCCTGTCTTTGACCAATGCATTCAAGACATGCAGTCTTTGTCTCACCACTGAAACACATTCGGGGGGAAGGTCCCTGACAAGTCGATTCTATCGGGATTGGTGGCAAGCTGTCCGATTGGGCCAACATCCAACCACTTCCCCGGTCCGTGACCCCAGGCCGCCTCCGCACGCAAAGGTCAGCACCACGCAGGTTGACGAAATAAGGAACATTACACCACATCTGCAACCATCTCCATTACTGTGCCTGATTGCCAGTGCGCTTATTCTCGGTGGAATCATTGGATGCTGTTCCGATCGTCTCACCCTCTGTGCGATGTAACCACGTCACCTGGTGGACGGCATGCTACCCCAAGGCACCAGGCCTGGATTCTCCACCGCCCTCTTTGCGTTTGGTAGAAAGCTGTGCGCCATCGCAGCTTTGCTTGGGATTTCTTCGGGGACAGGATGGATGGTCGGGCCCCACATGTGTTTGTCGAATGATCCTGTCTATGACGAATGCATTCAAGACATGGAGTCTTTGTCTCACCGCTGAATCACATTCGGGAGGAAGGTCCCTGGCAAGTTGATTCTATCGGGATTGGCGGCAACCTTCTGCTACAGCCAGGCAACGGCAGCGGTGCTATGGTGACTTTTCATTTTTCTCTTGCAGCGGTACATTTGAACTAACCCTTCTTTGTATGAGGCAACATGCACTCTGGTGTGCGAAAAGCCATGCTGTGGCATGCAGTGCAGTGAATCATCAAGGCACTGCATGTCGAACCGATTTTCCCAATTGCACCACATTGCATTCCACCTTAGAACGTAGCTGCTGGCCAAATTGAGAGCTCTCGCACTGGATGGCCAGGCCCTTGGTCCAATTTCAACGCAAGTGCAAGTTGGTGGTTTGAGATATGGGCTCTGTTAAACGCATTCATGCTGCAGCAGAAGTGGGTCTGACTGCACAATCTTGGCCACCATGGTTTTCATTGAAATGTTTCTTGGCCTCCGAATCTGCCATTCCATCATTGTGGTTGAATAAGTGCAATTTCGTGATGTATTCTTATGTTTTGAAGGTTCAGCAGGGACATTCATGCTCACACAGAAAAGCAACGGAATTGATGTGGAATTTGATTTTGTGTTGTTGCTGTCCGTTTGTCGTCAGTCTGTGCATGCAGACAATGGTTTTGCAATATGCAAGATGGCCTGTTGCATGGAAAATATGAGTACCATGAAAAAAAAAAAAGCTGTTGCAAGCAACTGCGATGTTGGACCCCAAAGAGAGCAAATTTGACAAATCATCTTCATCAGTCGTTTTACCAGGGACCATTGCTTTTTTTTTTGAAGGTTTGAAATCCTCATTTATATGAGCAGGCTCAGCAAGTGTTGCTCCACAGCTACCAGCTTGCAAGACCTGAGGTGTTTGCGCCGCTCAATGGAACTATGGTGATGGTTGAGAAATCTACATATGTTTTCTTGTTTCCTTTTGTTGTGCATGACAATCCTATCTCTTGGTAATTGCAAAATGCAAAGTCCGAATAATCCTCCAAAGGTGTTCTCCAAAATCCAATAGTCTTCCAAAATGTGGGCGATTTCAATCCAAGGTGTGGAGTGCCAGCAATTTATGGATATTTGAGCAATGCGCGAGTGCTACATAGATTTCATGTACACCACGGGCTGCAGCATCCTGAAGGGTAGGGTTAGGGTTAGGGTTAGGGTTAGGGTTAGGGTTAGGGTTAGCGAGTGGCATGCGGCTCCTTGAAGAGGACACTGAGGCGGGGGTGGGTTGAGGATTGCAAAATGGAGTTTGGTTAATGTGCAGTACATTTTGAGTACAACGGACTCTTTTTGGCTTTTGCTGATGTCGTCGTGGCCGAAGCCTATGCATTGAGGGCACAAAAACGTAAAGGGACCTATGAGGTATGAGGTGGTGTCATCACTTCGTGCGTTAACACAACGTTTGTTTGTGACAACGCGTTCCAAAAAACACACCTCAGTAGGTCCAACCAACACCATCAAAAACCACGGATATAACGGCGTGTAAACATCGTACATTTGTCCCATGCAATATGTGATCCTATGTACAATCCCAACACATCAATTGTATTGTAGATTTCGGCGGTGAGTGCATCGGCTGCCCGATTATCAGGCCTTCCGAATTGGTGCGAACCGAATGCCTATCAAGATCATCCGGCATACGGGGATTATTTTTTCGTTTTACAACTATTGTTGGATTGCCTCAAGCTTGAAAACGATTTCTATGTGACGGATTCATAACGGTTTTGTGCAACAACCTCCTTTGTTTGTTTGTCACGGGTTGAAATATATGCCCCACACATCTACACCTCAATGAGCCATTCCTGATCAAAAGAAAAAAATGCAGCACCTTGACCAGCAATATATCCCGTGCCATGGTGTCGCACCATTGTACCCTGCTCTCGTCTATTCGGTTTAGTGTCTTTTCAAACAATGTCAATGTGTCGCTCATTAAGCAGCATTTCGTACGACGCGATTGAAATAATATTGTGTTTCCTTTCACCTTTAGAGGCACTAATGCTGTGTTTTTGGCATCGTCTCTTTCGCAATGCAAATTTGCGTGTCCATTGCTACCATAGGTTCACAATAAATATTTTCAATTGTTTGTCACGACGAATGCTGTTTCCACTGCAATTTTGGGAGTTTCATCATACGCGCGAATACTCGAGTATGCAATTTCCACCATCCATGTTTCTGGGATTGGTGGTGTCCATGGCACTTAGTGAACCCATGTGTCCATGCAAAAAATTGGTTGTTCCTATTTATTGTACCATAGAAATGAAACCCCGTTGGTTGCGCCGCATAAACTTATTCCATAACACGTTTTATATTTGTAATCGTGCATCGGTAGAGGGCATGTTTTACCCTGAGGATGATATCGTTGTTGTGGTGACAAAGCACACGTCCTGCGACAATGCCGTATCCCATTTACCACTTGAAGCATTTGACCGCGGTTGTGGTAGCTGTCGCATTGTGTACATTTTGCCAATGAGTGTCTTCAAAGACTCGGACTCTCGCCTATTAGAGCAGCTGCGTGCAATCTTATATACAACGAATTACAACATGCGTTTGTAACTGACAGCCCATCGTGTCACTATCTGCCCATTTTGCGTGCATCTTTGGTTGCAATGCCGGTTTGTCTACTTTGTTTGGATAATGTGTCTACCTCACAACACCATGGGCCTTTGTTGGCATTTTTCTGGGACCCAAAGTATTGCTCACATCACATGGAAAAGCACAAATGTGAAGGGGGTGGAATAGTATCAAATGCAGCACAGTGCGGCCTTGGATGGTCGAGTGTGGCTTTGGCCCAACTCCGATTTCCATGGGCGTCCCAGCCTGGAAATTGGTGATCCTTCCACCAAGGTGGGTTGTCATGTGCCCTTTGACCAGGGTTGCCCTTCGTGGGTAAGAGCCAAACCGCCAAATGCTGTGTTTTTGGCATCGTTTCTTTCGCAATGCAAATTTGCGTGTCCATTGCTACCATAGGTTCACAATAAATATTTTCAATTGTTTGTCACGACGACTGCTGTTTCCACTCACGGGACATTCTAAGATTCACATGATTGATGTTGCAATGAACGCACCTGGCTGCACCACTTCTGCTAAACGTAGAATCATTGTTGTTGTTGACATGTCGGCTTCCAATATTGAGATCGAATTCGATAGTGCAGCCGCTGCCAAAGCATACTGGATCAAGCAACCCTGCAAGTGTGGCAACAAGTTTGAGGTGCGATATTGCTCAAGCAAAGCAAACTACGGGTGTTTGACGCGCTCATGTCCGGAAAAAGAAGACAAGTGCTTCAAATCTTGGGCAATCATTCACCCAAGTTGCAAAGGGGCAGATGGTCAGCCACGGTGTGACTGCGGAGAGGTGCCAGAAGTACACTCGTGCACAAACACGAAGAATGCTGGTCGTTCATTCTACTCGTGCGAAGCGTGCGATTTTTTTCTTTGGGTGGATCCCAACATGACATTGACCCCGTTGAAGACTCGCTCCGGGTCTCTGAAAAGAAAAGCACCAGATGCCGTTGAGAAATGTTCGGGCAAAAGCGCAGAAAGTTCGCCTGCCACGGTCCAAGAGGATTCGGATAAAAGGCAGCGGGCAGAAACGACCAAATGGACATACACCGTGCAAGGCCAGCCAACACCCATCAATGTTGAAAAGGCGTTCTGCAGTGCGAAGATGGCGGCCGTACTGGATAAGAAGGTGATAGACAAGTTACGGGTGGGTTTGAAAGAGTTGCTTAATCAAACCAAGCCTGAAGACCGCATTAAAGTTGCACGCCGCTTCTATTACAAGTCGGCAACGGAGCATAAGATGGACGATGATGTGTCTGATGGCGATTGTGAGGCTTTTTTGGCCTCTTTGGAAGAAAAGCCAAGTCCTTCCACTTCATACGTGGTTGTCAACCTTCCTGCCCCGGAGATCTCGGTGGCAACCGTGAAGTCGTACATTGAGCTCGCAACGGTCATTGGCACCGGCCTAAAACCGTACTACATGGCCGTAGACGCCCAAGCGGGGGCCAAGGTCATGTTCGAAAATCCACTGGACACACTGAATGCTATTGCCAAATTTCCTAATGCCAAGGCGGCCGCACCGCTGAAACCCATGATTTTCCCTGTGGTCCTTACACCGCAAGATGTGCAGCCCATTTTGAAGGGTGTTGGCAAAATGATGTACGTAGGCGACGCCACATGGTTGTACTTTCACGATGGGGCAACGTACATCGATGTGTTGCGTGGCTGTCAGGTTGTGGGCAATACCCCATGATAAAAACCATACTGAAGGTTGTCAACCGGCAAAGGGGTCTGAATTGGACTTCGCTGCACCCTTGCGTTTGCAATGTGAGCGACATTGCCGTGTTGCACCCAGCGGTGCACCCTCGAAGGGCATGTTGTTGTTGTGTGGCCTAATCTATTGGAGCAGCTAGGACTCATTTAGGCAAATGCTGGTTAGTTGCACCGGAATTTTTTACGTCTACGCAGGTTGGCGCTGCTGGTGCAACCCATCACCACACAGCAACAAAAACCTCCTGCACTTACGTGTAGGAACGAGAGTGTTTTCCATGGTGTTGTATGCCGTGCCACTTGTGAAAGATTGGCAGAATATGACCATAGTCCTTTGTCAGGTCATGTCAGGCTTCTCCGCCTTGTTTTATGGTAGAGTCTGCACCATGTTCCCCATTTTGTCTATACTTGATCTTGAGAAAGTACACATGTTTGCGCAAAGTCACCCAGAGTACGCCCCCGTGGTGATTGCATATGACGATGCCAGCCGAAATTTCTATTCTTGGAATGAGGACGACGAGCGTGCTTGGGCCCGTTTAATGAAAGATATGTTGGCTGATGGGTTGTCTGTTTCAGCTGCATCAACGAGCGTCCAAGCAACAGCTTCGTCCTCTTCCGCATCCAAGGCCGACGACACTTTGTCCCAACAGTCTCGGCAAATTGCTCCGATTTTTGCATTTGCAGCCCGAAAAGCGTTGCCTCATACGAGCCTACAACGTGCCATGAAGAGTCAGAAACCTCAACGACAAGAAAGACACATCAGCAAAGGCAGCACCCCGCACGGGCATTCTAAAAAAAATTGCAACCAACGTTTACGAATGCCTAAACAATCACGCGACTCAGATTGCAAACAACGCACTCTAGACCAATTTTTTGGGTAGAAGTGAAGTTTGGTTTTGCAATGATTGATTGCTTTACGCAACATCATATTGATTTTGTAGCGAAAACTCGCTGGTCTTCTTTATGCAATATTGTTTCTGTCGCAAGCCACGACACAGCATGGGCGTTTTGTGTATATATTGCAAATTAAAGTTTTCCGTGTCTACAATGACGATGTGTTGCTTAGTGCTTGATTCCGCGCAGTGTTCTCTAAGGAACACCGGTCTTCAATTGCTATGTATTTTACAACATGTATTATAGCAACAGTTGGCGAATCTACATGCCGTAAGCACCCTTTGTGTCGGACCATTCACAATGCTCACTATTGGATGTTTGCGTTTGAATGCATGGGGCGAGAAGCAATTGTGTTGGTGACATGAAATATGGTTGGTCCACCCTAATTCATAGTTTGCAATCTGTCGCATTGTTAGATGTCCCATCCCATGGGTACTACATCAATGGCACACAAACCTCAGCAAGAACAAGGAAGCAGCCAAGAGGGGCTCAATTTGTCCTTTTTCGCAACGGGCCAATCTGTAGGCTGTACATGATTTGTCTGAGTGGTTACAACCGTTCAAAAAATTTTCACAGCAAATGAGAACGATAAATAGACCGGTCCATTGGACCTTGGACGGTTGGGCACAACTATAGCATCAAACTGCGTGACTGGTTACAACTGTTCAAAAAATTTGAAGAAAGTATTTTCACCACAAATGATAAAGACAAACGGACACGTCAATAGGTATTTGGATAGTTGATCACAACTACAACATTCAGCGAATGTCATGTGGCGATGTACAATTCAATGTGTAGTTGTGGCGGTGGCACATTCCAATGTGCCTTTTAGTGAAGGCTCACTTGGCGAATGACAATTCAGAAGGCAGAGCGACTAGGTGTAAAGGATGAAGTGGTAGGGGCAGGATGCCATGAAAGCATTCCGAAGTTTGCCGTATGTATACTCAATCACTGGACATCATTCCAATGTGCTATGCATACAAGGCCAGGTACGCCCAAAATACAACCAATCACTAAACACCATTCCAAGAAAAAAAATCCCAGTGCACACCCAATGTGTTGTGCATACAAGGCCACACCCAGGCGTCTGGTTCTTGCCATTATTGTTTCCATTTCTTCTTTGTCAAGGTTGATTTGTTGCGCCATGTTGCCTACATTATCCAACCATGATGCGGAAAGAGTGCATGCTTTCGTGCAACACAATATGCACTATTATCCCATCTTCAACCGTTGGGTGGATGCAACTCAAAAGCGGATTACGGATCGTCTTTTCTTTTGGCAAGCAGAAGACCACTATGCTTGGAGGGATCTTATGTCAGCAATGATGCAATCGGGCATAGTTACGGCCGTGCATGAAGCTTCCTCGCCGTCAATATCATCCAATCCTCCATCTATACATACTTCAAACGTTCAACCTGGCCCATTGCCGTCACCGCTTGTGGCAACAAGCTGTACCGCATCCACTCCATCCACTCCGGCTAGCAGTGCATCACGTGCACTTGGATCTCCAGATGTGATCGCACAACCCATTTCTGCGGACACGCATGGCGCAGAAGCACGAAATAAGCGACAACGAGAACCACATTTGGACCTAAATGCAGGGGGAAGCGATGATGGACACGCCGAAAAACGAGCACGATGCACGAAAAGCAAGGAAGAAATCGATAAGCAAAGACGCGAACGATATCAAGAGGTCAGGGACGAAGTCAATAAGCAAAGACGAGAACGATATAAACAACTGTACGCGCAAAAGAAGGACAGCATCAATGCGCGAAGACGGCAGCGATATCAAGAGGCGGACAAGGACAACATCAATGAGCACAGACGGGAGCGATATCAAGAGGCGGACAAGGACAACATCAATGAGCACAGACGGGAGCGATATCAAGAGGCGGACAAGGACAACATCAATGAGCAAAGACGGGAGCGATATCCAGAGGCGTACGCGCAGAACAAGGACAACATCAATGAGCAAAGACGGGAGCGATATCAAGAGGCGGACAAGGACAACATCAATGAGCAAAGACGGGAGCAATATCCAGAGGTGTACGCGCAGAACAAAGACAACATCAATGAGCAAAGGCGAGCGCGGAGAGCTCATGCATTGGAAATGCAAAGGTTGCGCCAGGAATGCTTGTTTAGATCAAAGGCCGATGAGGATATTACCCACATCAAGCGCCACGTCCTTGACAACATGGAAGTGGAGCGTGAACATTGTCACGCTCTACGTTGGAGTGCCGAGCGACCTACCATTTGTTGCCGTGGCGGACAAGTGAAACTTCCCATTCTGCTTGATCCACCGGAACCGCTCAAAACCCTATTGACCGAGCAAACGCGACAGGGACGCCATTTTCGGCAAAACATTCGGAAGTACAACTCAGCCTTCACCATGGCCTCTCTTGAAGCAAATATCGACATGCGGTTCACGAAAGGGCCAATGGCGGGTGGCCCTCACCAGTTTCGGGTGTCTGGAAATGTGTATCACCGCATGGGTCCCCTGACGCCCGGAGAAAATCAACCACCCCGGTTTGCACAGGTGTACATTTTGGAAACCGAAGATCAACTGAAGGCATGGCAAGGACTTCCACTGTCATCGGAATTGAGAGAGGATCTACTCCGCCAACTGGGAGCTATGCTGAACACACACAATGCCTATGTACAGGTTTTTCAACACGCGGCTAAACTTGAGGTCCCCAACGTGACCATCTTGCTGCGGTGCAATGCCAATGTTGACCCACGCACCTACAATGTTCCCCGTGTCAGCGACATTGCAGCATTCATTCCGGATGGCAGTCATGTCGCCGCTCCTCGTAGCATTGCGGTCCGCATGCATGGGGGTGGGGTCAAGCGTATCACCGACCTGAACTCTGCCTACGATCCTGTACACTTTGTACTCCTTTTTCCGCGCGGTGAGCAAGGCTGGACAACTGACATTCCCCTGAATGTCACTTATCGGCGTCAGCGCGGTGCATGCGAAAATTTAGAGCAAGGCAATGCCCCAAAGGCCAAAAGCCGTCAGACGGTTACAGCTCGAGACTTTGCCGCCTTCTACCTCATGCAACGTCCGGAATCGTACACTGGAAATTATTTGCAAAGATGCCAAAAATTGTACGAAGAATACATCGTGGACCAGTACTGCAAAGTGGAATCTCAACGCTTGCAATATGTCTCCCAGAACCAGTCCAAATTACGCACACATTTGTATTCGGGTGTTGAAGATGCCACCAAAAAAGGTGATCGCGACGCTTCATCCGTTGGAAAGCGGGTAATTTTGCCCAGCTCTTTTGGCGGGAGTCCGCGCGCTCTTCATGCCGCTTTTCAGGATGGGATTGCTATTTGTAGCAAGCGGGGCAAGGCAGACCTGTTCATTACCATGACAGCCAATCCCAATTGGCCGGAGGTGGAGGCCGCTCTACTGCCAGGACAAAAACCAAATGATCGTCCCGATTTGATTACCCGCGTTTTCAAGCTGAAGCTGCAGTCTTTGTTAGAAGACCTTCTGAAGGATGGCTGTCTTGGTCGCACAGTCGGCCACATGTATGTCATCGAATTTCAAAAACGCGGGCTACCACATGCACATATCCTGGTTATCTTTGCCGCCGGCTACAAATTGCTCACACCTGACGATTATGATTCCGTCATTTGTGCTGAGATTCCAGACGAGGATGAGGACCCGGAGCTGTACGAGATTATTGCAAAATGCTACATGCACGGTCCATGCGGTTCCCTCGACCCGAACTGTGCATGCATGAAGGATGGACATTGTAAGAATCGGTACCCGAAGGAATTTCAAGATGTGACCACGAACAGCGAGAATGGATATCCTCTTTATCGCCGTCGCAACAACGGCCGCACTATAACATGCAGGGGGCATGAACTTGATAATCGTTGGGTGGTTCCACATGTGCGTGCGTTGGCCAGAAAATATGCTTGCCACATCAACGTGGAGTACTGTGCCTCACTTGCGGCTATCAAATACTTGCACGAGTACATTTACAAGGGGTTTGACCGGGGCGACGCCACCCTACGAGACGATCAAGTCAACGAAGTTGTGGAGTTCGTGGAGGGCCGGTACATTTGCACATCTGAAGGAGTGTGGAGACTATTGGCATTTGACTTACATGAGCAATTTCCCGCGGTATTGCGGCTACCAGTTCATTTAGAAAACCAGCAGCACGTTCGATGGCACGACCAACAAAATCTTACTGACATCGTTGGAGATGGACCCCCCGACACACCACTGACCGCTTGGTTGAAGTCCAACGCCAAGCCGGATCATGCCTTCGGTAAGCACTTGCTGTACACCGACTATGCCGAGCGGTTCACGTATGATGCAAAGACCAAACAATGGAAAATTCGGAAGAGAGGACTAAACACGGTAATTGGTCGCATGTACTTTGTGCTCCCGAATGCGGGCGAAGTATACTTTCTTCGACTATTGTTACACCATGTTGCTGGTGCAACCTCTTTTCAAGATTTGCGTACCGTTAACGGCAACCTATGTGCCACTTTTCAAGAAGCATGCGTACGTCGCGGCCTTCTAGAAGATGACACCGAGTGGGAACAATGTCTGAACGAGGCAAAAATGTACTACAAATCCGGCCGACTACGACTTCTTTTTTGCACCATCTTGGAGTACAACTCCCCAAAAGATCCCTACAAGCTGTGGTTAAAGTACGAGGAAGAGTTCATCAGCGACATTCGTTGGAATTGGCAACGCACACATCCTGGCGCAAAAAACAAGCCAACGCATGCCGAGATTGTGAATGAAGCCCTATTGCGGGTCGAGGGCATGCTGCAAAAGCAAGGACTTTCTCTTCGCTCGTTTCCTTCTATGCCATTTCCAGTGCCCAGTGCAATGTCCCATAAGCCTGGCGGTCACGATGAAGGGTATGATGTTGCACACTTGCGACGTGTTGTTGAGGATGGTGTGCGAACCTTGACAGAGCAGCAACGCAACATCTACGACCAGGTCACTGCGAGTACTCATTTGGACAACAACGACGCAAAGTGCTTCTTTATTTTGAGTTGCGGTGGTTGCGGAAAGACTTACGTGAACAATTTAATGTTGGCCTATGTACGGAGTCAGGGACGACGGGCGATTGCGGTTGCCTCAAGTGGCATCGCTTCTCTTCTTTTGGATGATGGTTCAACTGCACACTCAGCTTTTGGTATTTCGCCGCAAAAGGGCGGAACATCATCCATTCCCGTGGAGAGCAAACGTGCCGCGGAACTTCATGAGTCCCATCTCATTGTGTGGGATGAGGCTCCCATGGCAGACAACGATTGCTTCCGTGTATTGGATGAATTGCTCAAAGATATCATGGGTGCCAATGATGAAGCACTGCGACTTGTTCCCTTCGGGGGCAAGACCGTCGTCATGACGGGGGATTGGAGGCAAATTTTGCCTGTTGTACCTCGTGGCTCTCGAGCGGCCGTGATAGCAGCTACCCTCAAGAAATCCTACCTCTGGCCCTATTTCAAAACACTCGAATTGACGACCAATATTCGGGTGCGAGGCACTTCTCAAGTTGACGATGACGAGACCCGTGAGTTTGCACGCTGGTTGCTATCTGTTGGGGAGGACACCATCGACAATCCGTTGCCCATACCGGAAGACATGTTGATCCCAAGCGATGACCCCTGGCCACTGGTAAACCACGTCTTTCCAACCATGAGCAAGGAGGAATTTATGTCTGGTTGTATCCTGGCACCCCGAAATCAAGAAACCAACGCTATCAACGAAGCGGCGGTGCAGAGCTTGCCAGGAGAGGAGTTTCTTTATGTTAGTGCGGACTATTTTGGTGCCGATTGCCAAGAAGATGCAGCTACCTATCCTCCGGAACTCTTGAACAAGCTTGAGCCTCCGGGCATGGCACGTCACGAGCTCAAGCTTAAGGTGGGGGCCCCTATCATTCTACTGCGCAATCTCAACCGTACGGAGGGGTTGATGAATGGAACACGCTTGTTGGTAACAAAGTGCCTGGATTTCAACATCCAAGCAGAAATTGTCTCAGGTCCCCGAAAAGGAAACGTTGTGCTCATTCCACGCATCAATTTGACGTGTGGTGATTCTGAAATGTTGTCGATCAGATTTATTAGGCGACAATTTCCAATAAAGTTGGCTTTCGCCTTGACGATTAATCGTTCCCAAGGGCAGTCGTTTGAAAGGTTGGGGTTGCTCTTGGAGAATCCTGTTTTTGCCCATGGACAGCTATATGTTGGCTTTTCCCGGGTTACCTCACGCCGTGGCGTTCGCGTCATTTTAGGGGAACGTGCTTGGGGGGATGTAACGAAGGAAGCAAACACTCCGAACATTGTATGGTCTGAAATTTTTTCTTGATTTCGGTCGTCGTCCGTTGCCTTGCTGGATGACGTGTGGCTCCACTCGACACCGGCGTGTGTCTTGTTCACGTTCCATTTACATCTGAAACCAACCGTTTTCTACATATATTTGAAAGCAATCCTCACCTTGAGCCTTGCCCTAACCCTAACCACAACTTTGGTGCTAAGTCAACCTCTATCCCTAACGGCGCACCCGCTGACAATGTACATTATGCCGTACAAGCCGTGTTAGTTTAGGAACATGTGCTTGGGGCGACGCCAGCAAGTAGGCAAACGCTTTGAACCTTGTATGATGCGAGATTCAACTTTCATGTAGCTATTGTCCGTTGGCATTCTTGTTGGTGTGTGGGTGAACTTGCCTCCAAAGTGAATATTGTCAAGGGTCTATTTGCCTGAAAATATGTTTCGTCCCATTAAATAGCAAAACAATTTTCAAACGCAATTATTTGCCACATTGTGTCTGGTAAACACCTTCATTCCCTTCGGGTAAGGACGTTGGTCATAATTCTTTTCAGGTTCTCCTAAAGAGCAATGGCTTGGTACTATAAGCCCGTCAATTTTCAAAGCCTCAAAAACTTCCAAGTACAATTGAACGAGGCGGCGTTACGAGGTGCCCTTAAACTGTGTTCCTCATTACTTTTTTTTTTTCAAAATTCATTAGCTAGAATGCTACAAACATGAAAACAGCGAATACTTTACCGCAAAAAGAATAATGCCCATTAGAAGTGTTTTGCGTCCACCTAATAGATGTTGCACTTTGCAACGTGGTCAAAATCCATTTGCAACACTCCATTCAACGAAAGGTACGGATTCCTCCAAGGGGCCAAATTCATGAGTACAGCTGCCCTGTTGTCGGTACGGCCCGCGCTTCAAGCGCGGGCATTTACACTAGTTAATATATTTAATTGTGCTATGGACGTTCGTTCGTTCGTCGTCGTCGTCGTCGTCGTCGTCGTTCGTCTTCCCCAAAAAATCCGCCCAATTGTGCACGCTGCTGCTGGCGCGCGCGCGTGCCTGTCAAATGGCATCTGGCTGATTTGCGATTTCGATTTCTGGCACGAGAAATCGATCTGAAATCATGGAATCATGTGTTTTGAAAATCTGTATGTATTGTACAATCGATTTTCCGGGTATCTGCACGAAAAATCCCGCCTGTTGACTTTTGGCGATTTTAGCCAACAGGCAGCAGTGGCGCTCTCGCTTATAGAGTACGGGATATGAGGTTTGAGACATGAGTCATGAGGTACGGGATACGAGGTACGGGATATGCGGTATGTTGTACACAGTGTGAGGCATGGGTGATGTGTTTGGAAATATGGAATATGCGAATCGCGGTGTCAAATGTGGTGTCAGAGTACAGCTTAGGAAGGGTATATTTCACTCATAGGGTACGGGATATGATGTTTGATAGAGTACGGGATATGAGGTTTGAGACATGAGTCATGAGGTACGGGATACGAGGTACGGGATATGCGGTATGTTGTACACAGTGTGAGGCATGGGTGATATGTTTGGAAATATGGATTATGCGAATTGCGGTGTCAAATGTGGTGTCAGAGTACAGCATAGGAGGGGTAAGTTTCACTCATAGAGTACGGGATATGATGTTTGAGACATGAGTCATGTGGCACGGGATATGAGGTACGGGACATCAGATGTGTTGTATTGCATATGCGAAATGCGGTGCGGTGTGAGATATGGTGCTATGGTGATATGGTGATATGGCCCGCGCTTCAAGCGCGGGCATTTGCACTAGTTAATATATTTAATTGTGCTATGGACGTTCGTTCGTTCGTCGTCGTCGTCGTCGTCGTCGTCGTTCGTCTTCCCCAAAAAATCCGCCCAATTGTGCACGCTGCTGCTGGCGCGCACGCGTGCCCGTCAAATGGCATCTGGCGGATTTGCGATTTCGATTTCTGGCGCGAGAAATCGATCTGAAATCATGGAATCGTGTGTTTTAGAAATCTGTATGTACTGTACAATCGATTATCCGGGTATCTGCACGAATAATCCCGCCTGTTGACTTTTGGCGATTTTAGCCAACAGGCAGCAGTGGCGCTCTCGCTTATAGAGTACGGGATATGAGGTTTGAGACATGAGTCATGAGGTACGGGATACGAGGTACGGGATATGCGGTATGTTGTACACAGTGTGAGGCATGGGTGATGTGTTTGGAAATATGGAATATGCGAATTGCGGTGTCAAATGTGGTGTCAGAGTACAGTTTAGGAGGGGTATATTTCACTCATAGAGTACGGGATATGATGTTTGATAGAGTACGGGATATGAGGTTTGAGACATGAGTCATGAGGCACGGGATACGAGGTACGGGATCTGCGGTATGTTGTACACAGTGTGAGGTATGGGTGATGTGTTTGGAAATATGGATTATGGGAATCGCGGTGTGAAATGTGGTGTCAGAGTACAGTTTAGGAGGGGTAAATTTCACTCATAGAGTACGGGATATGATGTTTGAGTGAGGTACGGGATACGAGGTACGGGATATGCGGTATGTTGTACACAGTGTGAGGTATGGGTGATGTGTTTGGAAATATGCATTATGCGAATCGCGGTGTCAAATGTGGTGTCAGAGTACAGTTTAGGAGGGGTAAGTTTCACTCATAAAGTACGGGATATGATGTTTGAGACATGAGTCAGGTGGCACGGGATATGAGGTACGGGACATGAGGTGTGTTGCATTGGGTATGTGAAATGCGGTGCGGTGTGAGATATGGTGCTATGGTGCTATGGTGATACGGCCCGCGCTTCAAGCGCGGGCATTTGCACCAGTTATTATATTTAATTGTGCTATGGTTCGTTCGTCGTCGTCGTCGTTTGTCGTCGTCGTCGTTCGTCATACCCAAAAAATCCTCAAAAAATCCTCCCAATTGTGCACGCTGCTGCTGGCGCGCGCGCGTGCCCGTCAAATGGCATCTGGCGGATTTGCGATTTCGATTTCTGGCACGAGAAATCGATCTGAAATCATGGAATCGTGTGTTTTGAAAACCTGTATGTACTGCACAATCGATTATCCGGGTATCTGCACGAATCATCCCGCCTGTTGACTTTTGGCGATTTTAGCCAACAGGCAGCAGTGGCCCTCTCGCTTATAGAGTACGGGATATGAGGTTTGAGACATGAGTCATGAGGTACGGGATACGAGGTACGGGATATGCGGTATGTTGTACACAGTGTGAGGCATGGGTCATGTGTTTGGAAATATGGAATATGCGAATCGCGGTGTCAAATGTGGTGTCAGAGTACAGCTTATGAGGGGTATATTTCACTCATAGAGTACGGGATATGATGTTTGATAGAGTCCGGGATATGAGGTTTGAGACATGAGTCATGAGGTACGGGATACGAGGTACGGGATATGCGGTATGTTGCGCACAGTGTGAGGTATGGGTGATGTGTTTGGAAATATGGATTATGCGAATTGCGGTGTCAAATGTGGTGTCAGAGTACAGTTTAGGAGGGGTAGGTTTCACTCATAGAGTACGGGATATGATGTTTGAGACATGAGTCATGTGGCACGGGATATGAGGTACGGGACATGAGGTGTGTTGTATTGGGTATGTGAAATGCGGTGCAGTGTGAGATATGGTGCTATGGTGATACGATGATATGGCCCGCGCTTCAAGCGCGGGCATTCGCACTAGTCTCTCTGAATTGTGGTATGGACGTCGTCGTCGTTGTCGTCGTTGTCGTCGTTGTCGTCGTTCGCCATACCCAAAAATCCCTCCCAATTGTGCACGCTGCTGCTGGCACAGGCGCGTGCCCGTCAAATGGCATCTGGCGGATTTGCGATTTCGATTTCTGGCACGAGAAATCGATCTGAAATCATGGAATCATGTGTTTCAAAAATCTGTATGTACTGTACAATCGATTATCCGGGTATCCGCACGAATCATCCCGCCTGTTGACTTTTGGCGATTTTAGCCAACAGGCAGCAGTGGTGACAGTTCTCTGGCTTATAGAGTACGGGATATGAGGTTTGAGACATGAGTCATGAGGTACGGGATACGAGGTACGGGATATGCGGTATGTTGTACACAGTGTGAGGTATGGGTGATGTTTTTGGAAATATGGATTATGCGAATCGCGGTGTCAAATGTGGTGTCAGAGTACAGTTTAGGAGGGGTAAGTTTCACTCATAGAGTACGGGATATGATGTTTGAGACATGAGTCAGGTGGCACGGGATATGAGGTACGGGACATGAGGTGTGTTGTATTGGGTATGTGAAATGCGGTGCGGGGTGAGATATGGTGCTATGGTGATATGGTGATATGGCCCGCGCTTCAAGCGTGGGCATTCGCACTGGTTGACGCATGCGGGAATGGTTATGCAGGACTCTCTCTTCTTAATATATTTAATTGTGGTATGGACGTCGTCGTCGTTGTCGTCGTTGTCGTCGTTGTCGTCGTTGTCGTCGTTCGTCATACCCAAAAAATCCTCCCAATTGTGCACGCTGTTGCTGGCGCGCGCGCGTGCCCGTCAAATGGCATCTGGCGGATTTGCGATTTCGATTTCTGGCACGAGAAATCGATCTGAAATCATGGAATCATGTGTTTCAAAAATCTGTATGTACTGCACAATCGATTATCCGGTTATTTGCACGAATCATCCCGCCTGTTGACTTTCTGTTATTTTCAGACTGGTCGTCGTGAAAAGGCGCGGGCCCGGCGGCCGCGCGCGTGTGCGCATCGCAGAAAACAATTTATGCTACAAGGGAGTATTTTTTTTCTAATTACACAGATGTATGCGCATTGTTGAAGCGCATCGATCGGTGTGCAGTACGGTTGCACCTTCGCCGATTCTGGCTGTCCAGTTGGCTGAGCGGGCGCTAACCGCCTGTAACTACTCTGAGAACCACCTGTTAGCGCTACCCGTCGATGTTATCAGAAGCGCCAACGCCGGCGCTGCACAGCACGGCACATGCGCCTGTCAATTTCTGCAAACTCTCCGGAGTTTCCTCTATGTACCCGTAGGGTTTAGAGCGAACTTCCTGCTGGCATTGCATTACTTTGGTGAAGATTCTGAAGCCCAATCCAACATTTACCCGAACGAGTTCTTAAACACGTTACTCCCAGTAGGAATGCCACAACATCGTCTCAATCTTAAGGTTGGAGCACCAATAATACTCGTCTCAATCTTAAGGTTGGAGCACCAATAATACTTATCCGCAACTTGAATCGTGCTGCTGGCCTTATGAATGGCACCCGATTGAGGGTTACTTCGTGTCTTCGCTACACAACCGGAGCAACGGTGCTAACAGGAACACACAAAGGAAACTCCGTTTGCATAGCCCGAATTAATCTCACTGTATCTGATGATGATGATTTCCCTATCAAATTTGTTCGCCGCCAATTTCCTGTAAAGTTAGCCTTCTGTATGACCATTAACAAAAGCCAAGGTCAAACGTTTTCCAAAGTGGGTCTCTTACTGGCAACCCGACCATTTTCACATGGTCAAGTTTATGTTGCTCTATCGCGCTGCGGAAATTCAAGCGCTATCAAAGTATGGACAGCAGCAGACTTGCAGGTGGACGCAAACAACTATGGAGTCATTGAAAACATTGTTTGGCCAGAAATATTGGACTGAGATCTTCCACAGCTCACAACGTACATGCCATCCAACTTCAACGTCTCATACCGTGAGTGATGGGCCGACAACAAGATCAATGTGGAGCCTCTGCCATCCCTACCCATGGGACCAGTGCGAACCCTGATAGGATCACCGCGTAGGCTGGATACCCAACTGTGAGGACGCGGCCCTATCACTCTATAAATTTTGTTTGTAACCCGCGCATTTGCGCGGGCCGACTGCTAGTTTCTATTATTTTCAGACTGGTCGTGTAAAGGCGCGGCCCCGGCGGCGGCGCGCGTGTGCGCAACGCAGAAGAAATTTATGCTACAAGGGAGTATTTTTTCTTTCGATTGCACAGATGAATGCGCATTTTTGAGGCACATCGAGCGGTGTGCAGTACGATTTTGGCTTTCCAGTTGGCGACGCGTGCGCTAACCGCCTGTAACTACTGCCAGAACCACCTGTTAACGCTATCTGTCGATGTTCAGCGCCGGCGCCACACGACACATGTGTGTGTCAATCAATTTCTGAAAATCCCCTGAAGTTTCCTCCATGTACCACTATTGGCTTGGAGCGAACTTCTTGCCGGCATTGCATCACTGGTGCAATACCCCCCTGTCCGGTGCAGCCATGGCTCTTTGTAGGTACTCATTGTGCAACTAGCTTCGACCCCTTTAGATGTAGCCCCTACAGCGAGATGGATGCATTCACCCACCCATGGGAATGGAGGCCAAAGGAGTTCTGTGGCATCCCATGCGGTTGCCATCAGACATCTTTAGGCCAACTCAGTCACCGTCCCCGGCACCTCAGTCCCCATCTCCGGCCTCCCCGGCACCTTAGTTGCCATCCTCGGCATCAGGGGCACCTCTTCGGGCCGTTGCAGCACTTCCCACCAACCCCAAGACCTTCGATCGCGAAAAGTTGGCCAAGGCTCGTGCATGCCGCGAAGCTCTTCGTGGGGCCCAAGCCCAAGCCCAAGCCCGAGACCCCCCTCCCCCGCGACGCCTAACAAAGGCTGAGCCTCGAGGACCACGACCCTTCACCGCAAAGCAGAGGGTTAGGAAGCTCCTCAAGGCGCGCAAGACCCCTAAAAGTAAGGAAAGCTAACCCACCTCTAACAAAAAAAAAAAAAAAGAGGTTGGACCTCACATTGCTCTATGTCCTGAAAATACCAGGGCCAAACTGGCCGTAGCCGTGTGCGGCTTTGTTCAGAAAGTGGCACATGTAGCCATGAGTGAGGGCAGCTGTGAGTGTAAAAGTATTTCTACATCAAAGACATTTGACTAACTTCCTTGCATCATTGGTGCGGCACACCCGTGTTTCACACAACATGTGATATTGACCACATCAACCTAAAGCACAAATGCAAAGTTGGGAACCCAAACCTTAAAGCGAGCATGTAAAAGCTATCATGTATCATTTAAATTTTAGTAAAGCGTATGCGGTAACTGTATCCGTAAAAGTAATTGTATTTGCAACCACTATTGCAAAATGTAGCCATGGGTGAGTGTAGCCATGAAGGTAAAATGTGGCACCGAGCGTGGCCATGAGTGTAAAATGTAGCCATGAGTGTAGCCGTTGGTGTGAAATGTAGCCCTACGTGTAGCCCTATGTGTAAATGCTATCCTGTAAAAGGTATCATGTAAAGGGTATGCTGTAAAAGTAATTGTTAAAGTAACTGTACCTACCACCATGAGTGCAAAATGTACCCATGGGTGAGTGTAGCCATGAGTGTAATATGTAGCACTCAGTGTAGCCATGAGCGTAAAATGTAACCATGACCTAAAGCATAAGTGGGCTTAGGAATGTAGCCCGCGTCGCCAATTGGACAGCAAAAACGGGCGAAAATGCAACTGCATGTAGCCGTACGTGTAACCAGGTGTAAAATGGAGCCATGAGCGTAAAATGTAGCCATGGGTGTAGCCATGAGTTTTGAATGTAACCTTGAGAGTAGCGGTGCGCATAAAATGTAGCCCGGAGTGTGGCCATGAGAGCAAAAGGTAGCTGTGAGTATAGCCGTGAGTGTAAAATGTTGCCATCAGTGTACAATTAGTGTAGAATTTAAATTCAAATCTAAATGTAGCCATGAACTTAAATGCTGAAGCCAACAACATCTATCGGAGAAAAATTGGATGCTAGCACCAAATTTTCTACCCGCGCATTTGCGCGGGCTGAAGGCTAGTACGGCTTAGGACTACGCGTAGGACTAAAGGATCTACCCACATCTGGCGCCTGCGCTTGAATTAACTGTAAATGGGAAAAAAATGAAATTGATTTTCTGATTTAATTGATTGCTGGGGCTGAACAGCGTATTTTTATAAATGCCAGCATCAAGCGCATCTGTTCTACTATTTTTCAAACACAGATGTCAGACACATCGTCTTACCTCAACTACAGTCCCCTTCCCTTGTCCCCGGCAACATCGGAGGTCCTCGAAGAAGACCCATATGAAGCGTGCTCCGATGAGGAAGATAATGATGATGAAGATGACGGCATGAAGTTTCCGGAGATGGGTGCCACTTGGGAGCCGGTTGTGCATGCGTTTGCCGGCTCTAGTCACCAAGAAGTTTGTGACCGCATGGAGGATCGGGCGGATGAGAACGGCTATGTTCTCAGTCGTCGTGGCGATAAAAAAAAAGGCCAAGCATATTTTTTTTGCGCCAAAGTAAGCCGCCAAAAACAGCACATTCGTAACGCAGCCCAATCCGGGGTCCTTCCCGAGGATAGTAGGACGGTGCCAACATATGCATCGGAGTCAAAGGAGGATTGTTGTCCCTTCAATGTGTACATTTCTCGCCGGAAGGATGGCATGAGTCCCAAAGGACTCCGCCTAGACCATAACCATCCACCGCAAACGGACAAGCAAAAAAAATTCCTTGGTCTGGTGAATTTGTCCCGTGAGGATGCCGATTTAATCATGAACTTGGGACAAGCCTTCATGCCCCCCCCGCAATGTGGTACATTTCATGCGGAACCGCGGTGTCGAGATCACCGCAAAACAGGTGCAAAACGTTTATGATGACAAAGGGTACTCCTCAGCGCTGGATGCCCATGAGTTGGTCAACCGCCTTGAGGAAAAGGGCGAACATCCGTGGTACACCCATGTGGTGAAGGATGACATTGGGAAACTATCCCATGTCTTCTGGATGAGCGTCGAGCAAATTGCTATTGCCCGGCGCTTCCCATATCTAATCCTCCACGACAATACCTATCAAAGCAATAGGTATAACCTCAACATTGGCCTCTTCGTGGGGGTCAACAACTATGGGCAGTCAGTGCTCATGGGCCAAGCCATTGTCGTGGGCGAAAAAAGTCGCGCCTTTGAGTACCAGTTTACCCACCGGTTGGCGGCCGTGGGCATCGCGCCCGTGGTCATGTTCACGGATGCATGTGTGAAGGCTTCGGGGGCCGTTGCCACCGTTTTCCCCAACGCCAAGCACCTCTGGTGTTACTGGCACATTGCCAAGAACGTGGCCAAGAACCTGAAAGGCGTTCTTGGCCACGACACTTTCACTAAATTGATCCGCCTCATGGCCCGTGCACACTTTGTCTCCCGCTTAGGCGAGGACACCCAAAAGTGGACCGGGGGCATTTTGGTGCACCCCGGGACCCCCTCAAACAGAGTGCCGAGGTGGGTACATATGTACTCCACCTCGGCATACCCTGCACCACCCGTCTCACACACGCGCGTGCGCATCGTGCCGTCCGGGTGTGCCTCAAAAAACAGGGCATACAGGTGCCCCACACACGGAGCGCCACGGGGGGCACCCAACCGCCGGAGGGTCAGGGGGTGGCGCCGGTCCACCCACCTCCCCAGGATGTAATACACATCCGGGACCTCTCGGAGCGTGCCATGGCTCGCACTCTCCACCAACTCCTTCTTCCCCCCATACTTGTACGCCGGCTGAGGCTTCCGGCGTACGGCACCCTTGTGGGGAGGTTTGGGGCTTGGTTTGGGCCGGGGGGCGGAGGGCTAGGGTGGTGCGTCGACGTCCACCTCAATACTCAACTCCGGTTCAATGTCCACCGGGGCCTTCCGCTCCTCCTCTTTCTCCTCCCCCCCCTCCTCCTCTTCGGTCTCCTCCACCTCCTCTTCTTCGGCCTCCTCCACCTCCTCCTCTTCGGCCTCCTCCCCCTCCTCCTCTTCGGCCCCCTCCACCCCCTCCCCCCCCACAAAAACATGGTCCCCCTGGAAATACCGTAGGCGCTCCTCATAGTTGGCAATGTGGTCGGGCGACCACTCACGGAGGCGGAGATGTTCCCCCCTTTGGTACACCTCCTCCGCGTGTTGGTGCGCCAGCACCCTCCCGTCCCCCAAGTCTCCCTTGTCCCAAAAAATCTTGCGCACCGCCCGGCCCAATGGGTGCGCAAGGGGCAGGAGGAGCTCGCAGGGCACCTCCCACTCCACCTCCTCGTTTGCCCATGCGGGCAAACCCCGCTCTTCTCTGTCCTCCGCGACCTTGACGGCCGCGAGGTCAGAAATCCCGAAAAAAAAGTCTTTCGGGTTGGCCCCCCTACCCCACCCCCGGAACATTGCGGAACGTTCCTCCCGCTTTTTGGTGTTCTTTTTGGCGTCCCAAAAAGAACTAATGGTGACTTGAGGGCAATACCATTCCCCCATGAAGGAGTGGGATTGAGCCCCATGGAGTATATATTTTGAACTCAGAGTGTACTTTATTTGAACTCAGAGCAGATTCAGATCAATCATCATCATTCATCATCATCATCATTCATCATGCATCATGTGTCATGTGTCATGCATCATGTGTCATGACATGCTGGCGCCCTAGCATGTGTTTTTCACATTCCAACCCAAAACTTCACTTTCGCTCAGAACTAATACAACCACAACCCCACTCTTATGGGTTCCTAAGAAGGTTCTACTATTCATTTTTCACAACTCTTTGAATTTGGATGATCACATTTTTGACATCATGGAATGTCATGCATGTCATGCATGATCGACTCATTTTGTGAGTGATACCACACATACTACCTTCGAAGGAGTCTAAGGCCCCTAAGGGACCTCTATTTACTCTACAACCCTTTTCCATGGTTGTCCCTACTTCTACATGTATTTTAATGCCTATTTGGTGGGTCCCAAGCATGTTTCATGTATTGGGAGATCCCAAGAGTATACCTAGGCCTAAGCCAAGCCCCAAACACAAGAAGAGAGAAGAGAGATAGATAGAGGAGAGGCGCCTGGCGGCGACACCAGGGAGCACGTGGTGCTTCCTAGGTAAGTCCTAACTAGGTGTATTTTACTACAAGAGGGATATTTGTATGGTGAGAGTGGAAGAGAGGTAAGGAGTGAACATGAGTGTAAATAATGATTGTGTTTCATAGTCCCTTTTTTGCTATGGACTAAGCTGGAAGACTACAATTCTATGAGCCCATTACTTTGCTGTTGTTGAGGAGGGTGCCAAATCTAACTGGTAGCAGAGAAAACCTGCTCTGCCTAAATCCAGTATCCCTTGGATTTAATTTCGATTCAATTCCAGCCTGGAAATTTAGTAAGGGACGGAGAAGAATTCCTGAACTCAGAAAATCGAGTCTGAAAAAAATTGAGATGGACCCTGTGAGAACTCCAAGCAGCCTAGAAGCTACGGGCGCTTCTGAAAACGACGTGCAAGTCATGATACCGGTCTCCGATGAGGAACTAGTCGCGCCTACCATGGCCGGGTTGGGAACCCCAGAAGTATCTCTAGACGGATCTCGATTCGAAGCCTATCGTTTTCCTGCGCCTACATGTCCTGAGTATGCTGAAGCTGTAGCTCCACGCCAAGTGCCTTCAGCGAGTAACATGACGACAGCTGAGCTAGCGAATGCTATGGAGGTCCTATCGTTGCTCAACCAGAGTGGTCGGTTGCAACAAATGGTTCAACAAATCGATCAGAATTAAGGTTCATTCACTAATGCCCCACAGACTCATGAGTCGGGGACCACATCGTCTTCGACTAATCCTTTCGAATCTGTGCCATGGCGTTCTAATGTGACTTACGCCACTATGCCTCAACCCCCTCTCCGTGGAGAACCTATTGTTCATGGAGTGCCTACCGGTGTGCCTGGAGTAAGTTTTTCTCTGAGCCTCAAGCTCCCAAAAGGACTCATGTTTTCGAAGCCTCTCCTTCTTCGGAAGAGAGCACTATCCTTTTGTCGACCTTGCAACAACTCAAGGGTCGTCTGAGAAACTTAGAAAATAGGACTAGTGCTAAATTAACCACTAACCCTTGTGTACCTTACCACCCGGGGCGTGCTTTACCACTACCTACAAAGTATACACCCTCGACCAAGCCCTCGCCCTAGGACTCGGTCCACTAGTGCCTGTGGCGCTACTCCCGGACCCCACACAACCGGTGCCACATACCGGTAGAGGAACCAAAGCCTTTTTCAAACCCCAAACCGAAACCAAACTACCAAAGTTTTCGGGTAGAGACCTCGACGTTTACGCCGAAGATTTTTTGAGGTTCTTGAGGTCGACGGGACAAGAAGACCTCAACGAAAGAGCCAAAGCGGACCTTGTTATCAACGGTTGTGATAACAAGGACGTAAAAGAAGTGGTTTCGGGGGCACTCAAGAAAAGTGACTCTTGGCCAAGGTTCCTTATTACGCTCGAAAAGCTCTACCCTACTTACTTTACCGACCTAGAGCTTATTCCAGAGATAGAGCGTATCCCTCGGTTGAAGGAATACCCTACAACCGCGGACATAGCCCAATACGTCCAAAAGTTTACTACGCTTACGGACCAATTGGCTACGTCCTACTACGACGACTCCAAAGCCCTCCTACACCTCCTACCTCGTGTTCCGCCTAAAACCATGGACGAAATACGTGCTACTCCCGAGAGGTTGTCTAGAATACACACTTTCAACTCTCTTGTTGACCTCCTCTACGAGTTGGCCTTCCAAAGGAAGTCTGACGCTACTTTGAAAAACTTGCACCCGATGGCTCAACTCAAGTGGCTAGACGGCAACACCAACGCCGACTCCAACGCCCCTATGAACCAAGAAGAGGCCTTGGCCCACTCGCTATGTGAGGAGTGCTTTGTGTCGTTTCAACAAGCACGAGGACAAGGCAATGGCAACCGTGGTGGTGGTGGCCGAGGCCGTGGAAAAGGTGGACGAGGCAAAGGACAAGGCCAAGGGCAATGGTATTGGCGAAGGGAAGTCGAGGAGGACAACTCCACCGCGCCCAAGTTCTTTGCCACCGTGTTTTGCCCCAATTGTGGGACAAAACACAACGTAAGAGACAAGGCGTGGCAAGACAGCCTTGACGCGAGGAAAGAAGAGCAAAAGCAAACAAAGAAAGTTCAAGGCAAAGGGGGAAAGGACCAAGCGAAAGGAGGAGAACAAGGAAGTGGAGGAAAAGCCAATGGAGGAAAGGCGAACGAAGGAAAAGGGGGCAAAGGAAAAGACGATGACAAGGCCGACGAGGCCAGCTCCAGCAGCAGCGTCGCCCCTGACAAAGGGGACGTGGCCCGCGCCTGCGAGCGTGCCTGCGGGGTGCTCTGCAACCTCCGGGTTGCCCGGCAACGGGCCACGCAGCAGAACGCTGCCGTGGAGGGCGCCATCGGCATCGCCCAGCAGGAGGCTGCAGAGTGGAACAGAGACATGGCCTTCCATGCCTCAACCGTGGCGGCCATTGCGGCCGGAGTCACGGCTGCAGCCGCCCAGGAGGCAGCGGCTGCCCGGGTCAGGAGTGACGTGGCGGTAGCCGCGCAGGAAGCGGCGGCCGCCGAGGAAACCCGCCTGGCCCAGGAGGCCATTGTCTGTAAGGAGGCCGAGGTGAAAGAGCTGGAAGAGGTGCTTGCCCAAGAGAGGGCAAGGAAGGAGGCGGAGGAAAGGGCCCACGCCGAAGCAACGGCCAAGGCCCAAGCGGACGCCGCCAGGAAGGACGCCATCGAGGCCGTGCGACGGAAGGTCGCTGAGGAGAGGGCCAAGACGGAGGCGGAGCTGGCAGCGTTGGAAGGTGAGAAGGCTCGGCTGCAGGGGGCTCGGGAAGCCGAGGCTGCCCGTGCTCAGGAGTAGGCCGAAAGGCGAGCTGCCGCAGCCACGGTCGCCGCAATGGAGAAGGCGGAGGCCAAGCTCAAGCGCGGAACACCCCCGGGAGGATCCCGAGTGGAGACCCTTCGAAAGCTCTTCGAAGGAGACGCCCCCTCCAAGATGAAGCTGGACCTCGAGGAGGACAACACGGGCAGCAGTGGGGACAGTGGCCCCACCGCCTACCGACGAAGGAGGGGTAAGGGGAAGACCCCCGAGAGGTCACGGAGGCGAGCGGGCAGACACCCCCACGACTCCGACCCTTTCTTCACCGCCAGCGACGGGGATGGACAAGACCGCCGACATCGCCGAGAAGTGGCTGGAGGAGGAGGCGGAGATGTCCCCATGGAGCCGGAGGGTGAGGGTGAGGATCTCCCTCCTCCCTACCGGAGCTCGGAGTCTTCCGCATGCGAGACCGGGACGACCAGGTGGGGCGACATGGACGAGGATGATGACATGGACTTCGGCTACACGGAGAAGCCCCCATCCTCGGACCCACCGAGGGGACCCGGCGGAGGCCCACTGGGACCCCCTGGCGGAGGACCATCAGGACTCCCTGGAGGACGCCCACCAAGTGGACCCCCGAGAGGCGGACCTCCGGGCGGGGGGGGACCCCCTTGACCGGGCGGACCCGGCGGAGGCCCTCCTGGAGGACCCCCTGGGGACCCCGACGGCCCACCAGAAGAGGGTGACCCGGAAGCCACTTGGCTGTGGATCGTCCACCTCCGCAGGAGGGTCCAGACCCTCGAGCGCGGGGTAGACACGGGCTAAGGCGAGATGATCCGCATCGCCAGGGTCGCCGCGGGCGCACAGAAGGAGCTGGACATCGCGAAGACGGAGATGGTCAAGATCGCCAAGGCCGCCACCGCTGCCCAGAGGGAGCTGGACATCGCCAGGGGTGAGACCAGGCTGCTGAACAAGGTCATCAACGGCCTGCAGCAGAAGTTGGACAAGCTGGAAGGCCGTGGGAGCGACGGCAGCGACCACCCACCCCTGGAGTCCGGCTCGTCGGACGACGGCTGGGGACCTGTACCAGGTCCAGGCAGAGCTGACGCCCCTGGCGGAGCCCCCAGGAGTCGCCCCAGCGCCAGTGCCCCCTCCCTCAGCGCCCCCTATCATCACAGCGCGGGCCGCCGTAACGAGCGCGTGCCGCCCGGCAGTGGCAGTGAGGAGTGGCGTGATGGGTGGCTCAGTGCGGAGTACCACAACCGCCGTGCTCCACAGCGGACACCGGTACGCCCCCAACGCCCCGCACCAGCCCAGGAGCCAATCCCAATGGCTGGCGGGCGTTATGGCGGACTCAGAGATGAGGTCCCTGGAGGGGACGTGGAGTGGGATGTCGGCGGAGGCGAGGAAGACCCGGAGGAGTTCGGCATTACCCCGCCGCGTGGTGTACGACAGGAGGCCGCTGAACGCAGCCGCCGGCGCCGTGATGAGGAGGCATACATGGAAGGAGTACGGCGTGAACATCTAGGTTCAGCGCACATGGAGGAACCACGGCGTAGCCACATGGATACCGTGGAGGAGATGGAAGTGGCGGCCGTGGGAATCCGTGGGGGACGTCGCGGCCGGCGTTCATGGTCTCTAAGGCCGCGGATGCCGCTGTGTGGGAAGACCTGAAGGACATCAAGCCCCCCACGTACGATGGCAACCCCCTCAACCTCGACCGCTTCTTGGAGAAGCTCGACGATTCGGGGATGACCGTCACTGAAGATATGGATCCCGCAGATGCAGAGAAATATGTCTTCAAACGCTTCAGGTGGCGCCTGCCGGAGCCTCAAGAGCTATACTTCGTGGCGACCAAGGAAGGGAAAATCAAGACCCTCAAGGAAGCCAAGAAGTGGCTCAACAAGCAGGAGCGGGTGGACGGTCTGCAGGTGGCTGCCAAGCGGTGGAGGGCCATCAAGCTTCAGCATGATGGTCGGGAGATCCGCTTACGGGATTGGCGAGACTTCTGGGGGCAATATACCCTCTTCCGCCGCAATGTGGAGGACTGGAATGAGGGTGACGAGCAGGCCCGCCTGCTTTCCATGCTGCCGGAGGCATGGATCAGGAGAGTCACCAAGGAGGAAGCCCAGAGAGCCAAGTTCAACCACACGTTCAAGATGATGCTCCCCAAGGAGTATCATCCAAAAGTGTTGGCTTGGACAAATAAGCATGTGGCGCGGGATGTCAAGCGGCGAGAGCTGCGGAACGCCCTCCTCATCACCGTCACGGGCGATCGCGAGAAGACCGCGATGTTGCGCCTTGACGAGTGTGACGTGGGCGGCCATACCCTCCGTCTGCGGGCCATCCCGGCGCGGATGACCTGCGACGAGGTCTTGGATTGGGTCGGCGAGGAAGTGCTCAAAGAGTACAGGAATCTCCACCACACCCGCGGCTTGAAGGCCAAGGACCGTGACGTCAACTATGTTGGCGAAGGGGCGGGCGGGGAATCTGCCATGGACCCAGCGGGAGCCGATGGCGATGAGGCTCTCGACGACGATGACGACGACGATGAGTCTGCCAAAACGGCCGTTTGTGCCTTCGTGGCCAACAACCTGAACACGGGGAGCAACCGGGGAAGCTGGAAGCCCCTGCAGAAGGGTTGGAAGAAGAAGGAGAAGAAGGAGCCCCGCCGCATGGGCGACCCTCCGCTGTCCTTTGGGGAGTTCATACGAGCTCACCCTCAGGGCTGTCTCGGGTGTTACGGGAGGAACAAAGGGTTCAACCATGACCACCGGACATGCCCCATCCACAAGGCCGACACGGAGGCCTACAAGAAGGTGCACGGGTCGAAGAAGCGTGCACCCGCGGGTATCTGGGAGACCAAGGTGGAGGTCACCAAGGACGAGCTCTCCAAGCTGATGTCGGTGGGGACCGAGTTGGCCGAGGAGATCCAGGAGATCAAGAAGTCCTGGGTCCCCAAGTCAGACGACAAGAACAAGGAGAACAAAGAGAAGGACAAGCACGAGAAGGGTAAGAAAGGGGGAAAGAAGAAGGGTGTCAACGAGGTTGATGCGGAGGAGAGTACCCTTACTACCACAACTGACGCCCCTTAGCGGAGCCCCTGCAGCCAAGGGCCCCAGCTAGGGCGGTCGCAGGATGGTGTCGTGGGCAGCGCCACACCATCCCAGTTGGGAGGCAATGAGCACAAAGGGATTGCCGCGGGAGGAAGGCCCGGTCCGGCACCCAAAACGGAAGACAGTCGCAGTGGCAGGGTGAGGGCAAGTGAAGGCAAGAACCCTTGCACCGGTCCATCCTTCGCGACCAAGAATGTATTTGATGTGCTTCAAGATCTATCCGAGAGTATCGGAGATTCACCCGGACCGCAGCTGGATGCTGCAGATGGGCAGCCTGAGCCCATTGTCCACGACCTGCACCAGTTGCTTATTGAGCTTCTGGAACGGCCGGAGATCCTGAGCTTGCACGCCGTGCGCCGTGTTGGGCGTGAGCGGCAGTTGCACCTTAAGGTCCGTGCCTTATGCGGGGAAGTGGAGAAGGTCTTCGACGTGTTGGTCGACAAGGGAGCTCAGGTCAGCTTGGTCAAGGCTGGCTTACTTCTGCCAGAGTGCTTGACCGACAGTCGGAAGCCTGTCAGGCTGAAGGTGGCAAACGGCCAGTACATGGTGGGAGGCACGAGGGAAGCGGCCATTGAGCTGCAGTTCGTGAACCACCGTGAGCTGAGCCGCCCGGACCTCGGCAAGGAAATCCTCCTGCAAGGTCGCTTCTACGAGGCCGAGATGGACTGGAACATGATCGTTGGGTACGACTTCATGATGGAGACAGACTCCGGCGTTCTCTCGGCCCAGGCCTCAATGACCCTGTACCAGGACGACCAGCTCTTGTTGCTTCCGTCACCTGAGCACCATGTGGAGTGCCAATGGATCCACCCAGAACGCAATCAGCTCGAAGTAGCCGCGGTGGGGACTGAGCCAACTGGGCCAGCAAACCAGGAGTACGGCGTAATGCCGGAAGTGGCGAGCCGAGTGGTTGCGGACCTGGGAGCTTCGGATCTGGCCCTGGATGCGTTCTTTTCAGGAACCTCCGCCCATCTTCGGGTTTGCGAGAAGTACTGGAGCGCCCAGGACTCCGCGTGGAAGAAGCACTGGGGTCCGCATCAGGGTTTGATGTGGATCCATTGCCCCCGATGGGACATTCCAAGGGCGGTAGCGAAGATTCGCAAGGACCGCTCCAAGGCAGTGCTGGTTGTTCCTATGGTATGCACCGAGGAGGAAAGATTCGGTGGTCTCATTGACCAACATGACCTTAAACAAGGTCGTCCTACCGGCTGGAGAGAGTGTCTATCAGGACGCTAAGAGACAGCTGACGCAGAATCGGTATTCCTCCCTGCTGGCCACCAAATGGCTGTTCAAGAGGCTCGGAAACAGACAGGCAAGCCGCGCGCAAGCGCCGCAAAAGGGGACGCGCAATCCCCGTGGCAGCGTCAGAGCAGAAAAAAGAAGGGACTCGCATATACCGCCCGTTGATTACGAAATGTAAATACATTGTGTGTTTTGTATGCATTTTGATACATTCTGTCCTCCCTGCATTTTGCAGCTCAGGATGTGTCCGGGTGGGCAAGGCCCATACATCAATTTGTGCAATACTGAGCCAAATCTGCTCAAAAAGGTCTTCATGCTCCGTGTTCTTTGCTGATGGAGGACAGCATTGGAGGGTTTTCAAGAAACTGGACTGGTTCACGAGTTTTGGAGAAAATGCAAAAGGAGTATTTGGTCAAAAGTCGACATCGCAAAGGCGAAGGGTTTCCGATCAGTTGACTGAAAGCAGCAGAGCTCGGGCAAAAGGCAACAAGGCCGGCGGTGCCAAGGAGGGTGTCTAGCGTGACCCCCAGCAATTCGCTTCGAAATTCTTGTACTCCGACGTCCGCTCGTCCCAGCCCTTACGTGGAAATATGCCCAGACGATTAGTGTCAGCGTGCGTCCGAGGAGAGACATGCAGCGGTTTGCGGCAGATCGCGGCAGCGCCAGCGAAGGTCCCAGACAGGCGCCACGGTCGACGACGAGCACTTGCCAGCGTTGGCAGTGCTGTAGCAACGCGTGCGAAGTCCCAGCAAGTTCGGCAGCGCACCAGCCTCAAGTACGACGCAGCACGATCGATGCCAAGTCCCAGCGAGGTGTACCAATTTGTTGGAGCCGCGCCAAAGCACAGAGGAAGGACTGGACCTGGGACTCCAGTTGAATGCCACAGAGTGTGCGGCCGATGTCAAGACCTGGGGTCTACGCTTCGGTACGACGGAGTACGATGGATGTACGGATACGACGGAGTACGATGGCCCAAGACACAGAGGAAGGACCAGTGTATCAGGGCACTGGTTGAGACTCGCACGGAGAATGGGCTGGGAGATAAGATCTGGTAAGGTTTTTTTTAGCATCTGTGCGTGTATGGCCCAGATGGGCGCATATATAGCTGGGCCGATTTTAGTAGCGCCCTGGCTGCCAGGAGATGGCTTGAGTGACAGCTTGGCTCTGCACAGTGCCGCTGGGTTTCTCTACCTGTGCTTGGTGCATACTGGGCATGGTGATTAGCCGTGTACCTTCGGGTCATGGGGTATCCAGTCAAATTTTTTTTTCCATACAGGTCGAGCATAAGCAGTGAGCCTCGCCTCTTCCTTGAGCCCTGTGTGTTTGCATAGCGCCACACAAAGCTTTTAAGGAGGGGGGTGACGCAGAATCGGTATTCCTCCCTGCTGGCCACCAAATGACTGTTCGAGAGGCTCGGCAACAGACAGGCAAGCCGCGCGCAAGCGCCGCAAAAGAGGACGCGCAATCCCCGTGCCAGCGTCAAAGCAGAAAAAAGAAGGGACTCGCATATACCGCCCGTTGATTACGAAATGTAAATACATTGTGTGTTTTGTATGCATTTTGATACATTCTGTCCTCCCTGCATTTTGCAGCTCAGGATGTGTCCGGGTGGGCAAGGCCCGTACAAGAATTTGTGCAACACTGAGCCAAATCTGCTTAAAAAGGTCTTCATGCTCCGTGTCTTATGCTGATGGAGGACAGCATTGGAGGGTTTTCAAGAAACTGGACTGGTTCACGAGTTTTGGAAAAAATGCAAAAGGAGTATTTGGTCAAAAGTCGACATCGCAAAGGCGAAGGGTTTTCGATCAGTTGACTGCAAGCAGCAGAGCTCGGGCAAAAGGCAAGAACGCCGGCGGTGCCAAGGAGGGTGTCTAGCATGACCCCCAGCAATCCGCTTCACAGCCCATGCCACCCCAGAGATGGCCAACGGAATTCCACTATGTGGATGGGGGGCTTGAACAGGCCGACACGACGGACTTCGTGTGTGTCAACCGCATCATAGCGGAGCCATGGCGGCAATGCTCTGCGGTTTCCCCTGTTGACATCGGAGAATCGGAGGACCTCCTCACTGAAGAGGAGTTGGATCTGGTTCAGGGGTATATATATGGATCAGCCCTTTCACGACTGGGGAGGCCAGCGTGAGGGCAAGGGCCAGGACAAAGCCTGGTGGGAAGTGGATTACATCGTCTCCGGTTCCTATGATGGGAATACCTTCGTAAGGAGGGTACTGGACCACATGTCCAGCCAGGACGAGCCAATCGGCGGGAACCCGCCCACCTATGGTGACTTGTTCCGAGGGAAGACCAGAGATGGCCCTTTGGGACACCTGGGAAGACCACCAGAGCCGAAACCATGCGGTGACACTCCGCAAGTAAGCTCAGTGGTTCAGGTGCCCGGAAAGACCAAGGCGAAATCCGATGAATGCCCCAAGATCCAGGCATTTAGGACCAGACTGAAGCAGAAGTATGGTGAGACCTTCTCCAGTGGAAAGCCTGTACTCCCCCCACCGGTGCGTGGACTGTATGGTGAGGCCAAGATACGGCTGAAGCCGGACCCCCGTGTGTATTGACGCGTTCCCGTGGGGGGCCGGCCACGGGACGCTGCGGTGACACGGACAGGTGAGCAGGCAGGCAAGGCGCTACGCTCACAAGGGCATCAATACGCCTGTGTCATGTGACAAAGCGTTTCAGAATCCTTGCCACTCTGCAAAGAGGGAACGAAAGTATGTACAGCAACACATCAGGATATGTACACATGGGGTTAAGACTGGACTGGGGTAAGGCCATCACAGGACCATAGACACTCAGTCCCAACTCGTATCCCAATCCCAGGTCCGACCCTCTCAGTGGCTGATGGGGGCGGGGGCTCAAACACAACCCATGCCCTGCTCAGTCCGGACCCTGAAACCCTGCCAATAGGGGGGGTGTCCCGCCCAGCCACAGGCGATTTCCTGGGAAACAAGGGGCTCCAAGGCCAACCGACAGTGCCTCCCTATGCTCCCTTAATGGCAGGTCCCAACTCCACTCTGAGCCAGAGATATGGCCCCGCCATTATCACCCAGGAGTTGGTAGTTGAAAATGGGCTGTTTCAGCCCAAACTGCAATTAACTCAAAAATCCCCAAAATTGACCCCTCGTCCGGACCCGCCAGAGGTAGGGACGAGGCTACTGACCCTATGCCCTTCGAGTACGAACTCCTTGGAGCCCTCGGCCAACCTGGTTCCCTTTGAGGTCCCGGCATCAGGGCAACACGGATGAGTCAAGTGGGGTCATGATGCCAAAATCACCAAAATTGGCGTCATTCCCACGCGCGGCTCGCTCGGCCAAGGTGAGGCCAATGGCTCACAGGGTAGGAGGCAGGACCTAGGACTTATATCTGAGTGTACAACTTGGATTTAGGTCCGGGCTCCCTATGGGCTTAGAGATATGGGGCCGCCAATTGACCACACGGAAGGGGGAAATTGGGGTCCCAAAATTGGGTCATTTTGGCTGCCAGAAATGAGCCAAAATTCGGTGTGCTCCCAATAGTATATCTCCACGCCGGCTTGGAGATCGGATCCGCCATTCCATACGCGATCCACTGGGAGTCCAACGGAGACTCCCATGCCCTTGGCTCTCAAAGATCTCCATGCTGCTTGGCGTGGTGACGATCCCAATTGGGTCCACAAATGCAAAAATGGCAAAATTGCCCATACTCAATTTGGCCTAGCGCCTTAACGAAGGCGGCTCCGCTTCGCCCACGTGGTGTGTGGACCATGGGGACCATTACCCATAACACCCATGTCATATATGGTCCATTGGTCCATGCGTCCGGCGTGCACGAAGGTTAGAACATGGGGCACGGCGGGCAGCAAAAGTGGTAAAATGCTCAAAATGGCCAAAAATGCGCACACTCATGGTTGGGGCAAATGAGGCACATGCCCGACTCGGACCGGAGTGTGCCATAGGATTGGTGTCAAGTCATATTGGTCCAACATATCTTTTGGGCGTCGCCCAACTCCTCCGATATTGGGAATGGCAGGGTCGCCAAGTGAGCCCATGATTTGGGATAGTCCCAAATCGCCAACATGGCGGCCACGGTATGCCAAGCCTAAGAGGAGTTATTCGCCGGGTCCAAGATATGTTGGGCACCGAAGTATGTACCCTCATATCATACTTGGGTCATGATGTCAATCGAGCGCAACGTTGAGATACACGGTCGCCACTTGACATCATGACGGGCCAAAAATGGCAAAATTGGCACAAGCACACACAAAAGTGCCTTGAAAGGTGCATAATTATATTATAATATCTTCGGCTTGGATCGTGCAATCACTTAATCCTTCTACACACAATGACTTGACACCAATGACCTTCGATCCCACATATGTGCCCCACTTGGGGCGCCTTGAGAGGTTACGAGCGCTGCTTCCCAAGTGGGCACATGAAAGTATGGAAAATTGTAAAACACACACCTTGCTCCCAACGCATCGCTTCGGGATCACCACACAAGCTTCCCTTCACGAAGGTTAGGCTTGCAATTGACCGTAGGGAGTATGGAGAAGGGGCTTGCACAATATGAGGTCCATTGGCGGGTTCGACTTGGAGCAATGGACCCGCCAAATGGGCACGCAACACAACACATGGCACATACCACATATTGCCCCAAAAGGTAGCTCCCACCACGATATGTCATGCCCCTCCAAGGGCATAACTTTGTGTCAATCGCTCATAGGAACTCAAGGAGAGTTCCTATGCCACACCAACACTTGCGCGCTACATTCGAAAGTTATCTTAACGCACGCAATATCATGGCCAAAGAGTTATAACGCAAACTCTACCCAATTGACCATGATCCATTACACTAGCGCGCACGTGTGGAAACGCAAGGCATATAAGGCTTCCTAAATTACGTCGGGAGTATTGTAAATACATCCCACGTTTCCTTATCGTAATTCCTCGCAAGCAACACGAGATATGACCTTCACAAGTGGCCTCACGAATCAACTTTGTTTTGCCCATATCTTTAAGACAAATGGAGGGCAGGATAAAAGGGAAGTTGATTCGTGCATACGGAAGCACGTAGGTCCACTCGAAAGAGGTCAAATCAAGTGCGGGGATGTCGAAGTCGAAAATCCGATTTCGACATCCTGAAAAATTCGGATTAAGGTTGCGAGTATTAATTATGAAAATTGCGGAAGCATCCATGCAGTTCCTGGCGACTTTGGAGCCTTCGTGACGGATAGCGTTAAAATTTCCATTATAAACAGTTAAACTGGCGGTTACGGTAAAGTCGCGAACCAACCGCCAGCAGTCAAAACAGTGAGTATCGGAACGGAAGCGTAAAAATTGACGGAAACCATATGAAAATAAAACCCTGTTGATTCCTGATATTCTGATACACAAATCTCCGCTGGCGGTGCATCGGATGCCGATGCGGGGCTTCACGGCACGGAACACGCCGTGCATGGGGTTAGTGGACCGGAGACCGGTTGTATGCCGTAACCTGGCCATGGGGTTCTGGGTACCGCTTCACCCCCCTCCTTAGAGCAAACCCTGGGGGGGCTCGATAACACCCACGCATGGCAGCGGGTACCCAGGACCACTCCCTGAAAGGGGGGGGGGGTGTCACATCCTCACTTCAGTAAGTCACAGTAAGATAGGTATCCCACAGTGGGATAGGTATGCTGCTGTAACAGCTCGTGGCACATGTATAGTATCAAGTATGAAGTCCCGGGTCCTGGCGGCGATTGTTCGGCATCCAAGGGACCCGTTAACCCATACCAGGCGCACCGGGTGCCGGCTGCTACGGTCACCACCACAGTGGCAGTGGCATACACGGCCAACATAGGCGTCACACGACGGCCGAGGTGGCCCCACAAGTCGAGAGCGACCACAAAGATCCATCAGGCTACCCCAAGCTTCCCAAGGCCCGCCGACTGGGGAGAGTCCCCACGGGTCCTTCCTCGGGCGCACCATGTCCATATCCATACGACGCGAGTCCAGAGTGCCATAGTCGAACTCCTTACGAACCCCAAATCGTAAGGGAACTCCTCCTGAAGGGATCGGGCATCAAGGCCGTCTTTTCCCTCGCCCTACTGCCACGAAGGCCATACATGAGGGAGTCCTCATGCAGTGTGGGCGGAGGCGTCGACTCCTCAAACCACCAGTTTCCCAGGCAGACTGACCGAGGTCAGGAGCACCGGAGGCCGCCATCCGAATGCAAGTGCGTCTGCAAATCGGTAGGCTCACACTGGGACTGACAGTGGCGGACCGCTGGGAGTGTAGTCAGGCAACTGGGCTTCCCGCCTGGCGCCATCAGGATCTCCACACATCACAGCGAATAGGGCAACACGGTATCACGGGCACTCAAACAGTAGAATCTGTAATCAAGTACTGGTCCAGGACGGACCAGGCTGTAAGGATATGTACACGGCGACTCAAGGCGCCTCTGTATCCCGATTCGTGGTGAAAAACAGTCCATCCCTCAGCGATGGGCTGATGACACTTAACATACAGATGCACATATCCTGGAGGGCAGAAAAACAAGCAACAATTTGGGTAAATAGGCGTGTAAACACACTCAGAACAGAGTGCCAAACCACGCCACGGTCAGGATAAGGCAAATGCAGGAGGATGGACAGGATAACGCCTGAGTTCAGGCATATATAGTCTCGAGACACACGTCGACTGGTCTGGATTCCGCAAATGCCATGGAACCAGACCACACACCAAAAAAATCGCAATGCCGATGACAGCGGCATCCGTTGCGCAACGTCGTATGGGCTTTAAGGCCCCAAGAGCTCAGAATTATGAAGGTCAGTCGCCCTACCTGGTTTCCCAAGGATTCAGCAGGGGGGGGAGTGACGAGTAGAAGAAGAGAGGGGCCATCCTCCTCTGGATTCAGCAGGGGGGGGGTATATGGCCACTCTGTCACCGAAAGATGGAAGAGAGAAAGCAAGTAAGGGACGATTCGTCGGCCTCACAAGCGCTCACAACACATCAGGGGAGAGCCCAGGGCGCTGATCAGGCACCCCTGGCTGCAATCGCCCGGGTGAGTGCTGCCAAGTCCGAAACGTGGATCTTGGTCTTGTGTTTGCGGATGTACTCCATGAAGGGAGTATTGACCCGCGGCACGAATGAGGAGACGGGTTCCCAGGTGTCGTGGGACGGCCCATAGCCTCGCCAACGAACCTTGAACTCCAGACCTCCGGGTGCCGAGGCCTTCGGACGCTGAGCCAGGATCTTCTCGACAGTATAGTCGTCCTGCTCAGCATAGTCGTCGTCCGAATCGGCCTCATGTTTGGCGTAGTCCAGGGACACATGTCGGCCAGGGAGGTCGGGTTCCCGCACACGGAGTTGACTCTCGTGGCGCTCCCGGAACTGTCCGTGACCCACCTTGATGCGGTAGGTGTCCTCACCAATCCTGCGGACCACCTCGCCGGGTGTGAACCAGGTTTTGGTGCGGTGGGTGCCCATGGGGCGGGGTCTGATCACCCACACCGGGTCTCCCACCCTGAACTTCTGCGCTGTTGAGCTCGGGGCGGACTTCTGACGCTCAGCATGCTCCTTCTCAAGCTGCTGGCGGATGTCCCGCGCCGTTTGCTCTTGCCGCGCGAAGAACTCCTTGGCATCCATAGCCATGCCATCACCAGACAAGGGAAGTCCCCTACCCAGGGGGTCCCTGCCGAAGAGAATCTGGTGAGGGGACAAACCGCCCGGAGTGGGGGTGTCATGATGGGCCTTCAGAGCAGGCCACATCTCCTCGAACCAGTTCCGACGTGGATTGGTGATGTGGATCTTGCGCAGCTTCTCAAACAGCTGCCGTCCAGCCACCTCAGCACGGCCGTTAGACCGGCTGAGATAGGCCACGCTCTTGGCATGACGTATCCCCATGAGGGAACACATAGCCTTGAACCAGCCACCAGTAAACTGGGGCCCTCGGTCACTGCAAATGGTGCGGGGGATGTCAAAGACGGTCAGCCAATGACGAATCATCATGACTGCCACTTCCTTGGCAAGCAACCCCTTTTTGCGTGCCGGAACGGCTACAACGTAGCCGCTGTGGCGGTCCACACAGAGAACCACACAGTCAAAGGTCTCCTTGCCAATGTGCACTTCGGGCATGGAGAAGACGTCCATGGCCACGCTCTCCATGGGCTGGTCAGGAACCGGGGTCCATTGGGGTTCCCCCTTGACGTTCCGGTTATCGGGATTGCAGGCCTGACAGACCGAACAACCCTTCCTGACCTTCTTGATGGCGGTGTAGAGAACGATATGGTCGATCTCGAACCGACGCTGCATGTCAAGAGCTTGCTTCTTGACCCCTGGGTGCAGCATGTGGTGGTGCCAAGCTTCACACAGCTCGAGCACCCGGGACTCTGGGACTAGCAGCTTACCATTCCGGTAGAGCTTGCCATCTTCCTCGGTCAGCCCCTTTGGCCACTTCTGCCCGTCGTCAGGGTCGGTCACAGCCCTATACTCGGCCGCAAAGGCCTCAGACTTGGCGTAATCGTCGGTCCAGTCGTCCTGGAGGCAAGACTCCGGGAAGAGGTGCTTGTCGGACTCAGTTCCCACAGGGGGTGCCGGACCGGGCCTTCCGCCCGCGGCACCCACAGGGGCGAGTACACTGACCGTTCTGCTCACCCTCGAAGCGAGGGGGGCATCTGCGGCCATGACGACGAAGCATTTGGCACCCTCCTCCTCCATCAGGCGCTCCATTTCAATGATCCTCTTGGCTTCAGCGGTCTCAGCCTCATCGCCATGGGCAGAGATATCCTGCATGCCCTTGCTGGCGGGATAGGCCCACCTACTGAGACAGTCCGCCACGGTGTTATCCTTTCCAGGAATATAAACAACCGTAAGGTCGAACTTGGCCAAGGTCTCGTGCCATCTTGCCCGTCGGGAGGCGGGACCCGAGGGGGTGTCCACGTGCTCCTTGTGCCACGACTGCAGACTCTGATGGTCGGTGCAGACGGTGACGGGATGGAGGGCTATGTACCCAGCCCATTTCCTGAGAGCCATGACAATGGCATACGCCTCCTTTTCACGGGGCGTCCACGTCCGTCTCTGGCCTTCCGCCAGGACTCGGCTCCAGAAGGCCACGGGCACGTGCCTCCCATCGTCAAGCACTTGCTCCAACACAGCGCCAATGGCGTAGTCGGAAGCGTCGGTGCGCAGGACGAACCCTCGGTCGGGATCCACGAGGTGCAGACCCACTGCGGATAGCAGCGCCTGCTTCATCCCCTCAAAGGCACGGTCAGACTCTTCAGTCCAGACCAAAGCCTTCTTGGACCCCTTCTTGGTCTCCTCTCGGTTGCCCTTGAGCATGGTCATCATGGGGGCTGCATACTCGGCATACATTTTGATATACCCCGAGTAGTAGTTGCAGAACCCCAGATACGCCCGTAGCTCAGAGACCGTTTTGGGCTTTTCCCAGTGCTCGATCGCAGCCACCTTGCCAGGTATGGGCTTTCGCTGCCCGTTCCCGACTACGTGGCCAGCGAAGACCACCTCGCTTACCGCAATGGTGGCCTTGTCACTGCTGCCCGTAAGTTTGTGCCGAACCAGAAGGTCCAGCACTCGAGTGACGTCACTCTCGTGTGCCTCCAGGAGCTCCTCGTAGCTCATGCTGGGGTCCCCGGACGCGATGATCACGTCGTCCACGAAGGGGTCCGCACAGTCGCGCACCGGCTCAAGCAGGTTCTCCAGCATCCGCTGAAAAGCCGCATTGCCGTTGGTAACGCCCATAGGCATCACCTTCCACTGGAGAGGTCCAAGTGGGGTGCTCATGGCTGTGCAGGCACGGGACTCCTCGGCGAGAGGCATCTGATGATAACCATGTTTCAGGTCAATCACCGTGAAGATCCTCCGCCGGTGTTGTTTTTGCAGCATATCCTCAATGAGGGGCAGCGTATAGCTGTCGTGCTGCGTTTGGGCGTTCAGGCCGCGGTAGTCGACCACGAGCCGCCACTCACCGGCAACCTTCTTGGGGACAACGAAGCAGGGAGAGGCCCACTCGGAGTGGCACGGCTCAAGCCAGCCTCTCTGGATGAAGTCACGGAGGATCTTCTCCATGGCCTCTTTCCTCTCGCCCCTCAGGGCAAACTCCCGGTGTCGATACACACGGGGGTCCTGCTTCAGTCGTATCTTGGCCTCGCCATACGGTCCACGCACCGGTGGGGGGAACACAGGCTTTCCGCTGAAGAAGGTCTCGCCATACTTCTGCTTCAGCCTGGCCCTCAACGCCTGGATCTTGGGGCAGTCATCCGACTCCGCCTTGGCTTTTCCGGGCACTTGAACCACGGAGCTTACTTGAGGGGTAGCTACTCCGCTCGCTTTCGGCTCAGGTGGTCTTCCCAGGTGGCCCAAAGGGCCATCTCTGGTTTTGCCTCGGAACAGATCGCCGTAGGTGGGTGGGTTACCGCCAGGCGGCTCGTCTTGGCTGGACATGTGATCCAGCACCCTCTGTACGAAGGTATCCCCGTCATAGGAACCAGAGACGATTGAGTCCACTTCCCACCAGGCTTTGTCCTGGCCTTTGCCCTCACGCTGGTTCCCCCAGTCGTGAAAGGGCTGATCCATATACCCCTGAACCAGATCCCACTCCTCTTCAGTGAGGGGGTCTTCGGAGTCCGATTCTCCGATGTCAACAGGGGGAACCGCAAAGCATTGCCTCCAAGGCTCTGCTATGATACGGTTGACACACACGAAGTCCGTGGTGTCGGCCTGATCAAGGCCCCCATCCACATAGTGGAATTCTGTTGGCCATCTCTGGGGTGGCATGGGCTGTCCCTTAGCGTCCTGATAGACACTCTCTCCAGCCGGTAGGACGACCTTGTTCAAGGTCATGTTGGTCAATGAGGCTACCCAATGTCGGGTACTTTCCTCCTCGGTGCATCCCATAGGAACAACCAGCACTGCCTTGGAGCGGTCCTTGCGAATCTTCGCTATCGCTCTTGGAATGTCCCAACGGGGGCAATGGATCCACATCAATCCCTGATGCGGACCCCAGTGCTTCTTCCACGCGGAGTCCTGGGCGCTCCAGTACTTCTCACATACCCGCAGATGGGCGGAGGTTCCTGAAGAGAACGCATGCAGGGCCAGATCCGAAGCTCCCAAGTCCGCGACAACTCGGCTCGCCACTTCCGGCCTTACGCCGTACTCCTGGTTTGCAGGACCAGTTGGCTCAGTGTCCAGCGCGGCCACTTCGAGCTGATTGCGTTCGGGGTGGATCCATTGGCATTCCACATGGTGCTCAGGTGACGAAAGCCACGAGAGTTGGTCGTCCTGGTACAGGGTCATGGAAGCCTGGGCCGGGAGGACGCCGGAGTCCGTCTCCATCATGAAGTCGTACCCGACGATCATGTCCCAGTCCATCTCGGCCTCGTAGAAGCTACCGTGCAGGAGGATTTCCTTGCCGAGGTCTGGGCGGCTCAGCTCACGATGGTTCACGAACTGCAGCCCAATGGCCGCTTCCTTCGTGCCTCCCACCATGTACTGGCCGTTCGCCACCTTCAGCCTGACAGGTTTCCGACTGTCGGTCAGACACTCTGGTGGAAGTAGGCCAGCCTTGACCAAGCTGACTTGAGCTCCCGTGTCGACCAACACGTCGAAAACCTTTTCCACTTCCCCGCATAAGGCACGGACCTTAAGATGCAACTGCCGCTCGCGACCGACACGGCGCACGGCGTACAAGCTCAGGATCTCCGGCCGTTCCAGAAGCTCAACAAGCGACTGGTGCAGGTCGTGGACAATGGGCTCAGGCTGCCCATCTGCAGCATCCAGCTGCGGTCCGGGTGATCCTCCGATACTCTCGGATAGATCCTGTAGTACATCAAACACATTCTTGGTCGCGAAGGACGGACGGGTGCAAGGGTTCGTGCCTTCACTTGCCCTCACCCCGCCTCCGCGACTGGGCGCCGGACCGGGCCTTCCGCCCGCGGCAGTCCCCTTGTGCTTATCGACTCCCGACTGGGATGGATCGGCGCTTCCCACGTCACCATCCTGCGACCGCCCTAGCTGGGGCCCTTGGCTGCAGGGGCTCCGCTAGGGGGCGTCGGTTGTGGAAGAGGGGGTGTTCTCCTCGGCCTCAACGTCGTTGACGCCCTTCTTTCTTCCCCCTTTACCTCCTCCTTTACCCTTCTTGTCCTTGTCCTTGTTCTGGTCATTCTGGTTGTTCTCCTTGTTCTTGTTGTCCGACCTTGGGACCCAGTTCCGCTTGATCTCCTGGATCTCCTTGGCCAACTCGGTCCCCACCGACGACATCAGCTTGGCCAGCTCGTCCTTGTCGACCTCCATTTTGGCTTCCCGGATACCCGCGGGCGCACGCTTCTTCGACCCGTGCGCCTTCTTGTAAGCCTCCGTGTCGGCCTTGTGGACGGGGCATGTTCGGTGGTCATGGTTGAAGCCTTTCTTCCTTCCATAACACACGAAACAGCCCTGCGGGTGAGCTCGTATGAACTCCCCAAAGGACAGCGGAGGGTCGCCAATGCGGCGAGGGTCCCTCTTCTCCTGCTTCCTCCAACCCTGCTGCAGGGGCTTCCAGTTCCCCGGCTTGCTCCCCGCGCTCAGGTTCCTGGCCACGAAGGCACAAACGGCCACCTCGGCGGGCTCATCGTCGTCGTCATCGTCGACGAGAGTCTCATCGCCGCCGGCTCCCGCTGGGTCCATGGCGTCTTCCCCGCCAGGTCCCTCGCCAACGTAGTTGACGTCGCGGTCGCCGGGCCTCAACCCGCGGGTGTGGTGGAGGTTTCGGTACTCCTTGAGTACCTCCTCGCCAACCCACTCCAGGATCTCGTCGCAGCTCATCCGCGCCGGGATGGGCTGCAGACGGATGGTCTGGCCGCTCAACTCACAGTCGTCAAGGCGCCACATCGCGGTCTTCTCGCGATCGCCCGAGACGGTGATGAGAAGAGCGTTCCGCAGGGAGTGCCGTTTGACATCCCGGGCCACGTTCTTCTTCGCCCAAGACACCACGTTCGTATGATACTCCTTGGGGAGCATCATCTTGACCGTGTGGTTGGACTTGGCCCTCTTGGATTCCTCTTTGGTGACCCTCTTGATCCATGCTTCCGGCAGCATGGAGAGCAGGCGAGCCTGCTCGTCACCCTCGTTCCAATCCTCCACATTGCGGCGGAAGAGGGTGTATTTCCCTCGGAAGTCACGCCAGTCCCGTAGGCGGATCTCCCGTCCATCATGCTCCAGCTTGATGGACTTCCAGCGCTTGGCAGCCACCTGCGGAGCGTCCACCCGCTCCTGCTCGTTGAGCCACTTCTTGGCGTCCTTGAGGGTCTTGATTTTCCCCTCCTTGGTCGCCACGAAGTATAGCTCGCCGAGCACTTCCGGCAGGCGGTACCTGAACCGTTTGAAGACATATCTCTCCGCATCCGCGGGAGGTAGGTCTTCAGTGACGGTCAGCCCCCAATCGTCCAGCTTCTCCAAGAAGCGGTCGAGGTTGAGGGGGTTGCCATCGTACATGGGGGGCTTGATGTCCTTCAAGTCTTCCCACACGGCGGCGTCCGCGGCCTTAGAGACCATGAACGCCGGCCGCGAGGTCGACCGAGGTTCCCATCGGCCTCGCCCACGGACTCCCACCGCCGCCACGTCCATCTCCTCCATGGAGTCCCTGTGGCTACGCCGCGGTTCCTCCACGTACGCTGAACCAAAATGTTCACGCCGTACTGCATCCATGTACGCATCCTCATCACGGCGCCGGCGGCTGCGTTCAGCGGCCTCCCGTCGTACACCACGCGGCGGGCTGATTTCGAACTCCTCCAGGTCCAGGTCCAGGTCCAGGTCCTCACCTTCGCCGACATCCCACTCCACGTCTCCTCTGGGGACCTCATCCCTGAGTCCACCATAACGTCCTCCAGCCCTGGGGATTGGCACCGGGGCTGGTGGCGGGCGTCGGGGGCGTACAGGCATCCGCGGTGGAGCACGGCGGTTGTGGTAGTCCGCGCTGAGCCACTCATCGCGCCATTGCTCACTGCCACTGCCGGGCGGCACGCGCTCGTTGCGGCGGCCCGCGCTGTGGTGAGAGGGGGCGGTGAGAGAGGGGGCACTGGCGCTGGGGCGACTCCTGGGGGCTCCGCCGGGGGCGTGGGGTCTGCCTGGACCTGGTCCGGGTCCCCAGCCGTCGTCCGACGAGCCTGACTCCAGGGGTGGGTGGTCGCTGCCGACTCTCCCACGGGCTTCCAGCGCATCCAGCCTCTCCTGCAGGCCGCTGACGACGTTGGTCAGCGACTTGGTCTCGGCTCTGGCGATGTCCAGGTCCTTCTGCGCGCGCGCGGCGACCCCGGAGATGCGAGCCATCTCGACCTTGCCCGTGTCTACCTCGCACTCGAGGGCAAAGACCCTCCTGCGGAGGTAGACAATCCACCGCCAGGTGGTATCCGGGTCGCCGTTCCCTGGTGGGTCGTCGGGGTCCCCAGGGGGTCCTCCAGGAGGGCCTCCGCCGGGTCCGCCCGGTCCAGGGGGTCCTCCCCCGCCCGGTGGTCCGCCTCCAGGGGGTCCACTTGGTGGGCGTCCTCCAGGGGGTCCTGATGGTCCTCCGCCAGGGGGTCCCGGTGGGTCTCCGCCGGGTCGCCTCGGTGGGTCCGAGGATGGGCGCTTCCTCGTGATGCCGAACTCCATGTCGTCATCCTCGTCCATGTCGCCCCACCTGGGCGTCTCGGTCACGGAGGACTCCGAGCTCCGGTAGGGAGGAGGGAGATCCTCATCCTCACCTTCCGGTTCCATGGGAACGTCTCCGCCGCCTCCGCCCGTCCAAGCCACCACTTGGCGATGTCGACGGCCTCGTTCATCCCCGTCACTGGCGGTGAAGAAGGGGTCACTGTCGTGGGGGTGCCCACCCGCTGGCCTCCGCGGCCTCTCGGGGGTCTTCCCCTTGCCCTTCCTCCGTCGACGGGCGGTGGTGCCACTGCTCCCACTGCTGCCCGTGTCGGCCTCATCCAGCGCCATCTTGGAGGAGGCGTTCCCTTCGAAAAGCTTTCGAAGGGTCTCCACTCGTGATGCTCCCGGGGGAGTCTCACGGCGGAGTTTGGCCTCTGCCTCCTCCATTGCGGCGGCGGTGGCTGCGGCAGCTCGCGCCTCGGCTTCCTCCCGAGCACGAGCCGCCTCGGCTTCCCGGGCCTGCAGCAGCCGCGCCTTCTGCGCTTCCAACGCTGCCAGCTCCGCCTCCGTCTTGGCCTTCTCCTCAGCGACCTTCCGTCGCGCGGCCTCGATGGCTTCCTTCTTGGCGGCGTCCTCCTGGGCCTTAGCCGTCGCTTCGGCGTGGGCCCTTTCCTCCGCCTCCTTCTTTGCCCTCTCTTGGGCAAGCGCCTCTTCCAGCGCCTTCACCTCGGCCTCCTTGCAGGCAATGGCCTCCTGCGTCAGGCGGGCTTCCTCGTCGGCTGCCGCCAACTCACCGTTGACCTGGGCAGTCGCTGCCCCATGGGCGGCTACGGCCGTGAGTCCGGCCGCAATGGCCGCCACGGTCTGGGTGTGGATGGCCATGCCATGCGCCCACTGCGCAGCCTCCTCCTGGGCGATGCCGGCGGCGCCCTCCACGGCAGCGCTGTACTGCTTGGCCCGTTGCCGGGCAACCCGACGGTTGCAGGGCACCCCACAGGCGCGCTCACAGGCGCGCGCCACGTCCCTTTCGGGAGCGACGCTGCTGCTGGAGCTGGCCTGGTCGGCCGGCATCCTCCCGCGGTGGGCCGACTCCACGTCGCTGCTGGGGCCTGCTGGGGCCTGCCGGGCCCTCAGGAGCAGCGGACGGGGCTTGCCCTGGGTCTGCTTGGCGACTTGGATGTAGTCGCCAAGGGTGGTGGAGCCGGGGTGGTGACCACCATTGGCCCGTTGGGGACTGGGGGCTGGGGTTCCGCCCTTGGCGCCTTGGGCGGCTTCGGCGGCCAGGGACTCCTGGTACTCCCGCCACTTCCGGTCCCTCTTCCTGTCCCCGGCGGACCGCTTCTCCGTCCCCGGAGACGCGCTGCTGCTGCCCTGCAGCCTGCGCTCGCTCCCCGGTTCCGGGAACTTCCTCTCGATCACGTCCCACAGGGAGACGTTGATCGAGGCGCCCGACGGGTACACGTTGGGCTCCTCGTCCTCCTCAATCCCGTCGGGACGCAGGCCTTCGCCGGGCCTGTCCGGCCGGGTCCACGTCCTCCAGCGCCTCTGCTGGTGGCGGTACTCGTACCCTTCCGCCCGCAGCCAGTCCTCCACGGCCTGCAGGCGGTCGGGGGCGATGTCCGTGCGGAGCTCGAAGCTCCTGGGCATGCCGCCTTCGCACTGGGGGTGGCTGTGGCGGTAGTGCTGGTCCCAAACCAACCCACGCAGCAGGCGTGCTGCATGGGGGTGGGGCCGCGGCCACGTCCTGCCCGCTTCCTGCCAATTCACCATGGCAGCGGGGGCGTAGTTGATCTTGAGGTCCTTGATGTGCACTCGTTCAACTCAACGAACTGGTTGTGGTTGTTGAGGAGGGTGCTGCAGCACTGGATTGGAAGTGCGGCTGGTGCTGGTCAGCCGGTGGTTGTGGAGGTGGTTGACGCGGCCTTGCTGGTCGGCCGATGGGACTCCGGGTCGGCCGATGGGGCTGATGCAGGGGTCCTGGTCTGTGCACCTCCTTCACGGTTGCTGCGCGGTCAGGGCGATGCACTGGACGGCGCTGCGGGCTCCGTGACGAACTCGGCGCTGTCGCTGAGTGGCGCTGCGAGCCGCTGCGCTGCGCTGCGAGACGCTGCGCTGCGCTGCGAGCTGCGAGCTGCGCCGCGCTGCTGCGACGCGCTGCTCGGGGTTGGTGGCCCCGAGTGGCACGCGAGGGTTGGGTAACCCCGCGGCGGTGAAACGCTTTTGACGCGTTCCCGTGGGGGGCCGGCCACGGGACGCTGCGGTGACACGCACAGGTGAGCAGGCAGGCAAGGCACTACGCTCAAAAGGGCATCAATACGCCTGTGTCATGTGACAAAGCGTTTCAGAATCCTTGCCACTCTGCAAAGAGGGAACGAAAGTATGTACAGCAACACATCAGGATATGTACACATGGGGTTAAGACTGGACTGGGGTAAGGCCATCACAGGACCATAGACACTCAGTCCCAACTCGTATCCCAATCCCAGGTCCGACCCTCTCAGTGGCTGATGGGGGCGGGGGCTCAAACACAACCCATGCCCTGCTCAGTCCGGACCCTGAAACCCTGCCAATAGGGGGGGTGTCCCGCCCAGCCACAGGCGAGTTCCTGGGAACCAAGGGGCTCCAAGGCCAACCGACAGTGCCTCCCATTCCCCCCCTAATGGCAGGTCCCAACTCCACTCTGAGCCAGAGATATGGCCCCGTCATTATCACCCAGGAGTTGGTAGTTGAAAATGGGCTGTTTCAGCCCAAACTGCAATTAACTCAAAAATCCCCAAAATTGACCCCTCGTCCGGACCCGCCAGAGGTAGGGACGAGGCTACTGACCCTATGCCCTTCGAGTACGAACTCCCTGGAGCCCTCACCCAACCTGGTTCCCTTTGAGGTCCCGGCATCAGGGCAACACGGATGAGTCAAGTGGGGTCATGATGCCAAAATCACCAAAATTGGCGTCATTCCCACGCGCGGCTCGCTCGGCCAAGGTGAGGCCAATGGCTCACAGGGTAGGAGGCAGGACCTAGGACTTATATCTGGGTGTACAACTTGGATTTAGGTCCGGGCTCCCTATGGGCTTAGAGATATGGGGCCGCCAATTGACCACACGGAAGGGGGAAATTGGGGTCCCAAAATTGGGTCATTTTGGCTGCCAGAAATGAGCCAAAATTCGGTGTGCTCCCAATAGTATATCTCCACGCCGGCTTGGAGATCGGATCCGCCCTTCCATACGCGATCCACTGGGAGTCCAACGAAGACTCCCATGCCCTTGGCTCTCAAAGATCTCCATGCTGCTTGGCGTGGTGACGATCCCAATTGGGTCCACAAATGCAAAAATGGCAAAATTGCCCATACTCAATTTGGCCTAGCGCCTTAACGAAGGCAGCTCCGCTTCGCCCACGTGGTGTGTGGACCATGGGGACCATTACCCATAACACCCATGTCATATATGGTCCATTGGTCCATGCGTCCGGCGTGCACGAAGGTTAGAACATGGGGCACGGCGGGCAGCAAAAGTGGTAAAATGCTCAAAATGGCCAAAAATGCGCACACTCATGGTTGGGGCAAATGAGGCACATGCCCGACTCGGACCGGAGTGTGCCATAGGATTGGTGTCAAGTCATATTGGTCCAACATATCTTTTGGGCGTCGCCCAACTCCTCCGATATTGGGAATTGCAGGGTCGCCAAGTGAGCCCATGATTTGGGATAGTCCCAAATCGCCAACATGGCGGCCACGGTATGCCAAGCCTAAGAGGAGTTATTCGCCGGGTCCAAGATATGTTGGGCACCGAAGTATGTACCCTCATATCATACTTGGGTCATGATGTCAATCGAGCGCAACGTTGAGATACACGGTCGCCACTTGACATCATGACGGGCCAAAAATGGCAAAATTGGCACAAGCACACACAAAAGTGCCTTGAAAGGTGCATAATTATATTATAATATTGACGCGTTCCCGTGGGGGGCCGGCCACGGGACGCTGCGGTGGACACACGCAAGTGAGCAGGCAGGCAAAGCACTACGCTCACAAGGGCATCAATGCGTTGTCATGTGACAAAGCGTTTCAGAATCCTTGCCACTCTGCAAAGAGGGAACGAAAGTATGTACAGCAACACATCAGGATATGTACACATGGGGTTAAGACTGGACTGGGGTAAGGGCATCACAGGACCATAGACACTCAGTCCCATCTCATATCCCAATCCCAGGTCCGACCCTCTCAGTGGCTGATGGGGGCGGGGGCTCAAACACAACCCATGCCCTGCTCAGTCCGGACCCTGAAACCCTGCCAATAGGGGGGGTGTCCCGCCCAGCCACAGGCGAGTTCCTGGGAACCAAGGGGCTCCAAGGCCAACAGACAGTGGCTCCCTATGCTCCCTTAACGGCAGGTCCCAACTCCTCTCTGAGCCAGAGATATGGCCCCGCCATTATCACCCAGGAGTTGGTAGCTGAAAATGGGCTGTTTCAGCCCAAACTGCAATTAACTCAAAAATCCCCAAAATTGACCCCTCGTCCGGACCCGCCAGAGGTAGGTACGAGGCAACTGACCCTATGCCCTTCCAGTACAAACTCCCTGGAGCCCTCACCCAACCTGGTTCCCTCTGAGGTCCCGGCATCAGGGCAACACGGATGAGTCAAGTGGGGTCATGATGCCAAAATCACCAAAATTGGCGTCATTCCCACGCGTGGCTCGCCCGGCCAAGGTAAGGCCAATGGCTCACAGGGTAGGAGGCAGGACCTAGGACTTATATCTGAGTGTACAACTTGGATTTAGGTCCGGGCTCTCTATGGGCTTAGAGAAATGGGGCCGCCAATTGACCACACGGAAGGGGGAAATTGGGGTCCCAAAATTGGGTCATTTTGGCTGCCTGAAATGAGCCAAAATTCGGTGTGCTCCCAATAGTATATCTCCACGCCGGCTTGGAGATCGGATCCGCCATTCCATACGTGATCCACCGGGAGTCCAACGAAGACTCCCATGCCCTTGGCTCTCAAAGATCTCCATGCCATTCGGCATGGTGACGATCCCAATTGGGTCCACAAATGCAAAAATGGCAAAATTGCCCATACTCAATTTGGCCTAGCGCCTTGACGAAGGCGGCTCCGCTTCGCCCACGTGGTGTGTGGACCATGGGGACCATTACCCATAACACCCATGTCATATATGGTCCATTGGTCCATGCGTCCGGCGTGCACGAAGGTTAGAACATCGGGCACGGCGGGCAGCAAAAGTGGAAAAATGCTCAAAATGGCCAAAAATGCGCACACTCATGGTTGAGGCAAATGAGGCACATGCCCGACTCGGACCGGAGTGTGCCATAGGATTGGTATCAAGTCATGTTGGTCCAACATATCTTTTGGGCGTCGCCCAACTCCTCCGGTATTGGGAATGGCAGGGTCGCCAAGTGAGCCCATGATTTGGGATAGTCCCAAATCGCCAACATGGCGGCCACGGTATGCCAAGCCTAAGAGGAGTTATTCGCCGGGTCCAAGATATGTTGGCTACCGAAGTATGTACCCTCATAACATACTTGGGTCATGATGTCAATTGAGCGCAACGTTGAGATACACGGTCGCCACTTGACATCATGACGAGCCAAAAATGGCAAAATTGGCACAATGACACACAAAAGTGCCTTGAAAGGTCTACAATTATATTATAATATCTCCGGCTTGGATCGTGCAATCGCTTAATCCTTCTAAACACAATGACTTGACACCATTGACCTTCGATCCCACATATGTGCTCCACTTGGGGCGCCTTGAAAGGTTACGAGCGCTACTTCCCAAGTGGGCACATGAAAATATGGAAAATTGTAAAACACACACCTTGCTCCCAACGCATCGCTTCGGGATCACCACACAAGCTTCCCTTCACGAAGGTTAGGCTTGCAATTGACCGTAGGCAGTATGGAGAAGGGGCTTGCACAATATGAGGTCCATTGGCGGGCTTGGCTTGGAGTAATGGACCCGCCAAATGGGCACACAACACAACACATGGCACATACCACATATTGCCCAAAAATGTAGCTCCCACCACGATATGTCATGCCCCTCCAAGGGCATATCTTTGTGTCAATCGCTCATAGGAACTCAAGGAGAGTTCCTATGCAACACCAACACTTGCGCGCTACACTCGAAAGTTATCTTAACGCACGCAATATCATGGCCAAAGAGTTATAACGCAAACTCTACCCTCTTGACCATGATCCATTACACTAGCGCGCATGTGTAGAAACGCAAGGCATATGAAGCTTCCTAAATTACGTCGGGAGTATTGTGAATACATCCCACGTTTCCTTATCGTCAATACTCGCAAGCGGCACGAGATATGACCCTCACAAGTGGCCTCACGAATCAACTTTGTTTTGCCCATATCTCTGAGTCAAATGGAGGGCAAGATAAAAGGGAAGTTGATTCGTGCATACGGAAGCACGTAGGTCCACTCGAAAGAGGTCAAATCAAGTGCGGGGATGTCGAAGTCGAGAATCCGATTTCGACATCCTGAAAAATTCGGATTAAAATTGCGAGTATTAATTATGAAAATTGCGGAAGCATCCATGCAGTTCCTGGCGACTTTGAAGCCTTCGTGACGGATAGCGTTAAAATTTCCATTATAAACAGTTAAACTGGCGGTTACGGTAAAGTCGCGAACCAACCGCCAGCAGTCAAAACAGTGAATATCAGAACGGAAGCATAAAAATTGACGGAAACAGTATGAAAATAAAACCCTGTTGATTCCTGATATTCTGATACACAAATCTCCGCTGGCGGTGCATCGGTTGCCGATGCGGGGCTTCACGGCACGGAACACGCCGTGCATGGGGTTAGTGGACCGGAGACCGGTCGTATGCCGTAACCTGGCCATGGGGTTCTGGGTACCGCTTCACCCCCCTCCTTAGAGCAAACCCTGGGGGGGCTCGATAACACCCAAGCATGGCAGCGGGTACCCAGGACCATCTCCTGCAGGGGGGGGGGTGTCACATCCTAACCTCAGTAAGTCACAGTAAGATAGGTATCCCACAGTGGGATAGGTATGCTGCTGTAACAGCTCGTAGCACATGTATAGTATCAAGTATCAAGTCCCGGGTCCTGGCGGCGATTGTTCGGCATCCAAAGGACCCGTTAACCCATACCAGGCGCACCGGGTGCCGGCTGCTACGGTCACCGCCACAGTGGCAGTGGCATACACGGCCAACATAGGCGTCACACGACGGCCGAGGTGGCCCCACAAGTCGAGAGCGACCACAAAGATCCATCAGGCTACCCCAAGCTTCCCAAGGCCCGCCGACTGGGGAGAGTCCCCACGGGTCCTTCCTCGGGCGCACCATGTCCATATCCATACGACGCGAGTCCAGAGTGCCATAGTCGAACTCCTTACGAACCCCAAATCGTAAGGGAACTCCTCCTGAAGGGATCGGGCATCAAGGCCGTCTTTTCCCTCGCCCTACTGCCACGAAGGCCATACATGAGGGAGTCCTCATGCAGTGTGGGCGGAGGCGTCGACTCCTCAAACCACCAGTTTCCCAGGCAGACTGACCGAGGTCAGGAGCACCGGAGGCCGCCATCCGAATGCAAGTGCGTCTGCAAATCGGTAGGCTCACACTGGGACTGACAGTGGCGGACCGCTGGGAGTGTAGTCAGGCAACTGGGCTTCCCGCCTGGCGCCATCAGGATCTCCACACATCACAGCGAATAGGGCAACACGGTATCACGGGCACTCAAACAGTAGAATCTGTAATCAAGTACTGGTCCAGGCTGGACCAGGCTGTAAGGATATGTACACGGCGACTCAAGGCGCCTCTGTATCCCGATTCGTGGTGAAAAACAGTCCATCCCTCAGCGACGGGCTGATGACACTTAACATACAGATGCACATATCCTGGAGGGCAGAAAAACAAGCAACAATTTGGGTAAATAGGCGTGTAAACACACTCAGAACAGAGTGCCAAACCACGCCACGGTCAGGATAAGGCAAATGCAGGAGGATGGACAGGATAACGCCTGAGTTCAGGCATATATAGTCTCGAGACACACGTCGACTGGTCTGGATTCCGCAAATGCCATGGAACCAGACCACACACCAAAAAAATCGCAATGCCGATGACAGCGGCATCCGTTGCGCAACGTCGTATGGGCTTCAAGGCCCCAAGAGCTCAGAATTATGAAGGTCAGTCGCCCTACCTGGTTTCCCAAGGATTCAGCAGGGGGGGGAGTGACGAATGGAATTGAAGAGAGGGGCCATCCTCCTCTGGATTCAGCAGGGGGGGGTATATGGCCACTCTGTCACCGAAAGATGGAAGAGAGCAAGCAAGTAAGGGACGATTCGTCGGCCTCACAAGCGCTCATAACACATCAGGGGAGAGCTCAGGGCGCTGATCAGGCACCCCTGGCTGCAATCGCCCGGGTGAGTGCTGCCAAGTCCGAAACGTGGATCTTGGTCTTGTGCTTGCGGATGTACTCCATGAAGGGAGTATTGACCCGCGGCACAAACGAGGAGACGGGTTCCCAGGTGTCGTGGGACGGCCCATAGCCTCGCCAACGAACCTTGAACTCCAGACCTCCGGGTGCCGAGGCCTTCGGACGCTGAGCCAGGATCTTCTCGACAGTGTAGTCGTCCTGCTCAGCATAGTCGTCGTCCGAATCGGCCTCATGTTTGGCGTAGTCCAGGGACACATGTCGGCCACAGAGGTCGGGTTCCCGCACACGGAGTTGACTCTCGTGGCGCTCCCGGAACTGTCCGTGACCCACCTTGATGCGGTAGGTGTCCTCACCAATCCTGCGGACCACCTCGCCGGGTGTGAACCAGGTCTTGGTGCGGTGGGTGCCCATGGGGCGGGGTCTGATCACCCACACCGGGTCTCCCACCCTGAACTTCTGCGCTGTCGAGCTCGGGGCGGACTTCTGACGCTCAGCATGCTCCTTCTCAAGCTGCTGGCGGATGTCCCGCGCCGTTTGCTCTTGCCGCGCGAAGAACTCCTTGGCATCCATAGCCATGCCATCACCAGACAAGGGAAGTCCCCTACCCAGGGGGTCCCTGCCAAACAGAATCTGGTGAGGGGACAAACCGCCCGGAGTGGGGGTGTCATGATGGGCCTTCAGAGCAGGCCACATCTCCTCGAACCAGTTCCGCCGTGGATTGGTGATGTGGATCTTGCGCAGCTTCTCGAACAGCTGCTGTCCAGCCACTTCAGCACGGCCGTTAGACCGGCTGAGATAGGCAACGCTCTTGGCATGTCGTATTCCCATGAGGGAACACATAGCCTTGAACCAGCCACCAGTAAACTGGGGCCCTCGGTCACTGCAAATGGTGCGGGGGATGTCAAAGACGGTCAGCCAATGACGAATCATCATGACTGCCACTTCCTTGGCAAGCAACCCCTTTTTGCGTGCCGGAACGGCTACAACGTAGCCGCTGTGGCGGTCCACACAGAGAACCACACAGTCAAAGGTCTCCTTGCCAATGTGCACTTCGGGCATGGAGAAGACGTCCATGGCCACGCTCTCCATGGGCTGGTCAGGAACCGGGGTCCATTGGGGTTCCCCCTTGACGTTCCGGTTGTCGGGATTGCAGGCCTGACAGACCGAACAACCCTTCCTGACCTTCTTGATGGCGGTGTAGAGAACGATATGGTCGATCTCGAACCGGCGCTGCATGTCAAGGGCTTGCTTCTTGACCCCTGGGTGCAGCATGTGGTGGTGCCAAGCTTCACACAGCTCGAGCACCCGGGACTCTGGGACTAGCAGCTTACCATACCGGTAGAGCTTGCCATCTTCCTCAGTCAGCCCCTTTGGCCACTTCTGCCCGTCGTCAGGGTCGGTCACAGCCCTATATTCGGCCGCAAAGGCCTCAGACTTGGCGTAATCGTCGGTCCAGTCGTCCTGGAGGCAAGACTCCGGGAAGAGGTGCTTGTCGGACTCAGTTCCCACAGGGGGTGCCGGACCGGGCCTTCCGCCCGCGGCACCCACAGGGGCGAGTACACTGACCGTTCTGCTCACCCTCGAAGCGAGGGGGGCATCTGCGGCCATGACGACGAAGCATTTGGCACCCTCCTCCTCCATCAGGCGCTCCATTTCAATGATCCTCTTGGCTTCAGCGGTCTCAGCCTCATCGCCATGGGCAGAGATATCCTGCATGCCCTTGCTGGCGGGATAGGCCCACCTACTGAGACAGTCCGCCAAGGTGTTATCCTTTCCAGGAATATAAACAACCGTAAGGTCGAACTTGGCCAAGGTCTCGTGCCATCTTGCCCGTCGGGAGGCGGGACCTGAGGGGGTGTCCACGTGCTCCTTGTGCCACGACTGCAGACTCTGATGGTCGGTGCAGACGGTGACGGGATGGAGGGCTATGTACCCAGCCCATTTCCTGAGAGCCATGACGATGGCATACGCCTCCTTTTCACGGGGCGTCCACGTCCGTCTCTGGCCTTCCGCCAGGACTCGGCTCCAGAAGGCCACGGGCACGTGCCTCCCGTCGTCAAGCACTTGCTCCAACACAGCGCCAATGGCGTAGTCGGAAGCGTCGGTGCGCAGGACGAACCCTCGGTCGGGATCCACGAGGTGCAGACCCACTGCGGATAGCAGCGCCTGCTTCATCCCCTCAAAGGCACGGTCGGACTCTTCAGTCCAGACCAGAGCCTTCTTGGACCCCTTCTTGGTCTCCTCTCGGTTGCCCTTGAGCATGGTCGTCATGGGGGCTGCATACTCGGCATACATCTTGATATACCCCGAGTAGTAGTTGCAGAACCCCAGATACGCCCGTAGCTCAGAGACCGTCTTGGGCTTTTCCCAGTGCTCAATCGCAGCCACCTTGCCAGGTATGGGCTTTCGCTGCCCGTTCCCGACTACGTGGCCAGCGAAGACCACCTCGCTTACCGCAATGGTGGCCTTGTCACTGCTGCCCGTGAGCTTGTGCCGAACCAGAAGGTCCAGCACTCGAGTGACGTCCCTCTCGTGTGCCTCCAGGAGCTCCTCGTAGCTCATGCTGGGGTCCCCGGACGCGATGATCACGTCGTCCACGAAGGGGTCCGCACAGTCGCGCACCGGCTCAAGCAGGTTCTCCAGCATCCGCTGAAAAGCCGCATTGCCGTTGGTAACGCCCATAGGCATCACCTTCCACTGGAGAGGTCCAAGTGGGGTGCTCATGGCTGTGCAGGCACGGGACTCTTCGGCGAGAGGCATCTGATGATAACCATGTTTCAGGTCAATCACCGTGAAGATCCTCCGCCGGTGTTGTTTTTGCAGCATATCCTCAATGAGGGGCAGCGTATAGCTGTCGTGCTGCGTTTGGGCGTTCAGGCCGCGGTAGTCGACCACGAGCCGCCACTCACCGGCAACCTTCTTGGGGACGACGAAGCAGGGAGAGGCCCACTCGGAGTGCCACGGCTCAAGCCAGCCTCTCTGGATGAAGTCACGGAGGATCTTCTCCATGGCCTCTTTCCTCTCGCCCCTCAGGGCAAACTCCCAGTGCCGATACACACGGGGGTCCTGCTTCAGTCGTATCTTGGCCTCGCCATACGGTCCACGTACCGGTGGAGGAAACACAGGCTTACCGCTGAAGAAGGTCTCGCCATACTTCTGCTTCAGCCTGGCCCTCAACGCCTGGATCTTGGGGCAGTCATCGGACTCCGCCTTGGCTTTTCCGGGCACTTGAACCACGGAGCTTACTTGAGGGGTAGCGACCCCGCTCGCTTTCGGCTCAGGTGGTCTTCCCAGGTGGCCCAAAGGGCCATCTCTGGTCTTGCCTCGGAACAGATCGCCGTAGGTGGGTGGGTTACCGCCAGGCGGCTCGTCTTGGCTGGACATGTGATCCAGCACCCTCTGCACGAAGGTATTCCCGTCATAGGAACCGGAGACGATTGAGTCCACTTCCCACCAGGCTTTGTCCTGGCCTTTGCCCTCACGCTGGTTTCCCCAGTCGTGAAAGGGCTGATCCATATACCCCTGAACCAGATCCCACTCCTCTTCAGTGAGGGGGTCTTCGGAGTCCGATTCTTCGATGTCAACAGGGGGAACCGCAAAGCATTGCCTCCAAGGCTCTGCTATGATACGGTTGACACACACGAAGTCCGTGGTGTCGGCCTGATCAAGGCCCCCATCCACATAGTGGAATTCTGTTGGCCATCTCTGGGGTGGCATGGGCTGTCCCTTAGCGTCCTGATAGACACTCTCTCCAGCCGGTAGGACGACCTTGTTCAAGGTCATGTTGGTCAATGAGGCTACCCAATGTCGGGTACTCTCCTCCTCGGTGCATCCCATAGGAACAACCAGCACTGCCTTGGAGCGGTCCTTGCGAATCTTCGCTATCGCTCTTGGAATGTCCCAACGGGGGCAATGGATCCACATCAATCCCTGATGCGGACCCCAGTGCTTCTTCCACGCGGAGTCCTGTGCGCTCCAGTACTTCTCACACACCCGCAAATGGGCGGAGATTCCTGAAGAGAACGCATCCAGGGCCAGATCCGAAGCTCCCAAGTCCGCGACAACTCGGCTCGCCACTTCCGGCCTTACGCCGTACTCCTGGTTTGCAGGACCAGTTGGCTCAGTGTCCAGCGCGGCCACTTCGAGCTGATTGCGTTCGGGGTGGATCCATTGGCATTCCACATGGTGCTCAGGTGACGAAAGCCACGAGAGTTGGTCGTCCTGGTACAGGGTCATGGAAACCTGGGCCGGGAGGACGCCGGAGTCCGTCTCCATCATGAAGTCGTACCCGACGATCATGTCCCAGTCCATCTCGGCCTCGTAGAAGCTACCGTGCAGGAGGATTTCCTTGCCGAGGTCTGGGCGGCTCAGTTCACGATGGTTCACGAACTGCAGCCCAATGGCCGCTTCCTTCGTGCCTCCCACCATGTACTGGCCGTTCGCCACCTTCAGCCTGACAGGCTTCCGACTGTCGGTCAGACACTCTGGTGGAAGTAGGCCAGCCTTGACCAAGCTGACTTGAGCTCCCGTGTCGACCAACACGTCGAAAACCTTTTCCACTTCCCCGCATAAGGCACGGACCTTAAGATGCAACTGCCGCTCGCGACCGACACGGCGCACGGCGTGCAAACTCAGGATCTCCGGCCGTTCCAGAAGCTCAACAAGCGACTGGTGCAGGTTGTGGACAATGGGCTCAGGCTGCCCATCTGCAGCATCCAGCTGCGGTCCGGGTGATCCTCCGATACTCTCGGATAGATCCTGTAGTACATCAAACACGTTCTTGGTCGCGAAGGACGGACGGGTGCAAGGGTTCGTGCCTTCACTTGCCCTCACCCCGCCTCCGCGACTGGGCGCCAGACCGGGCCTTCCGCCCGCGGCAGTCCCCTTGTGCTTATCGACTCACGACTGGGATGGTTCGGCGCTTCCCACGTCACCATCCTGCGACCGCCCTAGCTGGGGCCCTTGGCTGCAGGGGCTCCGCTAGGGGGCGTCGGTTGTGGAAGAGGGGGTGTTCTCCTCGGCCTCAACGTCGTTGACGCCCTTCTTTCTTCCCCCTTTACCTCCTCCTTTACCCTTCTTGTCCTTGTCCTTGTTCTGGTCATTCTGGTTGTTCTCCTTGTTCTTGTTGTCCGACCTGGGGACCCAGTTCCGCTTGATCTCCTGGATCTCCTTGGCCAACTCGGTCCCCACCGACGACATCAGCTTGGCCAGCTCGTCCTTGTCGACCTCCATTTTGGCTTCCCGGATACCCGCGGGCGCACGCTTCTTCGACCCGTGCGCCTTCTTGTAAGCCTCCGTGTCGGCCTTGTGGACGGGGCATGTTCGGTGGTCATGGTTGAAGCCTTTCTTCCTCCCATAACACACGAAACAGCCCTGAGGGTGAGCTCGTATGAACTCCCCAAAGGACAGCGGAGGGTCGCCAATGCGGCGAGGGTCCCCCTTCTCCTGCTTCCTCCAACCCTGCTGCAGGGGCTTCCAGTTTCCCGGCTTGCTCCCCGTGTTCAGGTTCTTGGCCACGAAGGCACAAACGGCCACTTCGGCGGGCTCATCGTCGTCGTCATCGTCGACGAGAGTCTCATCGCCGCCGGCTCCCGCCGGGTCCATGGCAGATTCCCCGCCAGGTCCCTCGCCAACGTAGTTGACGTCGCGGTCGCCGGGCCTCAACCCGCGGGTGTGGTGGAGCTTTCGGTACTCCTTGAGTACTTCCTCGCCAACCCACTCCAGGATCTCGTCGCAGCTCATCCGCGCCGGGATGGGCTGCAGACGGATGGTCTGGCCGCTCAACTCACAATCGTCAAGGCGCCACATCGCGGTCTTCTCGCGATCGCCCGAGACGGTGATGAGAAGAGCGTTCCGCAGGGAGTGCCGTTTGACATCCCGGGCCACGTTCTTCTTCGCCCAAGACACAACGTTCGTATGATACTCCTTGGGGAGCATCATCTTGACCGTGTGGTTGGACTTGGCCCTCTTGGATTCCTCCTTGGTGACCCTCTTGATCCATGCTTCCGGCAGCATGGAGAGCAGGCGAGCCTGCTCGTCACCCTCGTTCCAATCCTCCACATTGCGGCGGAAGAGGGTGTATTTCCCTCGGAAGTCACGCCAGTCCCGTAGGCGGATCTCCCGTCCATCATGCTCAAGCTTGATGGACTTCCAGCGCTTGGCAGCCACCTGCGGAGCGTCCACCCGCTCCTGCTCGTTGAGCCACTTCTTGGCGTCCTTGAGGGTCTTGATTTTCCCCTCCTTGGTCGCCACGAAGTATAGCTCGCCGAGCACTTCCGGCAGGCGGTACCTGAACCGTTTGAAGACATATCTCTCCGCATCCGCGGGAGGTAGGTCTTCAGTGACGGTCAGCCCCCAATCGTCCAGCTTCTCCAAGAAGCGGTCGAGGTTGAGGGGGTTGCCATCGTACATGGGGGGCTTGATGTCCTTCAAGTCTTCCCACACGGCGGCGTCCGCGGCCTTAGAGACCATGAACGCCGGCCGCGAGGTCGACCGAGGTTCCCATCGGCCTCGCCCACGGACTCCCACCGCCGCCACGTTCATCTCCTCCATGGAGTCCCTGTGGCTACGCCGCGGTTCCTCCACGTACGCTGAACCAAAATGTTCACGCCGTACTGCATCCATGTACGCATCCTCATCACGGCGCCGGCGGCTGCGTTCAGCGGCCTCCCGTCGTACACCACGCGGCGGGCTGATGTCGAACTCCTCCAGGTCCAGGTCCAGGTCCAGGTCCTCACCTTCGCCGACATCCCACTCCACGTCTCCTCTGGGGACCTCATCCCTGAGTCCACCATAACGTCCTCCAGCCCTGGGGATTGGTGCCGGGGCTGGTGCCGGGCGTCGGGGGCGTACCGGCGTCCGCGGTGGGGCACGGCGGTTGTGGTAGTCCGCGCTGAGCCACTCATCGCGCCATTCCTCACTGCCACTGCCGGGCGGCACGCGCTCGTTGCGGCGGCCCGCGCTGTGGTGAGAGGGGGCGGTGAGAGAGGGGGCACTGGCGCTGGGGCGACTCCTGGGGGCTCCGCCGGGGGCGTGGGGTCTGCCTGGACCTGGTCCGGGTCCCCAGCCGTCGTCCGACGAGCCAGACTCCAGGGGTGGGTGGTCGCTGCCGACGCTCCCACGGGCTTCCAGCGCATCCAGCCTCTCCTGCAGGCCGCTGACGACGTTGGTCAGCGACTTGGTCTCGGCCCTGGCGATGTCCAGGTCCTTCTGCGCGCGCGCGGCGACCCCGGAGATGCGAGCCATCTCGACCTTGCCCGTGTCTACCTCGCACTCGAGGGCAAAGACCCTCCTGCGGAGGTAGACAATCCACCGCCAGGTGGTGTCCGGGTCGCCGTTCCCTGGAGGGTCGTCGGGGTCCCCAGGGGGTCCTCCAGGAGGGCCTCCGCCGGGTCCGCCCGGTCCAGGGGGTCCTCCCCCGCCCGGTGGTCCGCCTCCAGGGGGTCCACTTGGTGGGCGTCCTCCAGGGGGTCCTGAAGGTCCTCCGCCAGGGGGTCCCGGTGGGCCTCCGCCCGGTCGCCTCGGTGGGTCCGAGGATGGGCGCTTCCTCGTGATGCCGAGCTCCATGTCGTCATCCTCGTCCATGTCGCCCCACCTGGGCGTCTCGGTCACGGAGGACTCCGAGCTCCGGTAGGGAGGAGGGGGATCCTCATCCTCACCTTCCGGTTCCATGGGGACATCTCCGCCGCCTCCGCCCGTCCAAGCCACCACTTGGCGATGTCGACGGCCTCGTTCATCCCCGTCACTGGCGGTGAAGAAGGGGTCACTGTCGTGGGGGTGCCCACCCGCTGGCCTCCGCGGCCTCTCGGGGGTCTTCCCCTTGCCCTTCCTCCGCCGACGGGCGGTGGTGCCACCGCTCCCACTGCTGCCCGTGTCGGCCTCATCCAGCGCCATCTTGGAGGAGGCGTTCCCTTCGAAAAGCTTTCGAAGGGTCTCCACTCGTGATGCTCCCGGGGGAGTCTCGCGGCGGAGTTTGGCCTCTGCCTCCTCCATTGCGGCGGCGGTGGCTGCGGCAGCTCGCGCCTCGGCTTCCTCCCGAGCACAAGCCGCCTCGGCTTCCCGGGCCTGCAGCAGCCGCGCCTTCTGCGCTTCCAACGCTGCCAGCTCCGCCTCCGTCTTGGCCTTCTCCTCAGCGACCTTCCGTCGCGCGGCCTCGATGGCTTCCTTCTTGGCGGCGTCCTCCTGGGCCTTAGCCGTCGCTTCGGCGTGGGCCCTTTCCTCCGCCTCCTTCTTTGCCCTCTCCTGGGCAAGCGCCTCTTCCAGCGCCTTCACCTCGGCCTCCTTGCAGGCAATGGCCTCCTGCGTCAGGCGGGCTTCCTCGTCGGCTGCCGCCAACTCACCGTTGACCTGGGCAGTCGCTGCCCCATGGGCGGCTACGGCCGTGAGTCCGGCCGCAATGGCCGCCACGGTCTGGGTGTGGATGGCCATGCCATGCGCCCACTGCGCAGCCTCCTCCTGGGCGATGCCGGCGGCGCCCTCCACGGCAGCGCTGTACTGCCGGGCCCGCTGCCGGGCAACCCGACGGTTGCAGGGCACCCCACAGGCGCGCTCACAGGCGCGCGCCACGTCCCTTTCGGGAGCGACGCTGCTGCTGGAGCTGGCCTGGTCGGCCGGCATCCTCCCGCGGTGGGCCGACTCCACGTCGCTGCTGGGGCCTGCTGGGGCCTGCCGGGCCCTCAGGAGCAGCGGACGGGGCTTGGCCTGGGTCTGCTTGGCGACTTGGATGTAGTCGCCAAGGGTGGTGGAGCCGGGGTGGTGTCCACCATTGGGCCGTTGGGGACTGGGGGCTGGGGTTCCGCCCTTGGCGCCTTGGGCGGCTTCGGCAGCCAGGGACTCCTGGTACTCCCGCCACCTCCGGTCCCTCTTCTTGTCCCCGGCGGACCTCTTCTCCGTCGCCGGAGACGCGCTGCTGCTGCCCTGCAGCCTGCGCTCGCTCCCCGGTTCCGGGAAGTTCTTCTCGATCACGTCCCACAGGGAGACGTTGATCGAGGCGCCCGACGGGTAGGCGTTGGGGTCCTCGTCCTCCTCGATCCCGTCGGGGCGCAGCCCTTCGCCGGGCCTGTCCGGCCGGGTCCACGCCCTCCAGCGCCTCTGCTGGTGGCGGTACTCGTACCCTTCCGCCCGCAGCCAGTCCTCCACGGCCTGCAGGCGGTCGGGGGCGATGTCCGTGCGGAGCTCGAAGCTCCTGGGCATGCCGCCTTCGCACTGGGGGTGGCTGTGGCGGTAAAGCTGGTCCCAAACCAACCCACGCAGCAGGCGTGCTGCATGGGGGTGGGGCCGCGGCCACGTCCTGCCCGCTTCCTGCCAATTCACCATGGCAGCGGGGGCGTAGATGGTCTCGAAGTCCTTGATGTGCACTCGTTCAACTCAACGAACTGGTTGTGGTTGTTGAGGAGGGTGCTGCAGCACTGGATTGGAAGTGCGGCTGGTGCTGGTCAGCCGGTGGTTGTGGAGGTGGTTGACGCGGCCTTGCTGGTCGGCCGATGGGACTCCGGGTCGGCCGATGGGGCTGATGCAGGAGTCCTGGTCTGTGCACCTCTTTCACGGTTGCTGCGCGGTCAGGGCGATGCGCTGGACGGCGCTGCGGGCTCCGTGACGAACTCGGCGCTGTCGCTGAGTGGCGCTGCGAGCCGCTGCGCTGCGCTGCGAGACGCTGCGCTGCGCTGCGAGCTGCGAGCTGCGCCGCGCTGCTGCGACGCGCTGCTCGGGGTTGGTGGCCCCGAGTGGCACGCGAGGGCTGGGTAACTCCGCGGCGGTGAAACGCTTTTGACGCGTTCCCGTGGGGGGCCGGCCACGGGACGCTGCGGTGGACACACGCAAGTGAGCAGGCAGGCAAAGCACTACGCTCACAAGGGCATCAATGCGTTGTCATGTGACAAAGCGTTTCAGAATCCTTGCCACTCTGCAAAGAGGGAACGAAAGTATGTACAGCAACACATCAGGATATGTACACATGGGGTTAAGACTGGACTGGGGTAAGGGCATCACAGGACCATAGACACTCAGTCCCATCTCATATCCCAATCCCAGGTCCGACCCTCTCAGTGGCTGATGGGGGCGGGGGCTCAAACACAACCCATGCCCTGCTCAGTCCGGACCCTGAAACCCTGCCAATGGGAGAGGTGTCCCGCCCAGCCAGAGGCGAGTTCCTGGGAACCAAGGGGCTGCAAGGCCAACAGACAGTGGCTCCCTATGCTCCCTTAACGGCAGGTCCCAACTCCTCTCTGAGCCAGAGATATGGCCCCGCCATTATCACCCAGGAGTTGGTAGCTGAAAATGGGCTGTTTCAGCCCAAACTGAAACTAACTCAAAAATTCCCAAAATTGACCCCTCGTCCGGACCCGCCAGAGGTAGGGACGAGGCAACTGACCCTATGCCCTTCGAGTACGAATCCTTGGAGCCCTCACCCAACCTGGTTCCCTCTGAGGTCCCGGCATCAGGGCAACACGGATGAGTCAAGTGGGGTCATGATGCCAAAATCACCAAAATTGGCGTCATTCCCACGCGTGGCTCGCCCGGCCAAGGTAAGGCCAATGGCTCACAGGGTAGGAGGCAGGACCTAGGACTTATATCTGAGTGTACAACTTGGATTTAGGTCCGGGCTCCCTATGGGCTTAGAGAAATGGGGCCGCCAATTGACCACACGGAAGGGGGAAATTGGGGTCCCAAAATTGGGTCATTTTGGCTGCCTGAAATGAGCCAAAATTTGGTGTGCTCCCAATAGTATATCTCCACGCCGGCTTGGAGATCGGATCCGCCATTCCATACGTGATCCACCGGGAGTCCAACGGAGACTCCCATGCCCTTGGCTCTCAAAGATCTCCATGCCACTCGGCATGGTGACGATCCCAATTGGGTCCACAAATGCAAAAATGGCAAAATTGCCCATACTCAATTTGGCCTAGCGCCTTGACGAAGGCGGCTCCGCTTCGCCCACGTGGTGTGTGGACCATGGGGACCATTACCCATAACACCCATGTCATATATGGTCCATTGGTCCATGCGTCCGGCGTGCACGAAGGTTAGAACATGGGGCACGGCGGGCAGCAAAAGTGGAAAAATGCTCAAAATGGCCAAAAATGCGCACACTCATGGTTGAGGCAAATGAGGCAAATGCCGGACTCGGACCGGAGTGTGCCATAGGATTGGTATCAAGTCATGTTGGTCCAACATATCTTTTGGGCGTCGCCCAACTCCTCCGGTATTGGGAATGGCAGGGTCGCCAAGTGAGCCCATGATTTGGGATAGTCCCAAATCGCCAACATGGCGGCCACGGTATGCCAAGCCTAAGAGGAGTTATTCGCCGGGTCCAAGATATGTTGGCTACCGAAGTATGTACCCTCATAACATACTTGGGTCATGATGTCAATTGAGCGCAACGTTGAGATACACGGTCGCCACTTGACATCATGACGAGCCAAAAATGGCAAAATTGGCAAAATGACACACAAAAGTGCCTTGAAAGGTCAACAATTATATTATAATATCTCCGGCTTGGATCGTGCAATCGCTTAATCCTTCTAAACACAATGACTTGACACCATTGACCTTCGATCCCACATATGTGCTCCACTTGGGGCGCCTTGAGAGGTTACGAGCGCTACTTCCCAAGTGGGCACATGAAAATATGGAAAATTGTAAAACACACACCTTGCTCCCAACGCATCGCTTCGGGATCACCACACAAGCTTCCCTTCACGAAGGTTAGGCTTGCAATTGACCGTAGGGAGTATGGAGAAGGGGCTTGCACAATATGAGGTCCATTGGCGGGCTTGGCTTGGAGTAATGGACCCGCCAAATGGGCACACAACACAACACATGGCACATACCACATATTGCCCAAAAATGTAGCTCCCACCACGATATGTCATGCCCCTCCAAGGGCATATCTTTGTGTCAATCGCTCATAGGAACTCAAGGAGAGTTCCTATGCAACACCAACACTTGCGCGCTACACTCGAAAGTTATCTTAACGCACGCAATATCATGGCCAAAGAGTTATAACGCAAACTCTACCCTCTTGACCATGATCCATTACACTAGCGCGCATGTGTAGAAACGCAAGGCATATGAAGCTTCCTAAATTACGTCGGGAGTATTGTGAATACATCCCACGTTTCCTTATCGTCAATACTCGCAAGCGGCACGAGATATGACCCTCACAAGTGGCCTCACGAATCAACTTTGTTTTGCCCATATCTCTGAGTCAAATGGAGGGCAAGATAAAAGGGAAGTTGATTCGTGCATAGGGAAGCACGTAGGTCCACTCGAAAGAGGTCAAATCAAGTGCGGGGATGTCGAAGTCGAAAATCCGATTTCGACATCCTGAAAAATTCGGATTAAAATTGCGAGTATTAATTATGAAAATTGCGGAAGCATCCATGCAGTTCCTGGCGACTTTGGAGCCTTCGTGACGGATAGCGTTAAAATTTCCATTATAAACAGTTAAACTGGCGGTTACGGTAAAGTCGCGAACCAACCGCCAGCAGTCAAAACAGTGAATATCAGAACGGAAGCATAAAAATTGACGGAAACAGTATGAAAATAAAACCCTGTTGATTCCTGATATTCTGATACACAAATCTCCGCTGGCGGTGCATCGGTTGCCGATGCGGGGCTTCACGGCACGGAACACGCCGTGCATGGGGTTAGTGGACCGGAGACCGGTCGTATGCCGTAACCTGGCCATGGGGTTCTGGGTACCGCTTCAATATCTTCGGCTTGGATCGTGCAATCACTTAATCCTTCTACACACAATGACTTGACACCAATGACCTTCGATCCCACATATGCGCCCCACTTGGGGCGCCTTGAGAGGTTACGAGCGCTGCTTCCCAAGTGGGCACATGAAAATATGGAAAATTGTAAAACACACACCTTGCTCCCAACGCATCGCTTCGGGATCACCACACAAGCTTCCCTTCACGAAGGTTAGGCTTGCAATTGACCGTAGGGAGTATGGAGAAGGGGCTTGCACAATATGAGGTCCATTGGCGGGTTCGACTTGGAGCAATGGACCCGCCAAATGGGCACGCAACACAACACATGGCACATACCACATATTGCCCCAAAAGGTAGCTCCCACCACGATATGTCATGCCCCTCCAAGGGCATAACTTTGTGTCAATCGCTCATAGGAACTCAAGGAGAGTTCCTATGCCACACCAACACTTGCGCGCTACATTCGAAAGTTATCTTAACGCACGCAATATCATGGCCAAAGAGTTATAACGCAAACTCTACCCAATTGACCATGATCCATTACACTAGCGCGCACGTGTGGAAACGCAAGGCATATAAGGCTTCCTAAATTACGTCGGGAGTATTGTAAATACATCCCACGTTTCCTTATCGTAATTCCTCGCAAGCAACACGAGATATGACCTTCACAAGTGGCCTCACGAATCAACTTTGTTTTGCCCATATCTTTAAGACAAATGGAGGGCAGGATAAAAGGGAAGTTGATTCGTGCATACGGAAGCACGTAGGTCCACTCGAAAGAGGTCAAATCAAGTGCGGGGATGTCGAAGTCGAAAATCCGATTTCGACATCCTGAAAAATTCGGATTAAGGTTGCGAGTATTAATTATGAAAATTGCGGAAGCATCCATGCAGTTCCTGGCGACTTTGGAGCCTTCGTGACGGATAGCGTTAAAATTTCCATTATAAACAGTTAAACTGGCGGTTACGGTAAAGTCGCGAACCAACCGCCAGCAGTCAAAACAGTGAGTATCGGAACGGAAGCGTAAAAATTGACGGAAACCATATGAAAATAAAACCCTGTTGATTCCTGATATTCTGATACACAAATCTCCGCTGGCGGTGCATCGGATGCCGATGCGGGGCTTCACGGCACGGAACACGCCGTGCATGGGGTTAGTGGACCGGAGACCGGTTGTATGCCGTAACCTGGCCATGGGGTTCTGGGTACCGCTTCAGTATCGACACCGGGAGTTCGCCCTGAGAGGCGAGAGGAAGGAGGCCATGGAGAAGATCCTCCGTGAATTCATCGAAAGGGGCTGGCTTGAGCCGTGCCACTCCGAGTGGGCCTCCCCGTGCTTCGTCGTCCCCAAGAAGGTGGCCGGGGAGGGGCGGCTCGTGGTCGACTACCGCGGCCTAAACACCCAAACGCAGCATATCAGCTATACGCTGCCCCTCATTGAGGACATGCTGCAAAAACAACACCGGCGGAGGATCTTCACGGTGATTAACCTGAAACATGGTTATCATCAGATGCCTCTCGCCGAGGAGTCCCGTGCTTGCACAGCAATGAGCACACCACTTGGACCCCTCCAGTGGAAGGTGATGCCCATGGGCGTTACCAACGGCAATGCGGCTTTTCAGCTGATGCTGGAGAACCTGCTTGACCTGGTGCGTGACTGTGCGGACCCCTTCGTGGACGACGTGATCATCGCGTCCGGGGACCCCAGTATGAGCTATGAGGAGCTCCTGGAGGCACAAGAGAGGGACGTCACCAGAGTGCCGGACCTTCTGGTTCGGCACAAAGTCACGGGCAGCAGTGACAAGGCCACCATTGCGGTAAGCGAGGTGGTCTTCGCTGGCCACGTAGTTGGGAACGGGCAGCGAAAGCCCATACCTTGCAAGGTGGCTGCGATCGAGCACTGGGAAAAGCCCAAAACGGTCTCTGAGCTACGGGCGTATCTGGGATTCTGCAACTACTACTCGGGGTATATCAAGATGTATGCCGAGTATGCAGCCCCCATGACGACCATGCTCAAGGGCAACCGAGAGGAGACCAAGAAGGGGTCCAAGAAGGCTCTGGTCTGGAATGAAGAGTCCGACCGTGCCTTTGAGGGGATGAAGCAGGCGCTGCTATCCGCAGTGGGTCTGCACCTAGTGGATCATGACCGAGGGTTCGTCCTGCGCACCCACGCTTCCGACTACGCCGTTGGCGCTGTGTTGGAACAAGTGCTTGACGATGGGAGGCACGTGCCAGTGGCCTTCTGGAGCCGAGTCCTGGCGGAAGGCCAGAGACGGACGTGGACGCCCCGAGAAAAGGAGGCGTATGCCATCGTCATGGCTCTCAGGAAATGGGCTGGGTACATAACCCTCCATCCCATCACCGTCTGCACCGACCATCAGAGTCTGCAGTCGTGGCACAAAGAGCACGTGGACACCCCCTCTGGTCCCGCCTCCCGACAGGCAAGATGGCATAACACCTTGGCCAAGTTCGACCTCACGGTTGTGTATGTTCCTGGCAAGGACAACACCGTGGCGGACTGTCTCAGTAGGTGGGCCTATCCCGCCAGCAAGGGCATGACGGATGTCTCCGCCCATGGCGATGAGGCTGAGACCGCTGAGTCCAAGAGGATCATAGAAATGGAGCGCCTGAAGGACAAGGATTGTGTTAAATGCTTCGTCGTCATGGCTGCGGATGCCCCCCTCGGAACGAGGATGGGCAGAGCGGTCAGAGTACTCGCCCCTGAGAAAGCTGAGTCCGACAAGCACCTCTTCCCTGAATCTTGCCTCCAGGACGACTGGACCGACGACTACGCTAAGTCTGAGGCCTTTGAGGCCGAGTATAGGGCTGTGACCGACCCTGATGACGGGCAAAAGTGGCCAAAGGGGCTGACTGAGGAGGATGGCAAGCTCTACCGGAATGGTAAGCTGCTGGTCCCAGAGTCCCAAGTGCTCGAGCTATGTGAGGCTTGGCACCACCACATGATGCACCCAGGGGTCAGGAAGCAAGCGCTGGATATGCAGCGCTGGTTGGAAATCGACCAGATCAGTCTCTACAATGCTATCAAGAAGGTCAGAAAGGGTTGCTTGGCCTGTCAGGCCTGCAAGCCTGACAGCCGGGACGTCAAGGGGGAAGCCCAATGGACTCCGGTGCCTGACCAGCCCATGGAGAGCATGGCCATGGACGTCTTCTCCATGCCCGAAGTTCACATAGGCAAGGAGACCTTTGACTGTGTGGTCCTTTGTGTGGACCGCCACAGCGGCTACGTAGTAGCCGTTCCGGCACGCAAAAGGGGGTTGCTTGCCAAGGAAGTGGCAGTCATGATGATTCGTCATTGGCTGACCGTCTTTGACATCCCCCACACCATTTGCAGTGACCGACGGCCCCAGTTTACTGCTGGCTGGTTCAAGGCCATGTGTTCCCTCATGGGAATACGTCACGCCAAGAGCGTCGCCTATCTCAGCCGGTCCAATGGCCGGTCTGAAGTGGCTGGAAGGCAGCTGTTCGAGAAGCTACGCAAGATTCACATCACCAATCCACATCAGAATTGGTTTGAGGAGATGTGGCCCGCTCTGAAGGCCCATCATGACACCCCCACTCCGGGTGGTTTGTCCCCTCACCAGGTTCTGTTCGGCAGGGACCCCCTTGGTCGGGGACTTCCCTTGTCTGGTCATGGTATGGCCATCGACGCCATGGAATTCTTCGCGCGGCAAGAGGCAGCGGCGCGGGACATCCGCCAGCAGCTCAAGAAGGAGCATGCTGAGCGTCAGAAGTCCGCCCCGAGCTCGACAGCGCAAAGGTTCAGGGTGGGAGACCCGGTGTGGGTGATCAGACCCCGCCCTATGGGCACCCACCGCACCAAAACCTGGTTCACACCCGGAGAGGTGGTCCGCAGGATTCGTGAGGACACCTACCGCATCAAGGTGGGTCACGGACAGTTCCGGGAGCGCCACGAGAGTCAGCTCCGTGTGCGGGAACCTTACCTCCGTGGCCAACATGTGTCCCTGGACTATGCCGCACATGAGGCTGATTCGCACGACGACTATGCTGAGCAGGACGACTATGCCGTCGAGAAGATCCTGGCCCAGCGTCCGAACGCCTCGGCACCCGGAGGCCTGGAGTTCAAGGTTCGTTGGCAAGGCTATGGGCCGTCCCACGACACCTGGGAACCCGTCTCCTCGTTCGTACCGCGGATGAACACCCCCTTAATGGACTACATCCGCAAGCACAAGACCAAGCTCCACGTCTCGGACTTGGAGGCACTCACCCGGGCGATTGCAGCCAGGGCGCCTGATCACCGCCCTGAACTCTCCCCTGATGCATTTTGAGCACTTGTTTGGTCAAAGGATCGTCCCTCACTTGCTTGCTCTCCTCCATCTTCCGGTGACATGCCATCTGAGTGGCCATATACCCCCTTCTGCTGAATCCAGGGGAGGATGGCCCCTCTCTTCCACTCCTATTCGTCACTCCTCGCCTGCTGAATCCTTGGGAAACCAGGCAGGGCGACTGACCTTGACACTTCCTGAGCTGTTAGGGCCTTGAAGCCCGTACGACGTTGCGCAACGGATGCCGCTGTCATCGGCATTGCGATTTTTGGGTGTGTGGTCTGCTCCCATGGCACTTGCGGGATCCAGACCAGTCTACGTGTGTCTGCAGACTATATATGGCCTGGACTCAGGCGTTCTTCTGTCCACCCTCCTGCATATTCCTTATTCTGACCAGGGCGTGCTTTGGCGCTCTATCCAGAGCGTGTTTACACGCCTATTTACCTCTTTCTTGCTCACTTTTCAGCCCCCCAGGATATGTGCATCTGTATGTTAATTGTTGTCAGCCCATCAGCCAGATATGGACTGTTTTTCCGCCCGAAGGGACACGAATCGGAATACGAAGGTGCCCTGAGTCGCCGTGCACATGCTCTTACATAAGGTACAGCCTGGACCAGTACCTAAGTACAGATTCTTCTGTTTGAGTGCCCGTGATACCGTGTGCCCTAGTGGCTGTGATGTGCTGAGATCCTGATGGCGCCAGGCGGGAAGCCCAGTTGCCTGACTACACTCCCAGCGGTCCGCCACTGTCAGTCCCAGTGTGAGCCTACCGACTCGCAGACGCACTTGCAGTCGGGTGGCGACCTCCGGTGTCCTGACCTCCGTCAGTCTGTCTGGGAAACTGGTGGTTTGAGGAGTCGACGCCTCCGCCCAGACTGCATGGGGACTCCCCCATGCATGGCCTTCGTGGTAATGGGGCGAGGGAAAAGACGGCCTTGATGCCCGATCCCTTATGGAGGAGCTCGTTCGGCTTTACCACTCTGGACTCGCGTCGTGGATATGGACATGGTGCGCCCAATGAAGGACCCGTGGGGACTCTCCCCCAGACGGCGGCCTTGGGAAGCCTGGGGTAGCGTGATGGATCTTTGTGGTCGCTTTCGACCTGTGGGACCACCTCGGTCGTCGTGTGGCGCCTATGTTGGCCGTGTATGCCACTGCCACTGTGGTAGTGACCGTCGCAGCCGGCACCCGGTGCGCCTGGTATGGGTTAACGGGTCCTTTGGATGCCGAACAATCGCCGCCAGGACCCGGGACTTGATACTTGATACTACACTTGCGGTTACTAACAACTACAGCACTGTACCTGTCTTACTGTGGGATTGTGATGGGCAACCTAACCCGCAAATCGGCCTGAAGTGAGGATGTGACACCCCCTCCCCCCTTCAGGGGATGGTCCTGGGTACCCGCTGCCGTGCTTGGGTGTTATCGAGTCCCCCCCCAGGGGTTTGCTCTAAGGAGGGGGCTGAAGCGGTACCCAGAACCTATGGCCCATGGCCCAGAGGCCTGTGAGCCGTCACACCTGTGCGGAAACTGTTGACACCGGCTGTCAGCGGGATATCCCTGTTCTCTAATCCGCGAGATAGGGATGCAGATTCGCAGCGAATTCAATTTGAATTCGCCGAATTCGCTGCGAATTCGTTCGCACTGCGAATTCGCTGCGAATTCGGCCTGAAATTCTTAGTACTGCGAATTCGGGGCGACGGCAAAATGATCACGCGTGCGCCGTCTTTTCTCCAGATGAAAAACTAACTTTGAACTGTGCAATGCAATAATTTTTTTGACTTGACAAAATGAAAACTATGACGATTTTGCTTCGATTGAACCGTTTATTTTCTTGTTGGGTGCCTGCGTACCCGTTTTCGAAAACAAAATTTACTTTTGAGTTTTGAACGGACCGCTGTGTCCGCCTAGCTCCACCGAACACGGCGGTACCCTGCATTCTCCCCAGAAGTCCACCAGTTTGGAGAAAAACCCGTCCCGAACTTTTGATTTTCGACTTTTTTTTTCTAATTTTTGACAGTCAAAACGTGTTGCCCCTTGGCAACCACGCACTGTCGGGCGTGTGTGGAAGGAGAAGCAGCCGAGAGCAGCCCGACGCAGCCGCAGTGAGGCCCTGGGCACCCACAACGATGTGCACGGAGCTAATGATGTGCACGGAGCTGCACCCAGCCAGCGCACCTGCTCCAACCTCCCTATAAGCTATGTACATAGCCCCTTGTAGCCCTTGCGTATCCTTGACAGCGGTACCCTCCTTACCTTTCCCGGTGCTCTCTCTTGGATTACTTCAAGTCCAACGATTCAATTCAAGAATGCAATGAATGAAGGCCCAATAAGGGCAACCAGTGGTTCACATGTGATGGTTTGTGTGTGGATTGGTGATCTTGCATGCTTCGTTGCTGCTTCTTTTCCAAAAGGCATTTGAGAGAAGCAAGGAACTTTGGAATTCTTGGTTTTGATTTGCTTTATTTTTGTCAACTCGTCGATTCGTTTCAGCATGGTAAATGCAAGCAACAACAAACAACAAAAATTGCAAGGTTACGGAACCTTTTGGGAAATCTTTTATGCGATATGGTACTTGGTAGTGGCATACCGATACGTAAGCAGGTGAATTGCAACCTAGAAGGTAAATTGTAGGTGCCTATGGATTCAATCAAGCGAATCAGGGAGGATTCAAATTTGAAGTTGCGAATTCGAGTTCGGAGTGGTCCACGAATTCGTGCGAATTCGGGGTGAATTCGAATTCGAGCGAATTCGTGCGAATTCGAACCTGCATCCCTACCGCGAGATCTGGAATCCGATCCTTAACCATTAAATCGATGTAGAGTTACCATAATTTTATAGTCTTGGTCGATTTTCAGTTAGAAATCAGTGAAATACCCGATTTCTACCGCGATTTCTAATTTCGAATCGCCGCCTGTGGTCGCCTGTTCGCGCGCTTTCGTTGCTTCTCCGTGGCGAGTTTTGTGATGGATTTTTCTCGAGTACCTTTGAGGTTCTAAAGGAACTCAAGGGCTGGATCTAGAGGATTTTTCCTGTACTTTCATCTGGTGTGTTCACCAGAATTTTTGGTCGTTGCGACTGAGAGAAAATCAGCGCGCAAGCTTTTCCGTCAATCGCAAGTACCATCAGTTCGGACGGAACCCTACATTCCCCCCCTATGCCTTTCATCCATGCCCCTTTCACGTGGGCATATCACTTCGTATAGAGAAGCGAGCAATAGGGATGTTTTAGGCAGCGTATGGGTGTTCCAAACCCAAGTCGTTTGCGTGCGCAAACGCTCACTTTGTGGCCTTCTGAGCATGCACGTTAATAACCGAACACAATGCTCACAAGACGAAAAGCCCTAGGCCATTTTCGTTTTTTGAGCCAACTCAACGATGGCTCCACGCAATTCAATGCGTACCAAAACTCATTTTTTGAAAAAGGGCAAATTTTGGTCGAAAATTAGGCCAAAATGGCCAATCCCCCAAGGCTCGTACTCGAAGCCTATTGGGAGTTGAGCCTTGAACCAAGGCAATATGTAAAGTAGAGACCACGAAGGACATCCCGGATGGCTTGGTTGATTTTTCCAACCTTGTCTTCTATTTTTTCGAATGTCGCCTTGTGGGCACATGTGCCATACTCCCTCTTTGCACTCGCACTTATATGCAAGCACTAATGACATGAGTGGGCGGAGACGATCCAACCATAGTGGGCATATTTGAAGGCACCTACTACGGGCCTACTCCAAAAGTGTTTACTCATATTTTTGCTCCTCAATGACCCAAAGATATGTACATACCAATATCGCCGATATATGCACTTTTTCCCATAAATAGTGTGCTTCAAGGATTGGGGTGTTAAAAATGCTTCCATTATGCTTTGAACCCCAACCCTTGTTGCAAAAGGGAAGCAAAGCTCCGGTTTGCATCCATGCAAAAGCCCGAGGCTCATATCTCTAGTGATGTGGAGATACGATTTTTTGAGTGACCACTTTTGGGTGAATTTTGGCCGTTTTGCCCAGAATGGCCACAAACCCCATCTCCCCCTTAATGTTCGGCCCGAGGTTGCGTGCGCCACTTGACCAAGGGTAAGGGCAATTCGGAGAGGGCACATAAACTCGCGTCAAATGGGGTGTTTCCCCATGTGGCCTCTCCTCTCGAAGGGAGAGTTGTGAGTCACCCAATTTGGGGTACATTGCCATTCTGCCCCATTTGTGTGTCATTTTCCCTCCAATGGGGAAAATAGCTAGACGCGATCATGAGGGTAGGCAATCGGCATATATTGGGATCTAAGTCCCATGTGTCTATAGCATCTTTGGTGCAAAGGATCCTCGCCGTGGCCATGGAGATATGGAATCATGAGTGCGTGCCATTTTGGCCAAATTTCCCTGTTTTTGCCATTGTATGCCATATTGCAACTACCGTACCTCCATGGGGCACGGGATCTAGCCAGGAAGAAAGGGCGAACATTGTAGCATATGACCAAGGGTTGAACACCATTGGGTTTCGTATTTGCTCCTCCGGCTCATCCGGAGTTATTCAACTTTTGGTGCGATCCATGATCTCCCCCGTTACACCGCATGCTGCTTTCTGCCCCATCCGCGTGTTCATCCCCTCGATGAACAGCAAGCAGCCAGTGTGACAGCAAGCCATAACCCAGCGCATAGGACCAGAGGGGTTATCAGGGGTTGTGAATCAAGGCTTGGGGCGTCAATATCACCAAGGTTTCCTACCCTGGACGGTCTGGCGTTTGTGGACCCAGTTTGGATCATCACCACGCCGAGTGGCATGGAGATCTTTGAGAGCCAAGTGCATGGAAGTCTTCGTTGGACTCCGGGTGGATTGCGTGTGGAATGGCGGATCCGATCTCCAAGCCGGCGTGGAGATATACTATTGAGGACACCCCCAATTTTGGCCAAAATGACCCCCTTTTGGGACCCCAATTTCACCCCCCCCGTGTGGTCAATTGGCGGCCCCATATCTCTATGCCCATGAAACTTCCGGACCCAATTTCAAGTCGTGCACTCAGATAAAGGTCCTAGGTCCTGCCTCCTATCCTGTGGGCCATTGGCCTTGCTTTGGCCGGGTGAGTCACGCGTGGGAATGACGCCAATTTTGGTGATTTTGGCATCATGACCCCACTTGACGAACCCGTGGTGCCCTGATGCCGGAAGCTCACAGGGAACAAGGCTGGGTGAGGGCTCCAGCAACCTCGTACTGGAAGGGCATAGGGTCAGTTGCCTCGTTCCTACCTCTGGCGGGTCCGGACGAGGGGTCAATTTTGGAGTTTTTTGAGCTAACATCAGTCTGGGCTGAAACAGCCCATTTTCAGCTACCAACTCCTAGGGGATAATGGTGGGGCCCTATCTCTGGCTGAAAGAGGAGTTGGGACCCGCCATTAAGGGAGCATAGGGAGCGATTGTCGGTTGGCCTTGGACCCACTTGGTTACCAGTTTCTCGCCTGTGGCTGGGCGGGACACCCTCCGCCATTGGCAGGGTTTCAGGGTCCGGACTAAGCAGGGCATGGGTTGTGTTTGAGCCCCCGCTCCTGCCAGCCACTGAGAGGGTCGGACCTGGGATTGGGATATGAGTTGGGATTGAGTGACTATTGTTCTGTGATGCCCATACCTCAGTCCAGTCTTCACCCCATGTGTACATATTCTGATGTGTTGCTGTACATACTTTTGTTCCCTTGTTTCAGAGTAGCAAGGATCCTGAAACGCTTTGTCACATGACACGAGCATGAGGATGCCCTTGTGAGCGCAGTGCTTTGCCTGCCTGCTTGCTTGTGCGTGTCCGCCGCAGCGTCCCGTGGCCACGCCCCCCATGGGAACGCGTCAGGAGTCCACATACTCCCTTAGCCTGGATTGAGGGTCCAGCTCTTCGTCCACGGGGTCTTCCACTCTCATGGAGAGTAGGGGTTTCAGTGGAGCGACGTACTCGGCGTTCTCCACTTCCTCCACACAGGTCTGCACGAAGAAGGCGTCGTGCTCAGTTTCGTCATCTGAGTGGATAGAGCTAGGTAGCTCGGATAGTCCACACTCAGAGACTCCATCAGGAACAGGTACATGGCAGGGAGAGTTGTGGGCGTTGGTGTTGGTCACGACGTATTCATCTCCTCCGGGTATAGTCTCAATAGCATCTTGAGGTCGTAGTCGATCCTTCAAGTCACCCAAGGCGAGTCCATCGCTTTCTCGTTGTATAGCCTGGACCAGAGTCGAGTCCAGATCCTCCCAGGGGATGGAGGTAAGACCTCCGTCCACCACGCTGAGCATACTCTCCGATCCAGGTTTCCCAATAGGCGTCTTCTGCCCCAGAGGCACGTAGATGGCCTCATCAGGTAACCGAACAGAGCTGATAGTCAGCCTGTCCAGGGGGTTTCGCCAGTACTCGTTGCCCCCATGGGCTCCCCAATCGGGGGAACACAGGACCATACGGGAACGTTCCAAGGCCACCTTGGTCAAGACCTTCCCCAGTTCACTGAACCTGGGGTTCCCGTAGGCCATCCCGAAAGAGGGCCAGTAAAATTTGTAGCTGCAGTTCTTCCCCTTGCTGCAGTAAAGGTCCAGTACATGCTGCTTGTTGCTGGGGAACAACTCCACCCTCAGGACCTCTCTAGAGTAACCGAACTCCTTCAGACCTTGGTCTAGGACTTCCCCCAAAAGTTGATAGTCCTCAGTTTTGGAGGCCGCCATCATGTTCGAGGGCTCCTCCTTCGATACCCTCAGGTAGCTCGAGGTATGTTCCGACTGCTCCAGTGGCACAGACTCTCTGCCACTGCCGTGGTCCACGTAGAGGAGGTAGGGCGCTTGCAGCATCAGGGATTGTATCTGGGAGTGCTGCACAAAGAAGTCAGTCCCCAATACAAAATCGAAGGCCTCAGTGTCCATCACATAGAACCGATGGGCGATAGTCCGGGAGCCCATAGGTACCTCCACTTCACAGTCCCCGCAGCTGTGCACCACATGTCCATCCCCCATTCGTATAACCGCGGTGGTCATGGTGTTCTTCAGGCTCCCACAAGGTAAAATTTTTTTGGCCACTATAGATATGGTGCCGCTAGTATCCAATACCCCCAGGTATTCACGTCCCCCTAGTCGGATACGTACCCAAAACACCAGGTCTTGGGCCCCACCGGAGCGTCCCCGTCAGAGCTCCGCGGGACAGGTCACCTCGAACCCCTTGTTCTGCAATTTGCGGGCCATCCTCATGAAACGGCTTCTCTTCTTAGCGTTGCCGTCATCACCACCTTTGTGCTCCCGCTTGGCCCCTTGTTCTCGCTGGGCCTGCATTTGTGAGCGTGTGGTAGGACCAGACTGCCCTCCACAGTGCTCGGAGTTCCCCCCTGGATTAGGGTTGGGGTTGCCTCCGTTCTTGTCCGTGTTCTTGTTGTCCTTGTCTGGCTGGCGGTTAGCGCCTCCTCCTCGTCCACCTTGACTTTTGTCTTGCCCTTGTCCACGTCCTTTCGACTTGCCCTTGCCGGAGTCGTTGCCTTTGCCTTTGCCTCCACCTTTGCCAGAGCCTTTGCCAGGATCCTCACCCTTCAGCTTCGCCGACAGGCGCTGCTTGTGGTAGCACTCATCCTCGTAGGCTTCCTCTTCCAACAGAAGGTAGTACACCTGTAATGATCCGGCAGCTTCACCTTGCCGCCGGTGTTGGTCTCCTGCTGCTTCCCTTGGACTACGAAGAGTCTCGCTGCTCGCAGTCAGGGGCGTGCTGCAGGTGGCCCTGGTCGTCTCTGGCATCACACCAGAAGAGCTCCTTGACGTTTTCCATGATACGGGCGTGTTTGGGCGTAGTCCCCTGCCCAGGTCTGGATCCTTGGTACCCTTTGCCATGGCTTCCAGAGCCTCCACCTCCAGGACGGTAGTTCTTCAGGTGCTGGTCGCTTTCTTTCTCCAGCGCCAGCTCCAGGAGTAGTACACATAGATCCTCGTAGTGGAGGGCCCTAGCCTTGCGCTCTGCCGTTGAGTGGCACTCGTCCCACAGCTCCCGAGGGAGCTTAGCCACCAACCAGAAAAGCAGGTTGTCGCTGCTGTAGGAACCGGGCGTCAATCGTCCAGCCCAGTGATCCAAGTCAGCCAATAGCTCAGAGACCCTGCCAGGCTTGGGGTTGTTGGGCAGCATGGGCAGGTTCTGGATCTCGGCCCTGATGGAGAGGTTGGTTTCATAGGTCGGGTACTGCCTCTCCAAGGCAACCAACACATCGGCAAAGGTGGCGGAGTTAGTCACGATCTGTCTGACCTGCTTCTCCAGGTACTTGGTCTTGCAACACTGCACAAGCAGATCGCACTTGACCCGTCCACTAGCGTGGGTTTGGCCGGTCAATTGGAGAAACCGGCCAAAATTCTCAGCGAACTCGCTGAGGTCCTTGCCTGTGAACTCAGGCAGGTTCACCACGATCTTGGAGGTGGCAATAGCCTTAGCCTCCTGAGACTTGCGTCCCCCAGGGCGTCGGATCTTCTTCTTCTTCTTCTTCTTCCCACTTGGGTTCTCGGGGTCCTCCGGGTCGTCGTCCTCCGAGGGCGAAGCAGAAGTCATCAACGGCGGTTCATCATCGGAGGGATTTCCGCTTAGGTCACTGGAGCCGTAGGGCTGCACATCCACAAATTGCCCTCAAGGCTGTCAGCCCCAGCCGGTCCAGCTCGGCTCTCGTAGAGTTCTCCACGTGACTGTAGGGTGGCTGGGCCGTCCTCGGCACGAAAGGGCTTCTAGGTGTCGCTGAAGGGGTCGGCATCGGTCGGCTCCTCAGGCTCCCCAGGGTGTTTGTCAGCCCTGCCACCAGGTGGTTGGCCTGTACTCAATGGGGTGACATTCCCACCGTGGTAGGTGATGTTGGGGCGGTATCAGGGGCTCCAGTTTATCTCAAATCTCTTGAGTGAGGTCGTCAACAATTTTAGAGGTGGCTCCTCGGAGCACCTCGTTGATCTCCGACCGCGTCAGGGACCTGTTGGAGGATCTCCCCGATCCTCTACTCCTGCTCCCGCATGACTCAGGTCCTCTCCTCAACCCCCTCAAGGTTGCATACCCAGGAACATCCACATAGGCTCCCGTAGCGGGTAGAGGATGGTGATAGTCAGCCGCATACCATCGCGGCGCAGAACTGGAGGTCACCGGCTCACTGGTAGTAGTTGCCTCTGGAAACGCGGTGGTAGGTGGGTTCACACCATAGGCAGGGTAGGTAGGCACACCAGTAAAGCCTATGCCCTCAGCCATAGGCGGGTTGGTTATGGGTGTGGATGTTGCAGCAGCTGGATCTGGAGTTGGGAGTGTGGTCGTTATAGGAGAGGGTGATGCGTGGAGGCCAGAAGCGCTTGGTGCGCCCTCGAAGGTAGGATCATTCGTCGGGTCGTGCCCTTGGTCTGCTCCTTCGTCTGCTATGCTTTCTCCAGCACCCTTCTCTCTCTCTCTCTTTCTCTTCACAGGATGGGTGTCCACCTCCGCCACTGAGAGGGCCCGGAAGGCCGACTGAAGTCCTTCCGTCGAATCCTCCGCCACCTCCACTGGCCCATGTAAGGGCTCCGAAGGTACAGCGCTAGGTCCAGGTCCAGGTTCACCAGGTGCTGGCATTGCTGGTGCCTCAGGCGCCGTCTTCACGTCGGTGTCCTCTTTCTTGGTGTCCATATTCGTTCGCCCTTCTTGCTTATATATGACAGATCTCGGCGCACTGGATGTACGGCACGGGGTTGCTGCCGGTACGCAGAGACAGTCTGCCTCTTGCTACCACAAGGTTTTATAGTGATTTCAACACTGTGTTTTTGATGTGCCTCTCCTGCTGTTTGCTGCTGGTGCGAGATTTCCTGCTGCTTGTTCTTGATGAGGAAAATGTTTCATTGCTGACATACAACCAATCCAGGATATCCCAAGCCAGAGATAAGCAAGCAGAAGATAAACAGGATCAAAGCATGAAGGGCTGCAGTCACAAAGAGTTAGATAAAGAAAACTATCAACAATAGACCACAGCAATTAGCATACATTGCAACTTAGGATGAAATATTTTACATGTTTGAGAAAAACTGATTGGAAACCTGCCCCAAGGGCTCATTCTCATCCTCAGTGCCATCTTGAGATGTGCACTCTTTTTTTTGGGTCCCATAGGTGCTGAGGTGGCATGGCATGTGGCGATGAGGTCACTGCCATGTCACATGGGATATTCCTACTTAGCTAGGCTGACTGGGTATTGAACCCAGGACCTCTCAAAAAGAGGTGCCCCAGCCCCCTAGGGTGCATACCACTAGGATAGCTAAGAATTCATGAGAAAACATAGATAAATTCATAGGCTCTGCCTTCAGTATATCAGTGCCTCAGCAACCCAGGAAAAGATGTTTTAGTGCCTATAGCTTGGGGATAAAGAGGCCCACACCACATCCTAATTAGTGTTTGGTTCCATAGGTCAAAATGTGTTATCACCACTTTTGGTTGGGCCAATACTAAGATAGAAGTGCCTGTGTGCTTAGAGCACCTCTAATACAACTAAAGTATACCCTAAAGCATTCGAACAGCACTTTTTCTTACTCAGCTTGATATTCGTCAAGTTCTTCTTCTTCTTGCTGGTGCCTGTCTCCTGTACTTGCCAACAAGATCAATTGTAATGGGGAACATTGGAAACAATTTGATTTTTAAGTGCAAGACAAGGAAAATGGGTTTTCTATATGCACCCAAGCACAAGCATATGACATACTCCAGCCCGTGCGGGATGAGGAGTGGTGGAATGTGGTTGAGAGCAATGCTGCGCTGTCGGCGACGGCTATCCACAGGAAACCCGCCTGCAGGCACCCTAAAGGCTGTGCTAGGGGGGGAAGGCCGGAGGATCCTTCGACGGGTTCCCGGATGGAGCTGAGACGGTGAGGGCAGCGACTGAAGGAAAGCTACCGCTGGTCATGCCCCAAGGGAACCTGGTTGAAGTTCTCGGCCGTGAGGTGAGACAGGGGTCGCCAGGGGAACTGATGGTGGAGAGCTCTCCTTCCCGCCAGAGGCAGTCACCATGTAAAACAAACAAGGGGATGTCAGATGAGGCTGCGGACGCGGCCGCCCTTACTTACTTACCTACTTAGCGCAAGAACTCATGCACGTGCACCAACACATGTATGTCCCATAACTTCAAGTTCTTTTCCGTTTCGTCCTTAAGGGGGAGTGCCTTGCCACAACACCCACTTTCCCTTCATCCTCCAAATCCTCCAAAGGAGGCAATGCTGGGTACCACCTCACCTCTTCAAAATTCAACACATATTCATCCTTATGGAAGCCCGTATTATACAATTTTGAAAACCAGCTAATCTTCCATCCTACTTCGCAACGAAAGTCCAACGCAATGCACAACTTGCGTTTTTTTAACTTTTGGATCCACATGTCCTCGGGGGGTTGTGGGACTACCTTAGCTCATGCCGGCTTCATTAAATGGCATTGTTGGTCAACATTCAGCGTCCCAAGCACATCCGAACCATCCGATGCCCCCACCGAATCTACCGCATCTACCTAATCCACCTCATTCTCATCATCACCACCTTCCCCGTCATTTGCATCATCATTCTCTCCTTCATCTTTCTCCTATTCATCCTCCTCCTCTTCAACTTCTTCTTCCGCATCACTTTCGGATGGAACGCTACCGGCTGCACGACAGATGATCGCCGGTAATCAAAGCAGACTAAAAGCCAATCAATCCATTCGATGTGATAACAGTCGAAGCCGGTAAATGAAAGCAAATTATTTTACACTTAAAGCAGCCAAAATTGCTACATTTAGCCAATTCTGCATCCTATTCTGAAATCTGTCAAATGTGCCCAAGAACACACTGGGTAATGACTACCCATGTCTGCTCACCTTCCTACCCTCAGTCAATACAAATCCCCTAGGGATGTGGCAATACAAAGAATGCTAATGAGCATCAATATCTATGCTGATCTATCCCTAATTGCCTAGGCCTCCTACACCGGCATCATCCAAACTGAAAATGTATTCCTCCTCCAAGCCTTGCCACCTAATGTCCTTTTGGTTGGAGAGGTCTTTTGCCGAACCCGGAGCGGCTTTGACGGTCAACCTATCCAAGTCCATCTTAGCACATACATGGTCCCATGCATTGCCGAACCACTTTGTTAAAAGAAACAGGGACACCATGCGATCATTGTTGTCCTCCTCCTCCAACCACTCATCATACGCTTTGCACGTGATTCTTACACATTTTTCCCACCCCTGCATCAATCACAGCAATCTCATCAACGCATTCTGACGGCTGCAAGTGCTGCTTTGTGTCGCGCTTATTGTACATGAGGCTCTTGAATTGTACAGTGGTTTGTGCAGCCAAATCATCCAAAAGCAGTCATGTTTTTCCTCGTTGGTTGAAGGATTGCAAAAAAGGCTTGAATACACATAGGACCTACTGGCATGCAATTTACCCATGCCTTTTTGTGCAAGAAAATAACAACAACTTTGTTGTCATATTGCCCTGTTTGTGCTTTTAGAATTCTTTGCCCGGTGCCCTTGAACACAATCCCTGCCTTTGGCTGTGGTCCCTCTCTAGGGATGAATGTGTAGCAAAGCTAAAGACTACATTCTTTTTCAACATCCCTGTCACTGTAGAGGGGCAATCTGAGTCTGGGACCATCGTTCTGACAGCAGAGTGTGATGTGGTCTTTATTTCCAAAGTAGCAGGGCACTTGGTCCACATCATACCTGTGGCTGAGGGGACAACGACCAAAAATGGGGCACAACTGCTTACAACCGGCCAATCGTTTTACAAGGCGGGCGGACCATCTCTTAATATTTGGAAGGCGGTCAGACAGATGCTTGCCACTGTCAGTTTTGCGACGCAAAGAAATGCCCCACTTGCGACAAAATTTGAGCCGCTAGGATTTTGTGGATTTCCAATCCTTTGCTGCAGCTTCACCATGATCTTCACTAATCAGTTTTTTCTTGCGTATCGGAATCCACTTCGTATTCACTCGCAGACCTTTAGCCCTTTTCGTACGGATATGAGTTTACAGCTGTTTTTCCACAATTAGATATTTACCATGTCTTTGCTTTACCATACGACTGATTCGCTTCCTCCCTGCCACACCCTGTTTGAGCGCCTCTTCCAACCGACTCTGCTTTGCACTCTACTTAGAAACAAGACTCTGAGAAATGTTAAGCACATCAACAGCTGTTTGTTGTGGACTGTCCACTTCCTTTAACCTCTTGAGCTCCTCCATGTAGTGCAACTTATTAACAACTTGAAGCTTAAACTTCATCTTATATACTGTCCTAACTGGCATTCCCTTATTGCCTTGGCGCCCTTTACCCTTGCCTTTTGTTGATGTCATGGATGATGAGGAAGAAGAGGCGTCCTGAGGGTCCTCAGGCTGCTCCACAGCACAAGGGGCAGCAGTTATGGCTCCAGTAAACTTGAAGAAAGGGATCAGAGGTTTTTTCTTCGTTCATGAATTAACGATATCCAACAAAAAATTTCGGTCTTCAACTTTTAAAGGAAATTGAGAAACTAGCACACCAAAAACCTCAAATTTGCCAATGCGGCAATGCCGGTGAACGCCGCACCACATACCATGGCTTCATGGTAACTACGAGTTGTTTAGAGGCTTACCACCTTCACGTCCCGGTGGCAGTTCTAGAAATAACGTGTAGCAGTCGGTTGATTCGAGAACCACCACATTGCATACCTCACGCACAATGTGTAACGATGCATAGAGGAGCCAACAACGCACATACTCGTAGGCACGAGGCATTGTATGATGCATTATCCAACTGGGTAACGGCCTCAAAGCGTTACGTCTAAGTCCAGTTGAGCCAAGTTCGGTGGGTGTCGTGACTGACGTTAGAGCGCCTCTTGGCAAGCGGAGTAGCAAACACCGGGCCTCTACAGCGCTTTTTGCTGCATAGGGAAGAAGCTTCATCGTGCGATGAGCGGAAGCGGGATGTCGTCTGACATCCTAGGTCATCTTTGCGCTGAAGGAATCTTAGCATGACTAAATGCAAAGTGATTGTCAAACACTAAAAAAGTATTATAAAAACCTGAAACAAAAACTACAATGAAGCCCCTTCACTAAAATTTCTATGACAGGACATGACATGGCAAACTGCGGATCTCCAAGCGGCTGCGATGAATACGAAAAGCCCGAAACCCGAAAAGCTATGGTGGTAAACTGCAAAATGCGTAAGTTCGAATTTCAAGTTTTTCGGATTTTCCAATTTTTCTACTTTGTTGTACACAATATCATGAAACTACAACATCCCAATTTGCACACGACGAGCTCAGCACTGAGCAATGTACGCAGTCCTAGTCTAAGTCCAATCCGGTGTGTTGGTTGGTGGCATTACCACTGTTGTAGGAGTGTTGCCACAAGTATGAACTGCTGCGGCTCTTCGTGTCTTTTTTGCGTTTGCTTTGCAACTTTTGTTGGAGACTCTGTAACCCTTCGCCTTGGTTGTTGCTCAACGAATGATTGCAACCTTTTCAAGCACGAAAAGATAGTTTTTCTTGCCTCAGCGATCATTCGTTTCTTTGACTTGGAAACAAGCAGTAGTAGCTCGCCGAGAGTGTCATTTGGTTTTTGCTTCAAGATTTTTTGTTTATTTTTTTACACCCGTGGTGTCCCTGATGAATGTCTTCAAGTCCGAAGAGGACCAATGCCATCGATGCCACAACCAAGCTCTTGCCTTACTTATTCACACATGAGGCCAATGCCAAGGTGGCAGCATGGAAGCCGTGGACAAAGACATGTGAACAAAATTCCCGGAACGAGCTACGATACAGCAAGTCACAACCAAATATTAATTATTAAGTACGTATTAGGGTAGGGAAAGGAAAAGAACGCGGAGCGCGCACAGAAGATTTTGTGATAGTGAAGCGGCCGGAGGACAACGAGTAAACAAATCGGCCAAACAAAACAAACCACCAACTAACCTCACTATTAACAAAGGCTTAAGGCGATCCGTTCAAGCCAAGTAATTGCTACCCAAGAAAGAACTAGCACCCAAGGAACAATAGCCACCAATGTTACAGCCAATGCATAGGTTTACACACAAAAGGATACTAATGCGACTACAACCGGACGAACTGGCATGCACCAAGGCCCGAAGACCGCAATTTCTATACCAAAAAGCAATTGAATAGACATTCATCATAGCAACAAATGCCAATAAATACCAATAATGTTGAAATGGTATTGATGGCTATGCCTTTGTTTAAAAAAAATGGCACTGATTGTTGCGATTTGCATTGCAAGCCACGTAATTGGGTTTGCTTGCTTAAAATATGGAAATTTGCAATGCAATGCTAGCTTAATTGGAAACTTTCAAAAACAGGTATGCATCTAGGACCTATACCGATTGGACTTGCGCATGCGCCAGAATCGCCATCAGCCAAATCAGCTAAATTTCAACCACACAAAAGCATCAAGAAGAACTTAAAATTTTCGAAGTGACTTTTGACTTTTGTTAACGAAAAGATAGCCGAATTGCTTTTCTTGCCCCCAGCACTAGAAAATGCGCAATACAAAAGCCGCCGCCTTGGGATTTAGGAGGTTGAGTTGTCTACGTAGAGATACAAAAGGCTCCAAAAGCGCGCTGACACAACAAAAACCTCCGCGCTCGCCTATTTGGTGCTATTAGTGACAACAAAGATGACGCCTTCTCAATAGGCAACGGCGCTCGCGCTTGGAGGCCAATCACAACCACACCATCAACAAAAGCACACTTAAAACCATGAACAAAGAGCCAAACACAAATTTCATGCTTGTTAAACAATGCCCGTACTTGCCAACACAATAGATGGAGTGATCAGCGCAGCCACTCACGAGTAATGGCACAGATAAGAAAAACATCTAAAATTTTCAACCTTCTTTGATGGTGTGTTACTCGGAGCCGCAACCAATCAACGTACGAAGAAGCCCTCAATGACAACTTTGGAACCAGAAAATCATGCAACGGATGCTGCCCTACAAAAGAAGCGATCGTTCGCAAAGCTATTGCGGATGCAGCATGGGCCTCCACAAAGGTGAAAATGGTAAATGCGCTTGCTCCGTTGAACCTGCTTAAAAATTTTCTTCATATGGTGTCGAAAACTCCACAGCTTTGCAAAACCCAAAAGGCTAACACTACACTAAGCCAAAATGAATGGCTCGGCTTATTTAATTATGCTTTGCTACCCACTTTGCAGGCTGCGGGGTTTAATCCATCCCTCACTTCCTCACTTATAGAACAAAGAAGTCAGCTTGTTGAGGTCAAATATATGATTGTGGCCGAATGTGGACAATTGGCCACCAAACCATAAACATGTGCTGTATACCGCTTCGTCTGCACCACTTTCTTTGACTGCTTTTTGCTTTGCAATTAAAAATGGCGGTATGGAGCTTAATAAAATAATTTTCAATTCAATTCAATTCAAAACCCAACCCTTGCTTTAGCAAACTGGTTGTGCAAAAAAGAAAACAACTATTTCTAATTCCTCGCAGGCTGCACTATGCTACCAATGCATGACCATGGCTTGCTGCGCTGCAGACCGACACCGTCAGCCATTGGTTGTGGACTGCGCATGCTGAAATGATGTCCAAAACATACTTTTTTCAACAACAGAACTTGGTGTTCGACAGAACTGTGGCTGCCAACAGCGTTGGGCAACTGAAAAATTAAAATCCACATTCTGGTGAAAACCTAATGCCACCAATACAATCTGACAAAGCCCTCACAACGAGCACCACCCATTCTGCTCTGATGTGTGCAATGAAAGTTGAAATTAATCATGTTCAAACATTTGTGACAGAAGCACTGTGCAACATGCTCAACAACACAGTGACCAACACCTTTGGGCAAGCTTGACTCAGCAGCAGCGACTGCTAGCATTGCCTGTGATCCCTTCACCCTTAGCATCCATCTTGAATGTCAACTGCCGATGCACGGTGGCATCCAAGAATCACAGTAACAGAACGTATCATGGGTGCAAGAGTCATGTGTTGAACGCGGTGTGGCTTAATGGGGTGGATTCAGTGTTAAATTTGAGAATGTCTGACAGTAATAATCGCATTGGTGTCAGCACTTGCAACGGCTCTCATGAAGCAATTGTAATACCAGCACAACATATGGCAACATTGGTACAAGCAATGGCAGTAGCAGTATTGCAAGTGAAAGCAGGAGAAATACCAGCAGGAGCAGCAATACTAGCATCAATTGACAAAGGGGGTGTTTTCGCACAGCGCGCACAGCCAATTGTTACGTTGTTTATCCCGGAACACCCCTGAAAACCACCAACTTACAGAAACATGCATGATCAATTCAAAACAGCATGGGGTGCAGAATTCAGGACCCTGGGACCGGTGACTACCGGTGGTGGAAAACAGTCGACTTCCCGCACAGCGCACGGTGCACCCCCAGTAAATGCACAGCAACAGTGATTGGCAATTAGAGTAAACATCACCGCACAATCACTTCAAGCAAAATCTCAGACTACTGAAACCAGGCCTTCTGCACAATATGGCATGCCTGTATAATAGAGGGGGTCTGCAACACCATGGCCAGCATGCACCTGAGCTGCACACTTCTTTTTTTTTTTTGCAACGAGTCCTAGCCTCTTTTGTTGTGGTTCATACGCAATACTGCCCCCACAAAGGCCGGAAAAGTAGAATAACTGGGTATTGGGGTGGAAAGCAACACAGGGCGAGAGACGGGACGAGACACATTACCTGTCAGCAATAGGACCACTTCAACAGTTCAGTCGAGACGATCTGCAATCTGTGTGCTTGGCAACACAGCCATCACGGGCCTCGCTCACTGGCAGCTGAGGGGTCCCCGCTGCACTCACCCTTTCATCACCTCGAATGAAGACAACGAAAGGGGGCCAGATGCTGGAAGCGCAGGGTGTCCAATGGTTTTGGTGCAGGTAACAATGCCCAACCCCGTTTCTGCTCTGCGGGCTTTTCAGATCACCGCACATTTATGTACATCCTGGGAACTGTGGATGATGACACTAATATCCTGATGTGCACACCCCGTTTACATTCATTGCAGGCAACTTTTCACTAGGGAAGGATAATGATTGTGCCGAAAGGCACAGGATATTTTTCAAGGACAAGGGTATGGGGAATGTATCAACTGGGCTACTCTGGAGCAGATATCCACTGTTCACGTTATTTACTGCAGATATGTGCAATGTGCATCTGCAACAGATGTGCACTGTGGCAGTAAATCTGTTGTGCATGTCCACAAATGTTCTGTTCCTGTCAGGAACTTCCATATCAGCAAATATGGGGTATGAAATGCGATGAAAAAAAATAGGAAAACACGGCAGCTGGCTGTCAAGGGCAAACTTCTGAAAATCTGAGTCTCAGGCTCCCAGCAAAAATTCCACCATTGGCATGCTAGGTTGAAAGTCAGCCTTGTCATTTGGCACCAACAGAAGATAGCAGAGGCTGTTAGTATGTATTTTTTTTTTGCAAGCTTCATTAAGCTGATGTGTGGAGGTCCCAAATATGTTCCCATCAGCAAGTAGCATGATGAGAGTGTGCTGAAAGGCACAATTTTACAACCCTGCACTCGATTGTGAGGGTGGCGAGTGCAGGTAATGCAACAACAATGAAAAAGAGGAAATGGCGGTAAATTGGGGATGGGGAGACCAACAGGTTCTGGGCCATATTCATGACTGCAAGAAGAGCTGAAAGATGGAGAGCCTGAATGAAGCAGGCTAACACATGGCACAGAGGTGCGGGGACAGCATTAACAGTAACTACGGATGGCCAAAGAATCCTGATTTGGTTCCTTACTTCAACCAAAAATATAAGCTGAACAAGATTCTGACACAGCACATTGTGCTTGCTGGTACATTGCACCTAGAGAAATAGCACTGTGCCAATTTCTGACGGGTTAAATTGCCCTTTTGGGCAGCCACAAAAAAAAACACTTAAAGCAAACAAACCACCAAGTGATGCATGGGTGCCTCGGAAAAAAGCGAGACCAGACTGAGCAACAAAACATGGGAGGCACCAAATGCAGACCCACAAAGGGGTTGTGCAATGCAGTGCAGCTGTTCAGTATGACAGGGACCACTTGCAAATACTTCAGCATGCAGATCTGAGACCCAGGCAATGCCGAGCCAGCTGAAGGCAAGAAAACAGAAATTGATGCCCTGAGTCTTGGCAGTTTCTACGGGCCACAGGGAATCCACAATGACCAATCTCAATCTTCAATCAGACATAGAACCTCCCAACTTTGCTGGTGACTGACACCATGCACAGGCTGCTCAAGATGTGGGGAAAGCAGGGAAAGGGGCAGGGTGGGTCAACAGGACGCCAGGAGGTGGGGCAATGGAAAGGGGTGGATAGTTCACGAAAATCAAAAGAGGTGGGGCAATGGAAAGGGGTGGATAGTTCACGAAAATCAAAACAGGAAGCACAACAGAAAAAATGGAAAGAAACTGGAAGAATTGGTGGGGACATGTGTTCGTCGCTCTTCCAAACGTGGGTCCCATTTCAGATCATTGTTCCCAGCATCCTGTTTCCTGGCCCTGACCAATTCAAGAGTGCTCACTGCGCCGTGCCTCTGCAAATTTGGGAGGCTCCTATGTCTGACCAAGCTGGGCGCTCATGCCCCAAGGTGACTCTGGTGCTCTGTGAAGAGAGATGCCCCATGCCTGTTCCATGCAGGCCTGCAGTTGTCCCCATGGGACTCTGCAATCAGACCCATAAAGCAATAGACCCGTCCTCAGACCCACTGAAAAGGTACTGGCTGAAAGCAGCGACACAAACCACAGGGCCATTATGGGCTTTGATCTGTTTCCGAACATATTGGGAATGCAGGCCCTTGGACAGCGTTGGGGAGCGGCATCGAGGAGGACGGTCCAGGTCCCAAAGCCGGATGCTGCCATCTACAGTGCCACTGACAAGCCTGCACATACCAAACAGATACATGGGGAGGCTCAAACTGAAAACAGTTGCACACTACCATTTAAATTGAGGCACAACATCTGCTGCTCGGCAAACCCATGCAAACGTCATGCAGCACCATGCAAACGTCATGCAGTGGGTGCCAGTCCAGTACAGTCAAGGCCTAACCAAACACAGAAAATGCTCATGTCCACACACGTACACCTCCATGACAGAGACCCCCACCCCACTTGGAGCATGCGGACCTCCCCTGCAATCAGGCAGTTGACAAGGTGTCGAAATGGATCATCACCCATTTACACCTTTCTCTGCTCCCCAGTGTTCCACCATCCTTGCTATCAACCATACCGCACCACGCTGGCGACCACCTGGCTGATGACGCTGTAGGCACCTTTGGCTAGAAATATACTAGGACAGGCCCAGATTACGATTTTTTTTATTACGATTTTACGGCATTTTTTTTACGATTTTACGGCGTTTTTTTACGATTTCGTTACGATGCTTCGGGAGCATTCACTACCCTACCGTCCCATGTTTTCACTTATTTCCAAGCCTAAAAATTGGCAATAGGGGCAAGGGACGTGCATATCTCAATGATTGTTGTGTATGTAGGGACGCGGTGGCTTAGAGAAGTGAGCATGTGGACCAAAAAAAAGGGGACCCTCCACTCCTGGTCCGCGGCATCGAAAACCGGCCGCCCACGGCCGCTTCCTCCCCCTACGCATGGTTTGGATCCAAGAACACGATCCGGGGAAGAGGATGTTTGCATGTAGGGGAGGCCTTGTAGAGGAAGAAGAGGGACCCCGGCACTCAAGGGTTTGGGAAGACGAGGGAAGAGGTGGAAGACGAGGGAAGAGGTGGAAGACGAGGGAAGAGGTGGAGGACGAGGGAAGAGGTGGAAGTCGAGCCACTAGAAACGTCCTTCAACGTCACCGTTCACGAAGAGTGCCACGGCACAGCGACACAAATCAGGGCGCGTGTTGCCCCGATTCGGGTCATCCAGCAAACCAGCAAGGCTGAATGAGCGCTCCACATCCGCGCTGGTCACTGGCATCCCAAGCAGTGCCACCAACAGTTCCGACAGTGGACCTGACACGGCTGACAAAACTGCATTGGATCCTCAACTTGCTTGGCCTTCTGGCTGTCCATGTTGACATAGAGGTCCCAATCAGCCCGCATTGTGTCGGAGAAACCAAAGATCTCCTTATTTTTCTCCCACGTTGTATCCCGGAGTGGCAATTGCTTGGGATCAAATACTTGCAAAGTTGGGGCACAAACAGGGGGGTCCACATGGCAAAAATCAGCAACATGGGGGGGGTCCAAAGGCTAGAAGTCAAGGGGGTCCAGAGGCCAGTGTCCTTTTTTTTTTGGCAGAGGATAGCGTTCCCTTCTTTTTGCCCATGGAGACAAAGAGCGAAAAGGAAAAAAAATTGCCTGCCACATAAACATCACAGCCACGCATGCACACGCAACAAAGGAGTTGTGGGCAGGGAAGGCAATGGGGAAGGGGCAAAGGGGATAGGGAAGGGGAAAGGGGGAGGGGGCACAGTGACAGTGAGGTGGAGAGGAGAGATGTACCGTACAACACAGCGCCAAAAGCGATAAAAAAATCGCCGAAAATTACGCAAATTACGAAAATTACAAAAATTACAAAAATTACAAAAAAATTACGATCGTAATCTGGGCCTGTCCTAGAATATAATGCACCAGTAGTGTTGAATGTTGGGGGATCCAGAACCCTGGGCCAGGGTTCTGCACAGTGTATGTAGGCATGCATGCATGCATGCATGTATAGTGTGGGTACAACTCGTGTCCTCGTACTCACTCATCCAATCAAAATCACTTTGGGATTTGTCGGCCTGCGACCACTAGGCTATCAACACTACGGCTACAATTGGATACAACTGACGCCAAAAGGGATCGTTGGACATCGCTGTGACCTAAAGGTGGAACTAAAAGCACGGATTGGTGTAGCAGAGTTGATGAGAAAGGGGGGGGGGGGTTAATCAAGGTGAGCTAAGCGTGTACTGCACAGGGCCTGCAGCAGGTGTTGACTGCTAGCTTTGGGCTGTTGGCTGTTGAGCGCTGAGTGGTGACGGTAAATTTGGGATTGCTATCTCGGGTTGTCAATGGGGGATCAGTGGTTGCTGTTGATAATTAATGGTGGAGATGTGCTGCATGTGGGTTGCAAGCTGTTGTGGGGGCAGTTGTTGTTGCAAGAGCCTTGGGGTGGAATTTGGGATGTGAGATATGGGGATATAGATTGCTGGCTGTTGAATACTTATTGCAGGCTGCTGTCTGCTGTTGGAGGCTGCTGGCTGTGGATGCTGGTTGCAGGCTGTTGCTGACTGCTACCTGTTGGCTGCAGTTGTGAGCTGGGGCTGTTGGCAGGGCGCTAATTTGTGATTCGCTGCAAAAAAGGCTTCTTGTTGTTGCCTACCAGATCATGGGACTACCAGATCTTGGTTGGGGAAGTGAGAGGAAAGGGCTCCGGCGGTTGTGAAACCGTAACTGATCTACTGGAATTGGAGAGTGGCTGTGGATACTGGCTGCAGGCTTCCGGCTGTTGGCTGCTGGAATCAGACTGCTGAAGTGTGTGGGTGGGTGGGGGGGGGGGGGGGGTTGATATTTCGGTGGAGCCACTCAAGCATTGGTGCATCATAAGAGAACTAAAATGATGTGGGTGATTCAGTTGGAGGTTGGAGGTGTGGCACTGGAGGTTTGGAGTTTGATGGTTCTTTATTGACTTTATGGCAGAGAATTCAGTCGCAGGTTTGTCCCAGCTGGAGTGAGTGAGTGGAGTGGGTGAGTAACGGCGTTCGTTTGATGGTTCGTTTGAGGGTTGGATGCGAGAGGGGGAAAGCAGTTGTGTCAGGAAGGTGGACAACGTGCTGTATTCAGAGTTGGAGTGGTTCCGTGGGTTATGGGATGAAATTGGAATGAGGGCATCCAGATTTGAAATGGGAGCATCTGTGATGTGGTTCAGGGTTGCCTGTAGGGTTTCTGCCTTATTTTTATCTGTTTGAAGGGATTGAATCTGTGGTACGTGGTGTTTGGAGGTGGAGTTCGCAACTTGTTGCTGCATGAGTTGGGCACCACAGTCCTAATGAAGTTACATTCGTCGCCTAACAGGGCTGTTCACCACCGCTGTCTGATGACGCAATCGAAGGGAGTGGGCCAGGGGTCGGAAAAGATGTTGGCGACTATGGTTGGTGGGTGCAAACTCGGACCTGAATGCGATGGGGTGGAGGGGATGTAGGTGCTGGAATTCAGGGCAGCGGTAGGTGTTGAGGATAAAATGGTGTTTCAATCTGTTACAAGGTCAATTACCCATTTGAAGGCTTTGAGGAAGAAATAGCAGCTGAACGAGAGGTGAATGTTGCTGAGAGTGTGATTCGGTTGCGTGTATTGGGTGATTTTGTCAGATTTCTGTGATTGGGCTGCGGGCGGATGGGCCAGGGGGAATGTGGGGGGCAAGGGGTACATCACTGGCATGCGTGAGCAAACACACTTGCCGCTCAACACAGTCAGGCATCGGTCTTTGCTGCACGGCAGTTGCTGCAGGAAATCCCCATCCAGACTCCATGTGTGCAATGTACTGCCAAGCGAGATGCTGCACAGCGTCTTCCCCAGCCCCACGAGGGCGCATACTATCTCCCTGTTCAAGACCGAAATTGGGGGGGGGGGGGGCACTCAATGTCGATGCAGTATGAGACAACACCTGACCGTACATTTGTGCAGAGGCAGCCTTGGACCGGGACAAGCACCTGAACTCCGCATGACTCCACTGACCTCCAATCGCACTTGAGGGCAGGCGGGATGTGCACCAACGGACGTCTGCGTGCACCTCCGTTCATTTTGTTTCTTATCACGTGTCAAAAGAACTTCATGCGTTTCAGTGCTATACACTGTTTCGGACACACTGTTTCAGGGCCAATTACCGATTGTGATGCATTCTGGTCCTCCGGAACCAACACATTCATGCACACTCATTTACTCCTACATACTGCGTAGTTGCTGCCATCCATCATCGTAGCGTTAGGGGCATTGTTTCACCTCCTGAGCAACCACACCCCAGGAAGCTGGAAGGTCAAAAGGGCCGTGCACAACACCTGTGGCCTTGCATCTCTCTCAATGGTTCCCCTGCAGCGCTCCACATGCGAATTGTTCCGTCAGTAGAACCACTGTATACATTGCCCTGAAATGTCGTGAGGCACCAAACGGTGCCTCTGTGGCCAAGCATTTGCTGTATGACACGAAGATATGTGTTGAAACACTGGCAGCAGTGGAACGGACATTGTTGGCTTGGCAATCCATCTGCACCCACTCTCCTCTCTTCCCACTATGAAATAGGAAGTTGTGGTGGGTCCCGACAGCAGTTGGACTGCCTTAAGCACAGTGCACTCTGGCACCTCGGCAATGCGGGGGCCGCAAGCAGGTCAACAAAGCGCTCCACACATGCACGTCCTGGTATGCATATGCAGCAATGTTCGGCAGTTCCATTGATACTTCGGTTCCACGAGCACTTTTGCGTATGTACAGGTTGCACTGATGTTTGCCTAGTTACCATTTTCTGGCCGTGTTTTGTCGGCCAAAACCTCTAGCCTGCATGTTAACGTACTGGGGGTTTGAGGTCCACAGGCGGCTGGACAGGCTTGCGAAACGCTGGCTCTCAATCGGCCAACCCGTCATGTCGTCCGTCAGCACTCATAGAGAGAGGGTCAGTTGTGTGTGTGTGTGTTAGGCTCTATCTCATTCATATAACTGCAGACACTGTGGCAATAAAGTGGCTGTGAGGGGGCCGCAGGCCCAGCCTCCGGTTCATTTCATCCATTCGGACAGTGCATTCCTGTGGGCCGGTGTGAGTAATGCGGGCTTTTGGCCGCGTGACGCAGCGGCAATGCAGCCGGCCGCTGCGCTGAAGATGAAGGTTCGATTCCTCGCTGAAGAGGAGTATGAGGAGGACATGCGGTTCCGGCGCCGCAAGTGGCCCCGGTGGCGGAGCGCGCTGCTGCAGGTGTGTTGTGGTTGGGGCTTTGCTTTTGCTGAGTCCCTGTGCTAAGCCCATCACTAGACAAAAAACGATGAGGAGACACGCCACCCGACGCACCAGCGGTACCGGTGGTGGAGCGGGTTGCTGAAGGGGGCGGTGGCGGGGGCCTCGCCAACGGACCCCTGGACGGACAGACGAACCGGGGTTCGAACCCCCGACCATGACGAGCGCCAGCCATGGCGCATACCACTAGACCGTCCATGCCTCTTATCCGTAGTGGCGTTAGGTCATTTATGCTTCAGTGCAATACTGCAGAATATCCTCCTGGTTGGAACCCAAGTATTTATTGTCACTACAGAAGAGCTACCCATTGCGGGCCGCCACGGGCCACGCTCCGGGTATCGAACCCCCGCCGTTCGGCGCCAGGGCTACTGATGATACCATTGTACTATATGGACGAAACTGTACGCCGCAGAGCGGAATTCGCCGAAAAGGGCAATGGCGGTGGTCATTCACACGCCTCTAGCCAAAAGATGGCGCTTGTATCAGTCATTTCTCGACGGCGTGACTCTCCCAGGGGGGAGGAAGGCTCGTAAGCCCGATTCTACTTCCGTCGTTTCCTGGTGGAGCTGACATCCGTGCTGAATTCGTTATCTGAGGAGAGGGGGCGGTCACTCGGACTACCATCAGAGAGGTAGTCGTCAACAATGCCGTGCCTAGGCGATTCAATGGTGGAGCATTCCGGGGGGGGGGGGGGTGTTTGCCCAGCGCTCGCGCAGTGCACTACTTTTGGGCGAGTGTCGTAGACTCTCAAGTCCCAAGCTAACCTTCCCTAGAGAAACCCCAAAGCACACCAGAAAGTTGCCACCCTTCCAATCAAAGCAATCCCGACAACCATCCTTGCAAAGCATACAACACAGCACCGAAGCCATTCAAATTGCACAATAAATGTGATGTTTCCTGCGCTTCATAAACTATTTCGTATTTGGGCTCAGGGTTCACATTCAGAAATACAATTTTCTGCACACTCACCACACAGTGTGGTGATGTGCTTTTGACAGCACAACACGCACACACACCTAACCCTCACCTCATCCCCACTATCATGCGTGGCAGCTGTGTTGGTTGCATCAGCAGTGGTCCACACATAACAGGTTCCCATGGTCCATAAAGGGGTAATGGACCTGCCTCTGAATGCCAAATAGTGTGTGAAATGCAGTAAAATGGGCATTGAGTGATGCACTTATTTGGACTGCCACATCACATGTTCCTTACAAACCCCCAAATGAGCCCAAAATTGCCTGCACATCATTGTACATCAGGATGTCAGAGTGCAACAACTAAAAAGGCATACAAAAACCCCTACCGGATCGGTCCCTGGAGCGGAGAAGCATCAGAGTGGGTGTCCCTCCTATCCAACATTTTCCTGCCTTCAGGGCCCCAACACACAGCAAGGGTGATGTAGCCATGTAAATCGTGCCCAATTTGGGGACCCCGAAAGGGCAGGGATTAGCACTGGCCACAGACACTGTGACTGAAAAAGATGCTGACGCTCCCTGGAACGGGCATATGGAGAGAGGTACAAGTATGTGCAATTTTGAATGTTTGTATATCACAGACACGGTGATAAAAACATGCACCTGTGCACGTTGCCAGAGTGCTCTGCCAATATCCTCCCCACTCCACACCACTAAATTGAGTGAAACAGGCCTTGTCCTTGTAGCATGCCATCACACACCTTCTCAATGTCACCATGGGTGTTCCACATTCGGACATCACCACCCACAGTGCCAGTAAACAATTTATCCTTCATGGTTGTCATACAGAGCACTGGCCCATGTCCAGTAATTAATGCCTGGCACAAAATATGTGGCAGATGGACAGAACAACCTCTGACATTCAACTAAAAGAAGGGGGCAAAGACGAGGGATGGACAGAATGACAAACGGTGGACATGGTCGCAGGAATGCAAACGAAGAGGGTCTGGAATGCCCTCTAAGGATGGCGATCAACGCACCCACCAGAGGCAGTGGTTCATGCAGCCGTGCAATCAAACCAATGATGATGAGCGTTGGCCAACATGGCACATGGGATCCCAAGAGGTGCACAGAGGGGTCGGGGCGTGTGAGACGACGAGGTTGAGCCGAATGAGACAATAAGCCCGTCTTCTAGTCTCTAGTTGGGGACTTAAAAAGCAGTTGCCAGCCCACCCAGCCAGGTCTGCAAAAAGCAGAGACACCTTTATTAAAAAGGGAGCTGAGTGGTAGTGACAAGTCAGCCGTGCACACCTTTATCTCATCGCCCCGGCGGTCCCATACACGCACCGAGCCATCTCCAGATCCACTGAGAAGCCTTCCATTCCACGTTGTCATACAACGCACCGCTGCGCGATGACCAGTCAAGACCCTGGAACACCTGGTGAAGATGTCGGAAAGGCAGTGCCAACAGCTGCAGCCACTCTTTCAGAATGAAGCAGTGCTCCGCATTCCCAGTGCGAGTAGTTTCACAGCACAGTCTTCTACACAATTGCATGCATGAACGGTCCACAGGAATTGATGCGGGCGCCGCAACATCTGAGAAGAAATATCTCTGGTTGTTAACTTACGCCATCCTCAGGGGGAGAAGCATACAGGCTGCATCCCAATCTATTCACACAACCTGCAACATGTCACCCATGCAAACACGGCATAAGGGATTATGGAAGTAGTGATCTATTATCCGAACAAAAGATTTGCAGAAAACCATCAGCAAATTCTATTGCCTTCAGCAAGGCACTCTGAGGAGAGACGACTGGCTGTTGGCGGAAGGCATCCTTGGGGGAGGGGGGGGGGGGGGTTGTATTGCATCCCTATTGCCACCAAATGATCACCCAAACCCATCCCAGGGGCGACAGAAGGATTTCGGAAGAATACGAATTTTCATAAATTTTCAGGTGCCACTAAATAGCCCAAAAAGCAGCAAATTTTGGGGCTTTTGGAGGGCCGATGGCCTGGGCTCACTTTGCAGCTGGTTTTCTGGGGCAACACATGCCTTCGGTCAATGGAGTCCCTTTTCCAAAACCCCCATCCGCTCATTTCAGGGGCTCGGACATCCCCCCCCAAAACATGATTTTTTTCACCGGCCCCGGGTCAGGTCAAAATGGGGCCACCATGTGACACAGCTCAGTCTCTGGATGGTTGGATGTCATGCAGATATTCGGAGTCCAATACAATTGCCAGTTTTGGCCCTGGTATTCACTGCAGCACTTGCAGCCCCCCCCCCCCCCCCCCCAGTTCTACCTCGGGATGAGCGTGCCTGAAGTGAGTTGACATGTGCAAGTCCATGCTACGGAGCAGCAATTCATGTTTTGTAGATCATGCAGGTAGTGAACAAATAGGTCTGTAGGTCTGTAGGTCTGTAGGTGAAACCGGGACACAATGGCATGTTGCATGTGGGACCCTCGTTTGTACTGTATGCCCTACTCCTTGATCCGGGCTGTTGCCCGAGAGCTCATTTTGAACTTCATGGGCGGTTTGAGTTGGGAAACAAAAAAGAAAGAGAGAAAGAAAAATCCCCTCCACACCGAGGAACCCTTCATGCTCACACCCAATGCTATCGGTTTCTGTTCAGATGATCTAGGAGTCGCCTCACCAGTAGATTTGTCACGCCTTCTGATGCCAACTCTTCTGACACACTTTCATTGTCTGATCAATTAGATTCTGACTACGTGGGTCCCCATGGGTGCTAGAGTATCTGTATTGTCACCAAATGATCACCCAAACCCATCTCAGGGGCGACAGAACGGTTTTGGAGAAGTCAAATTTTGGAAAAATTTTCAGCCAATGCATGCCAGCCTGAAAACCAGTAAAGACCACAAAGACCACAGGGGGGGGGGGGGGGCAGGGGCGGGGGCGGAGTTTGGACCTGAGACCCCCGCCATTGGTTAGGGGGGGGGCGGGTTTAAAGCGACGGACAGTGGCCACGATACGCAAAAAAGTTTTGACACCCTCCCAACCCGCCCCTCACGCACACACACACACACACACACCCCTCAGAAAAAGTTCCACCTGGGTAAAGGGGGGGGGGGGTTGGAGGGGTCAAAATCGAAAAATTCATTGGGGGATCATTTCGTCTCCCAAAATGATGTTTTTACAAGGGGTTGGACATCAGATATCATACCTTGGGGTATGCTACTTGAATGACCCCAAAATGGGGTGGTATATGGTGCCCCCGCCTGCGCTTGATCCGACATCGAGGTGATTTGGTGTTTAGAGTGTGACAAGGGAAATTCAGTCCGGGTGCGGTGCACGCACTTGGGCCAAGTGGGCTGACTTGAGCATGTGGGCTTGATCACACAAGCATGCGGGGAGATGCCCTTCTGACTGTCATTCTACATCTATATGTAGCCATGTTTGTTAAAGAAACCTTCTTTTTACTACAGACCCCCTGTTTTTAATAAGTTACTTCACACTTTGATGGTAGGTGGTACTTTCTTTTACGGGCATAGTCCCCATAAAGCCCCCAGGTTGTTTCCCGGCCACATGATAGTGGCACCCCACCTAAGCCGCTTTCTCTCTCATATATCTTGAGGGCACATATGTTCTGTTCTGGGAAATCACCAAACGCACGCTTGCAGATGAGGTCTGCCTTTGTGTATTTGGGGTGGTGTTGTGCAGCCTTTGGATTGGCTTCACACAGGCCGCGAAGCACACTGGTAGACTTGCTATCCAAGTGTTTAATGGCCTCTTTGGTTGTTGTACAATCTGCCAGAGGCATTCTTGGGATAAAGGCCAGGAACTATTCTACTCAAAGCAGCATTGGTTCACAACATCTGAAAGAATCTGCTCTGTTCCAAACACTTGCCCAAAAACTATGGAATACAAATACAACACCATTGGCATCTTCACTGCACTGCCAACACCCCTACATTCCGCAAGGGGAAATTTCGCCACCTTCCTTAAAGGCAAAAATTTCCCATGAAATTATCCCTGCCCGGAATCCCCGCCTCCTATATCTCAGCAGGTTGGTTTTGGATGGGGCAAAAGGAATGGACATGTCCAGGGCTGCATATGGGGGCACACACCTTCCATCTGCTTGCCACATACGAATCGTGGTGTCATCAGAGCCACTGAAAAGGTGGCCATAATATACCGTCAGGCACAACACAGGTCCTGTGTGCCCCTTGAGAGTCTTGATTTTCTTGCCAAGGAACGGCCGTGAGAACTCCAGGATGATGTGGATGAGCTCATAAGGCAGGCTGCAAGACCCTTCTCGCACAAGCACGCAAGCCATTGCCATGAGGGCTTGCGTATGGGGCTGCCCGCAATGATCAGTGAGTGGAACACTTGCAGCGACGGGTTTGGCAGAGATGGGTTCAAGGGAAGGACACGCTCCTCCACACTCCAGAGCACGTGGTGCCATTGCAACAGCCTGTGAGGAGCAGTCGCAGTGCTTTGATGATCCAAGGGAACGCTGATTGTGTGCATGCAGATGGATATGTGAACGTGTTCCAAAGCCCTGGCTGGTGGCAGCAGCAGGAGCGGTACAGTGTTACTCACAGTGGCAGTGCAACTCAAGTGAAATGAGGATGAACATGAGCACCAAAGACAGCTTGCATTTGCATTTCCCAAAGGCATTTGCCATTCTGCACACTGCAATCGGCGGTGAACTGACAGCAATTGAGAATCGGTGTATGGCAATACGGCTTTTGGCTGTAAGCTCACCGGATTAAACAGGACTTGGGGTTCGGCGAACTTATCGCCTCAGCAGACTTTCGGCCGGCTGACCGGCCGGCCAAAAGTCCGGTTTAATCCGTCGCCCCCCCTTTTTTTCGGCGGAAAAAACGGCCGAAAGTCCGGTCTATTCCTCCCCCCCCCCCTGTACTAGTGCCCCCCATATACTAATAACCCCCCCCCCCCGTATACTAATAACAAGACTCCTGCGGTGGCCATAGACTGCCTTTCGTGTGTTCCGCCTTGTGTGCGCACCACCCTCTGTGTGTACCGCCTTGTGTGTGCACCGCCTTGCCCGTGGCCCCTTTAATAACATGACTCCTGTGGTGGCCACAGACCGCCTTTTGTGTGTTCCGCCTTGTGTGCGCACCGCCGTCTGTGTGCACGACCTTGCCTGTGGCCCCTTAAATAACATTACTCCTGCGGTGGCCACAGACCGCCTTTTGTGTGTTCCGCCTTGTGTGTGCACCGCCTTGTGTGTGCACTGCCTTGCCTGTGGCCCCTTAAATCACATGACTCCTCCGGTGGCCACAGACTGCCTTTCGTGTGTTCCGCCTTGTGTGTGCACTGCCTTGCCTGTGGCCCCTTCAATAACATGATTCCTGCGGTGGCCAGCCTTTTGTGTGTTCTTCTGTGTGTACCGCCTAGCCTGTGGCCCCTTCAACAACATGATTCCTGCGGTGGCCACAAACCGCCTTTTGTGTGTTCCGCCTTGTGTGTGCACCGCCTTCTATGTGTACCGCCTTGCCTGTCGCCCCTTAAATAACATGACTGACCTTGGTTGTGATAGATTCTACGTGACAGACAGCTTCCTGCACTTCCAAGTGCCTGCCCGCCCAAAATCCGACTTACCCGGCGGTAGGTTCCACAGAAGACCAGCCTGAGCAACAGGCACCTCACTATCAGCCACATCAATGAATACAATCGATGTCCCCAATGCACAGTGTCCTGAATTGTATTGCCTTTTTTGTATTGAACCGTGGGTTCACCAGCCAACTCCATAGCCTAGGGAAATTATGGATTGAGGCAAGCCGTAAGTTCAAGAACAGGCTTTGCCGTATATGTGTGTTCCCTTTCGACATAGTGGCCGTACAGCCTCACCGTAATTTTGTTTTGAATGAGGTACAGAATGTAAGAATAGACATTCAAGAGGTGTTTTGCCACCTCAAGAGGAAACCCATGTGTTCTGTCACTAGGGAATAAGTATGCTTTTTCCACAAAGACGAAAACATTTGCCAATCTCTAGTCTCACGTGTTCTTGTACCACACCTATTTCCAGGATCTGTGATCTATGGCCCTACGGTTCCGGTGAATGTTCCGGTGGGTGCGGGTGTTGCCCGCTGCGCTCTGTTGCAAAAGACGTGTGTGATTGGCCCCACATCCCACTCAGGCACATGCCTGCCACGGACAGTCGGTGGGCTATTTCGTTGCCCTCGTTTCCCACATGACCCAGCACATAGATCCACCGGAGCTCTTTGTCCGGTCATTTAATTTCTCAAGCAACTCTTCCCAAACAGGTATGTTGTTGATGGCCCCCCCTTCCCCGCCCACCCACGCCGGGCCCTGCCATTGTTGCACTTTCCCTTGCGCCCTCATTATCAGTTGTACTGAAAATGAACCTAACCCCTCCCTATTGCTCTTTGCATACTCGTGTGGTGCCACGCCTTGCAGCTTTGATTTCTAAATTCCTCACTTGGGTCTTCTACCTATTGGCCGCTTGTGCCGTTTGATTGTCTTAACACGCACCGGGATCCCCCGTTCTGGTGCTACCATGTATTGTATCTCCCCGGACCGCCCCTGCTCCATACTGCGCACTGCCTCTCCATGCAAAATTGTTATGGCCCACTGATATTCCGTCAGCAGCTTGCTGACTTAGTGTCGCACCTTTGTCTTCACCTAGTGAGTGGATTTTTCTTTTGCCCCTCTTCAGGAAGGTCATGGGCTGATTTTTTTTTGAATGACTCAACTTGTTCAAAGAAGAGTACTCGGCACAATCCGGCATGGGGGCTCATCATGCTCTCATGGAGGACTAGTGCCTCCCCAATGCATATGGCCCCACAACCAACTGGCCCACGCCATGTGGCGGGTTCCACGCAAGAACAACCATGAGGTCCAGTGAGCCCCGGCAAAGCGGGCAACTCATTGCATGTGCACAATCCATTTCGTAGCCGGTGTTGGGGCATGCTCGCCACTGCTAGCTATATCCCCCAGGTCACTGTATTGTTTTTTTTGACTGACTCCAGAAGTTCTCAAGACTCAAGACTGCGCTTGGGCAAGTGGGCGACTCCAGCATATGATACAGTGGATCCCCGCAACGCGGGGGACATGGCAAAGACCCAGAGTTCACATGCGTTTACCAGAGGGCTCTCTGATGCTGTAGGCAAAACCGCCACGCCATATGGCAAGCCTATAATGCGTAAGAGTCAAGGGGGGAGAAAGGACATGCTGGATCATGTGTGTGCCATTCCCCACGGGTCCTCAAGGGTGACAAGCTTTCGTCACTTTCCAGGGGCCATGTCCGGTGGCGGGCGTTGGCTCAGGATGCCGGGCCTTGTGCGGCACTTGGCGTTTAGGCACAGGCGACTCCACCCGGTGGGCGGCGCGCTCAGATGCCCACAACTGGCTCATTACCGAAAAGAGCTCAACCTGTCGGTTATGACTCTGGTAGTGCCGGTCTGCGGAGGTGGTCCACACCCCAACACGTCGCAGAATGGAGTGCCAGTGCCGTGATTGCTGGACCAGATCATCTAGCACGTCGCGGTATGAATCCAGCAGTCAGGCCCCGAGAATGGCACGCTGATGCAGAAACCAAGGCTTGCCCAGATACTGCATCGTCGAGGCTACATGCTGTGCCCCTGGGTCTGCGGCAGTAGAACACAGGCACTGGTCGAGATATTTCACCGCACATGACTTGTGGTACGATTGCGGCCGGTCCCACGTGCGCACTGCTCTGCGGTGGGATGCCTCTTGAGAGGCCCGGCCATCCCGCCGCAATGTTCTCTCCCGGGGCCCTGTATACCCTACTTGATTGTGGAGGACAGAGTCCGTGGGGTTAGGTCGTACGACTCATGGGCGCAGCTTCGTGTACCATGCTGGCACCATTGTGGACGGCGTGGGCGGCACCTGTGGCATGGTGAGCTAGCCGCGCCGTTGGCATACGCCATGTAGGGCGTGGTACTAGTGCCAGGCCACACGCTCCCTGAGGTCTACCCGCAGTGCTCGGGGGATGTGGTCCCCTAGGGACTGTGGAATGGTGTAGGTCCGCCGCCGACGCCCTGTTCCACCATTCAATTACCGTATCTTGCCACGGTCCCCATGTGCTAAGCCACATGTTGCGAAATGCGACTTTCCACCGCATGCAGTGTATGAGGCGTTTGTGCATAGTGGTACCGTGATGGAAGGGACACAGGGGACATTTGGGGTCGGTATGGTCCCACGGCGTGCCCGTCCCATCCCATTGTATCCGGCCCTAGAGCCATTTAACCCAGAGCATGCGTCGGTCCCCGCGCATTGGCAGCCAGGATACCCAGTGCGCACCGTTGAAAGTGACAACACGCCTCTGCTGGAGGATCCATTTCCGCGCCGGAGTGGGAGTGGGCCCGCCGCATATCGCAAGATCTTCGGGGCGCCGGGGATCGTAATCCGGCACGGGTAGGCGTGTGGCCATCTTGGCGAGCAGGTCTACTTCCCCATTGCGCCGAATTTCTTCGCGTTCCTGCGCGTTGCGAGCCTCCGTCTCAAGGCGGTGGCTGGCGATCCACTCCGCGGCAACGCGTTTATGTTGCACTTGGTCGCACACTTTGTGGCGGATGTCGGCATCGGAACATTTGTGCGTGGGTCGGCGGTGAGCGCATTTTGTGACGGCCATGTTGTCGATATATTGAGTGTCAACGTCCGATGCGATAGCTGCGCTAATGGCTGCTCCGTACCTTTCAGCCCTGTAGGACTGCTGTGGGCCCGCCACCCGGGCGAGGATACGAATGAGGCCCTTTTGTCACTGCTGCGCCCACCGCTGGGTATTCCGAGCCCGCAATCTCAACTGTCTGAAGGCTGCCGTCGGAGTATAGGGACGTTCCGGTTGACTGTTGCTGGTTTGAGTAGCACGGTATGCCTGCGATGGCGACCGGGCGGTATCCCATGGCCACCGTGCCCGTCGAGGGGTCTTCGTGGCACCGGTGTGGGGCACTGTAGTGGCGCGGCATCCCCCACGTGTTCTTTGCGGGTTGATAGGAGGGCGCCGTCATTGGAGCTTTCGCTGTCGATGAGGTTGGGCCCCCTGGCCGGCCGCGGCAGGAAGTGCTATGTGAAGTGCGGTGTGAGCACCCAGCTGGGTGAGTATAGCTAGGTAGTTGCGGATAGGCACCGCTCGGGAGGGTAGTTCTTTGCTGAGGTTGCAGCCAATGGATCCCGGACGTGAGCGTAACGTGTTCTGTACCATTGTGATGAAGTGTGCCCTGTGGGCCCAGAACAGTTGGTGCAACCCCATTCCGCCCAGGCGGTGAGGGGAAGTGACATGGAGGACATTAAATGATTTGTGAACGTCGGCCTTATTGAGTTCCATGCCCTCCGCCATAAGCACGAACCGCAAGCACACGGAGTCCATGGCTTTGAACATGGAGTCGTTGGGGAGAACGAAGGTGCGGTACGTCCACCGTGGGATCACGACGGTGTTCAGTTACACCCGCTTGAAAGCGTTCAGTGGCAGGTATTGGTATCGTGCCAGATCGGCTGCGGCCGTCCCCACAAAGTCATCACGTGCCTTTTGTTCCCAGGTCGGGTGTGCCAGAAGGTGACCAAGGTAGTGGAAGATAGGGGGCTGCAGCGGCAAGAGCGCATCGCCCCACATGATGGTGTCCCTGTTCGGCAACTCTCTTTGCGCCACACCCTGACGGCGGGAGGGTGGGGCCCAACGGTACACCCGTGTCTTTGAAGGGTTCGTCGTGAGGCCCAGTATGGCAGACAACTGAATGACGCGCTCCAGGACGCGTTGCATCTCACGTTGGTTAGGGGAGATGATGGAGACGTCGACATAGGCCAGCATGGTGCTGTTGGGAAATTCCCTAGTGAGAGTTTGGTGGAAGGCCTCGTACACCAGAACAAAAAGGGCTGGGGACAGGGAGCACCCCTACTTGATGCGACAACGTAACGGAAAACGGACGTCTCCGTACACCCCCGTGCTGTGTGCGTAGATGCTGGCCACCATGTTGCAGATGCGGGCCGGGGTTCCAATCAGCCGGAGTCCGTAGGGGGCATGTTGGGGTATGCTTTTGCGATGTCCAGGAGGCATACCAGTGCTCTGTCCCCGTATTGGTGTAAAAGCATCGACATGCGGAGGGCTTGCTGCGATGTGGTATAGCCTCGCCTACATCCCCCAGGTCACTGTATTGTCACTCTGTCTGACATTTGGGGGCAGCGGCTTTGAGATCTGTATTTCTGGGGAGGTGGTGCCTTGGGGGGGACCATGAGCAACGGATGCTAAGTTCGCATACACCCCGGTGACACATGCATGTGGTCAAAGCTACGAATCTCAATACATTGTTTTGACTTGCTGCACTGCGGCGCAAACCAGATCAGTGCCGAATGTTGCCTTGAGTTCGCCGTACACTGCGGCTATCAAATGTTTCTTGGGCTGTTTGGGTCAGCTCATCCCCCTCCCATAGACGCTGGTTAGACATAAACCTTGCACTTAGGGGTTCAAAACGTCAACACAAAAAAAGCCCCGATATTGGGCATTTACCATATCATGACCCCCATCGGTTGGGAGCGGTTAGTGCTGGACGGCAACAAGATGTTCATTGACCATGTCACGAAGACGGCCCACTACGACCCTCCCGGTTCGAACTTAGCCCCCAGGAGCCTCTAGGCCACGTGCATAGCCACTACATTACGAAGAAGCTGAGACATTCCATCCCCGGTTCTTCCCCACCACTCTCACCAATCCAATACATCATTCACAGAGTGTGATAAACGCAACGGTTGCACCAGCCACTTGGACGCTGGTGATGCCCGGCTCACTAGGGGGGCCATGAGCAACGGATACTGAGCTCGCATATACCCCCTGCTCACTAGGGATGGGGGGGGGGGCTTTTAGACCAAAAAGAGGGCCACCTTTCAGCCATTTCCCCCCTTGTTGGGCCTATTTTGCTTGTGTACCTCATGTTCCCTCACCTCATGTTCCCTCCCCACCACATCGGTCCCAATATTTAGTCAATTGTACCAGTTTTGCTTGTTGTACAAAAGCCAGCATGGAAAAAAACCCACCCCTGGTTTTGGTACCCTTGGGGGAGGGGGGGGGTTATCACCTTTTTTTGGGGGGGAGGAGGGGTTGCAAAATACGACCACCCTAGGGTCCTCACTACATTTAGGTCACTCCACACCATCAATGACCTTCCCTACACTCGGCTTGATGTTGATGTTGTTTCACCTAAAAGTGGGGTTTTCTCACCTCTTTTTGGTGTCGCCCGAATATTCACAAAAGCAAACAACAAATCAAAGTATTGAAATGCTGATATCTTTTTTCCCCCGTCCAAAACCATCGACAAATGTTCAAGATTGTTCGGCACTTCAAACACGTGGTTTGAGACAGTACATCACCGTCCCCTGGTACCTACCCACCATCCTCATAGAGACGGGGGCATAAGGCTAGCTCGGCACTGTAGTATGTGCCCTCCCCTCAGGCCACTCCTGCCGATGGCTGGAAAAAGGGGGTCCGCGTGTTGTAAACTGAAGCCACGTGGGAAGATCGAAAGGCGCCACAAGCGCCTCCGCGCTATCCGTGCAATATGGCACGCTCCACTTTAATATCATAGCCTGCCTGAGCAGGTGAGGGTGCCGGTGCACGCCAACCAGCCCCGCAGAGGCGCCGCAGAGGCACCTGCAGATCCAACCACCTACCACGCCCGCCGGGACACTGACCGCCCCATACACACCGCGGTCATATTTCTCATTGACCACCCGTGCGACCTGAGGCTCCACAGCTCAATCTCAGTCCCTCTCTCCACACTTGCCAGACTCATCCTGCCCGAGTAGGTGATGGCCCCATGCACCGTCGACGAGCCCCTTAGAGGCACCAAAGGGGCCTCCGCAGTTTTTTTTTTTGTTGTTGCTAACCAAGATGAGCTGGCGTAGCCCGCTCACTTCACAGTACTCGAGATGACCTCCCGGAATCAAGGTTCAGCGTGTCCAGTGCTAGGATGATCCCACATTGGCTGTGGTAGCGGATCTGACACGCAGTGAGGATTAGCTGAGTCTGAAACCAGGTAATGCAGTGGGAGACTGCCACGCCCGTAGGCTTCCCAGTGTGTCTGAGGCACAATGACTGTAGGCTGAAAAAGACAGCGGTGTGAAGATTGAAGGGTGAGACGAATGCCAGACTCATCCTGCCCGAGTAGGTGATGGCCCCATGCACCGTCGACGAGCCCCTTAGAGGCACCAAAGGCGCCCCCGCACTTCCATCGTCCCATTTTGTGCACTGCAGCACCAGATCATTGACCACTTCACAAGCACCACAATCATTGAAATGTTGATATCATTTACAACCATTCAGCACTGCGTTTATGGCATGTAAAAATGAAACCCATAAACAAGCAACACTACCAAAATGCAGGATTGCACATGGAACGGCGACAGAAAATGGTAAACCATTGCACCCCTACTGAAAATCGAACCACTAACACAAACTCCGTAGCTCCGAAATTGACAAAAACAACAGTGCTAAGTCGGAGCACAATTTGTTGGAGCATTGGTGTAGGATGTAAATAGGATCCAGGGCTATTGCCTAGCGACGAGTGAGACTAAGGTGGAGGTATGGCAAGGGACAAGTGTGGTGGTAGGCTCTAAAACATGACCCAACACTGTATGGGAGGGGTCAGAGGTGGTTGCAAGCACTGAAAGATGATCCGTGGCTATCTTTGTTTTTTTTTGGGACATTCAAATGCAATATTGACTGTGGCTACGTAGCCTATGCCACCTCAGTGCCACACCCCAAAGTCACTGAGGATTGTGGCTGCGCATCCTGGCCATCTTGGGGGCACACCTGAAATCGCTGCAAGTTCTGTCGGTGTATCCCCTACCGTCTTGGGGCCACACCCTAAATTTGTGTGAATTGCTACATATTCCTTGCCATCTCAGGGCCACACCCAAAATCAGTGTGGATTGTGGCTAGATATTGCCTGCCGCCTCAGGGCCACAACCGAATTCGGTGTGGAATCCCATGCCATAGCAGCGCCATCCCAAAAATCACTATGCATCGTGGCTTCCTGTTGTGCTGATCTCTAAACAATGTCCAAACGCTTCATTCCATGTGCCTCTGTGTGATTGGTCAGGCCCACATGTCCAGGCACATCGCATCACCTTGGAAACGGTGGGCAGCGTGCAGGCTAGCGGGCTCTGCAAACACTCTGCAAAAGTGACAACCAGCAATCTCTCCCACAACCAAAAGTCAATCAAATTCCTTTGTCCAGCTGAGCCCACAGGGATGTCAGGCATCACAAACATGTGGACGCAGCAACTTCAAGCAGATTGCTCACAGCTCGTGGCATGTGACGGTATGGTACAGGAGGCCACAGCAACATTGCCTAAACAGCACAGGGCCAGAAAAATTTCCATTTTTCAGGCATTTAATGCCGCGTTCAAATGGCACTGGGCAGCTTCGCATGCCCCGAACGTGATCCAGATCGCTGACCACACTACCAAGAAACAGCAAACACAAAAGAATGCCCCGCTCTTTATGTTGCCTTACACACGCGCCCCATGGCACTGACCTGGCCCAAGACCTCTTTTGTCTCACATATCCTCATCCTCTCGTATCTCCTGAGATCTTGTGTGACACGTCGGCCAACTTCCATCATCCTTGCCCCAACAGAACACCTGTGTGATTCTCTTATGGGGAGGGGGGGGGGGGTTGTGCTGGCCTGAGAGGGCATGCAGGATCCACCTGCCTGGGGTACTCAACCCTGGCAGAAGCCAGCTGGACTCGGCAGCAAAAGGCTGCGGCGCAGTGGTGTTGTTGGCTGCGCCGACGGGGAGAGGGGGGCCATCAAAGAGTGACAGTAATCTGGGACAAATATTGGGTTCCATGATTTTGGATGTTTTCACATTTTCGAAGTACGCTGACTGTGCTCCGCAGCCCACTTTCATTTCCCGCAGCACTGCGCCACTATTTATGCAGGTGCCGCAGGTGGAGGTCGGTCCACGGGATGCCAAATGTATGCAGGTCAGGCACTGGTGCGGGACACTGGCGTGGTTGGGTGTGGCAGCATGGTTGTAAGCCACGTAGTAGTGCAGGCGTTTGGGTCCACCTGCCATGCCCAATAGGGTCCCCATAGCACCACATGGGGGACGGTTGAGAATTGCTGGTTAACTTGTTGTTAAAAGGATGGAGATTGGTTGCACCAGCATCTGGTTATGTTCAGGTCAGCAATGGTCAGAAGGAAGGGAAGAAAGAATGGGGGACAGAAGATATTGTCTGTGATGGTAGGCGTGAAATAACCAGTTGTGGGTGTGGCAACAATGAGGTGTTGAGGGCACAAGGGTGGTGCGCACACCACATCTCTGATGCTCACGAGTTTCATGATTGTTTTGCAGAAAAAATGTGCTCATGCTCCCCTCGGTGGCAAGGCCACAAGGATTTCAGGGTGTTTGACGCCAACAGGGAGGGTGGGCGGCGGCGGCAGGAGGAGATTGTCCTGAAATGGCTTGCGCTTTGGGTCGGCCTGCGGCCACAAATTGAAGCGGCTTGGATAGGCAATCCTGTTCCCCCTAATGCCCCGCATGCCGACGGGTGGCCCGGTTACCAAACTTCTCGGCATATGGCAGAGCCACTGCTGGCAAGGCCGCATGGGTCCGAAAAGGGCACACCATTATACCATTGTCATCATCGAATGTTCCAAAAGGGCCTAGATGTACTCCCTCCACATGTGACCAGCAGAAAAATTACTGCGACACAAACTACAACATCGGCAAACCCAAGATACAGTTCAACAAATGGCGTGCAACGTTTGAAGAAATGAGCATTGTTTTGCAAAAGGGATAATCCTTGTGGCGGTCATGCGATGGCCTGACCACCGGTGTAGGCCTGTATGGGCTCGGTGCAGGGGGGGGTTTGCACACCAAGTCTTGGCAAAAAGACTTGCAGGGCCTTGAATGCAATTCCGTCACTTGAAGCCCTTGAGCCTGCAAGAACCTCTCAAAGGGGAGGCTCTTGCACTCTTCTTTGACTTTCACTCCCCAGCACGCCTGCAGCCAAAGAGGGAAGCATGCGGATCTGCACCAACCACGACAAGAAATGAGCACCAAGGCAGACTCATTTGTCGTGCACAGGCGCCTACGGAAAGCGGCCAAAGGGACATGGGCGTCTGCAAAGGCTCAGGCCGCAAAAATGTTCCCATTCTGCATTGGTGCCTCTTCCATTTTGAAACCGACCCAAACATTTGCTGGAATACTGGGGACCAGCCCGCACGTAGTGTGTGCGCCCGCTCATATCGCGTAGATGTGCCCTCGTGCGTGCGCCTGCTCATACCGCGTGTGCACGCCCGCTTGCACTGCGCCCACCCCTGCCCCTGCATGCCTATTGTTACCAGGAAAATGCTCATCTTCTGAGGGGGGTGTTTGCCCGGCGCACGCCCGGTACGCTACTTTTGTATTAACTATGCCGACTTTAACCCCAGATTTACCCTCCCCAAGAGGAGCCCCCCAAGTCGACCAGAGTGGACCGCAAACCTTCCCCAACAAAGCACGCCACATAAGACGAAACAGAGAATTTCAACATCAATGTGTATTACTATTAATATGTTTTGGCTAGTAAACAATTTGTTTGAGCATTCATTACAATAATGCTCTTGGCACTCGCCACAAGCTGTGATGGCAGAGTGCTTCTGACAACAGCAGGCACACACATCTGCCTCATCCTCTCCCTCATCTTGCATGGCGGCTGAGTTGCTTTTATCAGTCCAAACATGAGGCGGGACATGGTCCCGTGGTCCATAAGGAGGGTGACGGACCTCCGAATGCAAAATTGCATGGAATTCAACAAAACACGCACCGACTGGCGCAAATCATTAGGGCTACCACGCCAAATGTTTCTAAACAAACCCCAATGCCACAACTGTCCAAACAAAGGCTCAATGCATGCCCTATACCACTCATGCACATCATTGTACGACTGTTGCCAAGCCGTCAAAATTCCAGTCTTTCTTCCAATGAATGGCAAAATGACATGAACCCTGCCTTTGTAAGCGCCATCATGGCCCCCAACCTCAAAATCAAAGAAATCACCGCGGGTACGAGACGGTCCATACCCATCCCAAATCAAAACATCCGCAGGTGTCCCGGGGGCCAATGGGCAAATCCATGCAATGTTGCCAAACATATCAACAGCAACAGTTACCTTGTAAACATGTGACGCACACTTAGGATTCCACAGGTCAACACTCCATAGGCCACCAATGGAACTGATGGGCATGGAGTCCGTGAAATGTGTCATAAAGAACGGAAAATGGGGACAACAGTTGAAAGGAGGGCCAGTCCATATCCCCAACCAGAAAGGGGCCAGTCCATATCCCCAATTGGAAGGGGGCCGGTCCATACCCCCAACCGAAAAGGTGCGATGCAAAAAGTGTGGACTTGGGCTTTGTATCAAAAGTGGCCAAAAAAGATGCCGGGCGCGCGCCCAACGAGCTTACACCCCCCTTGACTCATTTTCTGATTCCCAGACCCAGCACCTTCTGGTATCTCTAATTGCAGGGCAACATAACCCCCATTTCGTATCCGAGAAGGGGGTTCTACCTGACGGGGGTTGTGCAAATGCCAGGATTGGGAAGGTGCAGAGAAATGCAAGAGATGCAACAGCCCAATGCCCCTTGCCGTCAAATATTACGGCCACCCCCACCCCCACACATGCCTGCCCGTACCATGAACCCATCGTCACGTGGCTTTGGGGCCTTGGAATCCGAGAAGAGCGACTTCCAGACTTCAGGGGTTGCACTCGTTGGCACTTGCTCATGGGAAGGGAGAGGCAGAGTCTTTGGGGCCCCAACAGCATATGCCCCACGCTGGCGCTTAAGGCTTAGGCCATTTCCATTGCTGTTGCTGCTCTTGCCATTGGACTTGGCATCCTTTGGGGTGTCAGCTACGGCATCCTCCACACGCTCCTTGCGCTTTTTGCCTGAAGAACAAGGAGGGATTGGGTTGTGTGTGTGCCCACTCACCACATTGACAGTTCCTGGATCCAAAGAGTGTGCATTGTGGCAGATTGCGGAGTCTGTGGAAGCACACAATGGCTACATAGCCCCTGCAATCCCAGGGTGCCAGAGTAAAGAACAGCCAAATTGCCTACGTCACCCACACTACTATTGTACGGTACACTACTGTAACAAGATGATGAGGAATTTTGCCCACGATGAACAACCTGATGTCGCTTTTTTCCTCCGCCGTGCCCACCCCACCCTCCTTGGGGCAGTGGTTGGAAAAAAACACCCCCAGCCCGAAAAATTCCCCTCCACCCTGAGGACAAGGGAGGCATGCCCCAGGGAAATGGACAGGAAAGCGAGGGAAAAGACAAGGGGAAGGAAAAAGCGACTGGGAAGGGGCAGGAGAGGCAGGAGGCAGGCCGATTCATTGGTATGGCATTGTGACACACATCGTCATCCCAGTGCATTGGCACCAGTGCTGTTCCCTTCCTGCAATGATGTCACTCAGGGAGGACCAGGCGGGGTGCACACATCGCAGGTGGCAAGTCTGGTGGGGTGTATGCCGTAAAGGCTGGTTGGTTCCCGGCTCCCATGCAGCCCTCCATCTTTATCCTGCAGATGCCTTTTTGGGGCAGGCTTGGCTGCAGGTCTTACAAACGGGTCAACAAATCCTATCAAATCTTGTGCCCATCCCAAGTGTGTGTCAAATGAATGTTGATACCCACAACCAGAGGCACCAATAATTGTAGCAGGCATATGTTCACTAGTGGTGAACTGGGTGTGCGTGACAGCCATGCCAGCAATGTTTTTTTTGAAACAAATTTTGCTACGTTTTACCTCATTTTCCCTCAATTTTACCACATTCTGCCAAATTGTACATCATCTGGTGCTAAGTCTAACCAAAGGTACTGGTTGAAATTAAACTGATTGGGTTGCAGGGTCAAGCAGAATGTTGTTATAACCCGAAGCATTTGTCACAGGCATGGCACAGCCCTGCGTTCCCTCTACAATGGGCCCACAGACATGTCAATGTTCTCCACCGCAAAAGTGGTCAGAACAATGAGATCAGAAGAAACAGAACAGGAGTGCGGTGCTTAGCCATTGTCTGACGATGGTCGTCACCCGGGCATCACATCCTCAACGATCTGCAATCAGTCCAGTCTGATGTGTCCTTGCTGACCTGAGCCACAGTTGTGGTGCTTAGCCAAGCCCATGCTTGCACAAAGGAGGGGCCTGCGAATCATTTGGAAACACCACCAGTGTTCTTGTGTACCGGACGGTACCGTACCTTGAAAGGGCATACCCCCAGGTCTGGCAGGAATGTGCAGTGAGAGCAACTATCAAACATCAGGCGACTCAGGGAATGGAGTGCGCACTTGCTCACACACAGAAGGAGGGTGGGCAAGCAGTGCAAAGAGGAGGAACGAGGAGGGGGTACGCAGTGGCAAGAGGAGGAGGAGGGGGCAAGCAGTGTCCAGGGCCATATTTTGCGTGTGATCTGCTGTTTTTGTTTGACATTGTCTGTGTGTACTGGGAGTGGGAGAGGCAAAGAGCAGTTTTGGTATCGAAGTGGAATGGTAGCCCCACTGCTCCCCATTGCAGCACACTGGCCCCGTGGCGTCCAATCCCCTGTTCCCTGCGGGCAGCAGGCTTCACAATGCAGTCGTTCCCAGGACCGTTACCGTCGCAGGTGGTGTGCAAAGTGATAGAGCGCTGTACCTTAGTCCGCCTGAAAGTGAAGCATAGTGTTTGTTTGTCGAGGGGCCGTGATGGAATTCACTGAATCCCTCGAGTATGATCAGATGGTTGCTTGGCTGTCTCCCAGCCAGAATGTAGCTTTGACTGAACCCCAATGAGTACGTTACCGTTCCTCACAAACACCTGCATGTCCTTAGCCAACTGCTGCATGTTCATAGATGCGTTGGGCTTAGGCGTAGCAAGGGAGGTGAGGGTGAGAGCATTTCAGGTATGCTCCTTCCTCATGCTGTGTTTTCCTTTGTCTGTGAGGGGGGGGTCAAAATTTTACGTGTAAAAACAAAGTGGCCAACGGGAGGGAGATATCTATGGACCGTGTCGCAAAACTCACCCACTACGAATGTTGCTAGCCGGGGGGGGGGGGGTCAGGAGGACAGGGGAGGCAGGGGACAACCATTCTGAGCTTTGCGGAGCACACGGTGGCGCTTTGCAAAGGCCTCTGCCTGCTCCAGCTCCTCCTCTGACGCTGGGGCCAAAGGAATGATGACGTTCTCGCATGTCCCATCGTAGGCCTCCTGGGTGCACGAGGGCTCGTGGCACACCAGGCACTCGGTGTGCCCGATACGCTTCACTGCCTCCTCGCTCACCACATGGCCACACTTCTGGTAGCACACAAAGCGGTGCACACCGTTGTTGGTGGTGTCCTGCACAATGGGGCACACGTACTGCTCAATGAGCTCGTCCGTTGAGGCAGAGCCTGCGGCCACAGGCTTGAAGCTGGGGTTGCGCTGCAGGACCAGCTGGGTCAGGTCAGAAATCTTGCGAATGTGCTTGATGTCCTCGTTGTCGGGGTGGTCGCGGTCCAGCAGCGCCAGCAGGAGGGCCTCCTGAGGATGGAGAGGCAGTCAGGGCCAGGCCACAGCTTACTGTTGCTGGCGCCAGGAAGCAATGGATACTTAGCTACCGAACGCCCCCATGTCACAGGCAACCGGTCACTGCTCATCAATGTTCTGCAGCACCACAGCACTTCCAAACTGGTACTGAATGTTGCCCGCAGGCGTTTATCGTTACTTGGGGCCGCATGCAGGTCAAAGAGCACTCCACACGTGCACGTCCTGGTATGCATATGCAGCAATGTTCGGCAGTTCCATTCAGCTGTATGTGACACACAGCTCTCACACTGGCTCATTATTCTTGGATTGGCCTTGTTTTGTCAGCCACAACCTCTGGCTTGCATTCAACCTACAGTTCATACCTCTTCCTCACCATCAGGCCCTTGCTCATAGGCTGGCACTCAATCGGCCAGACCCATTACTTGGGGCGCAATCATCATTCACACTGCATCAGTTCTTGTGTTCGATTGGGATATGCTATGGACCCGGGGGGGGCGACCCCTCGGTTCTGGACGCCAACTACCCCCCCAACTAACTGTCGGCCGGAGGCCCCTTGGGGGGGGGGTTTTGGCATGACGCCATGGTGTGATGATCTCGTCTGCAGCTGGCGGCGCCTACTGGCCGATCGCCATTCACTGCCCTTCCCTTGGACCCTTTCCCTCCATAGGCGGTGGTGCCCATCGGCTTCTCACCACCCTTTGACCTTCCTCTTCCTCCTTGCCCTAACCTTCCCTCTCCCCTCCCCTTTCCCTTCCCTTGGCCTTTCCCTCTCTAGGCCACCGTGCCCATCGGCCTCACCACACTCCTTCCCTTCCCTTTCCCTTGGTCGGTTGTGCCAACGGAGCCCCCGGACTTGCCCTGTTTCACTTCTCTGCGTCGAGTCCACGCAGAGGAAGGCAAATGCCTTCGCCGTTGGCCAGGTGCGTCCAAGCGGCCATCCCAAGCCGGCGGGGGGGGGGGGGGGGGCCTTGGAGGGGGGGGTCTAGGAGGGGCGCCGGGGAGGGCGGTTCCCGGGGGGGGGGGGGGGCGGTTCCCGGGGTTCCCGTGGGGGGGGGGGTGTCGGGCACCTCCGAACAGTTGGGTATGATGGATGAGGTAGCACCAGCGGAAAAGACATCTTTGTGCAACGATACTTTAGCCGCCTCGCCAGCCACACCGTGCCTACTCCCGTCGCTCTGCGGCGAATGCTTTCCCGGGTGCCTACTCCCATCGCTCTGCGGCGAGTGCAGTTGTGTTGGTTTAGGTTTCGGCACACACGGGTTTGGGTTTGGGCACGGTGGTGGCTGAATGACTTTTTGCAAAGGGAACCGCCCCTTGACGCGCTTACCTAAGAAAATGCGGAAAATCGCGACGCAACAGACGCAACAATCAGAAGTGGCCCACTTGTGGGCAAGGTGGCTACGTCACCCCTGCCTACGCCTACGCCTACGAGAAAGGAAAGGAAGAAAGAAAGCCCCTTTTTGCCTCCTTGTCGAGCCGGGGAAAAGCTTGAGGCAGGGATCTCCAAGCCCCTGATTGCCTCCTCCTCGAGCCGGGGTATGAAAGCTCGAGGCAGGGATCTTCAAGTGCCGGGTCCGGCGAATTGGCTACATCTCACCATGATGGTTGGGGCCCAAAAGAGGGCGGAAATGCTACATCACCCCTGCATTCTCGGGGGTCCCCAACAAAGGGAACAAAATCAGAACTCAAAACCTACGCCGGGGGGGCACCCTGATGCACCACGCAACGAAGCGTGGATTCAAAGATTGTCCCGGTTTCCTCAATAGCACCGGACGGTTGGGGCCCAGAAGAGGGCGGAAATGCTACATCACCCCTGCATTCTCGGGGGTCCCCAACAAAGGGAACAAAATCAGAACTCAAAACCTACGCCGGGGGGGCACCCTGATGCACCACGCAACGAAGCGTGGATTCAAAGATTGTCCCGGTTTCCTCAATAGCACCGGACAGAATTGGCCCACCTGTGGGCAAACTGGCTACGTCACCCCTGTCGTCTCGGGGATCCCCACCGCTATAGAGTTGGGGGGCAGAATCAGAATTGGCCCACTTGTGGGCAAGGTGGCTACATAACCCCTACCACGCAACGAAGCGTGGATTCAAAGATTGTCCCGGTTTCCTCAATAGCACCGGACAGAATTGGCCCACCTGTGGGCAAACTGGCTACGTCACCCCTGTCGTCTCGGGGATCCCCACCGCTATAGAGTTGGGGGGCAGAATCAGAATTGGCCCACTTGTGGGCAAGGTGGCTACATAACCCCTGCCGCCTAGGGGATCCCCACCGCCTCAGAGCGGGGGGCAGAATCAGAAAAAGGCCCACAAGTGGGCAAGATGGCTACATAACCCCGTTGGGTGCCTTCGGCGCCCGTTGGCTCCTTGGGCGCATACCTTTGACAACTAACTGTCGGCCGGAGGCCCCTAGGGGGGGGGGGGGGGGGGTAGTTGGCGTCCTAGGACCCGCGGAGTCGCCCCCCCCGGGGCTATGGACAAATCTAGATGAGATACTGTGTATTCATCTCTCACAAAGGCATACATATCTACAGTCAAACTCGAAAGTGAAACCTGAAGATAAAGCTATATATCGGCGAGAGTCGCTTGCATACTACTTACTGTCTGTCCTGCCAGCCTCGGTCACCGTGATCAAGCACTCCTTTGGCTCTCGGTTGCCGTGGTTGTCCTAGTGTGTACTATGTTTGTTTGGGCTGTAAAGGCAGTGATACAAGCTTAAAGTCGTAGCCTGAGTCTTTTCCTGGGAATGGATACTTTGGTGCTGGCTGAGGAAGCATGAGAAACAGTGCTCTGGTCAGAATCGCTGCCAGAGAATGAAGCATTACTGTCAGAAGAAGGGGGGGGTGACCTCCTCCAAAGTGCCAATTGGCAGGGTGATGCAAGAGGATGCAAATCAAGGGCAGATAGTATACGAGTGGCTGGGCTGTCCGCTAAATTGATAAAACCTGGTGACTGGGTGCAGTTAGCTGCATTGTGGAAGTGATCAGACCTCGGTGTCGCCGGTGGGGTGGGTCCTATGAGATACCCGTTACGGGGGGGGGGGGATGGCAGCCTGGGCTCCTCTACCTGCCCCACCCATCCACCCACATCAGAAAAGTTTTCCTCAGGAAAAAAAATGAAATTTATTCAAAGGGGCCCGAAATTGGAGGTCGATTTTAGGTACACAAACTTGTTTTTTGGCCTCTGACCTCCCCCACCTATAGGTCCCGTTGCCTCTAAAAGGGTACGTTTGCCCAGCTACGCCTGGTGCGCCCGGCATCCAAATGAATGTTCCAGCCATCTATCATAATGCCTTATCCCCAAACATCAGTCCCTCCTCTGGCCTACGAACCCTAAGAACAAGCACATTGTATGACTGTTGGCGATCAATTGAATTCCCATTTTTTTGCCCAACAAATTGGACAATCACATGCACCCTACCCTTGTAGGCCCCATCATGGCCACCCACCTCAAAATCAAAGAATCTCCCTCTTGTGCGTGACAGACCACTCAAGTGGCCGCACCGAAGAGTGAGAGTCCTTAACCCCAACTCCAGGGGCCACACCAAAGCATGGGAAAACTTTGCCCGGCGCGTGTCTTGCGTGCTAACGTACTCTCTAAGCCATGGCATGGCCAAGGCATTTGGTTCTGAAGGCTGAGCCAACAGGGGCATGCACAAAGGAAGGGGAAAAGGTGACCATGTGGTGCGTGATTCGGCAAGTATGACCAGGCTCGTCGCATGCAGCAGTTTCACAGAGAAGTATCACACATTGCTTTCCCTGAGCTGTGGGGGGGATCAGAGGGGTCTGGGGTCCTCGTGGGCTGGAACTGACCCACCCACCCACCCACCCACCCTTCAACCCGCCCCACTTCCATCCCCCCCCCAGGGGGGGGGGGGATATGCCTTTGCTCAGTTGGCCCACACTGGCTGTGGTTCGGAGGAAGGTCGCCACTCTTCGGGACACTTGTGCAACAGGTGCCTCATTGGGTGAAAACTGTAGCAAAATTTCCAGTGTCCCTGAAGTTGGACACACTGTCCCTGAAGTTGGACACACTGGGAGTTGTACCCAGGACCTTCGATTCTGAAGACCATGCTGTTAACCATTCAACTACCTTCCTTATCGAGCAAATACTGTGCAACAGGTGCCTCATTTTGTGAACACTATATCAAAATTTTCAGTGCCCCTGAGTCCCAAGGCTGGCACACCCTGCACCCAAGAAAATCCCACCCCCACCCCTGGGGGTGCCTCCCAAAAACCACTGAAAAAGGCCTTTGACCCACCCACCCACCCTTTGACCCCCCCCCCCCCCCCCGGGGTAGGGTGTCCCACACATTAAGCAAAAGCCTGAGGCCAACCCTTTGGTTGGAGTTGCAATATCTAAGCCATTGCTACCTGAATCGGCCTGGAAATCCCTCCCCACCCAAAAGGAAAAAACCTGGTACTGACTGACCAGAAAACACACCTGGAGCACTCAAAGCTCAGGTCCTTTCAAATGAGGCTGATTTCATGTGTCATTTAGTGCAGCAGGTTTTGCCAGACCTATCAGGTGGCCTTGCAACACGGCTTCCTTTCTTTTTGTCTCCTCAGGCGTGGCTGCTCCCAGGTGGCATGCTTGGTTGTACCTAAGCCAAAGGGGGTGTGCTGGTGCTCAGTATGAGCCTGAGGGGGAGTGCTTCTACCACTCTCGCGCCGTTTTACATCGTTCAGCTATCAACAGTGGGTGCTCCAACCTACTTTCAATGGCTGTTGTCAGAGACCAGTAAGATAAGATTGCTGAGGTGAATAAACTGGTCTGTGAGAAAGAGGAGGAAAGGAACGTGCTAGTCCCCACCAAACCTGGTTCATGGGTAGCTGAGAGTCAAGTGGGTGGCAGTGCGACCTTGTTGTACAGAAAGCCAAGCTCACAGGCCACAATGGGGTGCTGCAAGGGCTGGTTGCTCTTTTTACAGCAGGTCCATAAAATCCGACTCAGTGTTGTCTTGTCGTACTTCTGAGGCTTTTTTGCTGGGCCCTTGACCCACAGCAAGCAGTCTCGGCGCACCATGTGACAACCTCCATCGCCCCCTCCACCCCGCAGCCGCAATAGCACTTGTAGTTTGCTGTTCTGAGCAACATCATAGTCAGATAGGGTGTGCCCTGACTGAAGTTCATGCCCACAGGACTGCAGGCGGATGTCGGCCTCGGGCATCCCTAACACTGAAGCCGCAAGCCCACGTGCCTTGCACACTGTCATCGTTGGACATAAAACAACAGAGTGGAGGTTGCCCTCAAGGTCTTCAATGAACATAGATTTCGCAGCCATTGTGTGCCAGGGACTGATAGTCCCAAAAAGCAATCACCACTATACAGACAACAACACTGCTTGTGCAGTGCACGTGCGCCTGGCCTTGGCAGACTACTGCATTGGAGTGGACAGGGCAGGAAGTTGCAAGCAAAGGGTCCATCCTAAAGGGCCCCGCCGAAATTGTCCCCAGACGAAATTTCCCCCCACCCTGTATGGTCGTGGGAAGAGACAGAGGATGACCCCAGCTCCAGTGCCAATACCGGGCCAACAAGGGGCGTGCATACCACCCTGACACTCACCACCTCCCACGACAAGCTTTGGCACATGCCCACCAGTACCAAATTGTTGGCGATTTCATTACCCTCCAAACCCATGTGGGCCGGCGCCCTGATCCAATGAATCGTGTCACCCATGTGTGACAACAACCCTAACAACTCCACCCACAAGCCCACATTGGACAAAGGCCCCCTGGGTCAGACTCACCCGTTGGCCTGCCACTTCCACGCAAACACATACCCTCGTCTGGACACACACTTTACACCGCCATGCCTCAAAAAGGTGTAGCGCACTAGTGGACGCCATGAGCTCGGCTGCATTGTCCGTTTAGCATTCCTCGCCATCCAACGGCTCTGGAATCCGGAATCCGCACCTTGACAAAGGGGGAGCGTACACTCCCAGCCCCCCAACTCTCAGCAACTTCCTGGACTTAGTGTGCTTCGAGGATCTGTCAGTGTACACCAGCAAAAACCCCTCTGCCACCGCCGCAGAGATTTGCTCTGTCACTGACTGAACCAGGTCCGGCACTACTGTGCGCTTTTTCACCTGAACCTTTGATTCCTCACGTTCAATACATGAGGCCCCCCTGCAGTTGGAGAGATTACAAGACCCCACTGAACCTTCAGAGGCAGAACCCTAGTTTCCAAACAGCTATTGCGGAGCCAACAAAACTGGCCAGCGTCCACAGACAACTCACCATTACCCCACTACGACGCCCACCTGGACAGCACTTCAATCCACACTGACAAAAACAGGTCCATTGATGCAGTTGCCCCCTACTTCACCAACCAGCGAAATTTCCAAAACACCTCCCTTGCCACCCAAAGCATACGCTCCAACATGGAGGTCAAGGAGAGGTCTGTATGAGACGGCATTAACTTCTCCGCGACGGTAACCCCCTGATCCTCCAAAGGCCAATAAACACCCAGCAAACAAATAAAAATGTTCATTCTCAGTAAACACAAGAAAGCAGGAGATTGCTTATTGCCAGCCCAATCACAGTGATCTCTTTGATCTCTCACTCCAAAACCTATAGGTCGTCACAGTGGGCAATAGAATTCCGAGGGTAGGCAATGTAGCTCATGGTCTTGCTACGCCATTTCTTGCACTACTGTCATGCACTCACACTGCGTTGCTATTGGTACCATTGGTGTGTAACCTGCTTTTTGCACATCGTTGTATGCTTCTTATCTCTTCTGTCTAGTGAGTCTATCTTCAAAGGGAAAATGAATGAAGTTGTGCATTGATGACATCTTTGCATTTCTTTTTTGTTCAGAGCTGTCCAGTGCCCCCCCCCCCCCCCCCTGTGAATTTTGTCCTCAAAAAATATGGTCTGAACAGGAGTGTTCGTTGGACACACCGTTCGTTGCGCGCGACAATATTGTGAAACGGCGGTAACGCACCCCTTGGCACAAGTTACCCAGCCCATTCAAAGCACAATGCGATGGAGGCCTCCAAATAGCACTTTTCAGAGCGGAAGCCCTTGTTGTGGTCCCGCTTCATGCGCAAAAGTTGAACATGCTCCCCGGGCTTGGGGCCCTTCTTGTTCTTGGCACGGGCAGAAGTGGTGGTACTGCTTGAAGAGCACCTCCTGGCCAAGTGCAAGCAAGAATCGGTCAAGGTGGGCAATGGAGGTCCTGTAGTGAGGGACACCATTGCCTCACAACCTGCTTTACAAATTTGCCCACCATTACTGCAAGATACATCACAACAACCCCTCATTTCCTGAAATCTTTCGCCCGAAACCGCGGTTCCAGAGCCCGGGACCTAATTAAGTACCTAATCAGTTAGGTCCTCAAAAAATACGGTCCAAACGGAAGTGTTCATTGGACACAAGGGGGGGTGGGGGATCCCACAATAGCCGTGGTAGCGGATCTGACATGTAGTCAGCATTAGCTGAGTCTGAAACCAGGTTATGCACTGGGAGACTGCCCTGCCTGTAGGCTTTGCTTACATCTTTGCATTTCAAGTTGGGTGGCGGTCAGACCAGGGAGCCATAATATGCAACCAGCGAGCAATGGCCATCTGTAAGACAATGAACATACGGCAGACATGAAACAATAACTGGACACTCTTTGACATGTGCTGAAGGCACGGGGCAAATTTTGTCTAACCACTGAAAAACATTCCCAAAACCCAGGTTTTCAGCTGACTCAAAACGGCCGGGGAAGGCCATGAGCAACGGATACTGGACTCGCATACACCCCCGTGACATAGGTATATGGTCATGGTCACAAATCAAAAAACATTGTTTCGCCTTGCTGCATTGCAGCACAAACCGGATCAGCTAACGTCACCGCACAAGACGGCCATCGAATGTTTCTTGGGCCGTCTGGGTAAGCTCATCCCCCTCCCATAGGCGCCGGTTAACCATGAACCACCCACCCTAGGACTCACCCATGCTGGTCCCATTAGCCTCCACTCCCTATGGCATGCCCGGACCGTTCCTTCCGGCACTTACAACATATACGGAGGGGGCGTGTGTGCACAGTGCGGGCACGGCGTGCACAGCGCGGGCATAGCGCGCACATGACAGGGAGAAATTGGGGGTTTTTGCTACAATTGGCAATATTCTTGCCTATACAAACCATACTACACCCCCAGAATGTTGGATAGCCTGATGTTTCACCCCACCCCCAACATAAGAGATGCCAGTGTTCCCAGCCACAGCAAAGACACATGCAAAAAAGGCAATAAAATTTGTCCTTAACTTGAAGTGTGAACGCCGTACTCCCCTTCGCTTAGCATACGTACAGGACATGCACCACTCGATATGGCGTCCACATCCACAACCTCCTTTCGGCTATGTACAGCCACACGGCGAGACTTCTTGCTTCGCGATAGGATTCTTGTGTCGCCGGCTGATGAGGAGGACGAATCAGAACTATCTGCACTTACAGTGGAGCCATTGGATATGTATTGGGTGAATCTCAAAAAAAATACCACGAACCTATAGGAAAGGATGCACAGCAACACATACCAATGCACTAGAAATGAGGGCAAAGCATGCATGCAACTCTCATATAAATGCATAAAAAGGCTCATTGTTACGGGTACTAGGCACTGCTATGCAGGTTGGGCATGGTCCTGCACAAACTTTGTGCACAGCGCGCAAAACGCCCCCCGTACGTCTTCATGCAGATGCCAGAACACAATACCCTGGCCATCAACCGGCCCTGCCAGGGCATGGTGAATACAAGCCACTCTAGGGCCCCATCCCTAAGCCCACAACCACATGCCCCTACTAGCTTCGCTCCCTGTGCCACTTGCTTTAATTGTCTTGATGCCTGCACAGGTAGGCACCTGGCTAGACCAGATCCTGTAACAGGCATGCACATTCTCGTTGTGTTCTACCTGCAGTACCAAATCTGGGAAATGCACAGTCAACACTCTAAAAAAAGATGCAAGTAATCGGTGCAGCCTCTGCTTAGCTTCGGGTTGTCTCAGCCTGGTCCGCACATAATTTTCAGTTCGTGCTTTAGGTGCCAGTGGGATGAGGTCCACAATAAACCCCACCAGGATGGCAAACGCGGTGCGTTCCTCATCGAGCAGTGTGCACCGTGCCTCATGCTCAAGCTTCTTCAGTTCGCGAGGGCGCATGAGGGTTGTTGCGGCCTGTCGATAGTGACTCGTACTGACTCGTACTGTTGGAGGTCTCGCCTCAAACCAGAAATTTGTTTAAAATAGCACAATCCTCCCGAACCATGCAACCCTGGGCTCACACTCTACCTCAATTTCATAAAACAAAGCAGCGGCTCCGTGGTAGGCCGACCGGGGTTCGAACCCGTGATCTATGTCTTGAGCGTGCTGTGCGTTTCCGGTATGCTACGTCACCGTCATCATAGTAACGGCTATCCAAACCACCCATACTCACTCACACTGCACCTTCCCGGAGACTAGGAGACTAGGGGAGCGGGGGAGGAAGTCCGGGGGGAACCCCCAAGGGGGGCATGCGCAAGGATGCAAACGTGACCTTCCACTACAACTCCACTGTAATTCGAGGAAAGTTTTTTCTTCTACACCTTTGGCGCCGTGGACTTTTTGCGCAAGTAACCCCCACAGGCCATGACATTAGGATCCTCGCCTCATGCCAGACTTAATCAGCCCCCCCAAATTGCATGGACTGTTGAGGGGGGGGGGGGGGTGGCAATAAAAGCTGAACGAGTTTGTTGGTTGATACTTCTGACCATACACGAGGTTTTAGCAGCTGCCCTCAGCCCCTCAAGGTGGGATCGCCGCTCACAACAGTGCATGGTTCTTGAAAGCCTCAAGTTCAAATGGGATATATCACGTTGTGGTCATATATACACTGGGGTTGGTTGCGTGGGGGTAGCTGGTGTGGATCATTTCAACCGATACTTCTGGGTGTACGTACATGTTCGCATTTTGAGGAGGGAATCCCCCACACGTGGCAAGGTGGGTTGGTTGTCCGCCCATCGGCTTGAGGATGAATAGGGCAGGTTTAGAAACTGTGAGAGGTCGGCAGCCTGCTCAGCTACCCCTAACAAAGGGGGAAAACTATGTTTACCAGGTGAGAGTGGGACAACCCACTACTCCCACTACTCACAAGCTGGAGCAAACTGGCACATTGCAGTTGCACACAGTGAATTCCCGAACCAACTGGCAAAAGGCCTTGAGTATGCTGTGCACCACTGATGGATGACACTTGGTGATCCTGAACCCCCTGGGCCCTGTGTTACATTTCCCACATCAGATGTGGTTGTGAGCACCCTCCAAACTCCACAGCGTGCCAACGCTGGCCTGGGAGGGTCACTAAGGGCACCAGGGCCCTGTGGTGGGGACCTTGATGGTTGCATGCTGCCAGCGTTTGCTTTACCAAGGGGCGAGGCATCATCTCATTCAAAGCTTGCTGAAACTGTGCACCAAGTGGGGGGAGGGGGCAAGTAGGGTCATGAACAAACAAAAATCAATTCTCAAGATTGTATTTGCTATGCCCAAAGTCCCTGGCCTTGACCATTCCAGCAAATCCCTGCAAACCCAAACTCGTTCATTGCATAAAATGAGGCTACAGGCACAGCAAGACTTCATAGGCATTGGATATCAGATCCAAGTCAATCAATCAACAGACCCAGATGACCCCCTCCAAATTGTTACCTCCCACACTGAGACCAGTGCGCACTCTTTTGGGATTGAGATTGCAATAGTGGACCCCCTGTTTACATGTTTTTGCTGTCACAAATTCGGAAGCTAAAATCAAACTTAGTCTATCCCCCGTATCTACATGTGCATGCAGGAGGCATGTGGTGGAGTAACGTGTGATGATGCTGGTGTGCCTGCGCTCTTGGACCGAGCACGTCCAAAGTCAGCTGTCTGAAGACATGATCAGACAACACTGACAGCACTGTACTGGCGCAAAAAGGGCTCAAAAGGACACCATTTGCTGAAATTGCGGCAACCCAGAGTCAGCATATTCAATAACGAAGAAGAGGAAGACTGGTCTTCCCCATCCAAACAAGTGCTCTGTTATCATCCTGGGAGCATCGTCGAAGAACCATGGGGAAAATTGTTGGCTGGGGGGTGCAAACATCATTGATACTACATCGTGCTGGTTGCTCTTTACATCGTCTCTCAATGCCCAATGCCTCTACTTTTTTTTTTTACAGGGAAAACTTTCACCATCTCAGTTAGCTCAGTGACTCGTGCATGCACCATCCAGGTCACTGTGGGTCAGCTTGGCTCTCTCCACTTCATCCCTTGACCCTGCAGGAGTTAGCCATCTTACAAGCCCGGTCAGACCTCCTCATACGCCAAGTCCAGCTCCACACCTCAATGCCTTTTGGCCATTTATTGGTGCCTGGTTACCCAACTGGTTAGGGAACATTATTGCATTGCCAGTTACCAGTCAACCAGCCTTCTGGACTCCGTGCCCACTCCCTCCAACGGTATGCCCAACCCTTACGTGCAGCGCAAGTTTCTAGAGCCACAGGGGGAATCCATGTAACGTTTGGTCGAAGATTTCCATGGCCCTCCGTCCCTCCCTCCCCCCGGGAAGTCAGGAGGGAGCAGAGGAAACGGATATAGACACTGCAATGCATAGTTTGGGCTTGTGGGCTGCACATCCCCTCTCTGCTCTTCTTAGGCGGATCACGTGAGAGAAGACCCTTTCTGCCGACAGAGCAAGAGGCGCCCGTGCCGCTGCTTCAGGTCTGCTAAAACCTCTGCCTATCTTAATACACGACAAAATTTATGGCAGAGGGCTAAGCGCTTGTACGGGGCTCAAGTTAGCCGGAGTAAGATCTGAGCACCTCCTTCAGCAACGCAAGTCCAGGGATTGGGAAACGGGCTGGTGGACTGTGAAATACGGATGAAAAACGAGCATAGAGGGGCCTCTGCTAAATCAGCCTCTATTTCAGTGCCTGGGAACTCGGGGAATTGCTCTTGCACTAGAGGCTCCCATGTTGTACCTCATGTTGAAAACTCCAGGTCCTCACCTTTGAAGGCAGGCTGGACCATGACACAGTTTGAAACTGGCCCTTGTGGGGGCACAGCATGTGTTAGACGGTGCATTTGGATGTCATGGGTTCGCGATTGATTGCGAAAGGGAGGGAAATGGAGAAATACACACATACTACATAGTGCACATCAACAACAACCACAATGGAGACAAGCATTGGTCCAAAGTGTTCCGCCGTCGACACACCATCACCTGCTTGCGGAGGCAAAATGTGCACCTTCTATCGACATGCGCCGCAACTTGAGCAAAGGATTTCAGAGTCAGCTTGGTGAAACCATGAGGGTGGCTGATCTATTGTCTCTCGGTGTAAGCGCCAGTATTGACCTTCCCGATGGATCCCTTGCAACCGCTCCAGGCAGGAGCAGCGGCTGCATAGACAGCCCAATGATGGTATTTCACTGCACTATGTGGAAGTCTAGAAAGATCAACTGGCAGTATGCGGAGCAGGATTCAAAGCACATGGATGACGGTGAGGGGCAGTTGTAAGGGGACTTTGGGCGGTCTAGAAAGCAGATTGGGGTGGGACCGCAGCTCAGGGCAGCCGGAAAGGCAAACAGGGACGCATCACTGTTGTTGGTCACATAAGTGAACCATATCAAGGCACACACACACACAGAAATGGATGGGAGGCAAGAGTGGAGGTCTGGTTGTTGACACCCATTTTGCAAATCAAAGCCAATGCTTCGTGGGATACTCGACCTGGCACTTGCCCTTGCACTTCAGTAGGTAAAATCTGCTCTTTAGGGGCACTCACATGTGACCTTCGGTCCCTTTTCTTTTTCGCCTTTCAGGTCAGGTGCAATTTGTGCAGCATGGGGAACTCGGCAATGGTTTGGGCTGAACTCAGAAAGAAGGAAATCATATTTAGGAGCTTACCCTGGATTGTGTGAGATAATCCGCGCTTAATGCTGACAGAGCAAGAGGCCCTGCTCTGCGGCATCAGGTTGGATCCTTGGTTGCACGGCCTGCTGTATGTTTGTCTGAACTCATCCACATGCATGTACTCTGAACTCAACCACCCTTTTAAAGAGGTAGTCAAGGGTCAGCTACGGCTGGCACCCACTTGTTGCAGCACAAACAGGGGCATGTGCAATTCAGGCGTGCAGCCCCTAGACATCTCACCAATGTCTCAGAATAATCCTGGTGGTCAGTGCAATTAGTTTTCTCCTTCTCACATAGGGGCTGGTGTAGGCTGGGTTAGGCAATGGGCAACAGGGTTCGGAATTTTTTACAGGCGCAAGAGTGTTTACTCATCTTGCCAGGCTCTCTGTCTCCCCACCGGCTTCCTGTCTTCAATACTGTATGAGTGCAGCTGGTGACACCATTGCATGAACATCAACACTCAGGTAACAGAATGCGCATGCAGGGGGTACAATGCCAGGCCCTTTGCTAATTTGGAATTTGGTGCGAGTGTTTACAGAGAGGGATGCTCCTTACCCCTATACCGGCCCTGGGTCACATGCCATGACAGGGGAACAGGGCCTCTCAGCCCAGGTCTGTTCCCCTGCTGCCCTTTCGTGCTCCTTAGCTAGGGCCAATACATCGCTGGGCAGTGTGCCAAGCCACAGAGGGGGCCAGTCTACTTGCGGGACCACTCTGGTAAAACCTTGGACAGCAGATTGCCCGTCCGATGCTCCTGCCCTCGGTCGTCCCCACCCCACATAGCAACATGACATGCATCCTGTTTCTCCAAGCCTTTTGCAGTCCCCATTCAGAGTAAACAAATCTCAGGGTTCATGTGAATTGAGTGTGCAGGCTCTGGAAAAAGCAATACCCTTTCATGCGAAATTGCACCTGCGTCTATCAGATGCAGTGGGTTCCGATTAGGTGGTTAGGTGGAGCTTGAGATGGATTCTGGAGGGCTCGGAGTTTCAGGGCAAACTGTGCAGGTAGAGCTGAAACCACACTCAGTGCACACACCAAATGCCACCCCTGCCACCCCCACCTCCCCCCAGCTGTCCAATAGTCAGCCAAATCCCCTGCATACGGCCATCTTACGTGCAATGGTTGAAACATGAACAATACAATTGTTACTGTGAGCCACACCATACACAGTGTCCATGCTACAAAAAACCCCATGAGATGACTGCACAACATTTCAATGACGCAGAAGCAGAATTGCACAACTGCAACCAGATACAATCACTTCAACCAACAAACCTCTGAAAATGCATGCAGACTGAGCAAGTTTCCTCACAATATATGAACGCCTTGTGCATCTTGGACAAGCCATATCCTGGGAAAGGGGGGGGGGATGCAAATGCCACTAGCTGCACACATCAAGCATACTATTCAAACCTTCCTGGGGCACACATGCTATGCAAACCACATTGACCTCACATGCATCGTGTCAACAACAGTTCTGCATCCGCCAAGTGTAACCCTATCCCCTCCCCATTCTGCATGCATGATCCAGGTCCCAGAAAGTGAGGATAACACAAGGTCACCATGCTCAGACAAGGTGGTGCTTGTGTGGGGTGCACCTTGACGACAGTAGCCATGGCTCCCAATTACATCAAAATCAAAATGGCTTGCATTCCTTGCACAATGCTGTAATGAGTAGAAACACGTCTTAGATGCATGTGCCAACACAGCAAAATGGCAGTCTCAAAAATGATGCTAATACGGTCATCATGCCTAGGCAGGGCTGTGCTTGTGCACAGGGGGCAAGGTTCTATGCAAACCACATTAACAAGGCCTACAAGAGGGATTGAAATACTGAGCAACACCTCACTAGGGATAGTGAATTGGGGCATAGGTGTGAGGGATACCATAGACTCATTTATTGATAGTGGGGCTGATCCAAGAAATGTGGGCTGAACTGTCCATACTACCTGTGTGATCCAACATGTTCAACCCTGCTACATAAGACCATCTGAAATTCTCTTTATCTTTGGGGATCTAAAGATGCTCGTCCTCTAGCAATCCAGGCATGGGCTGTACTGGTTGCCAGTACGACTAATTCCTTTTCTGGCAAACCATGGTTTTCAACAGGCTTATGGGACTTCAAACTACAACTAAAGCAATGCTGAAGCACGCCTATGTTAATTCCTTGGGTGGCAGTGTGTACTTGGTTCCATCCTAGTGGATAAAAACCACAACCAAAGCAATGCCAAGATGAAGCAAGCCATGTTATTTCCTTGGGTGGCAGTATGGGCAGGGTTCCACCCCAGTAGAAAGTGCACACAAGAGGTATGTATCCAACCATGTATGTATCTTGTTTTGAAAAGGACCTTGTGTTCCAATTCCAACACCAAACTCCGTCGGGGGGGTTGCTTCTCACAAATGTTATCATTCATGGACCATGCACCTTGCTTGACGGGTCATGCAAGAGCACACTATTGCTGGTGACCAGCCATGGTTCGCTTGAGGCTGAGCAATCATGGACAGCCTCAAGGGTGTGGCACACACCAGCTCCACACACGAAACAAATATGCTTCGCATAAAATGTACATTTGGTCAAGGGTATCGCTACATCTCTTCTCTGGTATTCACAACCGACTTTTTTAGTTGGCCCGTGGAGACAACAATCGCTTCCACATGATGGTGTGCCGTGGTATTGTTGGAACTACTTTCCCCAAGCACTTGTTGGTAGGAACACCCCGGACAAACTTCTCATGACACATAACACCTAGTTTGGTATTGAAACAGACAAAGCAGAATTTCCAAGCACATTTTCCGTGCATCCACCCTAGGCAATTTCCAAGCACCAATCCCAACCAAGGCCGCTTGGCAACCTCGCAAGCACTTTTCCCAAGCACCCTCGCCCATGAAAAAAAACCAAATAAATTCCACGCATTTTTCTCAAGCTCCCCACCCAGCCCCTTTTCCAAGCACCAATCCCAGCACAGCCCACCTGGCAACCTCGCATGCAACCTTGCAAGCACTTTTCACTTTTCCAAAGCACCCCCGCCCGTCAAAATTTCCAAGCATTTTTCCCAAACTCCCCACTCAACCCCTTTTCCAAGCACCCATCCCAGCCTAGCCCACCCGGCAACCTCGCATGCAACCTCACAAGCACTTTTCCCAAGCAGTACCCGCCCACCACAACTTCCATGCACTTTCCCTAAGCGGTGGACGCCTCCAGTCTTCCAAGCAGTGCACTGAACCAAATGTCCGAGAACTTTTTTTTGGGCCCATGAGACTTTCTAGCCCTTGCTTGGAATTGCACCTTGCGATTTACAACCAACACTCAAAAAAGTTCTCAGGTATTGTCAAGGTACAAAAATATTTCATGCCGAGGGAGTCTGCGACATGTGACTTGGCATTGCTAAGCTTGTAACCTCTTGGGGAACTCATAGCCTAAAGAACATTCAAAGAACACCCACCGTGGCCGACTGAGGCCCTCGAGCCCCACCCCGCCCACTGGGCTTGGCTATGGGGGATGGGTGCTTATGGCATTCTTGGCCAATTTTTTCAAAAAGAGATCCAGTAGATTGGATGGCGTTGATGATGTTATGAGTGTACAACCGATGGTAAAATGCAAAAATACATCCTTTTTGTGGCCTCTCGCCCTATCTCGCCCTTGATTGACGCGGAGAGGCCCTACTTGCAAAACCACGGTGTCTATCCCAACCCCAAACCCCCTTTGCCGAACGTGTCAAATCTGCCAACACCACACAAAAAAGGTGTAAAATGGGCTTTGGAAGTGTTTTTTGATGGTTGGTCACATTATCAACATAATCCATCTTGGCAGGTCAAATGTTGAAAACTGTGTTTCACTAAAAAGCGATTTTTTCCTTCTAAAGGGCAAGATGGGGCGAGAGGCCACACAAAAAGGATGTATTTTTGCATTTTGCCACCGGTTGTACACTCATAATTCGGACCCCCAGGGAGGGGGGCAGAGGGGGGGGGGGCAGAGATGATATATATCAAATTTAAATATACTGTAAAGTGGCTACATAACCGCTGCCTTCTTAGGAGTCCCCATCAGGGGGACGAAATCAAAAGTGGCTGCACAAGTCCTGTCTTCTTGGGGGCCAGAGAAAATGCCCCCCAAAAATGGAGCATTTTGAGTAAAAACACATGGGGTGACTGGTTTTACCAGCCCCTTCAAGTGGGGTAGCAAAAATTTCCGGCGCCTATGACGGCAACCAATTTCTCCATATTGGCTTGTACTATGGTCGGGACCTTATAAACATTTTGGGGGGCAGGGAGACTGCACTTGGGTGCCCCGCGTGGAGTGGCACATGTTGCCCTCACCCCCACCCCCCGGCGCATGTTTCCAACCAACTCCTTAGTGTTCTCATAATACCTAGGTTAGCTGAAATTTTTGATTTTGGGGGAGCCTACTGCAACCACAAGCAGCCTTGGGCCAAATCATCACTTGATGAGAATGTGCACGCGCGCGCGCACACACACGCACACACACACACATCCATGGGGAGCCATGTAGCACCAATCAAGCTCCCGTATTGTGCCAATCAACCTCTTAAGAATCGGGTTATCATTTGTTGGCAATAGAAGCACATAGAAATATGTGACACCAATGAGGCCTTGGTGCCCATGGGCCTCGAAGGCAATGTGGGTGTGTCTTGATACATGGTTCGCAAATCTTGGTTGGCCTAATGTGGCCATTATGCAGCGACCTAGACCTCGGTTACATGCATCTTTTGTTTTATCAACTCCAAACTATTACACCACCAAGTAGGCGTGCGCAAATTTTTTTTGGACCGACTCCACAAGTTCATAGAGTACTCAAGACAGTTCCTGGAAACATGGGCGACTCCGGCATAAGATACAGTGGATCCCCGCAATGCGGGGCACGTGGCAAAGACCCAGAGTTCATATGCGTAAACCAGAGAGCTCTCTAGGGCGGTAGGTGACCGCCACGCCAGTAGGCAACCTATGAGATGAGTAATTGCATAGAATATGCGTCCCTTAACTGGGTTGATGGTGTAGAGGGGTGCCCTAAGCCGTAATTGCCGGGCACTGCAGCGGCGAGGGTGGGGAACAACACGGACGCTACCCTGCAGGCGTCGCCACAAACCCTGAGGGGCCACAGAGTCACCTATTGAGCTACTACCACAAGTCCTGTAGGGTAACAGCCACAAGTTTCCGACGGTGCCCGCCTGGAGCATTGTCCGGATGCAGTTGTGTGCCTAGTATGCTCAACCTTGTGGGGCATATCGTTTGTACAAGAACCATGGCTGGGCCAAATACTGCATCGCCGACGTCTGGGGTTCCTCGCAGTCGGCGGTTGTGGGGCAGAGGCATTGGTCGCGGTACGTTGCCGCCCAACCTTTGGTATGGTACGATTGTGGCCGGTCCTATGTGTGTGCCGCTCCACGTTGGGCAGCTTCCTGAGAGGTACGAGCATTCCGTTGCGGTGCCCTCTCCTGGGGGCCCGTATGCCCTACTTGCGTCCGGAGGATGGTGTCCGTGGGGTTGGGCCGTACTACCCGTGGGCGTAGCTTTGTGTACCAAGCTAGCACTTCTGTGGATGGTGTGGTCCGCGCTTGTGCGTCGCAGGGGGCATCGTGAGCAGCCCCCGCAGATGGCACACACCGTGTAACGCGTGGTACTGGTGCCATGCCACTTGTGCCCTGAGGTCCGGCGGCAGCGCTCTCGGTGTGGTCCTACAGTGATTGGGGGATACGTAGACAGGACACATGGTGCAAATCCGCCGCCGATGCCCTAGTCCACCATTCAGTCGGGAAAGAAATAAAATGCAGGATCACGCGTGTGCCAGTCCCCATAGGTCCTCAAGGGTGACAAGCTTTCGTCACTTTCCAGGGGCCATGTCCGGTGGCGGGCGTTGGCCCAGGCCTTGTGCGACATTGGCGCTTAGGCTGAGGCGACTCCATTTGGTGGGTGGCGCACTCAGATGCCCACAACTGGCTCATTACCGAAAAGAGCACAACCCGTCGGTTATGCCGCTGGTAGTGCCGGTCTGCGGAGGTGGTCCACACTCTGGCACGTCGCAGAAGGGAGTGCCAGTGCCGTGATTGCCTCACCACATCATCTAGCACGTTGCGGTATGAATCTAACAGTGAGGCACCGAGAACGGCACGCTGATGCAGAAACCAAGGCTGGGCCAGATACTGCATCGCCGAGGCCACTTGCTGTGCCTCCGGATCTGAGGCACTGGAACAGAGGAACTGGTCGAGATATTTCACCGCCCACGACCTGGTGTGGTAGGATTGCGGCCGATCCCACGTGCGCACCGCCCTGCGATGGGATGCCGCTTGAGAGGCCCGGCCATCCCGCCGCGATGTGCTCTCCCGGGGCCCTGTATACCCTACTTGATTGCGGAGGACAGAGTCCGTGGGGTTAGGCCGTACAGCTCGTGGGCGCAGCTTTGTGTACCATGCCGGCACCGCTGCTGTGGACAGCGTAGGTGGCACCTGTGGGTTGCGTGGGGGCATGGTGAATTGGCCACACAGTTGGCATACGCCATGTAGGGCGTGGTACTGGTGCCGGGCCACAAGCTCCTTGAGGTCTACCCGCAGTGCTCGGGGGATGTGGTCCCATAGGGACCGTGGAATGCGAAGGCAACACACATGGTGCAGGTCCGCCACCAACGCCCTGTTCCACCATTCATTTACCGTATCTTGCCACACGTTCGCAGACAAATGATGTGTTTTACTTCTACCCCGTTTTCACTTAATATTTTCATTTCCACTGAAATTTGGGGGATTGGGTAATCTTAGAGCCATTCATGGGTTGGAGGCTTTTGGGGGGGTTAGGCCAATTTAGCCCCTTTTGGGGTGGAGTCGAACCACAATGCTCCCTCCCACCCATGATTGAAAGTCCAAGAGCATTGGGCCAAAAATGTTGCAGTGCTGGCCAGAATGGGTTGCTGCTTTTTGGGTGACCTCTAATGATGCTAGCTGGCCTTCGGCCAGGCGTGGGTCATCAATTGGTGATAGTGCAAGCGCATACAACCCCATGGAGAACCAAGTCATACCATTTAGGCAAACCTATTGGTGTACATGGGCCCCATAGAGCTAGCCCTATGAGGGGTACCTGAAAATGGAATCTGGGGACCCCCGCCGTTGGTTGGGGTATCAAAAAAGAAGAAGAAAAGGTGAAGAGGACCGGACTGTACCACCCGCCACCCTACCGTGGCTTCAGAGGGTAAAGGGTGAAGGGCACGTCACCTGAGCCACAACCCACACCGAGGCTTGTCGCCGGCCATTGAATTGCGCCTACTTGGCGAGGCATGTTGCCACTTTCAACGTGTGCATTGGGTATCCTGGCTGCCAATGCGCGGGGACTGGCGCACTATCTGGGGCCACGTACGATGGGATGGGACGGGCACGCCGTGGGATCACACCACCCCCAAATGTCCCCTCTATCCCCCCCACCACGGCACCACTGTCCACAAATGCCTCATACACTGCATGCGGTGGAAAGTCGCATTTCGCAACATGTGGCTTAGCACATGGATTGCACTTGAGGCTGACAGTCACCCAATCAGTTAGTTAGTCAGGCAAGCAGTCAATCTGACAGTCAGTCGGGCAAGGAGGCAGGCAGACACAAACACACAAACACACAGCTCGGGTTTTTGCAGTGGCAGACTTGGCTACAAGCAGCGGGGAGAGCAGCTGCTGTCAGAACAAGGAATGGTCGAGTGGTAATGCAACCGACCCCGGGAATGTGGGTCGGTGGTTCGATTCCCGGTCGGCAGATCGCCGGCGGCACCAGCCGACCTTCCAACTCTGCCCCATCTTACCCTTCTTCAAATCCTTCTGAGCACAAACTTTTGACCCCCCAACCCCAACCCCCCACCCCCAAAAAAAGTGATATCCAGTTTCAGGGGATAGAGGCCTTAGAATCAAAAAATCCATTGGGGGATGGTCTTATTTGGCAAAATAATGATTCTACAAAGGGTTGGACATCAAATATCATGCCTTGGGGTATGCTACGCGAATGACCCCCAAAAAGGGGGGGTATACCACGCCTACGCCTGCACCGGATCTAACAACCTCTCTTCGGGGTGATTGTGCACCGTTCTGCTGGTGTCAATCCCCCCCTCTCCTGCTAGACCTCCATCACCCTGCACAAGACACGGTAGTAAAATCAACAAACATATACCACTTGGGGGGGGGGGGTTCATTGGCAGCAACATGTAGCCATTAGCATGGCTGCGCCTGTCACAATGACATTGGTTGGCGCTGAATAGTGGCGGACAGGCCGCCACTTGGTTGAGACTTATGCACAGTGAAGAAATGGTGTGATGTGGGCAATTGAATTTCAATGGACTGAATTGTCATCAACTGTACATCGAAGGTGGCAGTGCTGTAACAGTGACCTGATATTGTTTGTATTGTTTCACTTTTCTAATATACACACAGTTCAGTGTCCCTGAACCCGTGGCAAAACTATAGTTATTTGCATAACTTTAGTTTTGCTGTTGTAGACCGAACCCCCCCCCTACACCTACCACACCTCGATCGCCCTACATGAGATACGGTCCCCAATTTGGATCAGCAAAATCAGCAAAGATATACCACTGGGGAAGAAAACCATGTCACTGTCGCACAAACTTATCTCTGTGTGCAATGGTGCCCCAAGATATGTGCGGGCCCAGGCTATCATACAAACGCATGTGGAGGTGTCCTTCAATAATGGCCTGCCTAGGTGAACTGTCCAAGGAGTACCCAAGACTGTGCTTGGGAAAGTGGGCAACTCCAGCATATGATACAGTGGATCCCCGCAACGCGGGGGACATGGCAAAGACCCAGAGTTCACATGCGTATACCAGAGGGCTCTCCATTGCGGTAGGAAAACCGCCACGCCATAAGGCAAACTTATGATGTGTTAGAGTACAGAGGAAAAAGAAATGCAGGATCATGTGTGTGCCATTCCCCACAGGTCCTCAAGGGCGACAAACTTTCGTCACTTTCCAGAGGCTTAGATGCCGGGCCTGGTGCGACATTGGCGCTTAGGCTGAGGCGACTCCATTTGGTGGGTGGCGCGCTCAGATGCCCACAACTGGCTCATTACCGAAAAGAGCACAACCCGTCGGTTATGCCGCTGGTAGTGCCGGTCTGCGGAGGTGGTCCACACTCTGGCACGTCGCAGAAGGGAGTGCCAGTGCCGTGATTGCCTCACCACATCATCTAGCACGTTGCGGTATGAATCTAACAGTGAGGCACCGAGAACGGCACGCTAATGCAGAAACCAAGGCTGGGCCAGATACTGCATCGCCGAGGCCACTTGCTGTGCCTCCGGATCTGAGGCACTGGAACAGAGGAACTGGTCGAGATATTTCACCGCCCACGACCTGGTGTGGTAGGATTGCGGCCAATCCCACGTGCGCACTGCCCTGCGATGGGATAGCACTTGAGAGGCCCGGCCATCCCGCCGCGATGTGCTCTCCCGGGGCCCTGTATACCCTACTTGATTGCGGAGGACAGAGTCCGTGGGGTTAGGCCGTACAGCTCGTGGGCGTAGCTTTGTGTACCATGCCGGCACCGCTGCTATGGTGCAACCCACCCCAAAACGGCCCTTTTACAAGGTTGTTGGTACCATGAAGGGGGGCATAATTGGTGCAAAATTGGCTTCACCATGGGTTTCCCATGGTGACGAAATGATGACACAAACTTAGCCAAAGGCCACCCAAGAAGTGGTCCCAAGTACCATCTTTGGGTAGCCCAAATCGGCCCGGCTTTGCCTGTGAGAACTTAGCCATTTTCAAGCTTGCATGGATCAAATGAAAACTTGCCATATTGGGGTGACCTTGAATGAGCTAGACAGTGTTGGTCTTGGCAAGGGAAAATTGCATGCTACCTAGAGACCGGGTGAAATTTGTTGTTATGGTGGAATGCACAGAAGACTTGTGGCGCATGGAAGTACTGTTAGAAGACCTAGGGGATGTCACCATTTTAATTGGATGGTAATGTTGCCCCGTAGGAGGGTCCTACACAAGCTTTGACAAAGAGACGCCACAACATGGCAGCCAAGCTTTCCCTAACCCAGCCCCCAGTGCCCCACAGATGGCTTACGCAAACACCCCCTACAATGGGGTTTCATGCCTGAACTTGATCATGATTCCCTCCTACCATGCTATGAGGAGCAGGCGCACTGCATGTTGGCACGAGAGTCCCTGACCTCAGAGCCCACATCTACAGGCAGCGCCCAATAAGGAGAATGAGCCAAAAGGGCTCGTGCAGGAGCATGCACACCGGACAGAAGTCATCTTTGCGGATGACATCCACATGGTGCCAGTGCTTTGGGCAGCCATTTGCACCATTTCAGAGCACTCGCTTCTGAGCAGATGTTCGAGGTGGCACTGTCAGGCCCACTGGCAGCACCCCCGTTGGCCGGACACTGCTGCAGCTGCGCAGGGCTAGGTGGAGCACCATAGCCACTACAGCAACAGGCACATAGCCCCAGTGATTAGGCACTGTGCTCTGTGCTCTGACTGTGCTCCTTGAAGTGTATGGCATACTCCAAGAAGGTATCCTCTCCTTGTTTCTCTCATGGCGCGTTGGCTGGCAGGTGTGATAGCCACTGCATCTGCTAGCCAGAGTTTAATGGCCAATGAGAGGGGGCAGGGCTGTGTCCTCTTCCTGGACAACTGGATAGGGAGCCCAGTCACATGGTCCTTCCAGGAGGGGGTAGGGGGGCGGGGGCGCTGGCCCAAAAGGCTTGTGCCAAGGGTGCCCCCTGCTGCAGGGCTTGCTGGCATCTAAGAACAAGCCCTTGCACGCCATGCCATGCGACGTTACCAGTATGCCCACAGGCCCTTGGCATCCCCTGATATTGGCCGGAGGGCAACTTGTAGGCTCCCTGGTGCTCGCCAATGTCCTCCCGGCCATTGTTGCCGTCGCCACTACTGTCCGAATTTCCGACTCTTGACGTCACTGCTGCCACCCCAAGCCCCTGTCCTGCGGCAGGAAGCAGCCAGCCAATACCCGCAAGGGGCCACTTGGGCCGCATGCATGCATGTGTGCAGTACACAGAATGGTCTTGGGTGTAAACAGGGGGTGCTGGATCATAATAAAGGGATAGGAACGAAACTGGGCAAACAGGCAAACGTGTTCCGGAATGAATCAGTACTGATAAATTAAAAAAAAAAAAAAAAAAAGAAAAGAAAAAAAAAAGAGTGTCTGTAGCCCAGTAGCAAAACTGCGGACCCTCGATATACATGCCTATTCCCAGAGCGCTAAGAAAGCCCCCCCTGATCAGACCGCAGTCGGGCGTGTCTCCAGCCCAGACCAACAACAGTTGCGATTCATGTAGTATGTGATTGCCATTCCCTCTCAACGCAGCTGTCCGCAACGAATACCTCATGTGACCACCCCACTTTTCATAGAACCACCCCTCTGAGAATGTTGAAAGAAATGGTCTTCAGAGGGCAATGAATGGACCGGAGGCGGAGGGGCTCAGAGCAAAAACAGTTGCACCGATGGATCATCTGATGCAATGTGCGAAAACAGCACAGTTTTTTATCTCCATTCTTCACCCTTTGTCCCCGTTCTTGTCCCTTGGCATTTTGTCCATGAGATAAGTGGTTGGAGGCAAGACTATGCTAGAATGGAGCTGAAAGGACACCCAACGAGGGTCTCAGTGGTTACTGGTGGCGTGTTAGGGTGGAAGGATGTGGTTGCAAAACGGCTGCAGGGCACTTGGGGGTAGTCAGGATTGTGTGTTGCAGAATTGACAATCATTTCCAAGGGTTGGGGGTCACCTTCCCCAATCAAGCACAGGTCTCGTGGTCTACTGAGAAATTTCACCCTCCTACATCCCATACATTACAAGACGGGATGACGCAGTTGTGTGCAGCGCACGGCTACACATGGTTGAAGCAGCTCTTCTGGAGGTCAGAAAGAACCACATTGGGGAGACAGAATGCAACCCCACAGAAGTGACCGCAGCTGCAGTTGCTCGAGTAGTCACGTAGATAGACATCAACAAAACTGCAACCTGCAGTGCCATAATTGCGGGGATTGCAGTCACTGCCTTGGCGCCCTCATATTTGTTGTCCCATTGGCAGATCACATCGGTCCACTTGAGCTGTCTCCGCAGTCACCTGGGCCATCATGAGAAACTTTATCATATTCGGATGGCAACTGCTCATTCCAACTTCACAGTAATTGCAGTGAAGCATCAATCTCCAGACCCCTCAGCATGTGGATAATTGCGCTGGCAACCTCGATCCACCAGGACAACTGCACAGATTGCACACAATCTCGCCAAAAGTGGTGCAGGTGGAAGACGGAAGTGAAGAACTTGGTGAAGCACTGCAGTGATTGGTGTTGTCTTCCAGGACAAGGATGCCAAAAAGGCATACCAGCAGATCTATGCTACCCAGTCTGAGTATGCTGAGCTCGAGTTCAACTACCTCGAGATTTTTCTGCTGGTCCTTCCGTACATCCAGTTCAGGGAGCACAGGGAGCAAATGGAGGAACACATCTGCCACCCTATTGCCACTGAGCCCAGGAAAGTTTGGGCTTATGGTGTTGCAAGCACCTGAGCACCGTTGCCCCCACGGTGTGCTGTATGCTGCACAGTCCCGATACTTGACCACGTTGACCTGCTCAGAAGTCAGAACGTGGCCTCCAAGAGAAGAAAGAAATTGTCATGAACCTTGAAGATTCTCGTGGCTCTTTTTGTGCGGAGCCAAGCGACTCGACAACACTTGGAAACACGAAATGCAAGAGGTGAGACACCACACGTTGAGCACTCCACATTCCAGGTGTTCCCAGGCGAGCTGCAAGATTGCACCTGCCAGTGCAGCGAGAGGGTCGCCCTGCCTCGGAAATGTAGACTTCATCGTCAGTGCCTCGCCCGCTGCCCTTCTGCCGTTTTGTCCTTTCTGCTGCACTGCATGACCTCTTCCCGGTCAGGAAAAAGCCTCGCAGTGCGAGTTCCAGAAGGAAGAAGTCACAAAAAGTCCGACTGCTCTCAAATCCCTGAAGGGGTATTCCAATCCTCCGAATGATAGCACTGAGTGTTTGTCGAACGACATGGCATTGGAACAGTCATCTTTCGCAGCCAACTCAGCACTGCCAGTGTGTGCAATCTCATGACACAAGGCCGTACACAACGAAGCAAAGCGCAGCATAAACACTCCATGTATGCACCGAAAAACTCCCCACGGACAAACCAGAGGCCTGGGTATCCAACACAACGTGCGCTGTGGAAATCCTCCATCCCCATCTTCGGGTACAATGCTTGCACACTGAGTAAAGATTGCTGACAAGGGTTCTTGGGAAGAGCAACTCGTTCAATTGCTTTCGTTTCGCAAATCGTTCAAGTGGATTCCAGCCCATCCAAACAAACACAACATACACTGTGGAAGTCCCAGTCTCCGAACCCTTCTCAGCAACCCATCTCAGCTGTGCAATCCTCTGCGTCTCCCCCAAACAAATCCAGTGCCACACACAACAGAGAGGGTTGCTGACTGAGTCCCGCTTCAAGAGCAGCAACACGTTCCATGCTGAAGTGGCTTCCAGTACGTTGTGGAAGCCCCAGTCCCTTCCATCCCGTCTCGGATGTACAATGCTTTGCATGCCCCCATGCGAAGCCAGTGCTTCGGGCAAAGACCAAGATTGCTGAACAGAGTCTCCAACAAGGGGAGCAAGACGTTCAATGCTGGGCAATCCAAACCAACATGACGTAAAAAAGGGTCCCGCTTCAAGAGCAGCAACACGTTCCATGCTGAAGTGGCTTCCAGTACGTTGTGGAAGCCCCAGTCCCTTCCATCCCGTCTCGGATGTACAATGCTTTGCATGCCCCCATGCGAAGCCAGTGCTTCGGGCAAAGACCAAGATTGCTGAACAGAGTCTACCACGAGCAAGACGTTCAATGCTGGGCAATCCAAACCAACATGACGTAAAAAGGGGTCCCGCTTCAAGAGCAGCAACACGTTCCATGCTGAAGTGGCTTCCAGTATGTTGTGGAAGCCCCAGTCCCTTCCATCCCATCTCGGATGTACAATGCTTTGCATGCCCCCATGCGAAGCCAGTGCTTCGGGCAAAGATCAAGATTCCTGAACAGAGTCTCCAGCGAGTGAGACGTCCAATGCTGGGCAATCCAAACCAACATAACATAAAAAAGGGTCCCGCTTCAAGAGCAGCAACACGTTCCATGCTGAACTGGCTTCCAGTACGTTGTGGAAGCCCCAGTCCCTTCCATCCCGTCTCGGATGTACAATGCTTTGCATGCCCCCATGCGAAGCCAGTGCTTCGGGCAAAGACCAAGATTGCTGAACAGAGTCTCCAACAAGGGGAGCAAGACGTTCAATGCTGGGCAATCCAAACCAACATGACGTAAAAAAGGGTCCCGCTTCAAGAGCAGCAACACGTTCCATGCTGAACTGGCTTCCAGTACGTTGTGGAAGCCCCAGTCCCTTCCATCCCGTCTCGGATGTACAATGCTTTGCATGCCCCCATGCGAAGCCAGGTCTCCAACAAGAGGAGCAAGACGTTCCATGCTGAAGCAGATTCCGACCAATCCAAATCAACATAAAAGCAACGCTGTCGAAGACCCTTGCATTTTGACGCACTGCTGCCAACACAGGTGAAATTGCTGATTAGGTTCTGCCTCGAAAGCAGCAACACGCTCAATCTGTAGAGGATTCCAGTAAATCCACCCGCACAATTTGCTCACTGCTTACCACGATAGCTGCTGATGGTGCAAGACACCAGGCCTGGAGCTCACATTGGAAGGACAACGTTCTACCGCATCAATAGCCATGTCCATGTCCACACCACATCCTCTTTAGTTGTTCGTGGTGACCTTGGAATCTTATCCCTGGCCCCACGTCCGCGCACGTGTGCTACAATGGTAACCTCCAAATCGTGCAGAATTGGCCAGAACGGTCTGGTGCCAAGCTTGACAGTGTGCCATCTTCCAGGCACCACAACCATATTTCAAAAGCATATCTGCAAGTTCTGCGCCGTGTTGCCCTGCATTGCATTCTGCAGTGACTAACGCACTGCGATCTTGTCTCGAGCAGAGCGTGTCAAGGACACCTTGCAGGGAACACGCCGGAACACAGTATGCTCCCCTGCCCAGGCGTGGTAGAGCTGCCCTAGAGGAGTCAAATTCCATTGTCTGTTTTCCGAATGGCATGCTCAAGACGACCGGGACTGGTCGTCTTGAGCATGCCGCAGCATGATGTCGTTCGACCAACAGTCTGGTGGTGGTGGTAGTGCCATTGGCATATCCTCAAAGACCCACTTGCCATACCACCAGCAACACACCAGTCGAAGCAGGTGAGAGGTCAGTCCAGACACCCTCCATATGTAACGAATCAAACGGCGGCCTCTTTTGCAGGGAAATCGGTTCACGGAGGGATATGGGAAGGGCCGGCAGACGGGCTCTGGCAAGACCCCAAGCCCTAGTCCAGTCGATGGTAAGAGGGAGCCTCCAGGACATGCCATGTCATGCCTCATGCCAGCCCCTCCTGCAATGAGATCCCCAGCTGCCACCATTCAACAGTCACGACCCCAGAGATGCTGTAAAGGATGGAAAGTGCATTGAACTGGGACCCTGAATCCGCCCGGTCTGGGGTTGCACGCTGCCAGCAGCGCCCTACCGCGCCCGCTTGGACCGTTCGCTCTTGCCATGGCGCGAAGACTCCCGGGAGCGCGAGCGCTTCCGCTCACTGCGGCTGTGGCGGCTCCCTTTGCTCTCTTTGCTCTCCCTTCGGGAGCGGGTCGTCTCCGAGCTGTGCCTGCTGGTGCTGCGCTGGCCCCGGCTGCTCTCAGCATCCTCACGACCCTGAGGGCTGTCGGGGTCTCGGCCCATCATCTGCGCCCGGCTGACTCCGCGGCCCAGCTTACCACCAACAACGGGGGGTTTGGGCTGTGACCGGCCAAGGCTATCAGCACTGGAAAGGCGACCTGAGTCAGAAGCGAGGCGGCAGCTGTCATTTGCGTTCAACGTTCACCAACAATTACCACATAACAAACCATGATTACCAATGCTGACCAATGTGTACTACATAAGACCCCGTGATTGCCAATGCGTACCAATAAGTGCCACGTGCCCATGACACCAATGATTACCACACAACATGCAATGATTACCAATCATTGCCATACAGCCGCAACAAATGGTTGCACATTGAAGGCACACGATAGGACCAAAAGGTTACGGGCAAACCACGGGCGCAGGATGCCTTCCCGGCAGCTACTATACATACTTATGACAATTACTTGGGGTGAGATGTGGTGAGACTGACGCCGACAATCAGCCCCCCCTCCCCCCCCATGCCCCCGCCATACATGGCGATGACATCGCATAGGGTTCAGCACTCCGTGCCTCGCCCCTGAAAAGAAAAACCCACAACATGTGGCCGCCCGTCGCAAAAAAACAAACAGCGAGGCGTGCACGGCAGAGCTGCAGGCCGTGTGAGGCGACCTGGAGCTAGCCTTCTGTGTGCAGTGGTGGGCAACATCTAAATGAAGGGGGGGTCCCTCCCCCTGTGGTTGTTAGCCTTTCTAGTACACCCCTGGCTGGCCTTGCATATGCCATATACGCCACATGGTGGAACATGATGCTGGGCAATTGGTATGCTGGACTAACTATTGCCGACACACCATGTTCCCCAAGCACTGTTACGCTATGCAGGTGTGACCAGTAATTCAGGGCATCTCGACATTTCAGAATTTTCATTCATCACTGTTGCTGTGGCGGGTGTCAGACCCTGCTAGCAAATGTATGCAAGCAAAACAGACGGGGTGCGTGGCCCCCCTTTTGTCGTTGCGGGTTTGCCATGCAGCAGCCCAGAGCCACTCGCAATTTTTGAGCTGGAAAAGTCTGAAAGGATGTGCATGAAATGAAGAGTGGGGCTAAGGAGCGACAAAATAAACGCCATAAACCAGGACCATTCCAGGAACAAAAACGGTTCCCGATTCTACTGGATGGGTTTAGGGGGCACCAAACAGCGCAGCAAGGACAATACTTGATGATGTACGCGCAATATAATCGCGCAAGAACTGTGGCACGGACTGCTTCCCCTCTTCCAAGAATTCGAGGACTTCAGGGGCCATCCTGAGGCACAAAGGGCGAAGTATACGGCACTGGGTGACATTTGCATTCGAGGGGGATGGGGAGACCCACATCCTGGAATCAGAGCAGGGTCCCATTTGGAAAACCCCGGTGGACTCCGTAACGCCGCACCCCAGCGCCCATGGAGTCCTGAACAGTCCTTCACCCGGTGGGCCTCAACACGAAAGAGAGCCCTGAAAGTTACCTTCAACAGAGGCACAAAACTACCATCATGCCATCACCCCTCAACGTAGACATAGAAAGGGATGTGTCCCCCTGAACACAGAGAAATGAGGTGGCATAACGAACATATTCCTTTTGACATCAATTGGGCGCATCAGTACAATGACACCCCACAAAGCACCATTTCTAGTGCTGGCCCTTTACATCGCTCTAGTGGGCCACACAGGGCGGGAGGGTCCACCAGGGCCACATTAGGGGTGACGGGTGCACAGTGCACGCACAGTGCTCACCCTTTTGGGCAATTATGCAGCTTTCACCCCCCAAACAGACCCTCACAGAAAGGTTCCGGATAGCAACATGGGCACCAAAACAAATAGCCAGCAAATGGGCATCTGATCAGATCCTTGCAGTGAGGGGGTGTCCTTGCACTGCAAGCGCATTGTGCACACACTGCGCACTACTTTTAGCCAGGTTCCTCCCCCGAAGAGCCCCCAGGCACACCTTTTCCAAACACTAGGTTGATTTCTCCCCACCATGGGGACCCCGAGAAGGCAAGGGTTCGATGGCACACACTGGTTTCTATGCGCTACGTTGTATCTGTGCAGAGTGGCGAAGAACAATTTCATCTTGGGAGGACAAGCAAGCATCGGGCGGCCAAAGATTCCATTGGGAAGTGGAAGCATTGAAGCAATACAAGGACGCTACTAAGGCTCGTGTGAGTACCATGTACGTTAGGGAAAGGGCGTTCATGGATCACATAACATCAAATTTGCCCCGTCTCAATCTCCATCCTAAAAATGGTGCCAAAATGGTCCCATTGTGCATGATGTCTTATGTAAAGGGAGGGTAGCTTGCAACTGTCTTGAGCTAGGGCAGTTTGGATCAACTAATTTTAAGAAACGAGCAAATGAGCAAAAAAGTGTGAAAAGGGGTGGAAATGGGTGAAGCTGGGTGAAAACCCAAAAATGCCATATCCCAAATGTGGAAAAAGCATCAAAACCTACTCTCAAACAACAATGATGCCCCTGGTATCACAAAGTACGGGTCTATAGCACAGTCAGACGCCCAAACAGTTGCACTGCACGCGCACTGCGCGCACACTGCGCTAGGTGCGCCCCCTGAATATACGCAAGGGTAATCACCAGGGTGCTGCGAGGGGCCAGTACAGTAGCAGTAGCCCGCTCATTTGTTTGCTTGGTTGTTGCCCCCTGAGGCGCCGTGTTGTTGAGCTAGTACCCCATTTCACCCTAAATGCTCTGAGGACTGCATTGTACATGTTATCCCTTGGTGGTCTGGAGCACAGCGCAGCGACACAATGTTGTTGTCTTGGGTTCAAGCTGGTACCCCTGTCTTCTATCACTGATCACTGAAGCATTCCACAATGGGGTCAGGTAAATTATCTGAATAAAAAAGATGCACAGTGTGCGCACGGTGCGTGCCACCCCCCCTTAGTTTCGGTCGTCCTTCTGGATTCAAGGAGCCAATTGGCTGCAATAACTACTTGTCTGTGGGTTCCAAAGGGCAGTCTGTTAAGGCAGGTCTTCACAGAGTCAGATTCTGTCTTTCACAATCGCCGAATTGTTACTGGAGGTGAAATGGACCAAGCTGGGTTCACGTGCCATGGGTTTTGCACAAGCTGTGAAGTCAGTTGGAAATGACCATGTGGTTTGATGGATCAAACCGTCATCACAGGGCATCTCTTGTTCTGCTTCTTATTCTGTTGTTATGCTGTTTTGTTGTGCTGTTGTTTGTCTGTGTTGTTGTGCTGTGGCACCAGAGACGCCTGGGTTGAACCCGCAGTCAGTTGCACCCAGGCGAGCCTAGACCTCGTGTACAGTATCCTCTGCTCATTGCAAAACGCATCGAGGCTTCTTTGTAGTTGCTGTGCTGAGCTCCTCTCTCCATGAGGAACCTGCAACAATGCAGTGCAAAATCTCCTTGGCGTCCATCACCGCGTCCATGCATCGTCGTGCGATGTCCAGCGCATATTCCCCTGGGCAGCCCCCTAGAACCTAATGGAACGGGGAAGTCTGTGCACCTTGGCAGATGCTGTTGGTCGGCGAGGTCCCTTGATTTCACAAGCCGCTCTCATGAATGGTTCAAACTCCCCTGACTAGACCAGGCACAGCTGGGGGGTACAGTCAATTATAGTATTGAACAGAGGCGCTAGCGACTCCCTGGCCCAAGAGAGAAGCGAGAGGGCACAGAAGGAGGAGCATGGCATAAACCTCCAATGGCGATCACAAACAGCACTATTACAGGGCACTGGGCACCGGGCAGTGCATCTGGTGCGTTATGGGGGTCCACGCTTGAAGCAGGCTGCCCACTTTGTCCCATGTGGGGGGCAGGGCATTGGTCGGGGAACTCCGTGCCGTGTGGTCCATCCGTGTCATCTACTCAACCCCATTTGTACGGACTTAAACTTTCCCTCCTGCAGGAAATCGTTTTGGCAGCCTGTAGCCATCACCAAACCGGCCCACCATATCAAGAAGGCTACCTTACTGCATGCCAGCAGCAAGCCAACAACACCAGGCACCACCGGCATTTTACTTCTGAAGTGTTGTTACCTGCAGTGTGCTCGTGTCAAAACCAGAATCTTCATCTCCAGGTGCCGTCATGAATCTATGCAGGCACCTTTCTTGTATTCTTCATCTTTCTTTGTTCACCAATTTTGGAACAGCTCACCACCCGGCGCAATTATCTGCTCTCTGCAGCAGACAGCTATATAATAGTGGACGGCAGTTGCCATGCTACACCTTCAACTTGTTATATCTCCCATGGTCAAGGAAGTCAAGACAGGGTCATGAAGGAGTTCAGACGCCTAAATGGAGTGCCTGCAGTCGGCATTCAGTGTTGATTGACTGAACGTCCTGGCAAAGGACACTTTCAGCTATTGATACATCCACAACATGAAACGAGCACGTGTGTCCTCTTCTCCGCTGGGGTGTTCGACAAAGGGGCAATGAACAAAGGCTGCGAGACTGCCAAGGCCTGATAGGGCACAGATACTGACTGAGCTCTATTCCTGCCTTCATGGGGTCAACCGGGCCCTTTAAGCTGCAAAGCATGGCACCATTTGACCAGCTGACTTGTCCTCCAAGCCTAAAGAGCAGTGGACATCCTGACATGATGTATCTGAAAATTGCGTAGAAAGTAAGGGGGTCTGCTGCAAACCATTAGGTGAAACACCCAGAAATGTGGAATGAAAAGGAGAAGAATCAAACTCTAGCTCTTACTTTTTGACGATGGGCAGAGCAAAGCTGTCTCCTCTATCACCCAGCAACGAGATGGCACGTTGGTTAAACTGTGCATCCCACCCAGATAATTTCTGTTACGTGCATCCCAAGGATGGATGGACAGAAAGATTGGCAAAGTCGCTCCTGGGCCGAAACCTGCCATGCGTTGCAACAAGCCCTGCTGCAGAAACATCCCTGAGAGGAAAAGGCAATGCAACAGTGCTGGAAGGCAAGGGAACTGGGATTTAAGGTGAGACTGCTAGCGCTTGTTGAGCATGGTGTTGTATGTTTTTACTGATGATTCACCTTCATGGTTGCCTTTGAGGGCAGCGGTATCAGTGACAATCAGTTCAGCGCTGAGCGCACGTGGGAAAAGGGGTATGATGCCATTAACACATATGTCGAAATTCAGCCCTTTTCTGCTGCTCAAAACAGGGACCCATCAATAGCGGCCAAAACCTTCTGACCATGTTGGTGGCCGGGCTGGGAGCTGGTGTTGGGAATGCAGAGGAGTTCTGGGAGGGCCTCACCCCAGCTTCTGCAGCCCAGCTTTGGGCATTGAAACTGACGTGACACAACATCCACACTTCAACACCTTAAATCTGCTGGAGCGAAGAATGACATTGCATCGCCGACAAAGTCTGAACAGGCAACCCGCCGGAGGCGTTCGATGTACTCGCTGATGTACTGGGGCATGTCGAAGTTTACCACAAGACCCAAATTGGGTAGATCTGCACATGACGGTGAGGGCGCACAATTTAGTTCAAGACACGGGGGGGGGGGGGGCGTAGCATCGGGCCATACGCCGGCCGTTTCTCGGACATATGGTGGAGTTAGAGGGCAACAAAGGGCTCTTGGTCACGGGGCAATCAAGGCGCACAGAGTGTAGCAACCGTTTCCCTTCGTCTGGCCGTTTTGAGTGGGTTTCGGCGCCATTTCGGGCCAAAAAAGGCTGTTTTGGGGCACAAAATGGGCAGGTTTGGGAGGGCACCTCGCGACTTGGCGCCCCCGCCCCGGGGCGCCACCGGTGATTTTTTGGCTCAAAACTTGGATGTGGCAAGGGCACCACCTAGGCTCTAGGATGGCTAGAGTAGAGTAGAGCACAGAGCGATGAGGCGGAGTAATGGCCAAAACGGAAAGGAGAAGTGTTGCCACTGCTCCTAGTCGCTGAGCGCCTGTGCGGTTTGGCGCATCCATGACGCCACGTGGTGTTGGGCAAGAAACTGGGTAATCGCCTGCAAGGCCAAGTCGGACACGGTTGTCCTCTCCGCCACGGACAAGGCTTCAAGCCTGGCTTGCATAGCTGCCATTGCCTTTCCCCTTGTTGCAGTATAGCCCTCAGTTCCACTGAGCTCATTTGGTCCGGGTTGCGGACACTGCGGGCGCCTCAGCCGGCTGCGCCTGGGGCGCAATGCCCTCCACGGACACCAGTTGCGATTTGAAGGGAGAGGTGAACATACCGTGCAGACACGAGTATTTTTAAAACACAAATATTTTGCGAAAATGAAAACAATCGCAAATTTTTTTTTGTTGTTGCCACTGAACAGCCCAAATTTTTTTGCAATTATTTTCAAATCTGCGCATGGAGCCCCTAAAATAAAAATTTTTTCCTATTAATTTTTGTCCAACTGCCGTTTTGCGTTTGATAATGTATGCTCACTACTGCTGTTTGGAAAAAAATTTACCGCTCGGTTTTGTATATGGTCCTTGAGCACTAGTATGTTAGGCACAGGCAATGTCCTAGTGGTCAGTGCACTACCCTGGCAAATGAAGATGGTTGCTTCAAATCCTACAGGGACCACTGCAAGGATATTTATCACCTGCCTTGCAGTGGTCCACCCGATGTCCTGGAGTGCCACCCCGTGTTGCACTAATGGTAAGCCTAGCCGCTTTTTGGTCTAAAGACAGAAAACAGCATGGTCAAAGATTTGGATAGAGCATGGTCACAGAAGTTGGGTAGGGGCTTGTAGGTGCAAAATGTGGGACACTTGGTCTAAAGACAGAAAACAGCATGGTCGGAGAATTGGACAAACCCGACACTCCCCAGATTATTGATGTAATAACTGAATTTTTTTTGTGAAATCCTCTATCTCAAATGGCAGAATGATTTCAAAAAAATTGGGGTTTCTTTTTTTTTTTGGCGCCTAAAAAATTCACCCGGGAATTGAATATTTTGGCAAAGTTTGTATTGTACGGTATTCATTTTGTGGATGGTGGAAGAAGTACACACAAACACATATAATTTTCAATAAATTCTATTGCCTTCGGCAAGGCACCTCGAAGACAAGCTGGCATGCAGCCAATCAGTCAGTCAGTTAGGCAAGCAGTTAGGCAAGCAGTCACTTGGTCAAGCACGCGGGCAGATAGGCAAGCACGAACACACACTTTGGCTTTTTCAGTGGCATATACAGCTACACATATACATACATATACTACTTAGACTGCGTGAACAATCAACGGTCGAGTGGTAAAACTCTCGTTCACCAACCAGACAAGCGTTGGTTTGAATCCCGGCCGGTGATCAGCGGCGCAGGCCAACCGACTCATGAACTATGTTTTACCCCGCCGTGCTTCAAATCCTTGTGAGCGCAAACTTTTGACGCCCCCCCCCCCCAACCCCTAAAATGGGTTATCCAGTTTCAGGGGGATAGAGGCCTCAAAGTCAAAAAAATCCATTGAGGGATTGTTTTGTCGGGCAAAATAATGATTTTACAAGGGGCCGGACAGCCAATATCATGCCTTGGGGTATGCTACGTGGACAAACCCCAAAAGGGGGGGCCGTACGGTGTCCGCGCCTACGTGTGGGAGGCCTGTAAGGCCGGTGTCCCCGGCTTCAAATACAAGGATATTTCCTTTGCAGTGCACCATGGGGTGCTGCATTGGATTAACCGCAAAAGTCGCTGGGTACCGGTCACTACGCAGCCGTCCAGCAATAGCAAGAGGTGCATGAAGCAGGGTCTGTCTGGCGATGCGGTCCACCCTTGAGAACGCTTTCTGTGCGCCGCAGGGTTTGAGAAATCTGTTTTATTGCACATTGTTCCGGAAACAAACCAGATAACTGAGAAGTAGCACACGTTGATCATTTGACACCATCGCTTCATCAATGTGAAGACTACGGCCCCGGCTCACCATGTAAAGCGTGGTAGGGAAGTCTCACCCTTCTACTGTGGAGGAGCGGTGAATTGTACTCCCGCTTTCTGACAATATCTATGAGACTTCTGACAGAAGCGGCCACATGCCTGTGTCACAAATTTGAAAGACAATGCCGTCAGCATACATGTAATGCACTCCAAAGAATATCCAATATGCTTCGAACTTGCGCATAAAGTGGCAGACCTTGCACCCATCAAACATATACATGGCTAGTAACCATTGCCAAAACTGAGGGCACCAAGACATGGATGAGCATCTAGCGGTATGCAAGTGCTTTCTTGGCGAGTGCAACAACGACATCATGGCTGCAGTGGCTTTTTACCCCAATGCAAAAACACCTGTGTCCAAACGCCAATATAATGTAATTTGGTGTAGATTTCATTGCATTTTCTATTGTGATGAGGAGGATCCGCACATAATTCGTCCAATGTTTTGTAAGACACAGCGTTGTGGCACCGTACACATCGTTGTGTTGCAAAATTGTTTTAATTCGCCTACACACACATGCGCTTGTTGTGTATGTGATGTCTTTCAACCATAGTGGCACTTGACCTTGTTGGTGTGCGCGAGGCGATCCCTCAAGTAACTAGATTGTACACTTGTGCCCTATGGTCATAGGAGGGGCAAAAGGGGGGCTGATACAGATGACACCAAGGCAAGTAAGTAAGAAAGGTGGACTTTGCCAAGTACCATTCCGAGCATTGTCACGACTTTGTGAAGGACCGCCCTTGGTAGCTAAGGTGTTCCCTGAAGACATTTGTAAATGACATTGACATTGCATTTGTCCTAGTTGCAGTTGTAGTGCAATGGCACTAGGCGTGCGGTCGGGAATATATAGTTAAAGCACTGTAATGCCTTCAGTGAACATGGCATAGTGCTACACAAAACACCCTACTATCGACACCGTACGTCAAAGGTCTCACGGAGGTCCATGGACTTTAACTGTCCAAGGGAACATGGAACTCTTTGTCACATTTTTGATAGATGATTCTTTGTCAGCGCTTCCAAAGAATCGTCTGTCATTGATCTAACATATGAGGTTTATTCCTATCACCTTTGTGTGTACCTTTTGTGCTGTGCATGTAGCCTGGTGTGTCGCTTGGTGTCAGTTGACGATGCTACGGTTCCAATTGCCGGTGCCACGAATACATGGATACTAGTGCTCTGCATTTGGTTTAGACAAACTTATACCTTCACGGCCCTATACTGTTGATGTTGTCTATCATAAACCTGACATTTGAGCACCCCCGCTATGGATGGGGCAACTGTCCGTCAGATTTTGGGGTGTCAGTGTGATGCTAGAGGGTTGCCAAACCCACCGGACCCAAGCTGGGTTGGCCTGCAGTCGGTCTTCCAGACTTGGCGAGTCTCCAATGTAGGGATTGCACAACCAGTGGCAAGAACCACAGATCTTCTGCTGCCCTCGCGGTGGATACATAGCCACGGGGTGTCGATCTAGATTGCCCCGCCACCACCTTGCTTGCCACGAAAGACCCCGGCATTTCACCCAAAGGCGGCTACAACAGGCGATCCTTCTCATATTCTTAGATGGTGGACAACACGGATTGGTACCTGGCTTGTGTGCGTTGAGCCCAGCTAGGTACCCCCCAAGCTGCCACTCCATAGAGGACGACGCGGCGACTGCAAGGGCCCAACGGACCGCCACTGAGGCAAAGGAGCCATGAACTCACAAGGGGAGATTTTATCCCCGTGCTGAGCATTGGGAGCCATTGATTTCTCCCCAGCGGGCGACACTTGTTAAATGCAATCATCAGCCCGCGGACAAGGGGCCCCTGGCGCGGGCCGCCGCCACCCACATTGAGCATTGTGTCCGATCCATCTACTCTTTAGGCGGAGCCGCTAGCCTTGCTACGCTAGCGGTGCCCCACTCAGCAATGAGTGTGGGCGAAGCGTGGAGCCGCGTGACCACCAGCGTTTGGTGGCCGTGTGAAACAACTCGAACCGCGAAACGTCGCAATTGCGAAGCGAAACGACTACGTCACAGAAATGGGCACCATGTGACGTTAGGGGGTATGGGGAAGGAAGTAGTATTGGGGCTCTGCTACTTCTGTCCGAGGGAGTAACACCTACAATTAAGCAGTCAAACTAGGACACATGAAAATGCCAGCATTACATCCCCGTTTTTTCTACGGTGTTTTTCTGGGGTATCTTTGCACGACCTATTTTCCTTTTTTTGGGGTAATTTCAAACAAAAGCCTTGGAGGTACCAATGTTTGTTAGATTTCTAATCGCTGAATGGTACTAGAAAACAGAAGAGCCCCCAAGCACATGTGTGTACCAAGGGGCGCATTGTACTGTGTACCGAACGATGTCCCAAGGTAATACATGGACACTGCTGCAATGCATTTACTTGCCGGTACACACATATACCTTTAAAACCCTGTAAAAGTGATGCTATCCGTAAGGAATATGACAACCGCCCACACGTTGTGACAATGGATGACGGTCTAACCGTTTGTGAGATTTCTGACAGTGCTTCCCAATTATCATTGTCAAAAAATCTGAGACGGCTTGGGGAACCGTATCTCAAAAATCTGATAGTGCTTTGTACTTTGTACTCCGACTGTGTGAGGCAAATTTTGAAGTCTCTGTCAGATTTCTGGCGGACGAGTCTTTGGAAGCGATTAGAAGCAACAATCTGACATGCAAGGTTTGCCGTTGTCACTTATTGTCAATGTTTTTGTTGCATCCGTCAAGAAAAATGATTTGTGCTACCATTAGTAACAAGGTGGTGAGAAAAGCATGTCTGATGATTCGAGCTTTGCACATGATATTTTTTCTTTGTGTGACATCAGGGCCAGAAACATTCCGTTCACTTGCGAATGGGGGTTGCATTTGTTGAATGATTCAATTTTACTGCAGATTTTGTTGATTATGTGTGCTGGGTGTTTGCCTCACCATGGGTTTTGAAATTTTAATTGTCAGATTTTGGGTGAAGGGGAGGCTAACTGGAGAACACTGGGAACTGCATACCTGCTCTGCCCCCCTTCCGCTGGTTAGCACATCATGCAAACCAACCTCTCACCTGGGTTGGCTGCCTCCCTTTGCCCCTACATGACAAGAAATTCATTGTAGTATTTTTTTTTGCTCCGTCTTACGTGTGCCTGGTAAGTGCTCGGTCGAATGGACCGCTTCTGTGTGGCAGACAAAGTACAACAAGAAATTCATTGCAGCATTTTTCGGATAGTTCCCGGGTTGTGACTTCATAGTGTTACTTTAGGCCACCATCCGATAAATTGTCCTTCTGTAGCCATTGGCCACAATAGAAACACTGGTCCCTGTCAATCAAACCCCTTTCCCAAACCCTCCCCAGGTTTTCAGAGCCTCCCCCGCCCCCGAGTTGAAAACCTCCGGCCGCCCCCCATTATGGAGCAACTGGGGTTGAAAAAAAATGAGGATTCTCTGAGGCCAGATCTGCTGATCTGGCTGGGGCACAGGCTGCAGCACTGGCACAGGCATACCAACTCCACGGGCCACCACATCACAGGTCACAAGAATTGGAGAGCCCTGTGGTGGTGGCAGCTGGAACTCCTCAACAACTCGCATGAACTCTGGGTTGTCCTCAGTGCCCCCCCACTCTTGTGGCACAGTGTACCGGTGGGGCAGCACGAGGGCAGGGTAGCCACAGGATCGCAGCACTTTTGTCAGGTCATCAGCCTTCTCGCGGGAACGTGTGAAGATCAGGCACTTGCGTCGATCTTCCAGGAGCTGGTCTAGCAGAGGCGACAACCTGGGCCAACAGGGAACAGGATTGTGCAGGGCAAGGAAGGGGTATAGGAGAGGGTGAGAAAAAAGGTTGGGAGGGAGAGACAGCCGAGTCTGGAGAGAGCAACAAAGAGTGATTGCAGAGAGTGAGAAAGGAGGAGGAGAGAGCAAAGAATGGGCATTTGAGAGAGCAAAGGATGGGGGGGAGGGACGGTCATGAAGAGACAGTCCCCCACATAGGGGGGGGGGGAGTGGATTGCACCACACAGTTGTAGCACTAAAACTGCAGTGGTTCCAATATAACCTCAAGAAATTCTATTGCCTTCGGCAAAGCACCTCAAAGAGAGGCTGACAGTCAGCCAATCAGTCAGTCAGGCAGTCAGTCAGGCAAGCAGGCAGGCAGACAGGCAGGCAGAAACACACAGTTTGGCTTTTTTTCAGTTGGGACTACGATTACAAACATTGGGAAACCCTGGTGTGCAGGAACACTCAGTGATCCAGTGACCGTACACCCAGCCGATGACTCACCTGGCGCTGGCTCGCATCCCGGCCGGCGCAATCGGCGATCGCCGGCTCAGCCAATCGGCCCCTCAGCCCTTTTGTATACTCAACCCTGGTTCAAATCCTTCTTATCACAAACTTTTGACCCCCACCCAAAAAAAATGGTATCCAGTTTCAGGGGGATAAAGGCCTCAAAGTAAAAATTTCCATTGGGGGATTATTTTGTCGGGCAAAATAATGATTTTACAAGGGGCCAGACGGCCAATATCATGCCTTGGGGTATGCTATGCGAATGACCCCCCAAAAAGGGGGCGCTTGATCTAACAACCCCTCTTTGAGGGGATTTTTCTTCGGGGCCTTCAGCTCCAAGTATTTCCTATGCCTTTTTGTCAAAGTGACGGTTCCCCCTATTGGGGATTGCAAGGGGGGGGGTTTCAAAGGGGGGGAGGAAACAATGGTAAATCAACTAGCTGGGTCACCTGCCATATCCTTGCTCTTCTTCATTTTGAGCCTCCTCATATTGCTCGTCAAAATCAGCTAAGATGTGCTCTGATGTGCAACGTGGGCAATGGGAAGATTATCTCACATTGATTGATTGATTCATTCAAATCAACTGACACCTGTAGACCCTGGATGAAAGAAAAGGGATTGGAGAGTCCCTACCTGGTTGATGGTTGCAGATATGACTTGTTCATTGCCCCCTTGGACAATTCATAAGTGGTGGAGGCCCAGTGCTCATCTACTTGTAGCACTCCAGCTTGTATCATTGCACAAGGGGGAGTTCATGCACGGCGCGCACGGCACGCACGGCACACGCTCGGCGCATGGAGAGCAAAGACAGGATGGCAGAGGATGGACGGGATGGTGAGATTGGATAAACAGTCGTCACAAGCCTCAGAAGGTTTGGCAAATGTGCTTCAAGAGAACCCAATGGAATGACATTTTAAAGACCTCAATTGTCACGTTTCCTCATCACAATACCATTTGTCATCTCCAATAATCTTTTGTGGGTGCTGTTTTGAAGTCGCCAGAGACGATTGTGGGGGCGAAAGGCCTCATGTGTTGGAAGGTGTGCACTACAGCTTCTGGGAAATCCAAAGTCTTATCTCCAAACCAGATGTTGATCCTTAAATCAAATTACATTAAATTGCTACCTTGGGCCTATGCAGTCTTGTTGCAACGCGGACGTATTGGTCATCGTGTGATTGCCCTGCACCATAATCCAATCTCTTCCTAACAATGTTACAAAAGAGTGAAAATAGGGGAGACCCACCAAACAAAAATAATGCCCCCAATGCCACAAAACCTGGTATGGCTGCACATGGCGCACATAGTGCACCATGTGCCCTTCAGATAATTTTGCTGTGGAGGTCCAAGGCTGACCACAGCAAGAGGTAAAAATATTGCAAACAATAAAACAAACACAGGCCAGAAGAAATCCAGCCTATGGCGTGCATATTTGGGTGTTCGTTTTTGTTTATTTGAAGCGCAAATTGCTTTGCATCAAACAACGCAAAACATCATCAAACGCCAATAAACAACGACAAACAGTGGCGGGTCCTCGAAAGCCGGCAATTTTCAAAAACAAACGCATAAACTCTGTCCATTTGCATATGACCTATGGCGTGGCCTACATTCAATCATTGTTTGAAGCAGTGGCAGTTCCACTTCTGATAAGTCTGCCCTGCGTTTCCGTGAGCGATTTGTATTCTATTGCATACAAAGCCACCATTAATGCGCACAAGAGTCATCCAACATGCTGCTAGTCGCAAAGCGTATGGAAACTTCATTTGGACGCAATCATGGGGCAGTTGCAACACTTCAAATTTCATTTTGGGGGACAGGGGGGGGTTCAAGACCACTATCTGCGCCCCCTAAATGTACTCTCAATGTGGTCGAGCTTTTGGTGGGGTTAGCTAAGCGAAGGTGCAGGTTGAACCTTAGGTAGAATCACCCTGTCAAACACAGCCACCTGCCAACAGCTACGAGATTGCAACCACCCAAAGGCACACAACTTCAAAGAGGAGTGGGAACTCACTGTTGAAAATGCGCTATCACAGAAGGAACGTACGACAGATCTACTTTTCAGCCTATTGTCTGCATGCACACAGCATGGATAAGAGAGTGTTGCGGCTGACCAAGCCACTCAACATCCTTGACGATGGAAAAGACACCATGCATTACCAGCATGGCCGTAACGCGCTTCCTGCCACTTACCTACGGAGGTACCCACAGGGAATTAGCCTGTGACGCAAGAGGATTGCCGTCACGCCATGGTCAGCGAGCCAGTCAGCAGTGGCATGACCTTTGTGGGATGGCAGGATAGAGTATCCTCTGCCAGGTGCAATAATCATCAAATTCATGGCAGAAACTTTTGTGTTGGCATTGTGTAGGCTGTGCACCTGTTGGGGCATCGTTTGGACGTATGCTCTGTTTTTAGAGCTCACCTTGCCAACTTTTTTTTGTAGTTTTGTGTTTTTTCACTGGTGTGTTCTGGATGGGGGCATGTTTGTTCTTTCCAGCAGGGGGGGCTAATGACTAATAATGGCTAATGGGGAGGGGGGGGGGGTTACCTTCAAAGAGTGGGAAGGAGAGATGATGCACATTGGCGTGTGGAAAACACATGGTCAAACATGCACCGTCAGAGCGAGAATTTTCTGGGGGGAGGGGGGTAACACAACCTGTACGAGTGCTCATTTGTATGAGCGCTCATGATTTTGAGGTATGCATCATGGACCAAACATCTTCTTCAAAAAAGTTCTCTGCTCAGGTCGTCATGAGATAATTTCAGGGCACACAGAGTCTGGCATACATGCGAATTCCCCTAAACCTCTCCTGCTGTGGCACTGCAGGCCCCATTGGTATCCTTTTCTGCCCAGGTCTGGGCTGCCCTGGTTGCTGCTACATGCAGCCGGGTCTGGAGGCCAGACCTTTCAACGAGTGCAGAACATGAGTGCCTCACACATGCTGATTGATGCCCCCTCTCGGCAGTGCTAGAGGGAAGATGCAACTTTCCATGCTATGCCAATGGCCCAGAAAATTGTGACATACCACATGGGACGCTGGGTCACTGATCCAATTTGTTCAAAATATTTAGGAAAGCGCCACCGTTCTCTTTCAACACAACTGTCGATTCCACCAAAAAAGGGGTTGTTTTGCCAAACACTCAGAGGGTTGAAAACTCGGGAGACGTGCTGCCACAGGTGTGAATTTGAGTGCGGAATTTGTCCAGCCCCCCTTGCTGGCCTCATGGCCCTGCCTATAGGGGCCTAGCAGCCACTTACATGGGTCCCTATGGGTGCTAGAGCACCCGCCTTGTCACCAGATCATGACCCAACCCCATCCCAAAGCCAACATACGATTTTTGGAAAAAATCAAATTTTCCAAAATTTTCAGGTGCCGCTGAAAACCCAAACAGCACTTTCAGGTGTTTCACGGGGGGGGGGGGGGGGGCTACCTCGAGGTCGCCAAAACCGCCAACATAGCAAAAATGGCTGAAAAGTGCAGAAACTACGCTCGTCCCACTCCGCCCCATACAAACCCCATGGAGTCGGGACCCGGAAACACTTTTTCAGCTCAAAATCGAAGAAAACCAAAAGATTCATGATTTTCGACCCAAAAAGAGGGGGGGGGTACACCCCATCCTCTGGCCAACAATCCAGCATGACGCATGTGTTCCATTTTTGTGGAGGGGATCCTTCAAGAGGGGTGCACCAGGATATTTCCCTTCATCAGTGTGAAATAAGGAAATCTCTTCTGTGCACTCTCTTCTGTGTCTCTTCTGTCACTTCTATGATCTTGGCCCAAATGAACGGTTGCCCATCCCCAATGGGCCCTGCTGCAAACATCAAATTTCAAAGGACTATGCACACAAATCGGAATTATGTTTTCTGTCCCCACTCTCACTCACAGAATCAGGCTTTGAGTTAGGGCTCAACAGGGTGTGTCTGGTGCCTGCCTGAATCCGCCTGAAACACGTAACCACATCACGTGGCACTGGCCATCCCTATCAAGGACAGGAGGATTGTCACAGATTCTTGGCAAGATAGTGCTTTCTATTGTACCTGGAGACATCTTATGGTCAGCCATTATTGACCTGAGGTGAACACCCCCCCCCCTTGTGCAGGCATGGCCTTGTCTGATGTGCATGGCGCCCATTATTGGGACCAAACGTTCTCATTTTTGTGGTCCCTCTTATGAAATGCCTAGTGTGGGTGACGTCTGGGCAGGTCTTTGATTCACAAATTTACTGTTGCGCCATGTGTCGAATGGAAGCAGAGCCTTGTCTCAGCATGGGTGTCATTTGGCCGTGTCGGCACCAGGGGGAGGGCAAAGTACAAATCCTGTGGACCCACGAGAGCCATGAGGGGCCCGGAGGTGCCAATCAAGGCCCAACTGTTGAGGGGTGCAAGGAAGACTGAGTGAGTATGCCGGTTGGTAATTCTGAGTGTACGTACTTGTTTGAGGAGGGAATCCTCCACTCATGGATGGGCGGGTTGGCTGTCCACGCCTTGGGTTGTGGGTGAAGGGGCGAGTTCAAAAGTTGTGAGAGGTGGGGGGCCGTGACAATGTTCCCATTTTGGAACTGCCCCACCCACTAGCATCATGACCTTGGGGTCTGGCACCTGGCATTTCGCCTTCCTGTGGGCACATATCTCGGGTTTTGGGTGCTCGGAAGGGTTTCTTTCTGTGTGTGTGTGTGTGTGTGTGTGTGTGTGTGTGTGTGTGTGTGTGTGTGTGTGTGTGTGTGTGTGTGTGTGTGTGTGTGTGTGTGTTGTGTGTTTGTTTTGTGCAAATCATGGTGTGCGGCAGGGTCCACGAATTGGATAGGTGTGGTTGGAATGGATTGATGTGGCTGGGTTCCCCTCCTCACACCTGCTGGCTGTGGTTGGTCCAGGGGTGTGTGTGCCATAAAGGCTGAACGAGGGGGGAGTCCAGCGGGTGGGGGGGGGGGGGGGGGCTGCCACCATTATTTCTGCCCTCCCAGCCCCCCCCCCCCCAACAGCCCATCCAATGGGTGCACCCCTCCAACCACCATCGGCCGTCCAAAGCCACATGGAGGACTTCCTCCACAAAACGCGAACCAGAAGTGTTATACCAAATCGACGGACGGAGAATCAAGCGCATCACTTTTCCGCCCTGATGGGGCGTTGACAGGCCCATGGGTTGATGAAGAGGAAAAGGGTTTCGGCACGAACCTCCTCCAAAAACAGCAAAACAAGTTAGGGGATGGGATTGGCTCCCACAGGGTTGTGCAAAGCAAAAGACCACAGCAATGTGCTTAAAGATGGCCTGTGGTCATGCTGACTTCCAGCAGCTCCACACTGGACAGCAAAATGTTGGGTGAGGGGAGACAGCAAAGGAAGTACCAGGGCCACATTTTTCACCGGGAACTCAGACCACAATGGAATACGTCTTGAATGCAGAAAAGACGACAGGAAGAGGCCGTTGCCCCCACAGTTGCTTACAGCAGAACAAACTGATGAGTATGAGGGGTGGGTGGGTGTGCAGGTATGTACCAGTCCCCAACAGGTCTGCTTAAACAAATCAGATACACATAGTAGACGGAAATGATTAGAAAAACTGAAGCGTTGGGGTCAAGAGAACTGAGTCATATGGACTGGGGGAAAGTGAGGTGAAAGGATTGAGAAACGGCCTGTCTCCCATAGGTCCATGGTACCTCTGCATATGCTCCAAACAGGCACTGGCCCCGGAGCTTCGGCTCAGTGCAGCCGTCTCATCGTCGACAAATTGGACCAATTCTCATATCAGACATCACTAGTCTCGACATAGCAGCATGACCAGTCTCGACACAGCAGCAATATGCAGCACGCTGAACATGCATCACGCATGAGCATTCGCAACCATTCTCGCCCCAGTGCTCCTCTGACGTATGCCCAAGTATGCACCTCACAACAATACACCTCACACAGAAATACAGGCACACGCAGCTCCATACTCTAATTACAAAGATTGCATACACTCCACACTCCATGCACTCCATACGCTCCACAACCCCAGAACGTTTGTGCATAGGTTGGCTGGGGCTCCCCAGCACAGCTCTGACACTGGGATTCCTGTTGCTTCATATCGTGCGTTCTGCATGGCACTTGTCTATGGCTTCAAAAGGCGTCTAAAAGTCGATGTGCAGCTTGGGTGAGCAACCGCCCAAACCACAGATCATGCAAATGCCAGCTGTGCATCACCAATCCTCCACAAAATTGCTGGGATCAGGGTCCTCGCCCAAATAATTTGACAGAATCACTTTGGGGTGCCTTGTCGCTGCAAAAGCCAATACCTCCGAGCGAAACCGCTCGCCCTGGATGGCATTGAATGGGTCCTCCTCAAAATACCGGTGCCAGACGCGTTTACTGAACGACTTGGAATACAGATAACTGTAATAGATCCCAGGATAATTGATGAAATGGTCCACAGACCCAAGGCCTCCGAACCCCAGAGCTGAACAGCCCCTTTTCGAGAGGTCCAGGCCAACATAAATCTTGGCCAGCTCAATGATGGCGTCCTCCGGGTTCGTGGACTGCAGGGTGACGTTTCCGCCGTCCTTTGTCGGGATGCACCAGGGGGCTGGGGAGTGCAGGAGCTGGTCCATGCTGGCCTGCATGATCTCGGACAGCGTGGTCACTCCCGGGAAGTGCGCGGTGAATGCCGCCTTCCACACCTCGCGCGACAGGCGTTCCCCGGTGCGGTGGTGCCTTGCGAACGTCGAGAGCACGCGGTAGTCCCGGGCAAAGAGCTCCATGAGCTGCGACGGGAACTCCACGAAGTCCACCGAGCTTCGGGTGCCGGTCAGGTTCTGGTACTGCGCGCGGCCGCAGAACGTGTGCAGCGCATGCCCCATCTCATGGAACAGGGTCTCGACCTCGTGGGGCCAGAGCAACACCTGCCCCCCTGGGCCCTCCGGACGGAAGCTGCAGGTCAGGACGAGCACCGCAGGCTGGGCGGTTGTCGGGGGCGTCTCCCCCAACTGCTCCAGCACCTGCACGTGGGCCTGGCACGCCCCTTGCACAGTCAAATGCCCGGCGGCCCCCAATTTGCTGGAGCGGGCAAACAGGTCCACGTACAGCACCCCCAGATACCCCTGCTCCGCGTGGTACACCGCGTATTTCCGCACATCCGGGGACCACGCCT